>OW240917.1:41251127-41380958 GCA_933207985.1 Pelobates cultripes
GAGGCCCAGGTAGAAATATTTCTGCCATTCTTGGGCCATGAGTGTAATGCCAGCTGTTGGATGCTGCTGTGATGACTGCAAGTTAGGGCATTCTAGATTTCCCCAAAAGTATATGGCAATACCTGAACAGAAGGCCTTTAAAATCGGAGATTAGGAAATAAACTAAATGTCTGGAAGGGTGATAAATTAGAAAGTACTGGAAATGCATAATGTTTACAGACGAGAAGTAAGGTTCAGGGTACATTTATTGGGACACATGGTTTTTGCATGTGCCCTGACATATTGGGAACATATCTGCAACAGTCTGCATGCACTGAAACTACATGTGCCAACATGGAAATTGTTGCAAATCTGGGATTTGCCAAAGAGAATGAGATGACCCAATTTATCTCGGGTAGTTCGCTACGTCCTACCAGGGGTGCTAGAGCCTGGAGCCTGAAACGTGATCGTCCGCTGTGTTGGGACAAAATTGTCCTGTGGGACTAGCAACATCTCCAAGTGAAAGTGTGTTGACTCTAGCTGGAGTGTTAGGTAGAGAGAAATCCTTACCACCCGCTTGATACATACTAAAAAACATGAAGATAGCCATTATTATATGAACCCACAGTGTGTTAGTACTGGCTTGCTAGCTAAAGCCACAAGCCGAAACAATCCTTTGTTTGGTGACAGGTGAGGCCCTGCTAGTTGCCAAGTGGCTTGAGAGGCTCTATCTATGCACTGGCGCGAGGGGATTTTTGTGGCCACCAAACGTAGTGGCAGGATGTTGGCCTCTCGGTGACTGTAACCATAAAAAAGGGGAAGGGAGTGACAGGTGAGGCCCTCTCTATATACCATGCGAGGCGGCTAGCTCACGAGTGGCCCGATGGGTGTTTGCCTTCGAGCGTTGAGGTGGGGTGTTGGCCTCGCAGGACCACTATACGACAGGCGTAGATGCCAAGAAAGGAAAATATCTATTGGAAACCTATAGTCCCTAATTGCCAGTACGCTAAGGATATACCCAGGGGGAAACAGAAATGTATGTATATACCACATGAGCAGGTGTATGTACCTGGTAGTATGATTAGATACCCTTACTGGTCGTAAAGGTTATTAATACCTGTATCCCAGACGGGTAAAACAATGTATGAAAATCGAATATAGACATTTAAAAGCGTATATCCATATGTGTGTTATGCAAGTTTAATAGAGCAAAGTGCTCTGTCCCAATGTTTATTGTATGCTTGTAATGCCCCTGTTTGAAGGAAATTAACTTGTCGGGAGTGTTATATCATGTGTGATATGGAACACAACTGTACCCCGAAACATGAGTATAGTGAACCATGACTGGCAGCTGAATAACCTAATAAGTGAAAATACATAATTGGAAGGACTTATATTTTAAGTGTGCAAATATTCCGTATTAGACTCTGGAAAACTGCATAGTGCTTTAAATAGTATGTGTATTCTTGGGTAAATGTATGCGTATTGTCAGTAAATGTAACTAAATGCCTATGAAGGCAGGTATGCAGGAATGATATCATAGTAAGCATGATTTATAAGGAAGTGTTATTGTGTAATTATAATTATAGTGGGAATGTTATGAGGGGAATAACCATATGTCTGAAAAGCCTGTAGTATACCGTTTGACAGATAGGAGTCAGTATAAAAGCAAAAATGCTGTAGTTAGTTTGTTTGCTTAAGAAGTGAAATAAAGTCTGAGAAGCCTGTAGTATACCGATTGACCGGCAGGGGTCAGCATGTAGGCGAAAATGCCGTGGTTCGTTGGTTTGTACATGAAATGCAATAATGTCTGAGAAGCCTGTAGTACACCGAATGACTGGTAGGGGTCAGTGTGTAGGCGCAAATGCAGCGGTTCGTTGGTTTGTACATGAAATGCAATAATGTCTGAGATGCCTGTAGTTACACCAAATGACTGGTAGGGGTCAGTGTCTTGGTGAAAATGCAGTGGTTTGTACATGAAATGCAAAACTTCTAAGAAGCCTATAGTACACCAAATGACCGATAGGGGTCAGTGTCTAGGTGAAAATGCAGTGGTTTGTTGGTTTGTACATGAAATGCAATGACTGGTAGGGGTCAGTGTGTAGGTTAAAATGCAGTGGTTAATTGGTTTGAACATGAAATGCAAAAACGTCTAAGAAGCCTGTAGTACACCGAATGACCGATAGGGGTCAGTGTCTAGGCGAAAATGCAGTGGTTCGTTGGTTTGTACATGAAATGCAATAATATCTGAGAAGCCTGTAGTACACTGAATGACTGGTAGGGGTCAGTGTGTAGGTTAAAATGCAGTGGTTAATTGGTTTGAACATGAAATGCAAAAACGTCTAAGAAGCCTGTAGTACACCGAATGACCGATAGGGGTCAGTGTCTAGGTGAAAATGCAGTGGTTCGTTGGTTTGTACATGAAATGCAATAATATCTGAGAAGCCTGTAGTAAACCGAATGACCGATAGGGGTCAGTGTGTAGGCGCAAATGCAGTGGTTCGTTGGTTTGTAGATGAAATGCAATAATGTCTGAGATGCCTGTAGTACACCGAATGACCGGTAGGGGTCAGTGTCTAGATGAAAATGCAGTGGTTCGTTGGTTTGTACATGAAATGCAATAATGTCTAAGAAGCCTGTAGTACACCGAATGACCGGTAGGGGTCAGTGTGTAGGCGCAAATGCAGTGGTTCGTTGGTTTGCACATGAAATGCAATAGTGTCTGAGATGCCTGTAGTTACACCAAATGACTGGTAGGGGTCAGTGTCTTGGTGAAAATGCAGTGGTTTGTACATGAAATGCAAAAACGTCTAAGAACCTGTAGTACACCGATGACCGATAGGGGTCAGTGTGTAGGCACAAATGCAGTGGTTCGTACATGAAATGCAATAATGTCTGAGATGCCTGTAGTACACAGAATGACCGGTAGGGGTCAGTGTCTTGGTGAAAATGCAGTGAAAATGCAGTGGTTTGTACATGAAATGCAAAAACGTCTAAGAAACCTGTAGTACACCGATGACCGATAGGGGTCAGTGTGTAGGCACAAATGCAGTGGTTCGTACATGAAATGCAATAATGTCTGAGATGCCTGTAGTACACAGAATGACCGGTAGGGGTCAGTGTCTTGGTGAAAATGCAGTGGTTTGTACATGAAATGCAAAAACGTCTAAGAAACCTGTAGTACACCGATGACCGATAGGGGTCAGTGTGTAGGCCCAAATGCAGTGGTTTGTACATGAAATGCAATAATATCTGAGAAGCCTGTACTACATTGAATGAGGACCGATAGGGGTCAGTGTGTAGGCGAAAAAATTGTATGTCGTTTGTAGTTTTAACCCAACAGATTTTTAACCAAAACAGATTTTAACCAACAGATTTTACATAAACAGCTAGGTGAGTATAAGGTAACGAAATAACCGTGCAAAACGAAAGGAAACCGTAAAGTGAGGACCCGTGCTGTGTTGAACGCCGTGGGAACTAATCCTGGCGCGACAGGTGGGTCAACTTACGGTTTGAGAGTCCCTGAGACACCAAATGCGATGCTGACCGGAGAGAAAGCCACTGGATTAACGGAAATCCCTGCTGCAGGATTCATGGACACAGCTTGGAGTAAGAGACCTCATGGAGCAAAGGTGAAACCAAAATGGCGTCTTGTATGACCTGGAAGTGGATCTCATGCAAATGCTGACCTTGAACAGTCTATTCGTCTGACCAACAAAGGTAAGTAGGGAGAGGGGGAGTCCCTTTTATAGGTCTATAGCCCCTCCCACAACTTCAGGCCATGCCTTCCAATATATATATATATATATATATATATATATATATATATATATATACATATATATATATATATACACACACATACATAAAGATGTCTGATTGAGGTTTTGCAATGTTATTGTATGTAGAAAGAGGTCTGATTAAGGTTTTGCATTATTATGGCATGTTTAAAGATTTTGGATTGGTATTTTGCACTATTATGGTATGTATAAATATGTCTGAGGCTTTGCACTATTATGGTATGTATAAATATGTCTGAGGCTTTGCACTGTTATGGTATGTATAAATATGTCTGAGGATTTGCACTATTATGGTATGTATAAATATGTCTGAGGCTTTGCACTATTATGGTATGTATAAATATGTCTGAGGCTTTGTACTATTATGGTATGTATAAAGATGTCTGAGGCTTTGCACTATTATGGTATGTATAAATATGTCTGAGGCTTTGCACTATTATGGTATGTATAAATATGTCTGAGGCTTTGCACTATTATGGTATGTATAAATAAGTCTGAGGCTTTGCACTATTATGGTATGTATAAATATGTCTGAGGCTTTGCACTATTATGGTATGTATAAAGATGTCGGATAGAGTGTTTACACTGTTATAGCATATATAAAGATGTCTAATGTTTATACACTGTAGACTACAGAATACTTTTTTAAAAATAGATTGTTTTTCCTTTTTGGCACATATTCCTTACACTGGCTCTTTTTTATGGAGGTAGTCATCAGACATCAATAGATAGAGAGCACAAAAATAAATCTGTATTTATGCACAATTAGCTTCACACAGATTCTAATTTAGACACAGTTTCTCTTCCTTTGCTTAAATGCATTTTATACAACACCCCTAATGCCCATTTACAATTTGTGTTTGGATTTCAAACAAGAGGGTTCTTAAACCTTCCACTTCTTCTTCATATTATTGAGAAAAAAAACCTGTTTATTTTAATTAATAGTATATTTGTCTTTGTACTCTGACACACATACCTTTCTACAGTTTCACAGAACAGAACAATAACCTCCTGCTGGACGTAGTACTCTTTTGGGGATTTTACAGGTACCATGGCTGAAACATAGCTGAAATAAATAAATACATAAATAAATATGAAAGACTTTGACAAGTTACAGAGTTACTTTGCATGTTAACTGAATAAAATTACACTCCGATAATCCTGGTCGAGCCATCCAGAAGGAATGCTATGCTTGATGTACCACCTGCAGGGTACGCAGACTTAATACATAGTTTGCAGAACCACAAAGCATCAAATTGGCTTTCATGTCGGATGAAATTGTAGAGTTACAAGAACTATGGCTGTGTTTTACAGCCTCAAGCATGCTTTAAAAGGCACTAAGATAAAGAGCATTTAAAGTGGACCTGTCATTTTCAAATGAGTGGATAATGAGGCTCCCTAAAGGTAGTCATACAATTCATTATTCACTATCTATATGTTGTGCTGGCCAGATCGTAAATGTAAAGACTCATTTCTGTTCTTACAGGGTGTTCTCATCTTCGCCAGAACAGTAATAAACATACAGCACTTCCCCAGAAAGGAATCTGAGTGGCTGCACTCATTTCATTCTGGGGTCGTGCATTGTGTGAAGGTCAGAATGCATGCGCAAAAATGAACTCTGAAACGATTAAATGTTCAGATGTTCTCTAGACGTTCCTCCCAACATTTTACCAAAACTATTTATCTTTCAACTCTGTTTTTAAAAAGTTTAATGTTACAAACTATTTTATCTGGAAGTCTAAGTCGTATGTGAAGAATAGTATTGATATTGATGGTGAATTAAGTCAATATAAATATATACAAGGATGTACACACAAATACAATGAATAGGATAGGCTCAACACTTATGTGAGGGATCCCCTTAACCCCCACAATGAAATTAAAATTGCACACCAATATAGTATAAGTGGAGCTCGAATGTACCTGAGTAATATAATTTGAAGATGAATGCACTTTTTGCAATCTTTTACAGAAACCTGTAAACAATATATGACACAATCATAGTGCAGATGGTATATACAATAATAGATGAGTGTAGATGTAACAATTTTCAACTCACAAGTAGAGAGCCAATCAGTCACCTGGCTCTAGTGTGTAGCACTCTTGGATCTTTAAGGGAGATCCACAGCCCTCTTCTGTCTGCACAATTTTCAAAGACTTTCTTGCCAGGTCATGCAAAATTTAGCAAACGTTTATTGAAGTTCTTCAGCCTGAACTCAAGTCTCACACTAGGACCAACGGCACTGGCGGTCTCTCACTCCGGCTTAGGTATTGCAGTGGCAAAACACAATTGCTGGTGGTCTGTCTCTGCTGCAGAGTTATCACTGAAACAGTTATCTGCCAAGTTACTCATACTGTTTTGTTTGCTTTCCTCCAAACGAGTATCTGATGTCAGATCTTTGGATTAACAAGCTCGGCTGTTCACCCCCAAAGGAGTATCCTTCGACTCTCACAAAGGACGAAGTCTGTGACTAAGAACATCTTATATCCTAGATTCCCAGGTCATTCAGCCAGAGGCGCTATGCCGTTGAAAGCATTGACTATAGGTTGTAGATTAGAAGACATATTGAAAACTGCAGATTGGTCTACGGAATCCACTTTCCGAAATTACTACTTTAGACCTATTCAACACTTCTCAGAGTTGGTTGTGGCTCAGCTTTAAAATAGCATAATAGGCCTCCGTGTCTTTAATAAGATTTCCAGATATTACTATTAACATGACCAGTCTGGACGGGGAGAGTCACGGACTCATAGACCAAGGCCTTTTACGTCTATTAGCGCGGCTCATTTCCGGGGACCATGGACAGTCGAAGATGTTTCATACACAACTGCCCAACTCCTGGCAAACGCTTGGGCACCAGGAAAGCGACATTCCTACCATGATTTTATTAATAACCATAGGCCTGCTCAGCCTATTGCATTAGGGTGTGCACCCTAAAGCACAAACACACGCCATGTGTATATGTATGTGTGTATATTTATATATATATATATATATATATATATATATATATATATATACACACACACACACACACACACACATACACTGCTGTGTGTGTGCTGCGTGAGGGTGGTTTGAGGGTGTTGTGTGTGTAAGGGTGGTGTGTGTGTGTGTGTGTGTGTGAGGGTGCAGTTTGTGTGCTGTGTGTGTGAGGGTGCTGTTTGTGTTTGTTAGGGTCCTGTTTCTGTGCTGTGTGTGAGAGGATGCTGTGTGTTTGAGGGTGCTGTATGTGTGTGCTATGTGTGTGAGGGTGCTGTATGTGTGTGCTATCTGTGTGAGGGTGCTGTATGTGTGTGTGTGCTGTATGTGTGTGAGGGTGCTGTATGTGTGTGTGTGCTGTATGTATGTGTGTTGTATGTGTGCTGTATGTGTGAAGGTGCTGTATGTGTGAGGGTGCTGTGTGTGTGCGCGCTGTATGTGTGTGAGGGTGCTGTATGTGTGTGTGATGTGTGAAGGTGCTGTATGTGTGTGTGTGAGGGTGCGTGTGTGTACTGTATGTGTGTAGGTGCTGTGTGTATGGGCGTGCTGTATGTGTGTGGGTGACTGTGGGGGGTGGAGGTGGGGGTACATTACTTAATAACCCCCCTCTACTCTTACCTTATGTAGGGAGGGGGGATTCTTGTTCCTGCTGCTTTCCCTGGTGGTCCAGTGGAGAGTGAACTCTAGACCCTGTGATCTAGCGAGAGGAACCCGGCGGAGCTGCTGGTTCAGCTCCCCGGGTCCTCTCCTGCCTCCCTCCCTGCTGCAGTGGGGAGGGAGGCTGAGAGCAGAGCCGGCGGTCTGATAGCGCCGGCTCTGCATGAGCAGACACTCTGATAGCGCCGGCTCTGCATGAGCCGACAGGGGAGATCTTGAGATCTCTCCTGCCGGTCTCACTCCATAGGCGTGCCGCGGGGATTAGGGTGTGCCCAGGCACACCCGGCACACGCCTATGTTAATAACACGGAGGCGAGTATTATTCCCACCCATCCTCCCTTGTGTTGGGACTTTGGGATGACCTTTTTACTGAATGACTACAGTTATTAAGGTCTGTGTTGGTAAGTATACATAATAATAGGTTCATGACATGAAATCTCAGGTAAGGACATTTGGTTTTGCTATATTATACGTGTAACTTTGAATTGTTTTCTTGATAATACGTCACATATTGTTACATATATAAGTTGAAGTCGAATTTCAATTTTGTTATTACCATTTTTCTCTTCAATTTAGCTTGAATGCATACGTCAACGTTCAGAAGCCTTGAGAAGGGGTTAAATAGTTATCCCACGGAGGAAGGACATATGTCTACTATCCAGTTTCACAGTTCAGTTCGGTTCTACAGTTTTTGGTTTCTGCTGGTCTTCGGATCGCTACGGAAAGAGGAATAATTGTGGAGTGCTACACCTTATATACTAGTTGCTGAGTGCTGATTGGTTGCACTGTTAATATGCAACGTTATGTTTATTTTTTCTCTTCTGTATATATCTCTCTCTTCGCTGCGGAGGGAAATTAAAGGAAAGAGAAAGCATACTACTTGCTTCCGTGTCATTAATAAAATAATTGCTTTAGGTCACGTCAATATTAAAATCTTGGAATTAAACATTGTACTAGACAAATTGATAACAACTGTTTCCATGAAACATTATTTTACTGGGTGTTTTTGTAACTTTGTATATTTAACTGCTATGATTACACACACAGAGGTCAAATGACAAACACTTCCTATAACTCCTAGAGTGCAGCGTGGGAAATGTGGAATAAACCAAATTTGTGGTCAAAGAAACACAGAGCAACCGTGGGAATCCATTTTGGAAGGCAATGTGTTGTAAGGAAGCAGGGCTCTGCACATAAGCATATGTCATAGCCTGGAGATTTTCACAACACACCGTGCAGATGATGTGAATGACAGATTCAAAAAAATGTAAAGGTACAAATAACTCTTTGCAAATTATATAAAGATATAATGCATACCTCTCAACATTTAAAATGGACTAAGAAGAGTCTATATGGCGTGTCACTCAGCCACTCTAATGTCATGGGAGGGGCCAATGGAAACCATGACCACGACCTGGTAGACTCTTACCCATCACCAATCTACTTCACGTATCACTCAGACCTTATTGCAAAAGTCTTCCTAAATCTCCGCTAAGCTCATCACGCTACAACAAAACTGACAACAGAACGAAAAAAAAAAACTAAAAACAAACAAAAAAATGTGTGTTAATTACTATGTACAACTGTTTATATCTGACAAACCGTTTCACTGTTATATTTGTATCTTTTGCAAACCTGTATTTTCACATACACAACAAAAATAAGAATAAATAAAAATAAAACAAATTGGACTATGAAGTTGCGTGTGTGGGGGTGTAGCCAGGGTAGGGATTACATTTAGGAGACTTACCAATAACAGTTTATGCAACTAATCTGTAACTTTTAGTGAGGTAATAGCTGCTTGATCCAAGGAGACATCTGACTGCTATTTTGGGCTCAAGAAGGAATTTTTTCCTAGTTTGTTGCAAAATTGGAAGCCCTTCAGACTGGGTATTTTGCCTTCTTTTGGATCAACAGCAAAAACATGTGTGAGGAAGGCTGAACTTGATGGACGCAAGTCTCTTTTCAGCTATGTAACTATGTAACTTAGAACAAGAGGAGCACATCTTATTTACACAGACTGGTTTATAAACACGTTTATTATTGTTTAAAGACCCATTACTCGGAGTATTGCTAGGGAGCACTGTTTTACACTCAGACACACCAACAATTTTGGGCTCTTAGAAAAGAAGACAGACAGAGGGAAAATTGGGATGTGTTTTAGCCATAGGGTTTTCACCAACAATGATTCCTGAAACACAGAAGAAAAAAAAAAGCATTTGATATATTTTACCTTAGTTCAAATTCAGCAAAGAGAACATCAAAATGTCTAAGGGACTCTTTCATTTTGTCCGTGTACATGTTGAGATCCCTGAGAGCCTGGTCACGGATTATGTTTCGGACTTCTTCAAGGCTTCTGGTTAAATCTTTGGCTAGAGGTCTCATAGCCATGCTTTCTATTTCCCGGTTCATAATGATTGAGCCAGCCGCCAAACACTAGGAGACAAAAAAAAATCATAAATTAAAAATAAAATATAAAACCTACTTTGTCTCAGAATAGCTTTTAACTGGGTGGAATTTCTGTAAATTCCAACACAGTCGATGTGAGTATTTCATAAAGATTCTATCTTTATAAAATACTCATTCTGGAGGGGTGGGTGAAGGGAGGGTGACAGTCATTTTAAAGAGGAACCATGACATCCCTGGAAATTACACCACTCTATTAGAACATTGAAAATCACCTTAACCTACGTCAACTTTATTTTGTTATTGTGATACTTGGTTTTCTTTGAAATTATATATAACAGATTTAGCAAATGACATCAAAATGTATCCAAAAATGCAACCAAATAAATAGATTAAAAAAAAAAAAAAAAGATATATGAAAATATCCTGCTGGTTCTGCTTATCAGTTCAAGTTTAGGAGCAGACCAAACCTTCCTGGACAAAGTAGTTGTTTCACAAACAGATAATTCAAAATCTGCTCTTTATCCAGCTACCAAAGTTGTGCGTGCCCACAAACTGGAAGTAACTTAGCAAAGAAGGATAAGTGGTTGCCACCAATTTAGGGGGCATTCCTAAAGCTCCAATGAGTTTTAACTCATTGGAGCTTTAGGAAAAAAACTTACCAGGAAAGTTTAAAGGATCTTAACATGTATAGCTTGGAGGAAAGACGAGACAGGGGGATATGATAGAAGCATTAAAATACATAAAGGGAATCAACACAGTAAAGGAGGAGACTATATTTAAAAGAAAACCTACCACAACAAGAGGACATAGTCTTAAATTAGAGGGACAAAGGTTTAAAAATAATATCAGGAAGTATTACTTTACTGAGAGGGTGGTGGATGCATGGAATAGCCTTCCAGCTAAAGTGGTAGAGGTTAACACAGTAAAGGAGTTTAAGCATGCGTGGGATAGGCATAATGCTATCCTAGCTATAAGATAAGACAAGGAACTAATGAAAGAATTTAGAAAATTAGGCAGACTAGATGGGCCGAATGGTTTTTATCTGCCGTCACATTCTATGTGTCTATGTTTCACTGTAGTTATGATATGCTGGGTAAAGAGAGGGACCAGGGTACAGTCTGCAAAGAAACATCGATGATGCAAACTACATAAAAATAAAAAAAATCTGAATCCAATATGAAATGAAATGATTACCCAGAATACACAGAATTAGCAGATAAAGCCAGAACCCAAGCAGTGGGGGCACATGGCAATGCATTCATTAGCCCTCCTTGCGAGAGGTTGATATCATATGCTCAATAGTAATACAGGAGGGTAATTTGAAATCAAATACAGTCATAAATGCAGATTACTGATTACTGGTAAACATAAAACCACTTAAGGGGACACTACCCAGAGTGAGGAGACAGATCTATAAGATTAGGCAGAAAGAGGCAAAGCAAGTTATAAAAGAGCTTCCAAAGTACACACAGAAGAGAAAACAGCCCAGTCAGTAAAAAAAAAAAAAAACATTCTGAAGATACATAAATGAGAAAAGGAAAGTAAAACAAGGATTATTTAGACTAAAAACAAAAGAAGGAAGGTATGTAGAAGAGGTACAGCTGACTGCCTCAATGAATATTTTTGTTCAGTATTTACAGATGAAAATGAAGAAAATTAATCTCAATTAGGAATTTGTTACATGTGAGTTTACAGAGGAAGAGGTTCTATTTCAGCTGTCTAAAATAAAGACAAATAAGTCGATGGGGCCTGAACTTAGTGGTGTCAGGAATTGTATTAGTTTATTACTGGCCCTTTAAGAGGGCATGAAAGTACACACCCCTTGGTTATTTAAACTCCAATCTCAAACACCTCAGTGCACAATTAATGTGTTAATCTGACTGATTGCATCAACTGCCTTGCTAATCATTTGGATTACTCCTAGAGAGACAGTGTGTTCCATCATCGGAACCTTTCTGAATGTCCTCTTCATACACCTATATCTTTGATTACCTGGTTAACTAATTCGGACTGGCCTTGACTCTGCTTTTGGAATTTCCTTCAATACTGCTTGATCTCCTATTGAACGACCTTGGACTGGATAAATGACATTGCTTATGGACTAACCCTGGACATATCTCCTAAACTTCTATTTTCAAGGACTGTCAGTTTATCTCTCTGCTTTGCTGCCAAATCAGTTTGCCGTGCTGAAACTGCCTCAAAATAAAAAGTGAGTGGTTCTTATTTTTTTGTTTGGCATTTGTTAAAGAAAACAACATGACAAGCGGTGCACTATCAAAACCGTTAACTGATTTATCTAACCAATGTTAACGGGAGTAGTCTCAGAAGATTGGAAATGGCTCTTATCTGCCGTCACAGTCTATGTTTCTATGTTACAGCCTGGGTTTGACAAACACTATATAAGATAATGCAAAAAAAAAATGCAAAAAAAAGATACATAAAAAATGGACTGTAGCAGAGCCATAGTCCTGGCAGGGACTTTCCTCCGCTGGATCACCAAGAGTAGAATCAGGAACAAGAGAATACCAAGTAAATAGCCCACCTCCTCCCCAGCAACTGGACGAGACACAGTTATGAGAGTTCACCTGCCTTTATTCCTGCCACACACGGCTTTTATACATTGCCGCTAGCATGGGGTTTCTAAGTCAAAAATACAGGGCTTTTCTTCCCAGGATTCTCTGTGCCTGATCGATAATTGCGTAAGAAAAAGCTATAACTTAATCTCTTAGGTACAAAAATATATACAATATTTTAAAACACCCCAAAAATAAAATTTTAATAACTTCAGAACCCCAAGAAACTCATATCACCGAATAACTTGGATCTGAGCGCACACTTTGCCGAAATATCACTCAGATCCCTTTGTTGGCTCGGGAACGCCATTCAAATTAAATCTTGACCGTCGGCAACGAGGTAATGCCCCAAAACAGTTCCAGAGAAAACAAGGCAACGACTGGTTATCTTTTGGAATTCCCACACGAATATTGATGAATCCATTCCCTGGCTGTTCGGGTACAAATGCTCTCCCTTTTCGGTAGTTTATGGTTCCCGAACGCTATTCTGCTAACTGTTCGGAAAGTTGGATGGGCAGCAGTACCAGTTTTCCAGGTATTTGCCAGTTTCCACACTGTCGACGACTATGTACTGCTGCCTGCGTTCGGGAGACCAAATGTCTGCTAATTGTTTGAACATGTGCGTTCGGTTATACGAACGGCGGCCACACAGGGAAAACACTTAAACTAATAACCAATTTGTGGTTAACAGCCAGGGGTGGTCGATGATTAAAAGGTGCGAACAAGGAGCCACAGAGTGAGGGGGTTCTGTAAACGAACGGGGGTGTACAGACAGCTGAACCAAGGGAATAAAAATATATTTGGGTTCTCCATTCTGCTACATTGACAAATTCTAGCCTGTTAATTCCAAGGGGTTACAGTTATCCATAAAGTAAACCTCTGTTCAGTACTCACAACATTTTGTTGCAGTCATAAGCAACTGCGTGAAAGAACACAAGGACAAGAGACATCCTTACACCACGACTAGCACAATGAGCATATGTTGTTATGGTACAATGCAATGCCAGAAAAAAAGAACGGTTAGAGTATTAGCACTGAATAGGTCAACAGTAATGTCCAATCTGAAATCTAAGAGAGAGAGAGAAAATATCCTTTGAATACTCAAAGAAAGATAGGTTTAAATAAAATAAGTAAAAGTAAAGAAAAATATATACTATTAGCTACTTCGCTATCTTAACAACAATACCAACCATTAAACTGCTTCTATAGCTGGCAAGCATCGGTTACTGCTACAGGGGAAAAAGGAGTTTCCTGTCACAAATAACTCTGAGACAATTGTAAGTTTAACTAGTATAGTGAGTTGTATAACTACTGAGCTAAATATGTAATTGTTTGGTCTATGAGACCTACACAAATAGCCATTGCAGTCCATTAAACACAGTGATTAGCCCTAAAGGGACAGTAAAGCATGCAAGCAGAACGGTTATGCCAAAATCAGTCAATCAGTCTATGAGATTACTGAAATAGAACTGTGACAACTAAAACGGGCAAGCTGCAAAACATACTATATAACAGAAACGTGCACATGTTTGAACTGTGTAGGCATCCTGAAAATCTGAGACTTGACCTTAAAGGAAGTATAGTAACTATTATATTTTATTTATTAAAATAGAAAATTAAATATAGAAAATATATTAAAATAAAAATAATTTTAAAAGTGTATCCAAAAATATTAAATTAAGCCATAATTCATCCATGAATTCAAAAGGCTACCTGATGGCTAAGCAAGTGTTTATTATTTTGCTATGCATATACAGTTGTAATCAAAACTATGCAACCCCCATTGAAAATCAGGTTTATTGTCAAGGGTTACAGACTGTTTGCTACGAACAAATCAATACAATGAATGCTTTAAGTGGTTTCCCCAAATTCAACGGTAAATGCAACTTAAAAAGATTTCTCCGGTTTCAAAATTATTCATCCCCCTGAATAGAATCCCTCCTAACAGCAGAAATATGCAAAACATGTGTTGTCTCAAGCACACCTGATGCAACTAATCAAGGACTTCATTAGTTGCACCAGTTGTGCTTGAGCTGGAACACTTGAAATACCTGAAGGGTTTGTTGAGTGTCACATTTGACTGCATGTTAGAAATATGGCTAAGTCAAAAGAACTGTCCACAAAATTAAGAGAAAAGATCACCACCCTTCACAAACAAGGAACAGGATACAAAAAGATAGCAAAGACACTGAATGTTCCTAAAGACACCGTTTGATGTATAGCTCGCAAGTTCAAAGTTGTGCTAAATAATTTTGATTACAACTGTGCATGTAAATGCAACTCTTCACTACATCATTTGGCCTACTCTTTTGGGGCAGCTATCTTTACATCCTCTTTGGTCAGAAGCACATCATAACAAAAGCCATACAGGTTATCGAGATCTAGTATGTGTTCATAAATCCAGACATCATATACAAGACCTGGAAATATCAAATATTCTCAGATGGTTTCCATTTTAAGCTTTTCTTTATACAACTCTGAACCACAGAAGTGGATTATGTAGTTCTATTCAAGCTAAACAATTAAAAGATACCTAAAAACCAACAACAACAACAAAATGTAAAAAAAATTTTTTTAAAAGGACAGTGGAGGCCATGAAAGTAGTTCTGGATGTAACCATTTAAAGTGGAATAATTACTGTCCCTTCTGACTGCCTATTTTTTTTTAGCAGTTTTTCCCAAAAGGGTTCTGCATTTATAATTATTATAACTTAACCATAACACATACCCTAGAACAGCGTCTGTAACACAATAATTACTTGCTTCCTTTATCCTATATCTCAACCACACTAACCAGGTTTTAAATAATTGACAGTAATTACCACTCCAAAGGACACACTTTTATAGGGCTCACTTGCACAAAGAATACATGTGGGGCAAAGTTATATGTGCTGAGCAGTTGCCATGGAAGCCAATATAATGCCCCCAGAACCAATCTTTATAGAGGACCCTATAGTGACTCTGCTGCCTACTGTATAGCCTGTATCAACTGATAATAATCACTACCTTGTGGAGAACCAAATGTTTATGCAGAAAGGGTTCTTCTTGTGGAATTCAGGTGCTTAACCCCTTAAGGACCGGACTGTTTTGGCCATGTTGTACGTTAAAGACCAGAGCTGTTTTAACACTTTTGTGGTGTTTGTGTTTGGCTGTAATTTTCCACTCTCATATTTACTGTTCCCATACAAATTATATATGGTTTTTCAGGACAAGAAGGGCTTTCTTTACATACCATTATTTGTATCATGTCATATAATTTACTTGAAAAAATTAAATAAAAATATGGTGAAAAATTGAAAAAAAAAAAACAAACATTTTTTTTTACTTTTATTTGAAAAATCTTTAACTTATCTACAGAAGCTAATGAAAAAAAACGCTAAATAGTTTAAAAATTTCGTCCTGAGTTTAAAAACACCCAGTGTTTACATGCTTTTGTTTGCAAGTTATAGGGCTATAAGTACAAGTAGGAAATCAATAGAGATATTGTAACACTGTTATCGGTCATGAATTTCTGAATCACACCTCACATGAACATATTTTTTTTAAATGGACAACCCAGGGTTAATCCAGCCTCTAGTGGCTGTCTTCCTGATCGGGGCGGAGGGATCCCCAGCGCCAAGGGAGTCCGGCACTGGAGAAAGTTAAGTGCTGAAGGGGTTTTAAACACACACACTCTCACGAACAGACGCATACACACTAGCTAACAGACACACACATTTACTGACAAAGACACACTCAGCGACACACATACATACACTCAATGACAGAGTCACACATACACACGGACTTACAAAAACTCACTGACAAACACACACTCACTAGCAGACATCAAACAGACTTACTAACAGACACACACAAACCAACACTCAGTAACAAACACAGTAACACTCGACACACACACTGACACTCACTAGCAGACACACACACAGTAACACACACATTGACACAAAATCTAACACTAACACACATACACGTTTTTTTTTGTTGTTTTTTTAAAAAAAAATGTGATCCCCCAGCCTCCCTACCTTTGGGAGTGCTGAGGGGATTCCCTGGTGTCCAGTGGTGTTGCTGGGCGGCCGGTCCTGCTGGCGCGCGAAGGAGCACTGAGATCCTACTGTTCAGCTCCCTCGCGCCGCTTACTGATGCCGGAGCCGGAATATGACGTCATATTCCGGCTCCGGCATCAGTGCAGTGCGCGCGAGGAGGTTGGGCAGAGAGCGTTCAGAGGTGACACCAGGGCCAGCCTCGGGGGGGCCCTGAGTTGGCCAGCTCTTGGGCCCCCAGGAGAAGAGGCTGGCCACACTGGCGTACATACCACTGACACTGGTACTGTTATGTCCCAGTCATTTTTCTCAGCATGACTCTAAGCTTATTTTTTTAACACACTTGCTACAGGCACCTTCTGTCCTTGTTTTGGGGGGGAGGGGCTATAGGATTGATATTTTATCACCATTTTGCCCCTCCCCCTAGATTAAATACATCCTAGCAAAACCTCTGAACTGCTCACTGAGAACAATTGTTCCCTTTTGAGAAAGATGCAAACCATTATTTTTGTACCGTTTATTTCCATTGCAAACAGAGCCAAATCCTTGCTCCCGACACCATTCACCAAGCCCCAAGTTAAAGTACCTAATACGCATCCGCCTGTCGTTCTGAGTGTGATGCACAGGCAGAACTTCAGAGAATGACAGTGTGGAAGCAACCTGTCGTATTCCATTGTAGCCAACATGGTGCTCTCATGTGGTATAGAAGTGCAATTTAATAACAAGACAGGAGGCTTCAGATATGATACAGCCTGCTTTACTGAACCTCCCACAAGCAAAGAAATAGTTAAGAACAACAACATAACCAAATAAAACAATAAAATACAGGCAACAATTAACTAGAGCCCAAAGAAAGCACTCCCAAATAAGTTATTTTTTTTGTTTATTTTTGGCTTCTGCCACTTCCAGTTTGCGAGCTCCTCCATTTGTAATTACAGTATATAATTACTTACAGAGAACGGCTTTCGAAAGAGGTGATAAACCACCGGAATGGATAGAATAAACTCATGGCCACAACTACAAGACAACTTTCATAACCCTCTATACTCTTGTATAACACTTTTCTAAAATGAGGGGGAACTGCTCCATAGCGACAGACTGCATTATTATTTCTACTCTGTATAAGACCATAGTGATAATTCAATTTCTCTTTATTTGCTTCTCATCAGCATTCGCCTATTTTAATCAGCAAAAAAATGGCAGCATGCAAAAATAAAAGTGTAGAGTAACATGATATATATTGTCATAAAGAAAGGTGAAAGCAATCAGATAAACATTATGCAAAGCAGTATTCACACCAGAGATAAAATAGACTGGGATCCATGTGAAGACAGAACGAGGAGTGAAATATTTTAATTGTGTGCCATACCTCCGCTCCAAACCAGAGCTGTCCCGCGAGGTTATCATGCCGAATCTCTTCTGGAAACTTGACACAAAAATCTCTGTTTGCTCGCTCGTGTTGAATACATTCCTCCATGATCTGGCTTATTATATTCAAAACGTTATCCTGAAAGGCAGACAGATAAAACAATACAATGATTTTAGATAGTGGAAGTAATGCATTAAAAGGACATATTAAACATTTTTAAAATTCAATTCCCGGCCTGCACTGGGGATGAGCTCATTGATGTTTACGAATGAAACTGCTGCGGTTATGGGAGTTTATTTATACAAGAAAAGAAAAAAAAAATAGCTATTCTAATACAAAATGCTTTAATTCAGAGATGAGGATCATTCGGTATACCAGGTGTTATTCTATTACTCTCTACTCGCTAACTGGAGTGATATTATTTGACATCCAAGCAAAGATAGAAAGCCAAGACGTAGGATTACATTGAATAGAGTAAATTCTACCTAAAAATACTGCTCTTGGTAGAAGAAAAAAAAATAGTTTTAGGACATGAGAAAAAATACTAAAACAGATATAAGATTATAATATTTTTTTCCTGCTGCGTCAGGGCACGGACTGCAATATAATATGAACAGATTTGGATGGATAATGTGTAAGTAAATCTTCTACATTATTATTGCAATGGCTAAGGGGTTGAGCGACACCCAAAGACTCCTTTCACTATAACAATTTAACGAAGTGATCATGGTGCAGAGAGTGCCCATTTAGATGAGGATGGTCATGTGACTGATTTTGTATGATTAAAGGTCAATTTACAGAGCAGAAGAGGAAAACATCTAAAGTCAGTTAACATCTTAGGCATGACACACAAAAACTGCTTCATTACGCTAAAGTTGTTTTGGTGACTATAGTGTCCCTTTAAGATAACCTCACTTTTATAACTTTGTGTTAATTTTCAGAACTCGGCACTTTACCCCACTGTTTCTATCCTCCACTTACTATGTTCTCTCAGGGCCAATGATGATCCCGGTCTCCAGGAAGTTGTGGGGTATACTATGCTGATTTACAGAAGTATGGGCTGTTTTAAGGGTTGAAAAAAGCAGGGCTTATATTGCAATGACAGACAGGGAGTCAAGATGAAGGCTCTCAACTCCAGGATATAGATAAATAGAGCAGTGGGGATTCCTACATCTACTTTACATGCCTCTGGCTGCTCACTGTTGTAAACCCTCCCCCATTCCAACAAGTAGCCCCATGATGGGGCATCTATTAATTAGCGAAGTCCCATTTGAAAAAGCCCTAGTGGCGAAACGCGTTATGGTTATTTTAATTGTGTAATTTTCTTAATAAAAATTTTTTGGGTTACAAGATTGTGCCAATCATCTTTTGAATTATACATTTTTATATTTGGAATTTTTTGCCTGGCCTACTTTTACCTGCTTTTATCTTCGTGTGACTCCAAGTATATCCTGAGGTGGGTATCATACCACCCACGCTGATACCATAGTGCAGTGTGCCTGCACTCCACTTGGGAGTACAATTTTACTTATGCTTATTGCATTTTTATTTTTACTGAGAGCACTATTAGTTGTCTTTTATGTTTTTCCTCTCCTGAGTGTTGGACATCACCCCTCTGGAGGACTCCTATCACACATCCTTTAAGCGGGGATTATACAGTTGTACGCTCTTCACACCCGAGCTGGATATAGCTCTTTTAAATGTGAGTTGACCTTACTTATACATTTATTTTATTTTCACTTGTCAGTACATATTGCACCATTGGCTTTTTCCATTCTTGTTTTACATACGAGCAAGCAGGCTGAACAACTTAACCAATTGAGGACACTACACCCCAAAAACAGCAATCCATAAAGACATTTATCTCTGTGTGAGACTTTGTTTTTGGCTTTTATTTTATTTTTTGGTTCTCATCTATTGGTGATTTTATTAGAACTTTAGTCCCACTGAGTTAGTGAAACTATACTAATTATATTGTCTTAGGACTATTGTATATACTATTATTACTACTTTTATCATTAATATCTACCTCTTGGCGCATCCCTTCTTTTGTTTTTTTTTGTGTCACATGTTTTATCTTCAGAGGGTTTGAGGGTTACCCTTTGTGAGACCGCTGCCTACATTCTATTTATATTAGCGCTGACCCATCTCCCAGTCTTTGTATTACTTACCATTTGATGTCTTCTTTTTTCGAAAACTTTCTTTTCTAAAGCCCCAAAAAAGGCCAATTAAAAAAACCATAATACCCATCGAACTTATCAAATAAAATTAAAAATCCAGACGCTACAAAAAAAAAATAAAAAAAAATCCATCTTCACCCAGGCAGGGCACCGCACAGACTGAACGCCGCAAGGCAGGGAAAGGCTTAAAAAGGCTTCAATTTGTCTCAGAGTGCTCTGATTGGTTGGTTTAGGCCAACCACTGAGAGTGCTCTGACAGGTAATTGAAGAGGCAGAGGTAAGTCTCTACATTTACCTGTCACAGCACTCTGATTGGTTGGCTTGAAATCCAGCCAATCAGAGTGCTCTGTGTCATTTAATTTAGGGGGACACAACACATCTAGAAGTACCCTATAGTACACTGTCATTTGGAAGTACTCTATAGACATGACCCTACCCACAATATAGCAAGCGGGGGCATAAGGGGTGTGTTTAACATCCCTTACAGTAGAATGTTTTTTTTAATTGTATTTTTATCCTTTTTAATCTGGCAGCTGGCTAGTAAGCACTGGCCAACAGCCATATCATTTAACCCAAACAGTACTGACTATCATTATTGGCTTTCAAAAAGCAAGAGAACAATAATTAGCATGTATTTGGTCCCAACTTTCTTTCAAATCTGAGCTTTATAAATGGCAAGATCCTATGGTTTATATATGATTCGGATGTGAAAAGCATTGATATCATAAACACAAAATGCATCCGGTGATTGCTCAGATTAAGTCGGATTTGACAAAATGCCAACTGGAATAAGGTTTTAGTAAATATTAAAATTGCCAATGCTGTCAACATTTGTAAATCCAGACAAAATTCTGTGTTTCGTAAATAGACCTGAATGAATAGTTTGCTACAAAGAAAGATTCTTGAGGAAAATATCTTCACTATGTAATGAGCATGTGGACTTACACTCTGCGGCTTGGCACTTTGGTGTTCTTAAAAATCTCAGAAATGCCTCGTGTTTTAAACACAATACTATGCTAACATGGCAAAACAAAAGTATAGAGAACCCTTAATCCTGGCAACTATTCTCACCATCAGTTAAAAAAAAACTAGCAAGAGCCCTGCTACATCCGAACAAGCACACGGAACAGGACAATATCACATGACAAGTAGCATGGAAAAGCATCAGGACACAGTATTACAGCTGGGAGGGATACGGACACCTGCCTCTCTCACAAACCCTGTGTTGCAGGAATCTACATACTTTACCTTAATATGCTACTAAACATCCGCATATTCATTTTTTTTCATCAGTCCTGTATGGCAATGCAAATGTGTCTTTGAACTAATATCATCACAGAGGAAGTCTTTGAGAGAATCTGGTGAGAAGTCATTAGGGGTCAAAGCCTCGTCTGTCAATGGAATTAAATAAAAGAAAAGGCTACGTGCAAAGGAAATTAGAAATTTCAAAACACAAGAAACCCGCAAGGCAATCTGTGATTCAAGATACAGATTACTTTTACATAGAAACATAGAATGTGACGGCAGATAAGAACCATTCGGCCCATCTGGTCTGCCCAATTTTCTAAACACTTTTATGAAAATGTCTATTTGTAGTACTCTGAAATAGGTAGAAGACGTACAGTCATTCTGCAGATAGAGCCTCATATGTTTCCCCCAGTAAATTATATTAAATGGACACTATAGGCACCCAGACCACTTCAATGCATTGAAGTGGTCTGGGTGCAGTATCAGTGTTCCCGTAGCCATGCAATGTAAAATAGCGCAGTGGTAGAGGAACTGCAATGTTGATTTGTATTGCAAGGTAAAGGAACACTATAGGCACCACAACCACCTCAGCTCATTTAGGTGGTTTGGGTACAGTGGCCCTTTTTGCCCTTAGTCCTGCTTGCTTGGAGACTTTTGGTCGCCTAACGCAGGACGCCCTCACGCTCAGAGAAATAACCCTTAGGAAAGCATTGATTCAATGCTTTCGTATAGGGAGGGCCTAATGCATATGCAATTGCTCGCCACACATGCGCATAATGGGAGGGGGTTTTCAGGTTTGTATTCCTAACACTATAGTATCCCTTTAAGACTGCTTTAACAGGCTGTCAGCAGGAAACACCTCTAGTGGCTGTCTGGTAGTTTCATGGAGTTTAACTCCGTGAACGGACGCTAGACGTTCTCACACTTTGCATGAAGGTGTCCAGCTTCTTTAAATCCACCACAGGAAAGCATTGATTCAATGCTTTCCTGTGAAGAAGGCCTGATGTGCACAATGCGCTTTCAGGGGGTGGAGGGAGGGAGAAGAGGGACAGTATAGTGTTAGAGCTTTATACACCAACACTACACACAAATGTACATCCACATGTAAATGCGAACATTACATCCAAGCACACCCCTGCAGTCAAACGCAAACATTACTTACAAACACACCCCTATATTATAACATTGGAATTAAAATTAAAATATACAAGAATCCCTTCAATTAAACATCAATGCTATACATTATACTATAGCGCTAGTATAGGTCGCAGGGGCGCCTTGGAAAAATATTGAAATATTACGTGCGCCTTGAGCCTAAAAAGTTTGGAATCACTGCACTAACCTACATGGATGGACTGGCGGCTGTATGATATACCAAGCTGTCAAGTAAAAAAAATAAAAAATAAAACCAACCGAAAAGGTCATTATTAATCACAAAACCTGAGCCCTTTACAGCCTGTCATGTGTGAAGAACGTATGCATGAAACGGTCTTCTGACTTCATCATAGATCTAGAGTTATAAGCAGTTAATTTCGTACGGTGTCATTCGATGGCAGCTCATAGAATATATCAGACAAGCTGTGTTCTTTTGGGTGAAAGACCAGTTTCCTATTTTTCTTTTTCTTAAAGAATACAAGGATTTGTTTGCAGCTCATACAAAACAGCATGTATATTTAGATATTCTTTTCCTCTACATCAACTTGACAAACACAAAGAGAATGATGAACATTGCAGGGTTTCCCGACAGAAAGACAGATTGCAGAAATTTGTGAGAGATCCTGCGTAGAACGCAACTCAAAAGTCGCCAACACATGAGGACAGTATTAAACCTGGCTGCTGAGCTCACCATTTAAGATTTTCTTATATAATCAATGCCTACAAGAAACCACAATAACCAGCACAAATATATTCACTAATCAAACAAAGGTTGAATGTTTTACCGGAGTCCTGACTAAAACTTTCCCAGGGTGCTTTCACAGAACAAGGTCTCCTTTGGGTTCTACATGCCTCTCTATACAGCACATAAAGTCTACGTGAAATTGCAAACCCACACAGCAGGTAACTGGTTAAACACTTTAAGTGTTACTCCAAGCATTATAACCCCTACAGCCTGCGGTAGGGGTCATGATGCCAGGAGTAACATGTCTCCAATTTCTGTTAATGGGATCAAACTGCTTTGCAACAGTTTGCTCTCTAACATGGGTCAACACAAATTGCGACTGTTCTCCTATGGCCAGTGATAACAACCGGTTTCTGCAGAGCTACAGAAGCTGGAATTTGAGCCTGCCAGCCATTCAGCCAATGAATGCAATGCTGTCCATAGGAATATTCTTAGAATTCCCATCAGCCAGCCTGGAACTCTTGTTCTCCACCCCAATGCCGTGGTTTACATTGGAGTTACACTATTGGCAGCACCGGGGATAAACTCAATTTATTGTTTTTGTGTTTCTAAGCAAAACGCTATACATAAATAATCCATTCACCAGGACCATTTTAAATAACTGAAGTGGTTATAGTTCTTGGAGTAACCCTTTAGCTAGAAAGTCTTACATGCAGCAAAGGATAGGGTCATTTACAGTATGAACTATGAACAAGTTTTCAAGACAGAGATATATTTAAAACATCTGGTTTTAACATCTGGTGTGGTTTGTTGGCAAAGTAGAACCTTCAGAACTTTATTATTATTATTATTATTATTATTATTTAGTTTATCTGCAGAGAAACCAGATATCCATATTAGTCAATAAGTTTTGTGGCACAATTAGAAATCCCTTTAAATTGGGATTTTTACCTTCTTTTGGATCAACAACAAATACAGGGATGTTTGAAAGGCTAATCTACTGGGCATTACATACCAACGAGAAATTGGATGTCAGTCAACTGCAATGAGTCTTGGTTACTTGGTTATTAAATTAAACAGATAACAAAACAGGAACACTTGAAAAATGATCTATCCCCATTAAGTTTACAGGTGTTGTTGGATAATTCCCCCTAGAATTTGAAGTTTCATGGTTGATTCAGTACAATCCCCAATTTGGCAAATGAAACTGTAAAGATATTTAGCATTGATATATTTATTGGACATTGAACTTCTGCAGGACTCACTCCGATCTGCTGTAACTGTAGCCATATTTGTAAAATAGATCCACATACTTTTTGCAGGAAAAAGTAATAAATCTAAACCAAATAGTTAAAGGAAACGGTACTCCTCCAGGCCCACTTAATTGCAGGTTGTGTGAGGGTTAACAACGAAGCAGCTATTTCTCATCAGATTATTTCGTTTTTATTGTATCCATTTATTCTCCGGAACATGTTTGTTAATACATTTTGTTTGGCAAAATACACTGGCTGCTTGCAGAGCTACAAAGAGAAAAATGAAATCTTTTCAGTATAAACTGACAAAAGTAAAACCGTTTTCACAACTGCATGTTCCACATAATTGGAAATATTTCTTGGTTTAATACAAATGACAGTTTGTATCAATACAGCTAACTGTGGATACAGATAATGTACCATGCAGAGAACGAATTAAGCTAAAATGCACAACTATTTTTTTTTTATTATTATTATTATTTTTTAAGAATGGTATCCTTAGTACATTACAAAATAGATTTTGATATCCCAGAGAGGAACAATTTGCAAGTAGTTTTGCGAACATTCCTAGTATACAGATACATATTTCTTCTCGCATTTAGCATTTACCCTGTGGGGTAGTCTTTACAGGATACAAGCAGTGAGGAAAATCAGTTTAACATTTATTCAGAAGTCCATATTGTGAAGGTTATAAAGAGTTGGTACATATTGGACATATGCATTTTACTCTCTGCTGGTCAAATATTGAAAGACTGTTTTCCAACCAGGAGATCCGAGCATTACAGAATGTCTTAAAGAATATCCTAGCGGATCACTTATTGGCTATTGAGATTACAGTGATATATTCCTGTGAAAAAAGTGACCCTAGGAGGTGGCTTAAATAGATACACCATGTACAGAGCCTGCAGTTCTTAGAATAGCATAATACCATCCATGAATATGATTACCCTTATGGGGCAGCATTTTGGATACAGATAATTATTTATTTTGGCTAACTCCTTCTGAATTCTTGTAGCACTAGCAGATAGCTTAGCAGAGGTATTAATGGATACTTTGGCATTTTTATTTTGTTGGACTGCTCAAAGTTCTTTTTTTTCCTTATTATTATTTTTAAAGCATTTTGGCCTTCTGAATTACCATTGCTGGTAGTTGGACTTTAATTAGCTAATCTTTGTCTAACTCTTCACTCATTGATGGACTATACCAGGCATAGGCAACTTTTGGCACTCCAGAGGTTTTGTACTACACCTCCCATGATGCTTTGCCAGCATTATGGGTGTAAGAGCATTATGGGGGATGTAGTCCACATCATCCTGAGTGCCGAAGGTTGCCTATCCCTGGACTATACACTTATAAATGTTAGAACCTCCAGAGTGGAGCCATGCCTCGTGTTGGTGATTGGAGTCGAAGGAAGGGGAATCCTGAAGCTATCAAGCTGGCGGAATAAAGGTCAGCTGGCCAAGATTATTTCAATTATTGGGGAATACTGGACTTCTCTCAAGTGCTCCCCAGGAACCAACCAAATTTTTCTAGATCATACTTTTGATGGGTTTACGGTGGATACCTTTTGACTAAAGCTGAAGTCTAAGCCCAAAAAAACCTAAAATGTGTTTGCTCTGTATTTCAATTCTTTCAATCAATGTAACTATTGATTTATTTTTTTTGCTTTAGGTAACCCTAAAAGCAGAGTTTATATTTTGGAGTTGGTTTTCCCTTGTGATACATAAATTAATATTCCTGGAGTTTAGACTCTTTGCATAATCGCTTCTCCACTGCAGTCTCTCTTTTTGTTTCTGAACATGTAGTAATTGAATCACATATTGTTTAGAACCCGCTATTTAAACGACGATGTTTGAACTTGTTCATTCATAGTTCATTTTGCAGTGACCTGTCTTTGGAGCATTTGTCATTTTATTATGGACACAAAACAAGCAATATTTACATCTGTAGCCTTTAATTAGCTTTCTAACAAAAACCCTCTTGGGAGTTCTTTGGCATCTGGCAAACCTAATTTGCATTTAGTGCATTCTTTGTAACAGCTAAGGGTAAATTATTTTCAATAAAGCTTTGTATGATAAGATTATAAAATTGCCTGTTTGGTGAAAATATGCACAGGGCATCTGCTTTCTAAGCGCACAGGACAGTGACAGCTAACCTTGGCAGCACAGATTTTTTGAGGTCTAAATATCCTATAAATTTTCCTCCATTAGCCTTCACCAGACATCTGCAGTGCGAAGGTTACCAATCATGGGTCCAAATCCTAATGTAGAGAGGTGACCTGATCCGACGTGGACCCAATATTCCACATACGGCCACATTCCGTGGACTGTAATCACATTATGATGAAAACAGGACATTCCCAGAACACAAAATCCACCCATGCTAAGGGTCTGGGATGTGGGTGCTGAGAGAGTCAAATTTTCAGTAAATCCACTGAAATATATATAGATCGGGATACAGCTGTGTATCTATAGCAATACATAGTGAAGTAATGTTACACATAAATAAGATCTACCCTACAATCAGGGTGCCTCCCACAATGTAGATGGGGGCTAGAACCTCCTTTGTACTTCTTTGCACCAAAACTGTGTGAAATCTCAAGGCATGCCTGGATTATGATTGGATAATAGGACACCCAGAGGAGCCTATCCTTGACAGGATAGAGGTGACGCCTGGCAAGCTATGAATCAACAATAGGGATTAGTCCTAGAAAAGGGGACTGAAGTTCATTGTATCTTTACTGTTTGTATTGATTTGTGGTACTAGGTAGAAAAAACACATTGGATCGATTTTATATAATCTCAATTTTATTTTATTCTTTGGAAATGTGTCTACAAGAAAACTATTATCATTACTAACCTGGAATCTTGAGATTGTATCCAGTTTTCTTGAAACGAATGGTGAAGGAGATAGATGTACACTAAAAATCCTGCACTCCTATTATTTACCTATTACATGCCATGTGCTGTAATATGTAGTAACTAATATCAGGATAACACTCCCGGGACATCATCCAATTTTCTTAAAATATAACTTATTTGCTCAAAAAATTTACGTTTCAGTTTGCACATCAAACTTTGATCAGGACAGAGTTTATGCATTAACATACAAACAAGTTGTAACTATATTAAAAAAAAAAAAAAAAAAACATACAAATCACTTATGCCTACATTAAAGATTGGGAAGAGTATTGGCTGTATGCTCCATAGGGTATGTGTTTAGTAACCATGATGCCTTCAATAGTGGATCCAGTGAAATTAAACCGATCCATCTCTGTGATTTCTGTTTACTTGTGATTACAACATGCTGAGGGTGAATTACAGCTGCACTAGCCAAATGTTAAAGTATATTATTTAATTTAATGTTATATATTGTATTGGTGAATGTGCTATTAGCCCCACGTGTAGATTTGTTTTTTATTTATGGGTTGCCATGACGGCATTCCCAGAGGGGTTCTGCAGAGCAGGGCGGTCACATGCAAATGTGCTCACACTGGGACTTCATCTTGAATGTATGCTGGCCCCAGGCGCTCATTGTGCAACACGTGCAAGGAAGGGAGGTGAGTACTTTGGTATTTTTAAAGTAGACATAAATTGTGGGAAAACACAAACTGTTGAGAGGTTTACTCTGCTGCTATGATATCAAAGCCTATAAGCTTAGAATTAACATGCAAGCATTTGCATTTATAAACAATTATTTCTGGGAAGGGTTTGGGCAATCCGCAAAATAAATATCATTTGATGATGAGGACAATGAATAGGAAATGGGGAAACGACAGAGGAGAAAAGGCAAGGCAGTAAATAGGTTGGCAGAAATCGAGAACAAACAGAAGGTAACTACAGCTGGAAGATGATGTTTAAAAGAAAGGATGAAGAAGTTGGAAAGGGCAAATAAGAAGATGGAAGGGTGAAAGAAGTTAAGGGAAGAAAAGAGGATGATGGAATAGAAAGAGGGGAAAACCGATTATATAAGCAGGTGCAGAGAGTAAGATAGGTGATGTAGGGAGGGGCAGAGAGAAAGAAGTGAATGATGGAAGGGCAGAGAGGAAACAGGCTGAAGAAGGTGGAACAGAGTGGATGTGGGGTCATGAATGGAAGGGCAGAGAGGAAGTAGGCTGGAGAAGATGGAACAGAGTGGATGTGGGATCATGAATGAAAGGGCAGAGAGGAAGAGGTGTGAAGAAGGTTTGAGGGTTAGAGAGGAAGAGAGGTGAAAACGGAAGAGGGAGTAGGCTGGAGAAGATGGAACAGAGTGGATGTGGGGTCATGAATGAAAGAGCAGAGAGGAAGAGGTGTGAAGAAGGTTTGAGGGTTAGAGGGGAAGAGAGGTGAAAAAGGAAGAGGGTAGGTTGGGAGTAGAATTAAGCAGGGACAAGCAAAAAAATGAAGGTCAAATATGTGGAAGCAATATTTATAATATATGGGCAGAATATGTAAGCAAGAGGATAAAGCAACACTGTATTTGCACAGGTGTATAAGTAAGTGCATGTGCCTGTATACACACACACACACTCAGACACATTCTGGGTGCAGGTATCGCTGGCAATCCTGAATGGACAATCTTAGTTTTGTTACATTGATAATTCCAAGAATGAAATATTGGTCAATGGTATTTACCTGACATGAGCGAAACTGGTTGACTAGGAGAGTACACCTCTGAGGATCTTTCCTCCCATCCAAACTGTCCAGCTCTGCCGCCACCTGGTTAAGTTCTTCGTCTGCATAGTAAAACTGGGCAAGAAGCTGCGGGTCTGACCTCTAAAATAAAGGGGGGGAAAAACAAAAAGTCAGAGTCACCAAGTCATTTCCATTATATGTTTTTTTTTTTATGGCATAACTGGTTATAGGATTATTGCATTTTACATCTAGATTTTCAGTGGAAGAGAGTTTGGTGAGATTGAAGAGAAAAAAACAACTTGTGTATCCAACTCTTTAATCATTACCGTTTAACATAGATGGGGTTAAGTGACCATATACCAGATCACAGAGGAATGAATACCAACCAAAATAGAACAGTTAAAAAAATTCTCCAATTAAATCAAATTGCAATTCGATTTAGCAAATAAACAAAGATGAATGCAAGTAGGGTAATCTGGTCGCAGACAGCCACAGCAAAAGGCAGTGAAACATCAATCATTAAATGCAACAATTACTATAAGCCTGTAACAAATTTTTGTAAGTAACAACAACATAGTGTGATTGTGAGAAACAGTCACGTGCTGACTGATGCTGAATGTCTGGGATGCACGTGAATGCCGTTTGAGAAAGTCCGGTTGGATGAACTGCAGAAGCACAAACACTCTCTAACATAATTAAGGCATCAACATTAAGGTATATTTACATATTGATTACTTTTTGATTAGATATGCAATTTCAAAAATTTATTCTGTTTCATGAAAACATCACAAGAACGATGCGGACAGCATCTCTGGCCTACTTCCTGACTCAGAGCGGGTATTAAGCATCAGCTGGATGTTTTCTGCCTACTCTAGGAGAAATACCCTGTCAGATACATGAAACTACCACCTAGAGCAGGGCTTCCCAACCCAATCCTCAAGTACAGCCTACCAGTCCAGGATTTAGGGATTACCCTAAGGATTGGACTGGTAAGGGGGTACTTGAGGATTGGGTTGGGAACCACTGACCTAGAGTCTATATCGGTATTGAGGACCATTTGAAGCTTTTGTTGTGGCCTTGCTCCCCCTCACATATGTTTGTTGATCCAAAAGGGGGCAAAAAAACTCGTCTGAAGTGTTTTCAATTTTGCAACAAACTAGGAAAAAGTATGTATTGCTTTGGATCTATTGTATAGGCAGTCAGTCTTTAACTCATTAACCAGTGATGTAGCTACCTATCGGGCAATCTTATGTACACTATATTGCTCTAATGCGCATTACTGTCTGCTTAATAAAGAAATGAATGACAAAAAAAAAAAAAAAAAATTACCGCTAGCCATTTAAAAGAATGAATAAATGAATATGATGTATTTCAACACTGACCAATATTATCTATTTCAATAAGTCCTTTACTCCTATATCTTGTGATTCATTGTTGATGTAACTGTGATAATGCATCTGATGCTTTCATTTTCAGTGCTGTCCCAAAAATTCTCTGCACGGTGTGCTATTTTTAGCACATATTTTATTTATTTGTTCGTTCTACCAGAAACATAGCTGCAATAGAAATATTTCCACCCAGTAAAACGGACTCGTCCACTGCTCTGCCCCCAAGGAATGCAATGAAAGCCTGCCGTACACATCAAGCTCGTTTGTGATTTAGGATGCCTCAGATTTAAACAAGCTATATAAATTGTCACCTTTGGTATTCAGGCGATTCAAGGTTTGTCACGAATGGAAATTTACAGAATCTGCTAACACCTGAGACCAGCTACTTAAATGATAACTACCTTGAGAATATTACCGTAAGATCAGTTATGGATGCCAGCAGTAAAGTGTTTGAGGACAAAGTCTGCTTCTCATATCTGTCATTTCTGGGACAATACTATTTATATTTTACTAATTAATCACTAACATATTGAACTGTTCTATTGTCTTTTGGTGCCATATGTAATTTATAATGCAGGGAGGTAAAGTACACAGAGAAGTGTGCTAAACAGATATGATAGTCTCTGATAGAAACATAGAATGTGACGGTAGATGAGAACCATTCGGCCCATCTAGTCTGCACAATTTTCTAAATACTTTCATTACTCCCTGGCCTTATCTTATTATAGTTAGGATAGCCTTATGCCTATCCCACGCATGCTTAAACTCCTTTACTGTGTTAACCTCTACCACTTCAGCTAGAAGGCTATTCCATGCATCCACTACCCTCTCAGTAAAGTAATACTTCCTGATATTATTTTTAAACCTTTGTCCCTCTAATTTAAGACTATGTCCTCTTGTTGTGGTAGTTTTTCTTCTTTTAATTATAGTCTCCTCCTTTACTGTGTTGATTTCTTTTATATATTTAAATGTTTCTATCATATCCCCCCTGTCTCGTCTTTCCTCCAAGCTATACATGATAGTCTTCAGAGGTTACCTCCAGATTATCAAATGGAATTCTGTTATCTTTATGGATACTTTGATATATATATACAGTTTTAATTAATGTCATGAAATTAGGAATTATCCAGCATGACTATAGGAAGTGATTTTGATTTGACTTCAATATGACTAAAAGTCAATATTACACTTCCCCATATATTTATTTAATATGAAATACAAGTTGTTTTAGTAGTCATTGTTCTGAATATATTATTTTTCTTGGCTTAGTCACATTTAGGGGTGAACACCCCTGAGTTGAGTGGACAATTTTGGATTCTTTTGTCACTATATGCTAAATATATTTCACATACAGAACATGGATATCAGAAAATCCTATTGATCGAGCAATTTATAAAACCCTTTCATTGACAACAAAAAAAAGCTACGCAGAGTGTGATCTTGGAGAAGGTCCCATGTTTTACCATGATCGTTGGCAAAATTATTCTTGAAAAGTAGATGCAGGGTAATCTGTGTATGCAGTTTTGCAAATTGTAGTTTACAAGCCAGCTGTAAAACTCTAAATATTGCTGTGTAATCCTCACATTTTAATCACCCTTAGAGGGACATAAATTTGATGTGAGATTTCATCCACAATGCCAAGTATAAGCTAATTAACAGCCGCATAATAGTCATTTTATTGAAGACTGTTGTACAAACTAAACATGCACTGCTCTGTATATTTGCTTACATCAGCTAGTATGTCTGCAGTATGCTTAGAGGTACCATCTTAAATTTCAAAATAAAAATTGCAAGCATATATACAGATCAAACGTATAAAGTATTTAGTGTATGGCTATAGCCTCTTGGTAACAACATCTCCTCTAAATCTACCTCCTCCCATCTGCCCCAAGCCTTTTTACTTCGTCCATCTAAGAGGTACCTGGTCATGTCATCCTTCTGTCCCTAATTATACCTTCTAGACTCTTCATTCTATCCCGAACCTTTGAATTGCCGTCTGTCATGTTGTTGCCTCAATAATGAACACACAATGTTATGTCACACACAAGTAGAGTTCGCCTTATCAGAGTACTCACTTTATCATGCACAGCCAATAAGAAAACCGCAAACATGAGAATTTATGTCCCATTTCAAATCTTCAATTTACAACTTTCACAATGCTTCTTTACAGTCATCCAACACCAGCTCAAGAACAGCATTGTACAAAGCTCAAGTAAAACATAGAAAATAAAATAATGACAGATTATAGCTAACACGAATTGCTTGCAAGAGGAGCAATGTCCCCCCGCCTTCTGCTGCAGGTTGTTGGGGACGCCTGCTGTCAGAGGACAACAGTTAGGCAGCAGACAGGGCTTGAACAGGACCATGGCTAGCCCCCTGTGTTGCTTTGTGCTCTCCACGTCTGGACTGGCCCACTGGAATATTTCCACAGAGGTTGCAGTACCTGGGGCCAACTGGATTGCCAGACTATGATAAATAAGTATGGCGCCTCTGAAAGTACTGGCAAGTGGCTTATGGATGACATGAGACACACGTGTCAATGCAATCACAGAAAAACCTGCATTACTTAGCCATCCATAGATATGTGATATCACACCTATTAACTCCAATTGCCTCCATCTGTTGAATACATGCGTTATCTCACAGTGTGAGAACTGTACAAAGATTCAAGCTAGATAATTTCACTGCAGCCCGGTGTGTCCTTTAATTAGACGGATATTTAATTATTTCTTGATAGCCTTTAAGACAGTGGTAGGGTTTATCTGGGAAAGACAAAATACATCGGAATAAATTACCAACATATTTTCATTTGTTATGCTGGATACATTTATTGGGAGCTATAAGAATATGATCTTTAGTAAGCAGTGCAAATAAACCTCAAAAACAATCCAATTAGTTCCATTCACATTGCATCACCTCCAAGCCTTCTAAAAGACCCCATTGTTGACTATTCTAAATCATTCAGAAATTGACATATGTGCATACCCAGAAGGGCACCTAGGGCCCTATAGGACACAATTACTCTACACATTATCACTGATAATTTATGCACTGAATTCATTGCTGAATATTTCAAGAGACACATTCTGTACAGAGACAGATGAAAAAAGGGCAGTAAGAAATAAAATAATACATTTTAATGCAAGATTATTATGCTAGGCCACTGTTGACAGGGTTAAGGGATTTAGACGCTAATTGTTTCTGGAAATATTAGCACTGATTTATATATAATTAACATTAAAACAAAACAGGTTCAAATATCTAGCAATGTGAAGCTTATAACATCCAAACTACATTATATGGGTAAAACTAACCATCCCCACCACCCCCCAATGTAAACATTTTTATTGAAAATGTCAGCAAGAACTAATCATTAACACACAAAGGTGTACAGAGCACATCAATGTAACAGATAATACAGGATTTAAAATGAAACACAATTAGGGTAAAACTAACCATTTTACATGGTGCAAGATAAGTGGTTTAAGAGAAAGCTGCCAATCTCTGTCAGTCAGCGAGTTAGGATAACAAAGCAGATGTATTTACTAAATTAGACAGGCACTTTTGCCTATACCAGGAGTAAGCAATCTTTTAGCAGTACTGTGCCAATGAAAGGTTTAGAATTCTCTTGGCGTGCCGGTCCTATTTTGAGGTGCGTATGGTGGCGTACTGTGCTTGTGTTATTTATGAGTACTGCAATTGCTTTGTAACATTGTACTTGTGCGTATGTGGGCTGTTACAATGTATAGGTTCATGAGTAGTTTGTGGTATGGTGTATGATACATATGAATGTGGGCTGTATAGGGGGGCTACCTGTGGATGTGTGTGGATGATATGTCACATTGTGTGTCCAGTGGGGACCAGGCTGGCCAGGTCCAGGTCAAGGGCAGGGGCTGCAATATCTGCTGCGGGCTGCTCTGCTCCAATGCGGATTCCCGTTCACGTGCTTGGAGGAAGTGATTAGCGGTCATATCCCTCTAAGTGCTGCAATGTACACATTAAGGATTGCCCCTCACCACCTGCAATCACCACTTGGTTTGCAATAGCTTATACCTGAAGTCCTACTGGGACTCCTCTCGGGCCAGAGCCTGTTTGCACAAGCCTTGAAAGGTTTTCCTCCTTAGCCAAGTTTAAACACTTAACTTTTGCTTTACCGATACCAATGATATTAATATGGATTATTCTGCCATTTTGCCCCTATAAATCAGCTACACTTCTTGTCCAATTTTGTGCCATACAAATCCATTTAAGAATTGGAGAACAGACAGGGCGGGAGAGTAAACTTGTATCGGTTTTAGTGATAGAAATAGCCAGGTTGTTTTTTTGACATGTAATTGCCTTCATATTTGCAGACATTTGCCTAACAAAAGTAGCCAAGTGGGCACAAATCTCTAGACAAATTCTGTATTACACGCACGGAGCAGATGTGTGATATCCTTCAGTCTGTAGTATAATGCATTGTAGTCTGTAGAGGCATCACATGTTGCTTAGTGATATTTAAAGGGACACCGTAGGCACTGTATCTGTTTCATCTCATTAAACTGGTTATAGTGTCTGGAGTCCTCTGGTACCATCATTTCTTTCAGCATTAAACAGTTTTTAAAGTTTTAATGTTTTAATGCTTTAATGCTAAACAAGAGTCCCCGGCAATCCATCCCCTCTGTGATGCTTTGGCTAATAAGGAAGTATTAGCCTGAGCAGCAATAGGCAGCTGTGATTGGCTGAGAGTGTCATCTGACTGCTTTTAGCCTGTCAGAGTTCCAACTGACGGTATGAATGGGTATGACAACAAGGAAGTGTGTAATCTCTGCCTTAGCTACACATATGGAAGGGGCTGGACTGTGGGTGGTCAGGGACTCTTATTTTGTGGCATACTGCATGAACATGGTGCAACACTGAATGGAGGGACAGTGCCAGGGCACTCCAGGCACTATAACCAGTTCAAAGAGATGAAATGCTTACAGTGTCCCTTTAATTCACATCTGTGTTGATTTCTCAGATACCTGATGTCAACAGTACAACGAGGGTTAAACTTTCTTGATCACTGCCTGGTCTAAAATCCCTGATGGATTCCTGATCACGGCCCTGATGAGTGATGCCTATACAGAATTCTCTATTCTTCTGTCAGACGATAAAAGCTATAACCACAGGCAGAACGGTTATTTATATTCACTGGTCTTGAGCAACGATTTCAGCATACTCCACTGCAGTGTGACAAAAGGCTCCAATGAAAGCAAATGTAAAATGTTGCACAAGGGGGCAAGTCCTTAAGAGACTCTTGAAAGTAACTGATAAAAATAAATCATAGAATAGATACAGTAGGTAGGAGAAGGGAGACTAATACCTGGCACGCTTCTTCTGTTCTGTTTCTAGGGAAAATAAATCGGGAATTTTTATTCCCATGCAGGTCAGAGTTGTCAAGTATTTTGTTTTTTTTAAATCATGGTGGATATAAAAACGGAAAAGAACAAAATCGCATGGGTTACTTTACTGCTGCACATACTGTGCTAAAAATCTAAAGCTATTGAACTCTTTTAATCCTTTTTAGTATTTAAAATATCCTCACAATTACCTCTCACACAAGCTTATAATGTTCTAAACAGACTCAACGTTTACTAAAACACCACCACTTACTTCACTTCAATACCATTATGAGAATTCCCTAACTTGTCTGCACCATGCACCCTGGCAGCCTTCCCGGGGTAGTTATTTAGTTGATATATTCTGGTCGTGTATACAGAGGGCAAGTAATGAGGCACGGTAATACCCCAATAAAAAACATTAGCACATATGTGCACGTGGGCAGGGCAACCCCCATAAGCCAGCAATACTGCTTCTGACATACTATTACAATAATAAACAAAATTGACTATTTTGTCTTATGTATTTTTCCTCAACTTCACACATCTTGACACTGGGCGCTCCTACCACCATCAAGAAATGTCAATCGTGACGGCTGTCGGGAATTAGCTCTATCTATGGAGGATCCGGCAGTACCCTCCATATGCTCAATGTGTGATGTTGGGTCCTGCTGGTAAATATCCAGGGGCAGAGGAGGATAGCGATACCTACGAGGGTCAGGCAAATAGAACTCACCTTGTCTGCCCCCTTACCTGGCCACCGGACCCCCAGCGACGATGTCACCGGCGGGGTGCATTTCAAATTATGAAAAGTCCACAGACAGTCACAGTGCAACTTTAAAAAGTAAAAAAGGGCACACTAGCAGAATTTGCAGTCAGTCTGCAACTTTGAATAACTCTTTTGTAAACGTTTACCACAAATCACTGTTTAAACCCCATAGTTAATACCAAATGAAGACAAAAATATTTACAGAAATAGTTCTAATTATAACAGTGTGCATTTCCTTTGTCAAATTAATTAGTTACAGTTTAGGTGGGTTAACGCTGATGTTGTATCTTCTTTGTTTCCAATGAACAAAACCCCTTTTTTTTTTTTTTTTACATAAAACATCCCTATTTTTTATTTTATTTTATATATATATATATATATATATATATTTTTTTGCTTTCATTTTGCAGGTAACACTTTGTCTAGGACAGGGTAGGCAACCTTTAAACAGCACTGTGTTGAAATAAGATTGTGATGTCCCGTAGCGTGCTGGAATAAGGTGATCTGAGATCACTTCCTCTACGTGCTGCAATGCATAAATTTAGGATTGTCCTTCACCACCTTTTCGTATTAGCAGATATATGAAGTTTCACTGGGATTCCTGATAGGCCAGACCCTAAGGCTCTAGCAGCCTTAAGTGCCGTGCATGGCACACCTGCCATAGGTTGCCTACCCTTGGTCTAGGATGTGCTTAATGATGACCTGGGCTCATTCTGGAATACTTCAGGCTGTTCTCTCTCGGTCATCAAATATAACAAATATTATAGAAACCGAGATTTACAGACAGCTTTTAAAAAACCCATCATGCAATAACTGATTTCTTCCCTGGGAGAGCAAGACCCCCAGCTAAATCATATACTCCCCAAGAACATTTAAAGTGATCCCAATCAAACCAAAACATATGTATAACAATGTTCTATTAAGAAGCATTTAATCTGTACATTGCTTTAGCCAGATTACTTGCAAATATGTAACCTTACTATATGAAGTAACTCCACTAAAACTGGACAGATCAGTAGGGTGTGTTTGGTGGCCAGGTGCACTGCTGCCAAAGCATCCATCTTTGTAGTTCTGAGAGCTTTCATGACTACCAAAGAGAATATGAAGTATTTAGAGATTATTAAATAATCTATTTGCAAATTGGGTAGGGTGGTGCATAGGGAAAAATAGGAGCAAAAAAATACATGTTTAATATGACAGTTTCTCTTTAAAAATGCTAGGAATTTGGTTTAAAAAGTAATCCCTTACGTAGTTAAAAATAATGGTTAATTACCCGTGTTAAAAAAACACACCACAAAACAGAATAAAAGGGGACATATATTTTCCAAAAAACAAAAAAATATTTTAAAATTAGGGATGTCAGATATTGTCATATAGACGGATACATTGGGGGGCATGTTTTTTAAACTAATATGCATTATCTGCCAGTAAAAAGGTCCACACTCTCCCGAAATTCCAATGCCTATTAATTTGCTGTAGTTATAACGCACAAAGCTTAAGGAATTAAAAGGTAACAGATTCATGCCAAGCACTTATTAATTTCTCAGAAATGGGTAGAGTGTGCTCGGTCTACACTGCACAGCTGCAATTAATACATGCCGTCCATCTTTCTAATTAATGCACAATGAAAACAGAAGAACAAACACAATGAAGTAAACTTAATGATCTGTTTCCACTCCCCATGCAATTAACGGCTGCCATTCATTGCTCGCTGTGGATATTACGTGAACTGTATTAATGGATGGTGACCCAGTTAGTAGAGTCAAGTGTACACAGTCCTGGTGTTATGTTCAAATCATGTAAACACTGCCCAGATTGTTCTGAAAATGTTTATGTATGTACGGGAATGTTCAATCTCTTTGGACGATGTGGAATGTGTTTGTTACTGCAAAATATAGATAAAGCAAAAACAGAAATGTGTGTAAATAGTCAGAAAGTAAACCGACCCTACATTTGGCCCCTTTGCAAACATAGATACTAATGAGGGAAGGAAAAAACCCAGCTACCAAAATGAAATACAGAGCATTTATCCTCACCTGGTAGAAACTGAAAGATGTTAACCCAGCAGGTATTAATCTGCGTTGTCACCCTAAACTGGGTTACCCACAGATTAGAACAGAAGAATGATATTCAACAAGCCAAAGACAACCTGCACTGCATTCCCAGTACGGAACTCTGAAGACGGAACGCATGTATTCTGCCATTATTCTAAGTTTGAGACTGATGTGCCATTCTTTTATCGCCCATTCATTACTGGCTTGGCATGCTTTTTCTCCAAGCACCATTATTTATTGTATGCCGATGGGCTCAGCCTGTAAGGGCCAATGATAAGGACATTCTTAGTCACTCTTATAAAACAAAAACAGTGTTCTTCAGGAGAGGTCTATAATTCAACTTTCAATATATGTACAAATCCAAATAAATTTAGGACGTCTTTTTAGAAGCCGTTTAGACTGCTTTTAGCAGCCAGCAAACTTACATAGAAACATAGAAACATAGAATGTGACGGCAGATAAGAACCATTCGGTCCATCTAGTCTGCCCAATTTTCTAAAAACTTTCATTAGTCCCTAGCCTTATCTTATAGTTAGGATAGCCTTATGCCTATCCCATGCATGCTTAAACTCCTTTACTGTGTTAACCTCTACCACTTCAGCTGGAAGGCTATTCCATGCATCCACTACCCTCTCAGTAAAGTAATACTTCCTGATATTATTTTTAAACCTTTGTCCCTCTAATTTAAGACTATGTCCTCTTGTTGTGGTAGTTTTTCTTCTTTTAAATATAGTCTCCTCCTTTACTGTGTTGATTCCCTTTATATATTTAAATGTTTCTATCATATCCCCCCTGTCTCGTCTTTCCTCCAAGCTATACATGTTAAGATCCTTTAACCTTTCCTGGTAAGTTTTATCCCGCAATCCATGAACCAGTTTAGTAGCCCTTCTCTGAACCCTCTCTAAGGTATCAATATCCTTCTGAAGATACGGTCTCCAGTACTGTGTACAATACTCCAAGTGAGGTCTCACCAGTGTTCTGTACAATGGCATGAGCACTTCCCTCTTTCTACTGCTAATACCTCTCCCTATACAACCAAGCATTCTGCTAGCATTTCCTGCTGCTCTATTACATTGTCTGCCTACCTTTAAGTCATCAGAAATAATCACCCCTAAATCCCTTTCCTCATATGTTGAGGTTAGAACTCTATCAAATATTCTGTACTCTGCCCTTGGGTTTTTACGTCCAAGATGCATTATCTTGCACTATCCACATTAAATGTCAGTTGCCACAATTCTGACCATTTTTCTAGTTTACCTAAATCATTTGTCATTTGGCTTATCCCTCCTGGAACATCAACCCTGTTACATATCTTAGTATCATCAGCAAAAAGACATACCTTACCATCAAGACCTTCTGCAATATCACTAATAAAAATATTAAAGAGAATGGGTCCAAGTACAGATCCCTGAGGTACCCCACTGGTGACAAGTCCAAGCTTCGAATATATTCCATTAACAACTTCTATATCTTATGGGCAATACCCATCGTAAGATGTCAGCAGTACTATTTCCAGGAGCCTTCAGACTTTCTCAGTCTAAGTACTGGTAGTTGAAGGGGCTAAAATCCACAGTCCAGATTTTTTTTTTCTCATTGTAAATCATCCTATATTAAAGTTACACTCCACGCACCATAAACACTACATCGGGCTGTAAGTGTTATGGTGCCTGGAGTGCCCTAGTGCCCTCCCCACCAATGTAAGCAGTCAAACGGTTTGCCAAACATTTGACTTTTTACCCAAGGTCTGCTCTATGAGAGGCAGAAGCTTTCTTTCTGAACTAAGTCCAGCCTAGCTCACTGTAGTGGTTATGCAGTTTGGAGTGTTCCAGTAAAGTAGGTATATAATACAGGGAAAATATGTTTCTACTCTTTCTACCTTATCGTTTTCTCCACTTCCAATCTCCAGGTGTGTCTTTAATGAGCATAAAGCTGTAAGTATCTTATAACACATTTACGGCACACCCATGCATTTCCATATCTCATACATATGGTACAGTTATGGTATATATACAGTTGAAATCAGTTATTCAACTCCCATTGAAAATCAGGTTTATTGTCAAAACGTACAGATTTTCAGCTGGAAATTGATTTTAAGAACCCTTTAGGGTGCCTCCCACAATGTAGATGGGTAGCTAGAACCTCCTTTGCACCAAAACTAGGTAAAATCTCAAGGCATGCCTGGATTATGGAGGAGGACATTGGAGAATAGGATACCTGGAGGAGGCTATCTTAGAACAGAGGGAACACCTGGCAAGCTACCGACAGTAGCTCCCCCTATAAAAGCAAACTCGGAGGGGGGGAGGGGGGGCTATTCAGATGTACTGATCCTGATGAAAGCCACAGACGATGGCTGAAACGTTGATTATAATTGTGATTATGCTTTAACAAGATATGGAATTAAGAAAGAAAATTTTTATAAAAGAAAAAGACCGTGAGTGCAAGCCTTCTTTTACTACTTTTTCTATGATATTTGGCTTAGGCTGGAATGCACCCGGCATTTGGACAATCTGAAAGTGTGTGTGCAGGGATAAAAATGAACATTATATATATATATATATATATATATTTGTGTAAGGGGCAAATAGCCATATATGGAGTAAGGTTCCAGCATAAGCGTAGGATAGTATAAAGGGAGCAAGTCGGTTGTGGTGTGCCGAGACCGACGATACGGTAGGCCTGTAAATAAAGAGGGCCCACCAAGGAGTAAGAAAGTAAATGGAAAGAAAAGAGAAAGTGTTGAAATGAGGAGTGGGTGGGAGGGTCATTCTGATGCTGACCTCAAGCGATATGGAGTCAGGTAAGGGGTGTCCCTTATATAGGGGAGTGAATTAATCTAAGCCTCTCCCTCAAATACAGGCCAAACGGCCTTAATACATTTATATATATAGCTACTGGCATCCAGTAATCAATCTCTGTGTAAGAAGATTGAATGTGTACAGCACACACCATTAGTGATTTCACTCAAGATAAATTAAGTTGCAAGGCTTCACCCATAAATATCCAGTGAAGGAAAATGACTGGCTAAAGTTCCCTCATTTCATATATACAAAGTCACCACTAATGCTGTGTTTTCCCTGACAGCTGTAACTTCCACAATAACGCTGACTGGCAGTATGTAGAATTGATAAGCTGCCAGTGGAAATCAATTCATTAATCACAGCCGTTCCAACTGGATCCTTTCTGTGATTGATTAATGGATTTCCGCTGGCAGCATATAGATTCAACATACTGCTGGGCAGCATTTTTTTCTGTACCTCCTTAAATATCCCTAGTAACACTAATTAGCATGCACTTTCCTACATGCAATATATTATAGGAGAACGGTACACCCCTCAGTATTGTTTTTTTTTTTTTTTAAACTGTAATGTATCAAGTATCTGAATTAAAACAGTATATTTATCCAGGATATAGCTGTCAAACAGATGCTGAACATATAATGGAAAAGAAGTGTTACAAATACACAGTGTTGAACTAAACTCTAATGGATTTTCTGTATATTTGGCCTTGAAGGGATACTATAGTCAACAAAACAGCTTTACCTTAATGAGACAGTTTTCGTGTATAGATTATGCCCCTGAAGTTTCACTGTTCAATTCTCCACTATTTAGGACTTAAATCACTTTTATTTCTGTTTATGTAGCCTTACCCACACCTCCCCTGGCTGTGACTGACACAGTCTGAATGAAAACAAAATGGTTTAATTTTCAATCAGATGTAACTTACTTTAAACGTTTTTATAGCCTGCTCTGTAAATTGAACTTTAACTACATACAGGAGGCTCCTGCAGGGTCTAGCAAGCTATTAACATAGCAGGGGATAAGACATTCTAAATTCAACAGAAATTGCAATAAAGGGAGTGTACACAGTAGATGACCCGTTACAGGACATTTTTAGGAAGGCTGTGTAAGTCACATGCAGGGAGGTGTGACTAAGGCTATATAACTAAAGTGATTTAACTCCAGAGAATTGAGCAGTGAGATTGCAGGGGCATGATCTATACACCAAAACTTCTTCATTAAGCTAAAGTTGTTTTAGTTACTATAGTGTCCCTTTTAAGCTTAATCCTTCAAATCTTGAAAATACATAGCCACAACTCTTTTATTTAACTCTTTTAACTAAAAGAGGGGGTAAAGGGGTACAACAGTAATATGCCAAGTTTACATTGCAAGTATGTTCTGGTTACAATACTTAATGTTTGACATTTTCGATGTTTGGGTGGGTAACGGTAGGTTAGTTGTCACGGCGTGCACATGGCATGCAATAGGGACAGATGTGTCTTTTTGGTCTAGTGGGCGGTTGAGCTTGTGTTGTCACCGTTTTTTGTCCCTCGGGCATCATGGGCCAGCTTTCTGGGTTGTCTGTGAGTGTGGATGTGGTATCGGTTCCTTGTTAATGACTTTTTCTGGCACAAGTCTGTCTGTGGGCTCTGCGGGTTTTATTGTTTTGTCTGCTTATCAGTGGGCTGGTTTTGTCCCTGAGCATTATAGGGATTTCCTTAGTTTCCGCGACATTCGAGGGGTCCTGGTGATACACCTTTCTGTTCCTTCTACTGTGGGCTATTGTTGGAGATTGGTTTATAGGGAATATTATTTCTGTCAGTTTCGTTCGGTCACTGTTTTTAATATAATAGGTAGGGGAAAAAGGGAATTGGGGTTCAAGAGGCTGGAATGTGACTGGAGTTGGGTAAGGTGGGGGATGCATTGGCCGGACCCCCGGTCCCCCCCAACCCCAGGCCGGGGTCATAGGTCGTAACCGGGTAGGATATGGGTGCTGTGGGTGTTCTACAGCGTGGGTGTGCCCCGGTTGGTGCAATTTTGTAGGGGGTAGGTCTGTTGTGAAAGGTTTTTGGTGGTCGGTGGTTTCTACCAGGGTAGTGAAGTGTCTCCGTTAAAGGGACACTATAGTCACCTGAACAACTACAGCTTAATGTTCCGTCGCTGGAACCAGGTGAGTAAAACAGGCTGCCTGGAGAGTCCCTTTAAGCCATGGGTCCCAGGTCTTGTGGTAATGTGTGGTTGTGTCGTGTATTTGGGCTTTGAGGCTGTCCATGTTTGCACTATCTTGTATCTGTGTGATGATGGTTTGCGGGGGGATGTGTGGTGTTGCCCACTGTTCTGCGATCGCACTACGTGTTGCGAGTGCTATTCTTGCGATTAGTTTGTTTTCTTGTCTAGTGAAGGTGTCGATGGGTTTGGATAATAATAGTAGCCAGGGATCCATGGGGCATGGTCTGTCGAATAGTCTGGTGATCGGTGCTATGATGCTTTGCCACAGTGGTATCAATTTAGGGCAGGACAACCAGCAATGGAGAAAGGTGCCCAATTCTCCGCATACCTTCCAAAAGAGATTGGATTGAGTTGCTCGCATAAAGGCTAGTCTTTGAGGTGTCAAGTACCACCGGAACAGCATCTTATATACTTGTTCCTTATTGAAGTGGTGGCCGTGGCCTCCCATATATCAGACCATTCTGTGTGGTCTTCCAGTGGGCCTTAGTCTTTTTCCCATGCCTTAATGAAGGGGAGCTTCACATGAGTTGGGTGCGTTGCTAAAGTGATGTATAGGTCTGAGATTTGGCCATTTCTCAATGGATGTTCCATGCTGTCGCGTTTGAATCGCATGGGGGTGGCTGTGCCTGCCTGTTTGATGATGGGTGTGGAGGCAAAACTTCTGAGTTGAAGGTATCTGAAGTGGTCAAATGTGGTTAGGGTGTCTCTGTCTGGTAGGTCATTGTAGACAATGATTGCATCTGCTGCGTATAGGTGTTTTAATCTGCATTTATTGGGGAGTTTGGGTTAGGCCCCTTGTTCTGAGTATTGGGTATCTCTGTGTGGCTAGGTGTCAGGGTGCCGTGCTTTTTTTTCCAGGGGAAGGATCGGGGGGGAAGGCTGTTTTGATCCTTGATGTTCGATGGTCAGGGAGGAGGGGGGGGTATTTGCATAAGTTCCCCAGCGTTTTTGTGAAGGTCAGGAGCGGGAGGCGGGGTATATTAAAGTTTGTTGTTTCCCAGGGGGTTGATAACCTGTGGTTCGGGTCGGGTGGGATCCCTTTTATACTTGCTGTGATCTGGAGTGTCTAGCGCTGTTCATGTTGCCTGGTGGTGCTCCTTCCTTCGTTGTGTGTGAAGAGGAGCGTCAGTTCCTTGTGCTGAGCTTTGTGCGGGCGGTCCGGTTTGGATTTTCTTGGGAGTTCATAGCGGTCGGGGTGAGAGGGTTGAGTCACGGTTGGGTGTCCGGTGCCCCATGCATATCGAATTCTTTGCTGGATTAATGCTTGGGTGAGAGGCCGCAGTTCCCTCCGTTTGCGTAGTGTGCTTGGGGCCAGGTCCTGGAAAAATTGGATCTGGTGGCCTTCGATTTGGAGTGGCGTGTCTCGTGCTGCTCTCATGATTGCTTCTTTAACATGAAAATAGTGCATTCGCACTATTACATCTCTGGGTAAAGTTGCACTCAATGATGAAGCTCTCAGGGCTCTGGGGGCTCTGTCCATGAGTAGCTCCGCTGCTGGCGCCTCTGGTAGTAGGTCGCAGAAGGTTTCTCTCAGTGTGGCAGTTAAGGCTTCAATGGGTACTGATTCAGGGATCCCTCTAATTCTGATATTGTTCCTCCGAGAATGATTGTTCAGGTCCTCTTGGACGTCTTCAAGGGTCCTGACTTGTTCTCTGAGCTCTAAAATATTTTGTGCTTGTGTGGTGGAAGCTGAGGTGACCTGCTCCATTCTATTCTCTATGTCTGAGGTCATTTTATTCAGGTCGGTCATTTCCTCTTTCAGTGGGGCCAGGTGTTTAGTAAATTCTGCTGCCATGTTGCTTTTGATGTCTTGTAAGAGGCTTTGAAGATCTCTTTTAGTCAGGGGTGCCTGGTCTTGCGTGCGGCTGTGATTGCTGAATCTGACTCAGAGTCCTGGCAGCCATTACCACGTGTCTGTTCTTGTTCCCCGCGGCTGCGGAAGATTGGAGCGACCGCCGTGTTAGATTTAGACTTTCTTCCTCCTCCCATGTTGTGCCTCGCTTGCAGGCTTATTGCTGTATTTTGCCGGATCTGTGAGTTGCTTGCGAACGCTAATATTTGCTATAGGGTGCCTGCTTCGAGCGGAGCTCTAGCACAGTGCAGCCAACTTCCTCGGAAGCCAGGTGCCGCCCCTCAGCCACCACTTTAACATTGCAACTTGTATTAATGCACATATATGAAACTCTTTTTAGGTGATACCAGGATCCCCTCTGGATTATCTCAGAAACTTCTATAATTAACATTGCAGGGTTAAGGGGACAGAGGCACTAACCCCAGACCACTTCAATGAGATGAAGAGGTCTCAGTGCCCATAGTGTCTCTTTTAGTTAAAGTTGTTTTGATGCCTATAGTATCACTTTAAGGCATTTTTTATTTAACGTTATGGTTCTTCAAAAAGGTAATTATAATGAATAACGGTGTCCTGCCAGTTTCTCCACGGTTACAATGTTTCTGTCCCTGTAGCATGAGAGATTATGTAATTATTGGGAATGAATGCGGCAGCCATGTGACACCACGGAAGCTGCTTTGTTACATACATGACCGTGTCGATGCGACTTTCAGTATTACCAGTGTGATCCATGCTCTCAATATAGAGAACGTCAGCATTTTGCCACAAAGAAAAATCAATACTGTCTCACATTAAAAAGAAGCAATCTATAATGGACTATTTTAAAGACTCATTAGAATCACATTAAATAGACACATCAGGCCACATAACAAATGCATAGATCCAAGGAGGTGCCACATACCTATATCCTTACACACAGAATCTTTATTCCTGTCCCTTTAATGCCTGGTTCCTCCTCAAACCATCCATATGCATGTATGGGGGTTATGTGCCATTCTAGTCCCTACCTATAAGTCAAGGCTGCGTACATATTCAGTGGTAAGTTTAAGGGTATCAGTTAATAGTTCTGCTCACTTCCTGATCTCTCCCCGTCCTTCTTGACTAGTGTCTCTGACTGCCTCTCTGCTGTTTCTAACTGGATGGCTGCCCACTTCCTCAAACTAAACTTGACCAAAACTGAAATTCTGGTCTTTCCCCCCTCAAGTGTTGTTACTCCTGTGTCTGTCTGTCTCCAAATCAACGGTGCTACCATCAGCTCCACCACGCAGGCTCGCTGCCTAGATGTTCTCTTTGACTCTAACCTCAACTTCAAGCCTCATGTTCAATCGATTTCCAAATTCTGTAATTTCCATCTCAAAAACATGGAGCGCATCCACCCCTACTTAACGCCAGATGCGACTATGGTGTTGGTCCATTCCACTGTCCTTTCTCGCCTTGACTACTGTCTCAGTGGTCTTACGTGCTCCCAGCTTGCGCCTTTACAGTCCATAATGAATGCGCAGCGAGGCTCATCTTCCTGTCCGCCCGCACCTCGTATGCCTCACCCTTCTGTCAGTCCCTACATTGGCTTCCCATAAAATATAGAGCTCAATTTAAAATTCTGGTTCTTGCTTTCAAATCGCTACATATCTATTCTCTCTTATACACAAGTATTTCCCGTCTAGGCCCTTACGATCTGCTGAAGACTTACGTCTATCTTCTGTCCGCACTCCCACCTCTGATGCTCGCCTTCAAGATTTCTCAAGGGCTGCACAGTTCCTGTGGAACTCGCTTCCCTCCTCCGTTAGATGCTCACCCAGTCTCCACTCCTTCAAAAAATCGTTAAAAACCCACTTCTTCATCAAAAGGGTATCAATTAAATTGTTAATAGCTCAGGACTGATTCCTCTTCTGCAACTGTCACTAGTCTAATACTATCTTTACCTTTTTGTGTCATTTTACCCCAATTGGAATTGTTGCCAAGTTCTGAATAACATATACCATTTGCTAGGGTAATGATGCCTGAATGGGCAAGTCCTTTCCTGATATAGACTGACCTCACTGTAAAAGCAATAAACCAAACAAATTAAGGGATTTTAAAAAGATATGTTTATTTGACTGCATTCTTTAAATCTGTTGGCTTAAAATGCATAAAAAATTAGAGCGGGATTCAACATCGCGTACTTGTTTAATCTTTTACTTTTACTATGGGATTTTGCTTAACATTAATGGAGGTGTTTGAGAACACATAACATAATGAACAGTGAGCACAAATTTTTACCAATACAAGTATGATCCATATTTTAAACAACGCTAAAAAGCTGTGTTAAAGGAACACTATACGGCAGGAACACAAACCAGTATTGCTGACCCTATAGTGTTAAAACCACCAACAAGTCCCCCTTGCCTCCCTAGATATAGTAAATACTTACACGTTTATTCAAGTCTGCAGCTGCTGCCACTAACCCTGATCTGCCTGCTTGGCTGATACCTTTAGAAGTGATTCTATGAGCCAATCACAATGCTACACCATAGGATTGGCTGAGACTGTCAAGGAGGCAGATCAGGGGCAGACCCAGCACAATTCAAACACAGCCCTGGTCAATCAGCATCTCCTCATATAGTTTAATTGAATCAATGCATCTCTATGAGGAAAGTTCAGTCTCTCCATGCAGTGAATGGCAGTGCTGCTCACTGTGCTGCACTGCCCCAGGAAGCACCTCCAGTAGCCATCTGAGGAGTGGCCAGTGGAGGTATCCCTAGGCTGTAATTTAAACACTGCATTTTCTCTGAAAAGACTGTTTACAGCAAAAAGCCTGAAGGGAATGATTCTACTCACCAGAACAAATACAATAGGCTGTAGTTGTTCTGGTGACTATAGTGCACCAGTGTTACAGAGTACTGTGCTAGTACAATCCAGGCTACATAGTGTTATAGAGTCCCGTGCTAAGTCTGGTGCTTGGCAGGGCCCTTTACTGTATGGTGTCAGTGAGTAAATGAATACTATATATTGCAGGGTGGCACTCGCTGATCATCAACCCAGACATATGTGTTCAAGATAACATGGTGGATCATCAAACCCACACAACCCCCCCTTTACCCCCTCCCCCTATAGAAGACATGTGCTCAGTAATGATTACATTAAAGATTATCAGACATGTAAAACTGTAGATACAATACAGTGTGTGTGTGTATATATATATATATATATATATATATATATATCCATTTTCATTCTGGAAGAACAATGGCCAATATTGGAATGTAAAGGTCAGTACGTTTTATAAACACAGTCTGTCTGCAGTAATTACCATTACATGGCAGGGAGAAGGGTAATCTCTTTTTATGTTTTCATTAATTGTCTCAAAGCCAATTTCTTTCTTCCCAAATCTACATTATATAATTAATGGATATAAAACAATTACACTGACTCAGCACTTACCAACGTTCAACACGTGACTGCATAATGACACAGATTACAAAGTGGAATTATTTGGTTAACAAACTAAATTAAAATAAGGTAGAGAAAATATTCTTTTTCGGTCTTATTTTATATTGAATGTATAAGTCACGTAGATTTTGGATGACTTTAGTGGTTCGTTAAGGAACGCACATAATAATGGTAACAATTCCAGCTTTGGGAACCCATTGAAAATATATTCGTTATAGGAAATCAAACATATGCCTACATAGTAAAACATCCATTTGATTTGTGGATTAGCTAAATTCTCCTCACCTATTGTTGGCCAGGGTGTAAAGCCTAAGCCCACCCCTCTCACCCCCTCACTATTCCCAAAGGATAGAGGCTGTAATATCAATAAAAAGGGATAAATGTCGTCTGACTAGCATGCTTCTGCGTAATTTTGGCAGTTTAATAATTTAAAGGGGAACAGTCACTTTTTCATCTGACACATTTCTTAACGATAGGAATATGTGAACACAGTATTGAAAATCAAGGGACGTGAAGGCCCACTATTAACAATGGGGTTGTTTGCATCTGGGCAAATTTTCCAGCTGAGAGTCTACATTAATAAGATGCCCTGCTTACAAGCCATAGAATAATAAACTAGAATTTAGGGCACCACTCAAAGTACAGCCTGCCAGGCACCCCTCAAGCTACAGCACAATGCTGAATCCCTGTCGTCTGAGCTTACACAGCATAGAATGAACATATCTGGAAAATCAGATAGGTACTCACTAACAGATAGGTATGTAGGCAGTACTTTGTACAATTATTCATTGTTATTAGGATTAGGATCTCTCATTAAACGAACACTATTGTGTTAGGAATTACAAAACTGTAAAACCGTGTTATAATCAATATAGTGTCCCTTTCTCTATCATATTATGTCTGCACCCCTCATTCCCCCCCACCTCCCCAATGAATAAAGTGTTAAAAACCTTTTTCACACTTAACTTGTTCCAGGACCGTTATCCTTTTGCGCTTGCCTAGCCTCCTCCTCCAGCAACATCGCCATACGTGTTTTGATGAAATAAACAAAATAAATCCAATTCTTATGAAATTTTCTACAGAAGATTTTTTCCATCAGAAACCAAATGCTTACGTGTGTAGAATTACACGTGTAAATTGTCACTCTACGTGCAGCACTTAAATTTCAAACAGCGCTAGGCAGCTGTCTGTAATGAAATGATTGCATGTCGCGAATAGAAAGGCACAGGCCGTCTGGCCTTGTACAAATGAGAAATACACTGCAGGATCCAAAGGAGATTTATAAAGAAGTAAAAAAAAAAAAAAAAATTAAAAAAGGTTTTATTCAGGAGAAAAACAGCAATTTCATTATGTGTTACTTATTCCAAAATGTAAACAAAAATAAATACAAACACACACAAACTGCTCCACATTCATCTCATTTTATTAGCATGACTAAGAGGCAGTATGGAGACTAAAGGACTCCTATTAACAAACAAAACGTATGTATGTATTCTTTAAATTGAAGGATTCCTCTTTGTTATTAGAGATCACCCCACCATCACCATTTCATCATTGAAAGAGTTGAAGTTAATTATACTGGCCTTTATGATAGCACTGGCAGAGTCTACTCGCTGCAGCTCAGATCCACCTCCTGTGAAGTCATCATTACTCATACCTTGGTCCAATCACATTCTCTTATTGACAGCCATAGAGTCTGCCAATAATGCATCTCCTAGAGAATCAATGAAACCTAAACTTGTCTATGAGAAGCACTCTCTTCTGCTATTAAGTACCGTTCAAAGCAAGTAAGACAGGATATCCTCCAAGCTGTCTGCTTGGCAGGTAAGATCAATGCGATCAAGGTGTAAGGATGGAAATTTTTAAAATGTCGAATATCTTTGGTACTTTTTCTAAAAATAAAATTGCAGGGACACTTCAGCCAAGTCAGATTGTTCATTTAAGAATAATTGGGAAAATTCAAAACTTATTTTTGCAGGAAAGATTACAAAGACATTAGAACCATTTTTGCCTTTTTTTCCCCTATTTAGAACTAGTTCTCATATACATCTCATCCATCCTTACCAAAAAGTGACAATAGCATGTTATTAGTTTTAGGGGCAGCAGCTTAGCAACTAGGAGAGTACACCATTAGTTAATAGTTCTGTAGAGAATGTAGAAATCTGCCAGTCAACCATCTGCCCTAACCCAACTCATACAGCCTGTATATCCTCTCCTTTAGACAAGATGACGTCTATAAGGGGGAGAGATCACAAGTAAGTTTATCTATTTTCCAATTAGCTGCACATGCTACTACCCTGTCCATTCCCAGATATTAAAAATGTCATGTCCTACTCTAGTAGTCAGTATACACAAAAAGATTGTGCATACAATCCAGATGCTCCAGGCCCAGGGTTACTACTAGCCAGGCCTAAATGTTAATTGCCACTGCAAGCCTGGAGGGTCAATGGCGCACACCTGGGGTGAATTTCTGCTTGCTATGGTTGAATTTTCACTTGCCAATGGCTGGTGGGAAAGTGGAAATTCTAAAACCTGCTAATTATTATAATCCTTTAATAATACCTTTCGAATTCCACAGCACTGGACAGATTGAATAAATGGACAGAACTTAAGTCCGTTCAGGGCCTTCCAAGACTTCCATGTTTTTTCTGTGCTTTGGATCAAACACAGCAACAAGTCATGCTTTGCCAGCATCGAATACAAAAAGATTTATAAATAAATGCCTGGGTAAATTTAACATAAAGGTTTGACTAAAATTAGCATTTGCAGCAGACTAGCAAGCTGAATATTAAAGCAGGATAAATTGACTTTTCATACCCAACACACATAAGCACTTAGGACACTAATGATTAACCTTGAAAGAGGCCATGTTAATGAACCCGAATTCCCACAATGTTCAGCTAATCACAACAGATGTAGGCAGTTTATTCCGCAAACAGCATGCTGACAGTCAAAATGCCAAAAATAACCGGCTTTGAAATACAGCCATGTGAGACAGACTTTGGGTGTCAGGAGAGCCCCGGTTTTGTTAAACTGCTTCTAGAACTCTGAACGCGCACATAGAGTTCTTGCACCATAACTACTACAATAAGCTGTACTGCATATGGTGTTTGTAGCGTCTCTTTAGTGTACACATACCAACATGTTATCCCTTAAAAAAAACAAACAAAAAAAAACCGAAAATGATGCCCCCAATGACGCAGCTGAAAGTGGATTTACACCTCTGGCAGCAGACGGGTAAAAACTTGTTCAGAATTTTACAGTGAAATGCTGCACGTACAGTCTTCAGGCACCATGACCTCTTCAAATCAGTGAATTGGTCTTGGTGCTTGGCGTAACCCTTTAAAGCTTAGGGATAGTTGTTGGACTAGAAAGCCCTATGGTTTTAATTTGTCATAAAGCACAAGTAACAAATGTTTTCCCTTCAAAGCCTTGAACACAGGGCAAATGAAATTGGATTTCTGAACATAGTGAAATCAAGGACATATCTAAAAACAAGCACTGATTTAAAATGCCAGCAGGACGACTCCAAAGACACAGAGGTGCAGTGGGTGAAAAACAGGAGTATTTATTCCACTCTGCCACATGACAAAATGTCAAAACATTAAGATGTATACTATGCACGGCGTGAGCTGCACTGCAATATAGTTTAAATTACTTGGCAAAAATCTATATTTCTCAAATAACAGCGAGAACTCAAAAGAAAGTCCCAGCATGTGTCAGTTCTCTGGCAAGGATTTTTTTTTTTTTAAACTAAATAAATGAATCAAAAATTAAAAATGGTAGATATTTAGCTACATTCATAGAATCAAGAGTCAAGTTTTGAAAATGTTATCTTTCTGTAAGAATTAAGAATAGAGAACACTCCATCAGATAGGGCAGTGATTGGTTAAGGGACGCTCTTCGAGAAATAAGTGTGTAGAATATTACATACTCTATGTTCCTATTCATAAACTAACTATGTCATGTATATAAAATTATTATTTAGGGTTTGACAAATCTGAAAAGGAAAAACTAACACTTATAGCTCTTGAGAATGCCCTTACTCTTACTTAAGGGGAACTTGAATTCTTGCTTTTTTTTATTATTATTATTTCATATGTTTATTTATCCCTTTATTAAACAAATATGTATTTGTGAGGTGTGAAAAATAAAATTAAATACAGAAATGAACACCTCTTTACATTGCAGTTGGGCACCTTTATCTTAGCTCCTTGTCAATCATTTGTATAAGGTCGGCCATCTGCACCTGGCAGTCATCATAGAGAACTATGAAATGTATTATGATATCATTTGCTTAACCTTTAACATAAATTGATTATAAATGTATAAACGCAAGGTATGGGTGATTTCTAATGTATGCAATAGTGTTGATTCCAGAGAAATTACAGATTCCCTTTAATAGTTTATATAGGACACTAGCAGCCAGTAGTTTACAGCCTGTAGCAAACAGCCCAGATTGTTAAAACATTGTATTGATTGCACTCAATCATAAGATAGCGCTGCACTGTGCATATATTTTATTTGTCTTTTGGGGGGAGGTATACTTACCGTGTTGTGATTAACTCACTCCTAAAAGACTTTGATCCACTAGGCTCCTACATCCATGCCCCGTTCTATAACCGACAAGACATTCTTTGAGAGCCAGAGTACCCAGACGCTATAAGCGGGACCAGCCTAAACCCGCTCTGGAACTGTGGCCCGGCCACTTAATTCTGGTTTTCCTGGTCCTTTTGTACCCTCACTTTCTCAGCGACACAGAAGGGCGCTTTTTAGAGTGAAACTACTATCGCAGCAACAAAGCAATCGCTCTCTGGAACCACCAGGGAACTCCAATTTTTCGAAGAGATATTGCTCCCGGTAAATTACAGAGAATTATTACTTTGACTGTGTGGCATTTGGACAATTTCTCATGAATTTGAGCGCTATTGTCCCAGAAAGGGAGCTCAAATCCACCTTTTAAAGTGAGGTATAACATGTGGGGTTACCTTACTGTTTAATATATGTTTTGGGGGTATTTTTGTGTTGCACTCTCTGTATCCGGGAGATAATTAGTTTACCGGGTATTAACTCAATTATCTCCCAGACACAGAGATACCTGGGCAGACTTAAGTGTTTATGAACAGAAACCCCATGCTGGGGGTCTGTGTATAAAAGGTGTGTACTCTTGGCTTAATAAACCAGTTCTTGTACTCTTCATCAAGTCTCGATTGATGTTTGATTATGCAGGAGTCATAATCACTGCTTCACTACAGGACCTGGCAGAATCTACAACGGAGGTACCACTCTGGGTACAGGTGCTCCGTTAAAAGTGTGGTAAGAGACGAGAACATTAACTTCACTTGGAAAATGTATTTATTAATATATATATTTTTATTTGATTAGCACTTCACACATTAATCTCATTTTTTTTTTTTAATAGTTGAGTTACGCTTATAGATCAAACCTGTAGGATACAAGGATCAGAGTATGCATTCCTTATACAACTGTACCAGGTAAATATGCCATGGCGTACAACTCAAAGACACATCTTCAATATTACTTCCCTACACTATGCTGCTATGGTCTTTGTTTGCCAGATAACTCATTGTGCCTTGAAAGACATGGTAAGCACAATTCAAGCAATGTTAATGTAAAAGTCACAGACAAATACCTCCATAGACTTGCCACGGAAATGTTCCAAATTTGGGTTAAAAAATTGCGGCTTAACAGCAAACTTTAAATAACCTGTAAAGTTCATATTTGCTAAGAATCAGGCTGTAGTTATGCACCTCATTACTGAATCTCAAAACAAGCCACACACAAATATTCAGTTTGACATTTTAAAAGGCTACTTAAAGTCACCTATCTCGGCAAACATATGGGGGTTCAGTTCCACCATACAGCCATATTGTGTTAAGCAAACAACTACTTCATAGTACCCCAATATCGGTGGGTCGTACACTAATTTTAATGTGGGAGACAAATTAAATAGTAATAGTGCTAAATGAAATTAATTGTATTTCATTAATTTGTTTTAAGAGCATTTTGAATATATATATATATATTGCAAACTTAATGTGATGGAAAAAAAAACGAAATAAAAACCGTGTCATAACTGAATAATGAAAATGATAGTGTTTATATATATATTGGAGAAAGGTACGTTTAGTGTGACAGAGCCACTTTAAAAACCCATTTGTCCTTCCATTTATTCACAGATTACTCTCAGTCTACTCCAAGAAATCCACTAACTGTCCTAAATTCAGTAACATCACTACCTTAACAAATTTGGGATACAATTAACTTCTAGAATTCTAGTGTCCTTAAATCCTGGCTTGAGAAATAATGGGTTAGAGGGCAATGAACTATCAATCAATAAGAGTAACTTGTTGCCTCCAGTGTTTACTCGTATAATTGATGTTTAAGAAAATGCTGATTACATTATTATTCAATCGAATAATCATCGTGTCTTATGCACATGTGCAAAGTCTCTTCAATGAGGATAATTTGCATACATCAACCAATTTCTGCACATCACCGCTCTCATGCACACAGGCTAATGTGCAACCAGTTAGTAGTATAAAGCCAGTGAGCTTGAAATGCATTACTCCAGTAGCAGAAACCTGTACCCTATTTATTATTTATTTATTATTGCAATTTATAAAGCGCACACAGATTCCGCAGCGCTGTACAATTAGTTGAGAAACATACAATATACACAAACAAATACAAGAGGTAAGAGAGCCCTGCCCGTAAGCTGATATCTAGCCATTGGAGCTCTTTTACACAAAGTGCTTAGCTAGATGGCCCTTGAGCTTACAATCTACTGCATTGGACTACAGGTCCCATATTCCTCTGTTATTCTGAGCAATTATGGGAGTTGTAATCCAGCAAAGCTGTAGTGGGCAAACTGTTTTATAATGAATTGAGCCTTGATACACAATAGCAAACAGAGTAACCCAGGATTAGCACAATTTAGCATTTTCCTTCCATTGTGTTAATATATTTTACAGCTGAAGGGTAATCAGTAGACTTTTTGGGATCCAATGATGTTAACGCTGTCACTGAAACGGGTTAATGCAGAGCCTGCTTAACAGAGGGGCTAATCGAGATGTAGCTCCAGGCCCAAGGAATAAGTCCATTGATTTGAAAGATTAAAATAAAATAAATTATATATATATATATATATATGTTTATTTATTCCCCGACATGCTCTACCTTTGAGCAGAAGGAATTAAGTATGGGAAACTTAGGCAGGATGAAGAAAAACAAAATGTGCGTGGACTGGCTGATAATAAACTTGTTAAGGTAAAGCAAATTTTGTGCACAATGCAAATGCTTTAGCTCTTTTTGTTTCTCTAACAGTGTGGCTTGACCCCTTTCTGCTACACTCACTACAGCCACCTTTTTTTCTATCCCAGGATGCATACCAGAAGCTTCTGAACGCTAGTAAGAAGGGAAGGAAATGAGTGGACAAGTGAGTGCCGAGTGACACCAGGGAACTGTCCCCAGAAAGAACAGAGTGAGTGCATCATTACATGCGTTTGTGCCAAGCTCAGGGCACTGAATCAGCTCTGTGTGGATAGTCCACCCTCCGTTGGGAGGCCCGCATGATTGGCAGGTAACTTGACATACAATTCTTTAGAGAGACCTTCATGGGCAGGTCAACCACTTTGTGTGGTGCCATTGACATGATTCAAGTTAATGGCCCACCTCTTTTTACCCGCACACCGAAGTTCTACTCACAGGATGCCGATGTCAGAGGATATTGGTTTGGTTGAGAGGTGAAAGCGAGATATTAGCATAGGGTATGTGCATTTGTTATAAATGCATCCTGTGAGTTTCATCCAGCACAACCTCCTCCAGATACATGACAATTGAGAGATATGACTGAATTCAGTATTCTGGGAAGCCGCATACGATAAGTGTCCATTATAAGGTAGATAACGGAACTCTTGGTGAAAAGGATGTGTGCATTGAAATTGCATTCTATCATGAGTAGAATTATATTTTAGATCAGAGAGGTTTTTGTTCGTAATGATTTAAAACTAGCATGTATATTCGGGACACACACTTCATGAAATATGAACCAGCAGCAAGAATCGTTCTGGCTGCTAATTAGCTCCTATGATTCCTATTGACTGCTTTATCACGACCCATTACTAGTGGGAAAAGGGAGGACAACATGACTGATGCGAGTTCTGCCAACACATTAACCATAGAAGAAGCAAATATTTTTCTGCCCATGTTTGCAATACACCATTGCAGAGCTCCTGACATCTGGGCGCCTGCTCAATATGCAGGCTGCAGGTCCTTAGATGCCCTCAACATGAGCCAGTATTAATTCAATGCTGACAAATCAGAAGCAAAACGCACAATAGGAAGGTAAATCAAAATGGTTTCTACTTGTGATTTATTGGTAATTAAACAAATTCTAAGCACATTATCCTGGACAAGCAGGAGGATTTAGATAGCAGTGTTTCCCAACCTGAATGCACCCCAACCAGTCCAGGATTTAGGGATTACCCAGTTGCGTGTTTTTTTAGAAAAAAACACATTAGACACAACTGGGTAATCCCTAAATCCTGGACTGGTAGGGGTGCCTTCAGGACTGTTTTAGAAATTACTAGGATAGAGAATGGGAAAGGGATTAGGGCAGGGGCAACTACTGCGGAGGAAAGGCAGTGCACCCAGTGGGTGAACATAATCTGTAAATTCTAAATAAATATAAAATGTGCAATACTGAGATACTAAGTCATTCTCAGAGCTTTGGAATATTGAAGTTGTCACTGATGTCATGTATAACAGAGGCAAGAAACCTTCTCACCTCTGCCGCACCAGTATCTTCCCAGGGTGCCTAGAGCCATTTTTCCCCTACGGACAGTTTTACATTTGACACAAATGTAAATGAAAACTAAGGAGAGGTTGAATCTGAAGAAAAAGAAGAAAAGCTACGATTTTGCAAGTAACTAAATCCATCCGGTAATCAGATGTGATAAAAGATGAGACATGACAGAGGAAGGAATTAACTGGTTCGATAAGTGTGTTAGGTCTCTGAGAATTGAGATAATTAGCACCAAGCAGTGCGAGATGAGATCTGGTAAAAAAAAAAAAAAATCAAACCACTAAGCTATTTAACCTGAGTATGCCAAAGGCTACCGCATACAAAAACATTCAGCTGTCACAACTTAAAGGACCACTATAGGGCCAGGAAAACAAACCCGCTGGGCTGATGGGGTTAAAACTAACCTTCGGCCACTTACCTTTCTCCAGCACCGGTGTCCCTCTGACAAGATGCAAACAAAGGAACATTATGGAGCACTAAGTGAGCACAAACTAGCCAAACAAACAAACAAACAAGAAATAAAATAAAAGCAAATTTAAATTTTTTTATATATAACTCCTATATTTTAGAAAAGAAAAATGTGCCTCTGAACGCCTAATTTTCAATAAATTCCCAAAACCTGTTGCTTCTCCATTAATGTCCTCTTCAAATAGGAATGGTTTGAAATCGCTGGTTGCGAGCATGACATCAAAAATGTGCATGAGTAGTATTTTTTCAAAAAAACACATACATGCTCACAGCTTTCCATTCAGAAAAAAAAAAAACAAGACACTCTTAAGCAAGTGAATGGAAGCCGTGGATGAGCAGTTCTGTTGCATGCATTTGCATTTCTCAATGACTTGAAAGAGACAACATCTGTGCAGGAGTTCATGGGAAGTGAACAGCTGTATGTCTGGCGTTACAAGTCCCACCAGTTCTTAAAAACAAGGAGAAAATACTAATGGATTTCTTTTGTGAAAGAAATTGTGCTTTTATCAGATGCATTTTTGGTGCTTAGAATTAAAGACAAACAGTGACATGACTAATAACCCATAACTGAAAGAATATGGTAAAATGTTTTGGGGAATGCGGAAGAAAAGGTGTTAAATTGAACGAGCACTGCAAGAACCATAATCACTACAGGCTGGTGTAGTGGTTATGGTGCCTGGAGTGCCCAGCTCCAACTCAGTGTAATCCATCAAACAGTTTTAGCCCACTCTGATACTTACCCGGGTACCACTGTTGACTGTTTCTTCCAGTCTTCTTGAATGTCGATGTAGGTTTTCATTCATAAGTTAAAAGCATCAGCTGACCACACTTGGCCAATGAAGGAGTTCCACTACAGCTCATTGCAGTGGGCTGTAGTGGTTATGGTCAGGGGCGTTTTAGCCGCGAGGCAAACAAGGCATTTGCCTTGGGCGGCATTTTTCAGGGGGCAGCAAAAAACGCCGCCCCCAAATGCCCAGGGCAAATGCCTTGTTAGCCTTACGGCTAACAAACATGCTGAGCGGGCGGGCGGCTGGCGAGGGAGCTCTTCCTCTGAGCTGTCCGCTCAGCTCACTCTGCGGCGCGCGAGGGAGCTGAGCGGACAGCTCAGAGGAAGAGCTCCCTCGCCAGCCGCCCGCAGCCACTGGACCACCAGGGAGATAGAGAACCCCCCCCCCCCAGCATTCCCAAAGGTAAGGAGGGGGGGTAAATTTAAAAATAAAATAAAAAATGTGTTAATGTGAGTGTGTGTGTGTCTCTGTTAATGTGTGTGTGTGTGTGTTTGTTAGTGTGTCTGCTAGTGAGTTAGTGTGTGTCTGTTAGTGTGTGTCTGTTAGTGTGTGTCTGTGTGTGTCTGTTAGTGTGTATGTGTGTGTCTGTTAGTGTGTGTGTGTGTGTGTCTGTGTCTGACTGTGTATGTGTGTGTCTGTTAGTGCGTGTGTGTGTCTGTGTGTCTGTGTGTCTGTTAGTGTGTGTGTGTCTGTTAGAGTGAGTGAGTGTGTGTGTGTGTGTGTGTGTGTGTGTGTGTGTGTGTCTGTCTGTTGGCGTGTGTATGCGTATCTGTCAGTGAATGTGTGTGTGTGTGTATTTAGAAGGCTGGGTGGGGGGAAGGGAGCGCCTGAGTTTTGTCCTGCCTAGGGCAGCACAAAACCAGGATACACCACTGGTTATGGTACTTAGAGTGTTCCTCAAATAAAACATGTATATACAGTACAGTAACCATACAAAACAATTCCAAATCTGAAGGATGTAAATAAATGGCGGCAGCTACTTTAATAGAATCTAGCCTTAAATGTAGTAGGTAAAGTAGCTGTACACGATGATCTATTCCAGGGGCACGCTAAGCATCATACAGCTTACTGCAGTGGTTATAGGGCAAAGCGTCTTAGGGCACCTTACCCATGCTCAAGTAACCAATTCCCTCCAGAGGCAACACGTCATAACTGAATACCAGAAGGAAGAAATCTCCATTATTTTACAGTGAAATCAAAGCACTCAGGGCTATTTTACTCCATTTGCTTTCTTCAGCTGCTAAAGAGTTAAATATCGAGTAACATCCACAATAAATCCCAGGGCTGATGCGGGACAGCTTGATTGGAATCCTCTAAGGCTACATTGGTAGCTACGTTGTAATATTGTAATAGGTTAAAAGACTTTACTGGCAGGATAGCCGTCATCCCTCAAGAGAGTGAGATGTGTCTGTGACTGGTACCAACTGGATGAGTATAAATTATACTTTTCTCTATTGATTCCAGACTTCCTGGCTATCGAGGCCTTTTCCCGGCCTGCTATGTGAGTTAATCGATCCAAATCAAAACCTAACATACCTTACACAGAGAGAGAGTACTTCTAAGTATTCCTCTCGTTCGATGAAAGAATCGTTTGTAGCCAATGTTCCATAGTCCAAGAGTTGCTGCTAACTGACCAGTTACTGTCAAATACAGAATTCTTGCTCACACATTACTCTATCAGGGGACAACCATTTATGAAGAGGAGGAATTCAGTGTGCTTTAAATTATTGCTTTTACCCCTCTGCTTAAACTTTAGACACTATCTAAAATATCAACATAATGTTGAGAGCATTTTAAATAGTAAAGTCAGATTATTCCTTTTAAATTGTATTTTTTTACCTACCCAACACTATGGTATAAATAAAAACAAACAGAGTAAAAAAGTTTAAAAATTTAGTTTAGATTGGACTAATGTAATGGAACTAGAAAAAATGATGTTTTGATTTTTTTTAAATAATATAGGGCGGTACAATTTATTATTAGTCATTATTGAAAATATAATTATCTTGTTGCAGTTGATGCGAAATGTGCAAGGTCGGACTGGTATGTAAAGAAAATGTATCGTGGGGAGGCGTAGCATGACTATTCTCTCATGTACAAGATAGAGATGACTCACTTTGGTGTTAGAAATGTATGTAGACACGACTGGCTGGCTGAGGATCATGGGAAATATCATCCAAAAATGTTCATTGCCAAGGTTAGACATCATTGATGTCAATTACTCAAGTATCCATGCACTGTTTAACTGTAATTAAAACTGCGCTTAGTATATCACTTGGGCAAATTGGATATAAAACCTTCTTATAGTGAGCAATAATTATAGCCACTGAATTGGAGCACAAGCAGATTAACTTAATCTATTCTATTTTTAAAGAAGGTGTTTTCAGGTCATAATTTTCTACATGAAAAGATGGCAATGGGAGCTTGAGAGATCATGCATTACAGCGGAAAGTGTTAAAACCAGCAACATTGTTGGAAAAATTAAAGGGACACTATAGTCCCCAGAACAACTACAGCATAATGTAATTGTTCTGGTGAGTATACTAGCTCCCTTCAGGCATTTTCATGTAAACACTGCCCCTAGGGACACCTCCAAGTGGCCACTCCTCAGATGGCCACTGGAGGGGCTTCCTGGCTCAGGGCTGCACAGTAAGCAGCCCTGCCGTTTTGATGATGTCACAAAGTGGGCAGAGCCAGCACCGGTAGACCAGCGCGGCGCTGGGAATAAGGTGAGTTTTAAACTTTTATAGGAAAGGTTGGGGGGGGGGGGGCAAGCCACCTAAATGGTTGGTTAAACACTCTAGGGTCAGGAATATATGTTTGTGTTCTTGACCCTATAGAGAACCTTTAAAATAATGTTTTATTTTTATTACTTTTTAGTTTAACCTCTTAACCGTGTGAGAAATATGTACATGGTTAAATGTGATGTGCAATGTCAAAATATAAAGTTGCACTACAGCAATTATCTACCTACTTAGTTAGCCTCCATTCCTACCTAGTGTACACTGATAAAAGGAATTGTGCACAGACTAACTGATAAAATAGTTCAATTAACAGACACTGATGTAGCTTTTCGAAGCATAAAGCTATGGCTTTTGTATTCTGCATTCAAGCAGGGGAAATTTCTGAACATTTTAGACGGTCATGCACCATCAGATGAGTGCAAAACACAAGAGAACAGATCTCAGACCATGCGGCTCTACTATAAGCCCATGAGGTCCATGGCTGGCCTAAGTGGTTGGTCCAGCCGAAGGAGACCATTATAGTAAACACAAACATAGCCCAAAGGTTAACAAAAATAAAACAGAAAACAGAAGATAAATGGTTATCTTCTAATCGCTGCCGGGCTGTATACTGTCCTAGCTAAGAGCCTAACAGTATAACTAAGCAGAGTGTCTAAGGCAGAAAAATTTTCACATGTCTCTAAATCCTACCAAGTAGTCTAAAAAACATTAGTGGTAAAATGTGTGCATGTGGGGGCCTTCATCTAGTGGTAAAACGTGTGCATGTGGCAGCCTCCATCTTCTTTCACGTGAGACAATAACATTGCACGACGTCTTTGACCCATACAGCAATCTTAATGGGGGCAGAGTGATGGTCATGTGTAATCAGACATAGAGATCTAATTATCGTGGCATCAACACCACTACCACGTGGCATCAAAATGAGAAGGGGTGTGGAACAATCAGGTCTTCTGAGACCTGTTTATCAGCCTACTTCCTGCAGGGCCTATCTTGACCAAATTATCACCATTATCACTTATTAATGAACTCTTACCTGCACACAAGCCTGCTTATGGGGAGGGGAGAAGGAGTAAAACGGGATGTTTAAAAACTAAACAATCACAAAAAAACTAATCTGCATACAGTACACAAGACTGTGATCTTGTCACAGTCCCAAACACACACAGAGATTTTACAAAAATCGCAAAAACTTCTGCAAATGAGAGGAAACTAATTGCAGCAATAATTCAGTGCAGCTTACAGAAACGTGTAGTCAGCATTTCTGGAAACACATGACGTAGGATACATAACTGCTCTTTTTTGGATATTTTCATAAATTAATGGTTAGTTACTTTAAAAGATCAGAGTATGACAACATTTTAAAACAAATGCTCACCGCAACCCTAGGAATCAGTAGGCCACTATCAGTATTATTCTCTTATAGAATTGAAAGCGCATTCCATGCAAGTATTACACTTCAGGAGGGCAAGACCATTTTGTGCCTCAAATCTTGTCATCTCTCTTCTAGGATATGTACATTTTTGGTGGTATGACCGTGTATAATTATCTTTCCAGCAATAATACTTACACTACTACAGTAACATTTGTTTGTAAATTAGCATAAATAAGATTGTTTAGTCTTGGTCTGAATTACATGTACATGAAGGGACATAGATCCCTTTGACACAAGTGTCTGATTCAAAAACCTCAGCTTTAAATTAAGAGTTTCCTCACTTGCTTGCTTCTACAGTTTGTCTGGGTATAAGGGCATCTGCTTTCTCCATTTTGCAACAAGGAGAATGAACATTCCCTTCTTATTATGACAGTCCTGGCAACTTTTTTTTATTTTTATTTTTTTAACAAGGAGCAGGATAAACCCCTTCCTATCACAACAGCCCAGGCAAATCTGTGACAAGGAGGGAGACAAATTCCTTTATATCGCAACAACCTTAGCAACTCTGTGGCAAAGCATAAAAACAAATAAATACTGTTTTATAATCAGAAAAGCCCCACAGTTCTGCAACACGGAAAAAGACCATTTCCATTGTATCACGACTGCCTTGGCATGTCTGTTGCAAGAAGCAACACAAATCCCTCTGTATCAATAATGCTCAGGCACACCAACGGTCATGAAAGAATAAAATAGCTTTTATGCTTCAGTACATTCTGACCTAATTAAACCCCAGGGGGAAGGCAGGCATGTCATCTAAACTATGTTACCACCTGCACCTACTGGGGCATTTTATACTGAAACCCATAGATGTGGGTCTTTCCTGGCCCCAAATGTCTATCAGGGTTGTCTGTAAATACCACTGAGCCTACCAATGTACCATAGCAAAAATCAGGTAAATTGAATATATAACCTTTCTCACCATCTTAGACTAAGAAATAGTCTTTAAAAAATTACAGCATATTTTGGAGAACTATACAAAGGGCATAAACTGGGTAAAGAAAAAGATTAGTGACCGTAACTTGCACATATACCGGTGGGCACGAAGACTTGGCATTATAATGAGATCTCACTTTATATTGGCTATTTTCTGGGATATGAGCAGGGCAGTGGAGAGACCAGACACCGCAGAGATTAATTAACCCTTTCACAGGGATTCAGTCCTTTGTACTGTTCAGACAATTAATAAGACACTGGAAAAGCTCTTCACTTAGCAAACCTCGGCTTTGGGTCACACAAACTGCTGCACAGATTTAATTAAGTTTTTATGAGTCTAGTACGAGAAGACACAAATAAAAAAAAGTACTTTTAACAAAAACAACGCAAAAGGCCATGACAGAAGAGGGACACAATTAAGCAAAGTAAGTGCTTTGGTACCATTCCAAAAATAAATAACTCATCAAAATCGATTTCCACAATTTGCTTAATAAATATGGCTTATAAGCAACCACTGTGGATGTAAAGGCTTCCACAAACGGATGACACACGGAAAGTCATTTGGACAGGCTATGGATCAGAATTTATCAGAAATATCAGTTCAACCGAAATGTGGATTATATTCAGGGGGTTATCTGTCTAGTAAAAGAACAAGTAAATGATAACACCACAGACTTCCTGTCCGACCGCTCGGCCACACAAGACATGGGCAGGAGGGGAGCAGCACAGCACAGCTCTCCCCTCCTGCCAGACACCCGGAAACCGCAGGCACAGGGCTGGTGCGGCTTTGCACCGGCACAGACCATACTGTGGCAGCCCACGGTCGCAGGGGTCGTATCTGAAGCCGGGCCCACTGGAGTGATTGGTAGGTATGCCACTGGGTCAAACCATTCCTACAGTCAGTAAGGGGGAGAAGTGAATAGATCATTTCACTGTCAGCATTACACAGGCAGTCCTAAGATTTCTAAAGAATCCATGTCCTAGTGAACTGGTGTATGTTCAGGGGAATTCCCCCAAATGTAGACCTACTTTCTAGCACATGCTTGCTTTCCCCGAAAATAAGCCCTAGTGCATTTTTCAGGGGGGAAATAAATATAAGACTGGGTTTTAATTTCAGGGGAAAGATGGTAGTAATACCTAGTGGTCCTTGCAAATAACTATTAACAAGGTATTTGACCTCCTTTATTGATCTATTTTGTCACGTGTTTTTTTTTGTTTTTGTTTAGTTTTTTTGCTTTTACACTAACATTTCACACCCTGCGTAAAATATTGCAGAAAAAAGGACACTGTATACCAGTGATGGCTAAACTTCACACCATAAATTGTTTTTGGACTGCATTTTCCATGATGCTCAGCTAGCGTATACGATATAAAGATTTTCCTTTCCCAAATATTTTTATGAAGGATTAACAAATAAAGAAAAAGAAAAATTGTGTAAATTAACAAAATTTGGCTTGTTAGAGAGATGAAGCCAATAAAACCATTCATCAGAACCACTCAGTTGAACAAGTCAACCCTTTTCCTGGGTGTAACAAAATACACCCATAACACATACAGTTTTTTCCCTTCAGTAAATTCTAAGACACATTGCGACCCGGTCTCCAGTCAGATATAGATGGATTAAAAGACCAATAAAGGCAGACCACTTCTTGTCAATGGTGCCCTGTAAAAACTGCAATATTTACCTTGAAGGGCTAAACACACTTCTAATCAACCTTGGTTCTCAATCAAATCCTGCTCTTAGAGAGCATTTAAATGGCGTAGGGCGCCACTGGCCTCCCAGTGCTGTCTTATGTTTGTACTCCTACCGCTTCAGCGTTCCTTTAATATACAGATAGATTAAATAGATCTTAATAATAAACAAATGTTCTCGTTCATAAAAAAAAATATATATATCTATAAGTTTTTAGTTCCTCCTCCTTTAATAAAGCCAGAGGGATTTTCTAACATTCCGAAGAGGTCTCAGGTCAGATATAGAAAGGAAGATTACATAGATCTAATAACAACTAAAAGGTTCTCATTCATGTAAGAGGGAAAACGTGTTTAGTTTAACTCCTTAACACAATGAAATCCTCCTTTAATAAACTCAATGTTTTTCGATGTTCGGGAGAAGTGGGCGAGAGACGAGCTCATTATTCTTGTTATGTAAACATAGATAAAGAGTGTTGACGGATTCCATGCTTCATTTCCTCTTTAACGCACATCTCTATAGAACGATTTCACATGGCGCTACTAAATCACCAACGCTACACTGCAAACAAAGTGCAACAGGTCTCCCGCTAAGCATTCTCCTTTATGATTTCCCAACACAAAGGTTTGCCTTGAAGGATGGTTATTAAATACATAATGAAGCAATCAATCATGCTCTGTGCTCTGATCAAGGGCTTCGCTATTGGCCACGTGCTTCAGAAAAATTGCAGATTCCACCGTTAAGAGACCCCTAGGGTTAATTGGCTGTTTGATTCAAGGTTACAGAAATAGAAATGAGAAAAGGTGCGCCCGTTAGAAGGCCACATTAATCAAGACAAGGATCTCTGTTGCTTTTGCTTTTGTTTGACCTCTCCCAGTCATCGGTCTTTGGTTTTTAGAACTTTAAAATTACTAGTAAATTGTTAATGCCTTGGATTGGGAGTTTGGCCAAAAAGCCTTCTGTAGTTCGGTCAGACATCCAGAATCACAGTTATTAAAGAGTAACTGTCATTTACAGAGAAGTGACAATTTTTTGGTTTGAATAAAGCTGCGCAGGTGTATAAACAAAACAAAATAATCTAAATTCACTCCAAAGCACTTCCATGTCCTAGAAGAAAAGTCATCCCATGATGCTTTGGCCCACTCACACGAGTGCATGGACACTCAAGTTTTTTTTCCAGCAGTGCCATATGCTCATTGCAGAGGTTATCGAATTTGCACACTTTGGTATCGTCAGCAACGCATGTAAATTAAAACACAAATGTATCTATATTTTGAAGCACAGCCAATAGCTAAATTTTCTAAGTTTTAGAAGTGACAAAAAAAGTTTAAGCTGTCTCACATCTAGAGGTTAATAGGTTAATATGTTGAGACATTATGGGTTATGGGGTTACTCCAACCAAATAACAGTGTTTTTATAAAACATCGGTTTTGGTTAGAGCAACCCTTCCTATTCTGGTCCCTCACCCTAAACCTTAAAATACCAACAACAAAAGGCACCTAAATCACACAGCCCAATCTTCATCCGCTCACTGATGTCGCTCCACCACTGGATGTCAGACATCCAATATGCACAGAATTGACAAGCCAGCCCGAAACTCTAGTCCCAAGCTGGCTACTGACGCCGCCGATGATGATGATGGAGTTACACCTCTGGCAGCAACGGAGTTAAACTTTGTATGCACGTCATATTTCACAAGCACAATATACATATTAAATATAAAAAGCTGAGCACGGGAGATCTCCTGCTACCTATACATGTTTACACACAGATGCTTAGAACTGTATTATTGCACAAAATTCCACAGCTATAAAACCTCTCATTCTGATGTTAATAGAGGTTTTACCAACAATTTCATTCTACTAGATTTCATTCTCCAAGGGGTATTGGCAATTTAATACTTCAGCATCACATAGACAGAATGGATACATCATATGCTGGAATTCTTATTATATAGTTAAATGCTGCATTCTACCCACTCCCTTATAGATAGGAGCTGCAGTCTGAGACATGGTGAGATATATTCCCAGTCTTTATTCCCCTACACCTGAAGCCTGGCTGACGAAACCACGATAAAATATTCTCCACACAAGCAGGTACCATCTGCACACTGCAGGCAGTGATTACTCCACATAATGAAATATTTAAACATCTTTTTTATCAATTAAATATTCTGTGTGTCATATGCCAATTAATTCTAGATCCTCTAACTGTGGAGACGTGGTAAGAACTTATATTCCCAAGGACATAAAGGGAAAAAAAATTACTGCAACTGGCCAATTCGGTTTGCCTACGGGGAGGGGGGGCACTGGCTGCAGAGATAGCAGTTTGGCATTACAGTGATTACACCAACGAATTCCAAGAGCCAAGCTGTTTGCGATGTACATAATAGTCTGAGACAGAATAAAAATGCAGAGCGCCGCAGACTTGTCACCCAATGGACGGACAATACGAGTATTGTTGGCACTAATAATTAAATTACATGATACTCCGTCATACGCACACAGAGTGATGGCAATGTGGATTCAAGAATGTGTTACTGTTGCCCCCAGATTAAGTCACATAACATTCCTTTCCAATGGGAAAGTTACATTTTCATCTACAGGAAAATTTCTACTAAGGAATATGACAGTCAGGATTTCAGTAACAAACCTCTTCAGTAAAACAGCTTCAACTAAGGCAAAGGAATTGTTATTTTTAAAATCACAGCCTATGTAAATGCTAGATCATGGGCTTTGTGATGTTAATCCTAAAGGAATCAAAGGATCAACAGTAGAGTATTACCTGCCCAGGTTAATTCTTATTACTTATAGCCTCAACTCCGGCAAGAGGAAAGTTCAGAGTTTGAGTGCATATCCTACATAAGTGACAAGATATGCAATTTATATAATGCTTTCGGGTTCATTGTAATACCATAACCTTTCAAGATGCTCATCCCTTCATATTCAACAATTTAATGGGACAGTTTTATGCATATCTTGCAATTTTAATTCATAACCATCATTTTAACAAGAAACAAATGGCCAGACTTTCCTTCAAGACTATCTGATTAAGATGAGTGATGTACGTTAGCTATTTTGTATCGTTAGATTTTTCTGAGATTACAAAACCTTGGTCATGATTGATGAGGTGATAATAATTGCACTCTGCCTCTGCAAGTAGAAAAAAGGAATAGTGTTACATTGTTAAATATGGTATGTGGAGAAACAATTTTTTTCCAGCATTTTCAAGTTGTGACCAGAAATGAGATCCGGTCTTCAGTTATAAAACAAGTACAGAGTACAGTCACATACCTTCCAAATGTCCCTATTTAGGAGGGAGAGTCCCTAATTTTGAGCTTTTTCCCTCTTTTCTAGCCTAATTTCTTTATTTTTTGTTTTAAGAACTCCAGATTGTCTGTGTTTGCGTGTAGAAAAAACAACACCCCTTGATCCAGAATTAACCAGGTCAGGGATGAATAGACGGGTTATAGAGGTAGTACAGGGCCTAACCCTAGGGAACAAACTAGAAGGAAAAAATGGAAACTGGAGAGGAGAGAGAACCCTTGCGAGCAAGGGAAAACAGCCATCTCCCCAGTACTACCTTATATATTACCTTATATATTAAACTATAGAAAAACTTGCACGTAATAATGATCAAATTTTATTAATAATCAAAAAAGGAGAAAAGACACTAGGAATAGCGTGAGGATCAGTGGAAGACCACCTAGTGGGTCTTAGATGTGAAAATGAAATTAAAAAGTGGAAACAAAAATATTCACCATGAAGGAGTATCACCTTGTATGTAGATAAAATAGTGATGCATTTTATGGGAATATAGTCACAAATAGATTCAATCTAGAGCACTTTATTAAAAGACTAGAAGGTGTTGCAATTCTGTAGCTATATACTGTTGCAATGTAAAACAGTCACCTGTGGATTATCTATAGATCATATTGTTAGAAAACCAGAAACTGTTGCGATTCTAATAGAGTTTAGTCACTAGAACAGGATACTAACGATGCAAAATCTCCTGGAAAAATGCCAGAAGAGAAAATCCAGTTTAGGGAGAAGATTCAAATAGACCTCTATAGGGCAATGGAGAACAGGATTAAATATGTGTTTGAGTGTATAACAGAGCTCCACAGCAATAATACTCCAAGTAATGTGTCTTTAAAACTACAATAAACGTGTTTAGAAATCAACTGTGTGAATAATATACATTGCTCTTATAATAAATTACATTTCGGGTTGGACAAATTGTTATTAGTAAGCCACCTAAACGTTCTCAGAACAGCCCTGTCCCTGGCCACACCCCCATTCACATCCCTAAAATTAAGTGATTAAACTACAAAATGAACACTAACACAAAAACACACAAAACTACACAAAATACACAAAAACTTGCAAAAGAAACACATTCACATGTCTAGAGAAAACTGTATGTTAACCATTGTCAGCGTTGGGCTTATGGTTATGGCACTCACCTACTTCCACTCATTTTTATATTCCACTATGTACGGTATCTGAATTGCTAATTTAAACAAAATAAAGAGAGATGAAGATCTGATATTTCTGCCAGTTAGCTATTTTTTTTTTAGCATTGAATTCGAATTTCCATTTTACAGGGAGACTATAGTCACCAGAACGACTACAGCTTAATGTGTTGGTTTTGGTGTCTAAAGCCTGTTCATGCAGGCTAAGCACTGTAAACACCGCCTTTTCAGAGAAAAGGCAGTATTTACTTTGCTGGCTAGTTACACCTCTAGTGGCAGTCACTCAGACGGCCACTAGAGCTACTTCCTGTGTCAGTGCTACACATGAGAGACCGGCACAGCATGGGGGGAAAAAAAAGGTAAATAAAATTACCTTTAATATCTACGGAGAGGGGAGCTTTCTTACAGGTCCAGCACAGATTTCCTTGTTCCTGCTGGAAATTGGTAATCAAATAAGTCTTCTAGAGAAGGCAGATAGCGACAATAGCCATGCATGTGCAGCGTACACAGTGGGACACGTGCCATATCACAATACTTTGCAGGCAGACACAGGACCTGGAAATAGAATGTTATCTATTTTTGTTGGTAGTCTCTAATGCGGCTGTCTGATAGGACAGCAATTACGGACACGCGGACTGCAAAAAAAAACCAACAACAACAAAAAACTGCACTGCACGATCACAGTTCATGCATCAAATTCACTTTATTATGATGAAGTCATTTTGGTGCTAAGATTGTCCGTTTAACCCCTTAAGGACACATGACATGTGTGACACGTCACGATTCCCTTTTATTCCAGAAGGTTGGTCCTTAAGGGGTTAATCTATCCAAAGGTTTTTCTGTTTTTTCTTTACAATACTGGTTAAAACCTTTTGAGACCTAGATGTGTAGACTGGCCTGCTTACACTGCTGAGAAGCCTTACAATGCTTTATCAATACACAGCCTGTGTGACCTTTAAACAAGGATAAGGCAGGCAGACAGAACTGTGATGGGAGAGCTAGGAGGACGCAGTATTGTTATTTGAAATGTCAAAGCAGAACATCCAATAAGCAGGCGTATACATTAACCAGCATATACCAGCCATCAACACAGCTCACTCAGTCAATGCATGTAAACCCTTTTGATATAACATTACCCCACTGTGTTTTTCCTCCACCAGAGAATTAGTTTTTAAAGAGTTGCTAACATCAGTTTTGTACTCAGCAATCAATATCACGAATGACAGCTGGTTAAAAAAGCAATTGAGGGATGGTGAACCATCAGAGTCCACTCTAAAAGAACACAGGGTATGTACTAAATTCAGAGAATGCCCAGGTCATCCAAAACATCCTCTATTGTAACATCAGCATCAGGCTGACCAGCTCACAATGGAATTTCGGTGGCACTATTAACTCTATCAAGTTGCACCATTCTTATTTCAAAAGGTGCAGAGCGTGCAGCAGTGTATCCCACAAATTAATCTTTAAAATGGTACTGTTATCAGCAGAGCAGTACAGATATTTTGGTCCAGTGAAGGCAGTAACATTATACTTTAATGTAATCAGGTAATTGTAATACGTCTCAAAATACTAAACAGAGCTATTTGAAAAGGGATATCCAACAAAACTCTTTGACATCACGTTTATTCCATTACATGCATTTAGAGCATAAGTCAGAAATCTATTCTCTGACATCGTAACATTTTATATAATAATAAATAAGCAGTTAAATCTCACACTAACAGGTGTTAACCTTTATGACATTCCAGAAAAACCAACATCTCATTAGCTTACCGGTAATTATACTAAATTGGCAACTACTAAAGATTGTGAAGATTCTCCAGAAAGTGACATGTGAATGGCAAGATGTCTCACGGATAGTACTTTCCTCCTTTGGGGAACATGATTGATGTCTATCTCTGTTCTTCAAGACCTTTTTTTTTTTTTTTTTACAAAAATAAATAAATAAATAATTGAACAGCCTTTGGAGAGCCCCAAGAGGATTGGCTATGACAGAGTCACGTGAGATGACACGTAATAAAATCTCTCTAAGGATATCATCTTTTCAAAAGATGCTATACGAGTCTTATAACCTGCAAGTGATCCAGCACTTTGGCCATTCTTGCAAAAATAAATAAATAAATGTGCGTTAAAAAAACAACCCAAAAACAAGAGTATTTCCAACCAGTAAAAACAACATTCTCAAAAACACCGCTTCATAGGCAAAAGTGTATACATAAACGTGTTTGGTATTTTCAGAAAAGGTATAAAATATACTGCACATAACTGTCCATGCTTTCACTTTATGACAGATCAGTTGTCCTTTTTTGTGGCTCATTCTGGTAACAAAAGTAGTATATGAATAATACTAGCAGGACTTGAGCGTAGCACTAGTGAACGGGTGAAAAATATAAACCTCAGTGAGAGGTAAATATTTCAGGTAGGGTGGGTCAACCTGGAAACCTGGACCCGACCCACCCGGAAACCACGGATATCCAGGTTCAGTCGTACTGTTTGGAGGAATGGTACAAGGGCAAGGACAAGTAGCATCAGCGACAGCGGCATACCTGTCAGAAGAATATTTCTGTTCACTTTTGGAATACTCCCAGTAACCTAATGAAATGGGTCCATGGCATTTAATTCTACACATTTCAGCATTCCGGTTTGATGGCATTTAATTCTACACATTTCAGCATTCCGGTTTGATGGCATTTAATTCTACACATTTCAGCATTCCGGTTTGATGGCATTTAATTCTACACATTTCAGCATTTCGATTTGTTTATGACATTATTAGTATAAAATAATAAAGGATATGCTAGTTTCAGGTTATTTTAAACCACTATCGCATGCAATTTGAATATGTGTTCCCTTCTTTAAAATTACTTCCACAATAAAAGTGACAAAACTCAGCATATTCGGGCATTTTTAATAATGTTGAGATATTTGCTAGCCACATTAAAATCCAAGACTTGCTCTGTTATCCTTCAGTAGCAATCTAGAAAGTAAAATAAAATATTCCAAGGCAACACTATCTGAGCACTGATAAAATATAAAAAGTTTTTTTTGTTTTTTTTTTTAATTAAAAGAACTCTCCAAGCACCATAATCACTGCAGTCAGTTCATCACACCAGTTGGTGCACTAGCACGGTGCCAGGATTGACCTGGGGTCTGCGAGCACCGGTCGCCACCTCCCCTGCTACCAGAATGCTCTGCACAAAGCTAAGCCGGAAGTGCAGGTAGGAGCTCATTACCTGAGAGTTCTCCACTGAAGGCAGGGGCAGATATCTGACTAACATCCGGTATGCTAGCAAACCATACTTAAATGGTGACACTGCAAGAGCACAATATTGTGTGGTTTAAAATGGCCACAGAGCGTTTTCAATCACGTAAAAACCTAAAGAAAAAGGAAATTAAGACTCATTCTGTGCCTACCACTAACCTTGATTAAAAGCAGAAAAACTACCAAATACGATTCTGTCCCTTCAGCTTTACATTCCCAGTCTCATTAAATCACAGCAATAAAATTAACAATTCCAGTATCAAAACAACTAATGCTTATTTAAGTTGTTATGAAGTGGGGCAGGACTCGGAGTGTCTGGGCACCTTCTCACCTCCTGGGGTTAAGGAATTGGTGCTCCAACACTGCTAATTCAGAATATTTGGAATCTACATGAAAAACTAAAAATGGATAGCGTTAACAGAGCTCAATAGTCGTCACACAATACGCAGTGTTTTAATTTTCTTGCGCTATAGGTTTTTACATAAAAGAATATGTTACACTGCCATATTACATGGTGCAAAATCGCTGTCCCTGAACCTGGACATCCAGTTCTTTAATTCGAAAACGTGTGGAGCTAAAATCCATTCAGGTCTTACTTTATTTTTTATTTTTTGTAATAACTAAAAAACACTTTAAAGAGTAACATGGTAAGAATGCTTTATAGATATGCTAATCTTTTCTTCCAGTACCAGTGCTGTCAGGTAAATTTCCAAAGGAACAACTAAATCAATGTTTTGTAGAAATATTTACCAACTTAAATGATTAATGCGACAAGCACCATAAACAGTTTCAAAATCTAAAACGAAGTCCACTTATTTTGGGGAGTTATTTAACTGGGTCCTGTAGCAAATTATTACGCTTAACCCTTCCTTAACAGAGCCCGGAATCATAGAGGGATGAGGACTGATTTAGTTGCATTGTGTATTCAGAGGCCAAAACAACCTGTGACAGCATTCGATGTATTTTCGCATTTCAACAATATTTAACCTAGAACAAGAATAAATAGGGAGCTCTCCAATATCTGTGTAACTACAACACCCATGATGCACTTGTGGAAAACATAATAATCTGCAGTTGTGTAGCAAACATTTCCCTTAGGCTAGGTGTAGTTATGTAACCGCTAGAGAGCTAACAGTCCCTACACGCCAAGATATTCTCGAAATCCCCGTCATGCGGTATATGTCAAGTTCTACTACAAGCAGGGGGGAAACTAAGCAAAAACATTTTAGACAAGTTAAAGGAGGAACTGTCGCTTTCCAGTATTACAAATATGTATTTGTGAGGTGCAAAAAAATAATCCATCTGTTCACCTCCATCTTAGCTCCCTGCTCCATGCACCTGGCAATCAGAGTAGAGAGAGCATACAGAGAAGAGGAGAAATGAAACCATATTTCTATGTCTCCACCTCATTTGCAGTGTGTGTCCTGAGTGTGATATAGAACCGAGAATGATCCCCTGTAAAAGATACCGCCACGCCAAAACATCAAGGGGCAGAAAATGCTCACTTGATATAATGTTGTCGTTTGTCCGCTGAAGATCCTGGTGCTTTCATCCCGGTTCTGGACTGATAGTAAACAAAACATGTAGTACACCAATATTTCAATTGAAAGTCTGCACACGGTAATAGCGCCAAAATAATGCCTCAGGTAGGTAATGAAAAAATACACAATTTATTAAAGAAATAGATAGAGGAAAAAATATAACAAAAATGTAAGGAACTAGAAGGACAACCTAGTAAGATGTTACTTCCAATGAAACACCCTGCATCCAAAATGGGAAAATGGGGGAAGCAGCTGGAGACAATGGAGAGGCTCCCAGCAAGCCTTCAAAGAGGTCCTGGACGTGTTGCATGCCTGTCTCGGCACTCTCAGCATCAGAAAGGGTGATTCATTTCCACCTATTTGAATGTGCATATATGTTGCATACTGTCTTTTGGTACACATATTGGAGGTAACATCTCATTAGGTGGGCTACTAGTTGCTGCCATATTTATTATATTTTTTTCCTCTGTTTTTAAAATAAATTGTGCACTTTTTTTTATTACATACCTGTGACATTATTTTGGAGTTACTACCGTTTACGGACTTCAATGGAAATATTGGTGTACCTCATGTGCCCTGACTGGATTGCACTGGATCATTATGTCATCACATTGTGACGGTAGTCACCATCACTGGGAGCATAAGTTGGACACTTCAATTAGATCCCTGGATGATTCCTATGTTTAAGTCACCCTGAGCCCATTGTGAGTGCAGGGTGTATGCAATGTGGATGTTTGTTGTTAAATGTTTTGTGCGCTCTCCTGTCCTACTGATTATCTCACCCAACTAGGTGGGTATTTGCGATGACGTCTATACAGTGCCATATGTTGGTTGTAGGGATCCTAAAACAGCTATACATACTACCTGAATAGAAAGGTGTGTTAATTTGCATATTTAGGCAGATTTGCATATAATGGATTTTGCAGGCAGGAGAAATATGTTGTGTTGGTCTTTCATACAAATTTATAAATATACTATGTTTTTATATATTCTGTATGTTTTAAGTACAGGATTTGGTTATTTATATTATATTGAGTTTCGCACGGCAAGTTTAATATTATAGGCTAGTCCTGAGTTAAATAAATATTCAGGGATCCCAGTAAAAGTGTCTTCAGACCTTTTATCTGGCTTCTTGGTCCCTCTATCCCGTTAAAAAGAGAAATAGGCTTGAGAGCCACAAGTGCTTTTGTAAAAGTAGCAGCTGATACCTACCTGGAAGAAAAGAGCTGCAGCCTGGTCAGGTGGAAAAGTTCCTGAGAGACTCCACTCAAGTTTCGGAGACGGGGACTGAAGCATTCCAGGATCCCTAATCACAGCTAGGAAGCGGCGTTGCTGGAAGTATTCAGTCAAAGCACAGGAGCTCCGTCACACACATAATAAAAAGTTTTACATCAATTACAGGTAATTTGCTATACTTTATACTAATTGATGTTAAACTTTTTATTATGTGTGTGAAGTTGTAGAGCGGTTTGACTTGTTGACTTGGGGTCCACTGTGTGTAACTCACTGCCTCCACTACTTCACACAGAAAGCTAGAAGTTCTGTGTTGCTCTCTGTTTAATATTTTTATTAGTGATATTGCAGAAGGTCTTGATGGTAAGGTATGTCTTTTTGCTGATGATACAAAGCTATGTAACAGGGTTGATGTTCCAGGAGGGATAAGCCAAATGGCAAATGATTTAGGTAAACTAGAAACATGGTCAGAATTGTGGCAACTGACATTTAATGTGGATAAGTGCAAGATAATGCATCTTGGACGTAAAAACCCAAGGGCAGAGTGCAGAATATTTGATAGAGTCCTAACCTCAACAATTGAGGAAAGGGATTTAGGGGTGATTATTTCTGATGACTTAAAGGTAGGCAGACAATGTAATAGAGCAGCATGAAATGCTAGCAGAATGCTTGGTTGTATAGGGAGAGGTATTAGCAGTAGAAAGAGGGAAGTGCTCATGCCATTGTACAGAACACTGGTGAGACCTCACTTGGAGTATTGTACGCAGTACTGGAGACCGTATCTTCAGAAGGATATTGTTACTTTAGAGAGGGTTCAGAGAAGGGATACTAAACTGGTTCATGGATTGCGGGATAAAACTTACCAGGAAAGGTTAAAGGATCTTAACATGTATTGCTTGGAGGAAAGACGAGACAGGGGGGATATGATAGAAACATTTAAATATATAAAGGAAATCAACACAGTAAAGGAGGAGACTATAATTAAAAGAAGAAAAACTACCACAACAAGAGGACATAGTCTTAAATTAGAGGGACAAAGATTTAAAAATAATATCAGGAAGTATTACTTTACTGAGGGGATAGTGGATGCATGGAATAGCCTTCCAGCTGAAGTGGTAGAGGTTAACACAGTAAAGGAGTTTAAGCATGTGTGGGATAGGCATAAGGCTATCCTAACTATAAGATAAGGCCAGGGACTAATAAAAGTATTTAGAAAATTGGGCAGACTAGATGGGCCGAATGGTTCTTATCTGCCGTCACATTCTATGTTTCTATGTTTATCTTGGTGGTGCATGGCTTTGCTCATTGATAGATCGTGATTAGCTTCCATAAAGGGTTAGTTCAACCCTTGTTTATAACATCTTTTTATTTAGTTTACAATTCATTAATCACTAGGTCCCCCCTTATGAATCAGCAAACACAGCATTAACTTACCTGGAATCCAGTGCCGGTCAAAGGGCTCCATGCTGGTTTCCACGTCCCGTTCTGACATCACCGCTGACCAATTCTGGTCCAATCAAATGAACAAAGAGGCATTTGATTTGGGCATTCTACCGACTCAGAGCCCACTTTAAGCTTGGTAGGGGAGAAAGGGAATTTAAAAAATAAATAAATAAAAACTGAATGACTACGAATGCAGGTAGGAGGGGAGAGAAATAGATTTCCCCTTGCAGCATATTATATCTCCTGCCAGTGTACTGGCAACAGATGTCCTTTTTTTACAGAATTGACAATAGACCTGGAACATAGCGAAGGCTTCCCATGTCACCTGGTCCGGGGTGCAACTAGCCTTCAAGCAGGAACCCTGCACATTCTAAAAGCAGAAGTGGTCATGGTGGTTGGAGTAGGGGTCGGAAGTGTCACCCAGCTTACCCCAAGTAAGATGTCTAACCATTCTAAGATAATTTGATTAATTACAATGAGGGCTGTAGTGGTTACGGTACTTAAGTGGTTCTAATGAGTGTTGTAGCATAATTACTCACTACCCTTATGCAACATGCATGTGCTGCTAGTTCTCCCACTCAAAGTAATGTAAGATTGGGCGCTGTATAAGGGATCATCGCCAGTTCCCGATTTCACCAGATGCCGCTGGAGAACGAGACTTCTAAGAAAACCCATAAAAAAAATTGACATTCAGGAGCAAGCGTCTTTTTATTGCATTTTTTTTTTTTTAATTCTTTATTTTTGATTCGACACAGAATGCAGCATAGCAAAATACAGTGGCTCACGCAGGGGCCGATCACAAAACAGTGTTACTTAGCTTTCAACAGTGGTTAAGTGTTTAATCAGTTAGGAGACATTGGTTTTTGCCGCTCTGTGTCGGTTTTTGGGGGGCAGTGTTTGCCCGTATAGAAAATACAAAATATACAAAAAGTACAAACAACACAAAAAAAAAACAAAGAAAAAAGAAAACGAGGAGCACAACGGTGCCACATAAGAAGGCTGGATACAATAATCTCTGGGTATTTACTAAGGGTTTCACAGCGCTTTCAAACCGACTCACATTGAGTATATTAAGTCTTTTTTCCGCTGTTCTGCGTGCGGCGGTACTGATTGTTGTGTTGTCGGTTAGGTGCTCTGAGCTATGTCATGTGACCGTCTGCGTCGTGTCATGGTGGTTGTGCTGTCGGTTTGGAGTTGCGTCCGTTGGTTATACTCAATATCGGTCCGTCCTATGAGCCATCCCAAGTCGGGGTCTATTGTGGGCGCGGATGGCGGTGCCTTGTCATCGTTTCTTGTGGCTGTGGGTGGTTGCATGGAGGGCCCCTAGTGACGGGTCGTGCTTTGTCAGTGGTCATTGTGCTGTGCTTTGTAACCGTAATACTAGTTTGTAGGTGCGGTGTAACTGGTTGGTTTGGGATTTGTGTGGGCTCTGCCTGGTGCCTCTTCCCCTTATTCCCCTGTCTAAAGGTGGGACGGGGGGGAGGGAAGGGGAGCGCTGTTCGCTGGGGCGTGCGGCGGATCTAGGCCTTTCCGAGGCCTCTGTCCTTATCCTGCTTCTGTAGGATTTAGTCGTCGAGAAAGTCTTCCCAAGGTTGCCATATTTTATGAAATGTTTTCTCCGTGTTCCTAATTTGGGCTGTGAGTTTGTCCATCAAGTGTGTGTCTTTAACTTTAGCTATCACGTCGTCGTCTGTAGGTAATGTGGGTTTAAGCCACGCCTGGGCTAGAGCCCTTCTGGCCGCTAGAGTGATTTTATTGTAGAGCTGTTGTTCTTTTCTAGGGAGGCCGTCTATGGGTTTGGACAGTAAAACCGTCCATGGGTCTAGATCTATACTGTGCTTTAGCACGTCAGTTAGTAGTGTCTGTATGCGCTTCCAGTATTTGTTTAGTTCTGGGCATTCCCACCACATGTGCACAAAGGTGCCTTTACCACCACAGCCCTTCCAACAAGTGTCAGTCGTGGTTTTCCCCATTCTGTGTAGCTGCACTGGTGTTGTGTACCATCTCATGAGCATTTTATATGACTGTTCTTGGTGCAATACACAGACTGAGGTTTTAGCTGTCGCCTCCCAGATGTCCACCCAGTCCTCTCCTTCCAGTGTCGCCCCCAGGTCCGCCTCCCATTGGTCAATATAACGTGGGGCTCTAGTGTCTTTACTTGGGGCGCTGAGTTGTGCGTATATAGTGGTTATTAAGCCTTTTTGTACGGTTTCGGCATTGCATAGTTGTTCATAAAACGTCATTGGGGTGTGGGCAGCTTTTCTGACTTCTGGGGATTTGGCAAAGTCTCGTAGTTGGATATGGCGAAATACATCTTTTGTGGTCAGGGGCGCTAAGGTTTTCAGGCTATCGAACGTTCTGAAGGAGTCTCCTTCGTACATATGGCCATATCTCTGCATCCCCGTACTCTCTATGCCCCTAAAGTCGCGTGCGCTCAGCCCGGGTTCAAACGCTTTATTCCTCAGATACGGGGTTAGTGGTGAAGGTGTGTGTTTAAGTGCATATTTGGTAGCTGTATTGTCCCATATTCGAATGGAATTTAGGATTGCCGGGCAGGTGGTCCGCAGGGCCGGTCTGTCTTGTCTGGGTACCCATATCCAGAATTGTGGGAGATCGGTACTCATCAATTTCGTTTCCAGGTCGACCCATCGATGTGAGCCCTCTGGTGCGTGCCAAGCCACTATTTGGGCTAATTGAGCCGCCAAGTAGTATTGATACAGGTTTGGGAGTCCTAGTCCTCCCTTTGATTTCGGTCGGTATAACACTTGCCTAGCTACTCTATGTCGTTTCTGTGCCCATATAAAGTTATCTATGTGTCTTTGCAGCGTCGTTAGGTCCCGTTTAGTGACTTTGATCGGCAGGGCTTGGAATAGGAACAGCAGGCGAGGTAGCAGTGTCATTTTTATCGCGTGTAGTCTCCCTATCCATGAGATTGGCTTGTCTTGCCATTTCTCTAAGTCCTGTCGTAGTTTTTGTAATGTGGGTGTGTAATTTGCTTCATACAGTCTCTCCGGGTCTGCCGTTAGTTTAATCCCTAAGTATTTGATGTCAGTTCTTATAAAGTTGAGGGAGTGGTTAGCTTTTATGGCATTGATCTCTGCTGTCTCCATTTCTAGTGGCATGGCCATTGACTTATCTAGATTAATTTTATAGCCCGATACCCGTCCGTAGTCTTCGAGGAGGTCGAGGAGGCGTGGCAGGGAACCCCGAGGGTTGGCAAGTGTGACCATGATGTCGTCCGCATATGCAGAGACTTTGTATTCCTCCCCTCCTGCCCTAATGCCCTTAATGTTCCTATCCTCCCTTATCCTCAGTAGAAGAGGCTCCAGTGCTAGGACAAACAGCAGGGGGGAGAGGGGGCAGCCCTGTCTGGTGCCGTTGGCAGTCTTGAACGGAGTCGGTGCTGTCCCCGGTACCGCTGTTTGGGCTTGTGGTTCTGTGTAAAGTGCTTTTATTCCCTGTATGAATGTTTCTGGCATACGTAGGTGCCCTAACAGTGAGAAGAGGTAGTGCCACTGGACCCTGTCGAACGCCTTCTCTGCATCCAGGGATAGGATCAGAGAAGGCGTCCGGGTCCTCACCGCCCACCATATGACATCCGCCCCCCTCCTGGTGTTTTCGTATAGTTGTCGCGATGGTACAAAGCCGACTTGGTCTGGGTGGACCAGTGTGCCCAGGAGGGGATTGAGGCGTGTCGCTAGGATTTTTGCAAACACCTTAACATCAAAATTAATCAGTGAGATAGGCCTATAGTTCCCGGCCTCAGTAGGATCTTTACCTGGTTTAGGGATGAGGGTGATATCTGCTGTGAGAGTTTCTGGGTTAGGGTGTCCCCCGTCCATCCATTCCCCGTATACCTTCACCAACCTTGGGGTCAACGTGTCTCTAAGGAGTTTATAGTAGGAACCATCGTAGCCGTCTGGGCCCGGAGCCTTGTTCCCTTTGAGTGCTGTGATTGCCCTATCTACCTCGTCCCCCTCTATCGGTGCGCCCAGGGCAAGTATGGCTTCCTGCGTCAGGCTCTTCATGTGGGTATTAGATACGTAGTCTGTGACCGTTCGTTTGTGGGACTCATTGTTGCTGTTCAGTTCTGGGGAGTGGTTATATATGTTTACTAGGAGCTCCGAGAAGATTTGATTAATTTCCTTGGGGTTATGTGTCATCTGTCCCGATTTGTCCCTAATCGCCGTTATGGCCTTGAATTGTTGTTTGGGGTTTAGGGCCCTGGCTAAGAGGGTGTCCATCTTATTAGCGCGTTCGTAAAAAAGGCGTTTTTTACGGACTAGATCCTTTCCCAGGTCTTCGATCGCCAAGGTTCGGATCGTATGTCGGAGTGCCCGAAGGTCTTGCAAACCCCGTGTCGAGGGAGTTTGCTTATGCTTGGCTTCTGCCCTCCTAAGCGCCTTTTGGAGCTCGAAGAGGGTTTCCGCCTTCTGTTTTTTCCGCCGAGTCGCTAATTTGATAAGGGTGCCTCGGATGACCGCCTTGTGGGCGGCCCAGATCGTAGTTTGGGTCACCTCCGGCCTGTCGTTCTCATTAAAGTAGGTTGTTATTTCGTCCCGGATTAGTTTTGTCACCTCAGGGTCTTTGATAAGTGTGCTGTTCAATCTCCATTTCCATGGTGGCCTGGGCCCCGGGAGTCGTAAAATAAGCTCGATGTCGGCGTGATCCGACCACGTGATGAGGTTAATTCGTGCAGATTGGATCCATGGGATCCCTCTCTGGTTGACCAGGAATATGTCTATGCGGGAGTATGTGGAATGTGCCGCCGAGAAGAATGTATAGTCTCTCTGTCCTGGGTGCCGCAACCTCCAGGGGTCGAGCAATTTCGTTTTGTGTATGAACTGGGATAGTAGTTTGTCCTGTCCCCCGGCCCTAGGTGTTCTCTGGCCCCCTGTCGGTGAGCTACGGTCGACTGGCGGGCTGGGAGTTGCGTTCATGTCGCCCCCCAGGACTATTATTCCGTATGGCAGCGCGTGTATCCGGTTGTGTAGGTCGTCCCAGAAGTCTGGGTCTGGGTGGTTGGGTGCGTAGATGTTAATTAGATGGTATGTGGTGGTGTATACCGTCCCGGTGAGGATGATGTACCGACCCATCGTGTCAACTTGTGTCGTTTGAGTGACAAAGGGGCATTTTTTGTGCAGGAGTATTTCTACTCCGTTTTTCTTCACCAGTGCTCTGGAGGAGTATGCCCTGGTGTAGAGGTGGTCAGTTAGCTGAATCCGGGCTGAGCGCAGTATATGTGATTCTTGTATGAAGGCTATGTCTGTTTTTTGCCGCTTTAGTTCTCTCATTAATAGACGCCGTTTAGTCGGTGTGTTAAGGCCGTTAACGTTTAGGGAGGTTAGTTTAAGCGTGGCCATAGTCTGCACAGGTCCCGCCCGATGTGCGGTTGTTGGGGTCAGGTTTATCCGCCGCACGCCCCCGCGAGGAGCGATGCGTGAGGGTCAGCAAGCGAGGGAGTCTCTAAGAGGATGGGTGAGGGTAGGGGAGGGGATCCTCCCCGGGGAGGCTTTGAGGGTTAAGGGAGAAGGGGAGGGGGTTGTGACTATCCCCGGGGGAATGCGAGCTCTCGGTTCCCTCAAGGATCCGTGGGTTCTGGGAGGCCCGTGTAGTGGGGGGGGGGGAATGCAGGGTGTGGTGGGGGTTATCCCCGGTCTTAGTCGTGCCGGGTGTATCGGGGGGTGGCTATCCGCCCCGCGGGTACTGTGTGTAGCGCGGAGGGGACAGTCAGCCGCCGTGCACCCTGTCGCCGACCCAAGTGAAAGTTTCCATGTACATATACGTCAGTTCCCTATGAGGTTGTGGGGTCTGTATGTCCTCTCATGTCAAGTCACGTGTGTACAGAGATAAGAGCATTATATTATACGTTCAATCATTACATTACTTTGAACAATCGCAGATGTGCAACATTAAAGAGACAGAACTTAGAGGCTCTATCTCTCCTTCCCATCCATTATCATTTTCTAGTTATGTTGGGGATTAGGACATGAGCAAGAGAGAAGAGCAGGGTGGGATCATAGTGCCAAAGAAATAGAGAGAGAAAGAGAAAAAAGAAAGGGGGGGGAGGGGAAGGGATGTACACTTGCGTGGCAGGTGGTGTCAGTGATGTTCCCGATCTTCCGGTTCGTTGCCTATTGGGTTGGGGCAACACTGTGGTTCCAAGTCCCTTTCCCTGGTTGTTTTTATTGCATTTTTAAATGCATTATTTAAAATATTTTTAAAACAATCCGAGTAAATGAACACTGGAGACTATACACTTCACATTTCAGAACCTCCGCTGCTGTAGAGCAATGGTATATAGAAATAATTTGCATAAATTTACTGCAACTACAACAACAAAAAATAACATATGTCTGCAGATAGATATAAAATAATTAGAACTCAATAAAACAACCGCCAAGCCAAAACTGAGAAGTGAAAGTGGCCGTGGCTGACAAATGGTTGTTGCAATTTGCAAAAGTGCAACATTTTGAAATCGCACTACAGATCAAAACTTTTACACCACGATTTGAAAGGAAAAAAGCTAAAATACAAAAAAATTATTTATATATATATAAGATGTAGGTTAAGATGTTTACAGGATAAAAAAAAAAACAAACAAAAAAAAAAACTGATGACAGGTGAGTTTGCCGCAGGGGTGCAAGATAAGTTTCTCTTGAAAGATCAGTTAATGAACACACAGAATGGAATGACTAGATTAAGTCCTTGATGTTTCATAAATTTTCCAGTACTTTTTAAAAGTACAACATTTTGCAAGATCTCCCAGAGTACAGTTTGCCTTTCATCTATCTTTGCAACTGCATCTGTAAATAAGCCTAGTTGTAGTGTTTTTCCAGAATCACTGGAATTGCCAACACACACACAAAGACTACGCTCGTTTTGAGATTTATGTAATCAAACATTAAATTGTATATTTTGGAGATCTATACAAAATCCACCAATGGTTACTGAATTTTTATGACTTTTTGTGTATTTGAGACATTTTTTTTTCATTTAAAAACACATTGCTAGTAAAGGTACATTCTAAACTCCATAATCACTACAGTTTTATCAATGAGAAAACAAACACCTAAACAGTTTACAAAAAAACAACAACAACAAAAAAAACCAGGGCTGTCCTTACATTACTGCAATGATAATGCAGTTCAGATTAGTATAAATCATACAAAACTGAAGGGTAGTGATGTGCTGTGGATGGCTTACCATATTGTTTAACTATTATAATTACAATGCAAATTTGGACAGATTTGTGTGGATAATAATCAGTGTACAATTTCCAAAAGAAAATAAAAAAGTAAAAATAAAAACCAAAAGCGGTACTACAGAAGATATCAACATAATACATAACAGGCCCAACCACATCTCCAGCTAGCTGTCTGGACAGACTGACACAAATTGTTCCACTGTCCAAGTGAAGGTGGTCAGGCGACCAAGGTACCAGGTGTAAGACCGCCAGTTATCAATTTGAACCCAAATAGAAGCATAGCATTTAACTACTACCATTAGAGTGAAAATGTGGACAGATGTGAATGGATAATATTCAGTGTACATTCCAGAAAGAAAGGAAAAAAAAAAAACACGTAAACGTATTACAGAATACTTTACTAACATCAACATAACACGTAATAGGCCCAACCACATCAAGTTTATGAAAGAGCTGTACCTGCTCATTCTTGGCTTCTGAAACAAGTATCTCATTATTGATAGTTGTACAAGAGGGTGCTTAGACAATTTACTTGACAATTCATAGACCATGTTACCTTTTCAAACCTCAGTTTTCATAAGGTTCAACTAAGATTTTAACCACTTCACCTCATCATACATGACTGTCAGAGTATGCATTCATACCACACGATAGTGTATGCACAATTTACATAATGCCAATTGAATTTTTTTTTTATTGCAAACTAATTTTGTTTGCAAATTATGCCTTTATTCCAGTTCCTGAAGTCCACAACGCAAAGAAGCTGCCACACTATGAACTTCAGAGAGATGAATACAGACTGTCTGTATTCATCTTTCCTCTGGACAGAGCTGCAGCAGCTGGAGGTAACGAGGGAGTAGTGGAAGTCAGAAGTTTAATCTCCCTGCCCGTGCTGTTTTCACACAAAGCACGGGGGGACTGTAATACATCACATTCCCCCTAGCTCCATGTGAAACACAGCCGGTTAGTAGCCACCACACACTGAAGGACAACGACCCTCACACAGAGCAAACGGAGGGTGGCTGAAGGAGGGCAAATGCCTGCAGGGAGAAGAGTTGCAGTGCTGGAAGCAAGCTGCCTTCCAGAGTGCCAGGTAAACTGAGGTTGGCTGAGGAGAAATTACCATTCACCCTATCTACCAAAAAGCAAGCTAGTGAGGAGGGGGGTTGGGGTGCTGATAGGAGCTGCAGGGGAGAAATGCTAGCCACATGCCCACCCAGGGTGCCAGGCAAAGGAAGGGTGGCTGAAGGGGAGATTTTATTGATAGAAGCCAACCACCCTCCAATTATCAATTACCCTTCTTGCTAGGAGGGAGGGTAGCTGGCTTCTATCACTGAAATCTCACCAGAGAAGAGCAGTCAGAAGCCATCAGACTCTCGTTGGAATAAACGCACTTTACCACTGACACTGTCACCTATGTGTGCCTGTGTCTGACGGTGTGTGTGTTACAGACAGTGTATGTGTCTGTGTATATGACAGTGTGTGTATCTGTCAGCATCTAAGCGTGTGTTAGAGACGCACAAGAAGGATTGTAAGTGCTGTGGGGGAGGGTAGGGGGGAATGCATCGTCCCCTGCGTAGCTTAAAATCCTTGCACCGGCCCTGGCTCCAATGAGGGTGATATATTTTGGGCAACGTCATGTGACAAGATACATAATTATTTAATATATATTTATTTACAACACAGTTTGCTTATCTGTACCTAATTAAATAACATGCTATCTAGGTGTATGCAAGTGATAAATACATTTAAAGGGACGCTATAGTCACCCAGACCACTTCAGCTCAATGAAGTGGTCTGGGTGCCAGGACCCTCAGGTTTTAACTCTTCAGATGTAAACAAAGTAGATCCAGAGAACCTGTTATGTTTACATTAGGGGTTAAGCCGACCTCTAGTGGCTGTCTTCCTGAGAGCCGCTAGAGGCGCATCTGCGCCGCTGGATGCGAACTTCGCATCCATTGCGCAAAGCATCCATAGGAAAGCATTGAAAAATGCTTTCCTATAGACTATTTGAATGTGCACGGCACTTGCCGCGCATGCGCATTCCACTCCACTCGGGAGCAGGCGTCAGCGGGGGAGGAAAGGTCACCAGCGCCGAGGGAGCCCGGCACTGGATTAAGGTAAGCTGCTGAAGGGGTTTTAGCCCCCTCAGCACCATGGGAGGGGGACCCTGAGGGTGGGGGCACCCTCAGGGCACTATAGTGTCAGGAAAACCGCTTTGTTTTCCTGACACTATAGTGATCCTTTAAGCGTTACTTTCCAGGACATGAAAAATACTCTGATTCTGGAGGTGTTTTTCTTGTAAACCGCCTCGATATGAAGGTGTTCATGCTTCCAAGGAAGATAAATCTGTGACACGGAGTTGGATAATTATACGATTTATGTAGCAGCCACCAATTTAATTTACACTATGGACCAATGGGACTTTGGGACTAGCCCTATATATAGAGATTTTGTTAAGGGGAAAGTAGGATGTTATTTTACAATCTATGATATTGTCTGTGATTTTTTTACTGTGCGGTCCCTGATGAAGTTCTAGTCTTGAACGAAACGCGTTGGACCTATTGCTGCACTTTTAAACCAATTTAATGAAGTCTGAGGAAAAAGCACTCAATATGTAAATACTATGGGTATACCCGATAAATTAAGTGTAGACTTGGGGATCAGAATGGTCAAGGTCAAGAGGAAAATATCCAATAAAAGTCTTTCAGCATCTAGTTGAATAAATGCCCGCAGAGTTCACATAACTACAAGACCATGGTCCTGATCATTAAACGAAATGATGTACTACATCACAATTAAAAGTGTTAATAGAAATGTGTTCCATTTATCTGTTTTCATTCACAAAGAATCTAGTTACATGGGAAAATATGATCACCAATGCAGAGCAAAAATTACCCTCTGCGTCACCTGTTTAAGTTTCTATGGCCGTGTTTGCATGAGTTTGGTTAGCTTATTCTGTTTCTAAATAAATTTTAAAAAATCATACTGTCTATATATACACTTAATCAGCACAAAAATATAATGTATATTTTTTACATAACATTTTCTGAAGTCAAGTTTTAAAGGTAATTTTCTTTGGGTTCACACCCTAATGTGATGTGTATGTCCAAGAATTGTAACTGAATAATAAATGCTCAGTAAGGAGATATACCGGCATTTTCCAATGCTCGGTGTCATATCGCAAATTAGTATGCCTACACGTGTCTGCTTTCTAATGATGGCTCAACCAAACCATTTCATACATGGATTGTCAAGCTGCAGCTCTACGGGGATTCTGTTACAGTAGGGGTCACTAAAACGCAGCCCACTAGCTAATGCAGAACTACAATTCCAATGATCCTTATGATACATAGAGATAAATCATTTCAGGAAACTTTAAATCCACAGAAATGTTTTTTTTTTTTTTTTTAATTTGGGAAATATTATGCTTGAAAAAAAAATAGTACAGTCGAAACAGTACAGAAACAAATGCTCCATTTATACAAAAACAAATTCCGAATATGAGGACACATGATCTATAAGGTATCTTTTTTTCCAGTAAATGAGAACAGGCAACCCCCCCCCTAAAAAAAACATGGAAATAAATTAAACATCGGCATTCTAAAACTAAATATGTTATTTTGTCTCATATAAACCCTCTACTGTTTCATAGTACCATACATAGAGAAATCACTCTTCCATTAAAGAGACACTCTTGCCCCTAAAACACTTGCTTGCAGAGGTGTTTAGGAGAGGCCCCCATCCCCCCCCCCTTAATCCTGGTTTATTAACGTGCCTATTTAATGAGAAGGGGACACCCAGCAGGGCTTCCTCTCTCAGTACGAGAGAACTATACTCTCTAGTAGTGAGTTTTCTCATAGGGAAGTATTGGCCAATATTTTATTCCTCCTCATTAGGACACATGCACACAAAGAAAAGCATATTTCTTTTGACAGTAAGTGCAAAGTGCAGAATTATTTCTCTGAAGAAATTGCAATGTGGAAATGTTTCCAAATACTAGATGTTGGTTTCACCATTTTACGGAGAGGAGTAAACCTCCCTCCCCCACTCCCTAACAATTTGGAAGCCAGATTACAGGTAAACTCTAACAGAGTTATTTATTAAAGTGAGAATTCAAAAAAATAAATAAAAAAAATTCGAATTTAAGGTGAAAATAACTGAAATGAAAAAATTTTCGAAGCCAATTATACTTCCAGTTCAACTACTCAGCATTAAAGAAACAATATAGGGTTAGGAATACAAATGTGTATTCTGGACATTATAGTAGTAAAAAAAAAAAAAAAAACATTAGCGCCACCGTGTCCCCCTTAAAAAGGTAGAAAACCTAATTTTTTTTCCAGTGTCGCACGGATCTGCTTACTCTGGCTCCGCCCCAATCTGCCTCCTTGGCTGAGATTGTCAATTCTGATAATCTCAGATAAGGAGGTGGCTCTGGGGCGGAGGGTGGAGACAAACACCCCACTGGCCAATCAGCATCTCCTCATAGAGGTGCATTGAATCATTTGCACACCTATAGGGTAAGTTCAGCGTCACCTTGAAGTACACTGATCCAGGAAGCACCTCTAGTGGCCATCTGAGTGACTGCCACTTGGACTGTCCCTAGGGAGCAATGTAAACACTGCCTTTTATCTCAAAAACCTGCAGGAACTGACCATACGCACCAGAACAACTACAATACGCTGTAGTTGGACTGTAGTGTCCCTTTAAATTTTTAATTCATTTTGAATTCACTTAAGTAAATAACCCTGTATGCTGTGATGGAGAACAGGATGCATCGGAGCTGAACAATGGAAAGATTCAAGTCATCATTTAGATAAAAGGTTATGGAGATACACTAATGCAGTTTAAATATGGTTCAAAGTTCAGAATTCTGAGGAATTTAAACCTAACTGACAGAAACAAGTCAATCAACTGTACCACAAGTAAAATAAATTAAACCTTTTTCGAAGTTACCTGGAGACAGAAAAGCATATTTCTCTTAATTTTGAGAATTGCATCATCAGTATTTTTAGTTTTTTAATTTTACTCCAGGATTTGCCTGTCTTCAGGTTACAGGAATTGCAATGATTAGAGACTTAAAATGTCTTATCGTTATAAAGATTTTAGAAATATTGGGGGTTTAAATATAGAAACAATGTTAAGATGTCATCAACTTTGAATTATATTCCATACAAAAAAAATAATATATATATTAATTTTTTATTTATTTATTTATTTTTAATTTTCTGGAAAAAGAACGGTCATTGTAAAAAAAAAAAGAAAAAAAAAAAGCTTTTTCAGGACTTTCCCAGCTCTGCTAATACATCTTAGATAGAAAACCAGGCACACATTTCAAGTAAGTATAAAATGTATAAAAAAAAAAAAAAAAAAAAAAAAAAAAAGAGTACGGTTTTCCACACAGAAAAATTTTTAATTCATTACTTCTGTACAGTGAAAGACATCCACATCAGTCAAAAAAATCAAATGCAGAGTCAAGATGGAATAACAAAAAGCACACCGTTCTTGGTATCCTTGTCCCATAGACTCACGTCTGGGGACACCAAAGAACAAACGCCTAAAAAAAGCACAGCATAAGCAACGTAGCCAAACTGTATAAAGTTTATAGAAACAAAGTTACGCTACCAGACAGTAAAGTGTGTCAAACTTCACACCAGAAAATCTATACGTATGCCACCTCAAATACAATATGCACTGGCATTGCACCATACAATACTTTAACATTTATTTATGGCTGTCATCTTGGAGCAAGCAAAATTCTAATAAACAGAACTTATTTTCAACAAATTTGGCGATGGTTTTGTCAGCGCAACATACAGACTGGTGTGTACTCCTACATGGAAGTAAATAATTTTTAAGGTGACAATTTACCTTTAAAATTATTTTCGTGAAAAACCTGCACAAAAAGGGCATCCTGGAAAAGTGTACAATAAATTACCGGTATATGTGCATGTATATGAAACACTGAGTGAATGTTCACTGAAGGTGCTTAAAGGGACACTACAGCTACCAGACCATTTCATCTAATTGAAGTGGCCTGGGTGCAGAGTCCCTGTCCTCATAAATTACAAGGTTTACAATGCAGAGTTAAGTCCACCACAAGAGGCGCTTGACGCAGAAAAATGTGTGATGCAATATTCCATAGGAAAGCATTGAATACAATGTTTTCCCTATAAGGAAGCTTGAAACATGTGCATTAGGTCCCCAATGCTCCTCGATGAGGTGCATTGGATTAGACCACTGAAGAGGAGGCCATGCCTCACCCGTGACATTGCAGAAGGGAAAAAAGGTAAACAGCTCTGATGAAGTCTGAGCGCTGGACTTTTTTTGGAAATTTTCTTACAACCCGGATAGGGTGAGAGCTATATAGATCTAGAGACAGGAACACTATAGCCTAAAATACAGGTCTGTACGCCTAACACTAGGTTAACAATTCATTGATTAATGGGTAAAAATCCATAAAGACACCAAGAGGAGGAGACACACTGCATATTATTTTTTTATTATTATTTATAAAGCGCCAGCAAATTCCGTAGCACTGTTCAATGGGTGGACTGACACTTAATTGTAACCAGGCAAGTAGAGGCACGGGGATTGAGGCCCTGCTCAATGAGCTTACGTGCTAGAGGGAGTGGGGTATGGTGACACAAAGGGTTTAAGTAGGGGTAATGAAATAGGTTGCTAGAAAAGTAATCAATGAGAAGTAGGGGTAATGAAATAGGTTGCTAGAAAAGTATTCACTGAGAACTTAGTAGGTTATTTTTGACAGTTGCAGGAGAGGAGTCATGTAGGGGAGAGAGGGATAAAAACCTGCTAACAGTTTAATTGATATGCTTTCCTGAAGAAGTGTGTCTTCAAAGATTTTTTGAAGGAGTGGAGACTGGATGAAAGTATAACTGAGAAAGGAAGGGAGTTCCATAGAAGAGGTGCAGCCCTGGAGAAGTCTTGAAGGCGAGCATCAGATGTGGGAGTATGGACAGAGGATAGACGCAAGTCTTCGGTAGAGCATAAGGGGCCAAGACTGGAGCAGCATTATGTAGGGACTTGTAAGCAAGCACCAGAATCTTAAGTTGAGCCCTATATCTAACTGGAAGCCAGTGTAGGGACTGAGAGAAGGGAGGCGTGGGAGGTGCAGGCAGACAGGAAAATAAGCCACTCCGAAGCATTCATTATAGATTACAGCGATGCAAGCAGGGAACACGTAAGACCACTGAGTCAAGGCGAGAAAAAACAACGGCATGGACCAGCACCTTAGCCGCATCCGGTTTTAAATAGGGGCGGATGCGAGCTATGTTTTTGAGATGGAAGGGGCAGGATTGCGCGATTGACTGGACATGAGGGGTAAAGGAGAGGTCGGAGTCAAAGAGAACACTTGGGCAGTGAGCCTATGAGGTAGAGATGATGGTGGCACCATTTACTTAGAGGGAGACAGACACAGGAGTAGCAACACTTGAGGGAGAAAGGACCAGAAGTTCTGTTTTGGATAAGTTCAGTTTAAGGAAGTGAGCAGAGATCCAGTTGAAAAAACAGAGACACGAGTCAAGATGGGTAGAGAAAGATCAGGAGAGGACAGGCAGATTTGCATGGCATCTGCATATAAATGATAATGGAAGCCAAAGGAGCTGATGAGTTTACCAAGGGAGGCAGTATAGATAGAGAACAATTTCAGCACAATCCACGCAGAACAGGTGGAGTGGCCATTCATTCAGGATGGAATTTGAAACACAATCCTATTTGCTCAAGCACCACACAGATTAGCTTGTCACATGAATGAAATAGTGGCTTTCTTATTCTTTTCAATATTAAAAATCCACTAAGAAAATCTCAATGGCATTTTGTGAGAAGAAAGATGGGTTAGACTCTGCTGGGATCTTGTCTTTCAAGCTGGTCTTATTATTCCTTCAATATGTTTTATGTTAGTATATCGGATTGTTATTCTTTGTTTTTATAAAGTTCTCTCCATCTCGATGCTCTGTCCTGCTGATTCTACAGTTTAGACCTTGGATCAGAGCATGCAGCAGGAACAGCAAGAAAGAATTAATTCCCTATATATATGCATTGCAAAGAGAGATTGTGGGTTACACAGAGGACTTTCAAGCAGCTTGGATATAGATTTGGCAAACAGGACATGACGAGAGGAATGTTAAGGAATCTGTATTAGTAGGTCCCTGGCAGAGAACAAGTTGTCTGATGAACACGACAAACCATCTTCCCATATGATCCTGAAAACAAGCTCTGCTGGATAAAAGGCAGTGCATATGGCTGCAAGCAGCGGTACTCCAGCTGAATGCAAACAAATCTTAGCATCCTCAGACACAAGAATATCTTGCAGTTTAAAAGAGTTTTTACACTTCCTGCTCAGTGCTATCAGTTTATCTGTGTGCTACTAATACTGCGGTAACAACACCACCACCGTATGGAGAGACAACAAGCAAGATGCACCACTTTTGCACTAGGCACAAATACTCTCACTACCCAAACAACTATATTAACCACAAAAAGAGATTTCACACTATAACCATTTATAAGAAATATATAAATGCATTTATTCAACCAAAAAAGGTATACATACAAAAAAACACACAAAGACAATAAAAAAGCAAAATAAACCAACAATAATAGTTACCAAAATTTCACACCCTTGAAAAAGGCAGCCAGCAGGTGCCAAAACGTTGGGGGTATTGGTGGTTTGTGGAATTTTGTTAACTATTACTGTTGATTTATTTTGCCTCTTTATTGTCCCTTTGTGTTGTTTTCTTGTATGTATACCTTTTTTGGTTGAATAAATGCATTTATATAAATTTGTTATAAGTGGTTACAGTGTGCAATCTCTTTTTGTAGCCTACTAATAACACGGACCACAGCATCCCATGTATGCACACAACAAAAACACCCACCACATACTGATGTCCAAATTTGTTTGTTGCTTGAGAAACCTTATTGCTTGAGTAACTTACTGGTTCTTTCAGAAGTTGTAGAAGTACAGGCCCGTCCATTGTTCAATAGGAAAGGAGTGATTTTGGAAATTTAATTCTACACTTGCAAGAAGTTTCATTCATCAAAAGGCATGATTTCAACTATCGGTACTCTGCAGGCAAAAATGAAGACATTCCCAGCTACAGAGTGGTACAGGTTCTCTCATGAAAAAAAGCAAGCGTGCCTGTTAGCTAAAACAAGAACGGTGTGTGTGTATAGCTTTGCCCCCATGATATCAGTCAGTGGCCTTTTTTTAGTTGCAACTATTATTAAAGGGGAACATAGGCAGTGGTGGTCTGAACCAATGCTCCCTTTAATTCTTAGCCGTTTGCTGTGCAGAGAAATATTTTGTTGGGAAAAAAATGTCCCTGTTACAAAAGTATGTGCATACTTGTAAAAAAAAATTCAAATATGACTGCAAATTATAGTATGTCCACATATCACATTGCCTACATATATTTCAGTTTGCCTCCATTTTATTAAGCCCACATGGTCACTATCATACCCTTCTTGTTGTATTCCTGCAGTTTACATGATGCTCGTTCTACAGCCTGACATAGATTAATGTGACCTGTAATGTAGGTCACCAACAACTTTAGTGCCACGAATAGACTGTTTAGGTTAATTCTGACAAGTGTCGTAGTCGCCCATCCATGTCACACTGGCTTCACATTACTTGCATTACCTCAAAAATTTACTCTGGGCTCTCTTACACACGCTGCATGGCTCTGTGATTGAAGGATATGCTCCCGCAAGATATATTAACATCTTGTAGGAGACGAGCTGCGCAGTGAAAGTAAGGGAGCATAGTCCCAGGTCTTCACTCATCCACGGCAGAGGGTCACAACCTGTGCGCACACGCACACACACACACACACATTTTACAGGGAACAGTGTCCTGGACACTTTACTGCCACTTTCTCAAAAAAGGGATTGTACTTCCAAGGCAGAAATTAAGTTACTGATGGATTACATACAGATTATGACAAATTGTTTTGTTTAACCTTTTAATTGCCATTTCTAAATTATATGCAAAAAGAAAAATTACTCACTGCTCTAAGTAATAGACAGTGGTTATTGTTCCATGAGTGCCCTGGCGTGCTTCCCACTGAAAGTAGGTAAACTGTCTGCTAACAATTTGACAACTTACCAAGGGTCCGCCGTGCGCCAGTCACTTCCTTCATTGAGAATTGGAAGATCCTTCACAGTTTTCATTAGCTCTAGTGAGCTAAGACCTACCGTGCCAACTCATTGGCAAAGTTTCCTGCACCTGCAGGCATAGGTCAATGCGGAGAGCTTCTGGCTGTCATGGACGAGATGACAGGCACGTGGCGGACCTCGGGTAAGTGTCCAAACTGTTGAAAAAACAGTGGGATTACTCACACTGAGGGGAACTGGGGCACTTCTGGCACCATAACCACTACAGATCGCTGTAGCTTTGTGGTGCTTGGAGTGCTCCGCACATTGTAAAGGTTGGTGGATGTGTGCAAGATAAAAGCAAGTAAACTTCATAAATAGGTTCTACTTCTTTATAGGAAGTACAATCATTATTTTGAACAGCGCTTTATATTTGATTGTAGAAAGTGGCTTTTTCTTTTCCAGGGGTCATTTTTTATTGCATTTATTTCTGATTGCATTTCAGCAGCCAGAGAGCAGCTGGCTCACGTAAGGTCTGTACACGCTGCTGTCCATAAAGTCTCTCTGCACACCGATCCAAATCACTTTAGATCTTGCAGAGTCATAATTAATCTTCTCCTAGAGCACGGAGAATATGATGACAGGGATGGAGTCGGACATTGCTAGAAGGACAGGGGAAAGGCTGATGTTATAAAGAAAGCAACACATCTCTCACAATACGTGTCACTAGTCAATATTCATATATCTGATGATCTTGTCAAATAAGGAATCTATGGCAATGAGACGTATCAAACACGAAAAGGTGGATTAAAAGAGCAGGAATGCATACCATTCATCTGCCCCAATCATGCAGGAGCTGCGGTCTCAAGCATTTACGACCATGCGAGAGTGCAGCCTCCAAGCGCTAGGCATTGCCTGTAAACCAGCGCATTGTGTTGTGAAATTCCTCACTCTCCAGCAGCTGACATGCTAACTGCTTAAGAAATCAATAAAATAAAAAAAACATCATCATACAGGTCAAGGCTTAGAGGCTCAGAGCTGGAGTATGACTCATTAGATTTGGGAGGTCAAACTCTTTCAAACAATGCTAAACTAGCTTTCACTTTATTTTTTTTCCCCAATAGTGTCTCTACATGCAATGCTTTCTTCTAGTTTTCTCAAAACCTAGATCCCAACAGATCGTAAAAAAGATGTATTACACAAGCGTCTTCTAATTGAGACAGACACCGGTTCATCAAATGGCCCTCGATGGCCAGTTCAGTAAGCACTACTTATGTGTTACTTGGAAACCTGCAAGTTTCATCCAAGTAGAGTTTAACACAGTTGTGGGTTAGGAGTCGATTGGATTATATATATGCACTAGAAAAGCTACAATTTCTGGGGAAATTGTGTGAAGTGTTCTTGCCTCCACCAGTTGTCTACAACTAGGGATCGAGCGATTATCGGTTTTACCGATATTATCGGCCGATGTTCGGTATTTTCGGCAATATCGGTATCGGCCACTAAAGATACCGATATTCATAGAGTGAGTAATGCATTTAAACTTTTATTTATTTATATAGCACATTTAATTGCAACGTTGTTGCCCAAAGTGCTTCACAGTTACATTAAAACATACATTTATAAAAACATTAGCAGGTGTACAAAAGTCCCCGTCTACGACATCAATTGCTGCTCCAGCCTGGCACAGGTCAGAGTATTTTGGCGGTTACCATCTACACCCTACAGCGAAGAGCTTTATATTGTGAGAATCACAAGACCCAGATCTACATTTTGATGCAATTTCGCCACAAGAACGACGATATTCCGTGAACCATTCAGCGAAACGTTCCACAAAGTAATAGCAATCCGATCGGGAACAATCCGCACGTTTCGGTATATTACTGTCTATGTAGTGTAAAAACTGTGGGAGGAGTTAGGGTGGTAAATTTGGCTATAATAAGAATAAGAATAATATATATGTGAGATAACATTAAGTGGTCTTGCGATGCAAGAACACTTATTAAATATATATGTAAGATAACATTAAGTGGTCTTGCTACGCAAGAACACTTAAAGGACCACTATAGGAACCCAGACCACTTCAGCTTAATGAAGTGGTCTGTGTGCCTGGTCCAGCTAGGGTTAACCCTTTTTCTTATAAACATAGCAGTTTCAGAGAAACTGCTATGTTTACACTGAGGGTTAATCCAGCCTCTAAAGCCTCTAGTGGCTGTCTCATTGACAGCCGCTAGAGGCGCTTGCGTGCTTCTCACTGTGAAAATCACAGTGAGAAGACGCCAGCGTCCATAGGAAAGCATTTTAAAGAGAAAACGAGTATATTTTCCTGGCACTATAGTGGTCCTTTAATAATAATATATATATGTGAGATAACATTAAGTGGTTTTGCTATGCAAGAACACTTAAATACAGCTGGTCAACTTTGCCAGAGTTTTGTACTATCTGAATATGGCAACCTTAGTGGAAGTCCTTTGGCCAGCATAATACAGACTTTTTTTTTTTTTTTTAAATATATATCTATTTTGCATATTGTACTTTTATTTTAAATATTATCGTAAAATTTATACTTCAGAACAATAAAGGTGAGAGCTGAGAAACAAGGACGTGCAGACCCTGATCTATTGTTGAAGTAGAACTCTCATCACTCACAGGAACAACCATACACCACAACTCAACCTACTCTTGGGCAGCAGAAGCAGCAATTAGGGATGCACTGAATTTTTTGGCAGAAAATCGATAAAATCTGCCCAAAATACACCCCTTCCCCCACGTGCGCAGACATCCAACTCTCTCGAACTTTCCGGGGAGCTTTCCCCGTTCACCTTCATGGAGTGTAACACATTTGCTTTTTGCCTCTCCAAAAATAGCGGCCATGTGTGTGCGTAGTGATGTCACTGCGCAGGAGGAGGGGTCAGAATCCTCCTTTTCAACCTTGTCCCGGTTCCGACCTTTCAGGCTCGCTTCTTGCCGGTGTGCTCCCACCCTAGGGCCTGCAGCAGCCTCAGCTTCCTCCTCGCACTCCTGCGAACCGGACTGGCCGCACACCGCCCGGCCATGTCTCTCATCACAGCTAGCCGCCTGTGCGCCCGCATCATCAGAGCCAAGGTGAGCCGTGATCGGGGCATTCTGGGTGGGGGCTGGGGAGCAAGGCCTCATTCAATGGCTCAGACCCCAGTCATCCTGGATTCCCCCTCAGCCCGGGGCAGGTATCTCTGTAAATGACAAATAGTCTCCAAGTTTTTGGTCATTACTGCTATGCCAACAGCGTGTGTACGGCATAACAGTAAAGCAAAAGAAGTACAAAATGGAGTAACATATCTTGATAGCAATTTGACTAGCACAATATATGGACTAAATTGTATTTTCTTTAAAGTGTCACTGTTTGGAATAATACACTTTGCCTATATTTATCCAAGGTTCAAGCTACAGATGACCGGATGCTCAGTCTGTTTAAAATTGGTTAACTTGGAACAGGTCAGCTATTTGAAATAATATACTTTAGCTATATCCAATGCTTAGTGAATATACCCCAAGACAAGAGCAATAGAACATTGTGTAACAAGTGTTAGTGTTATATCCTGTATGTTTCTGCTGTTGGCCTTATTTCCTGTGTTTCTCCCTTTGATCATAACTGCAATGTAATGTGTGATTTAGAACTTAGTAGTAAATATCTTTCAATTCTAAGCGAGTATGCATGTTAATTTTAAGTGTGTAGTTATAGTGAAAATTAGCTTTGAGCAAGGCCCGAACGTGAAGATACACCTGCAAGCTTGCTATAGGTTAAGATGTGAAGAGAAGATAGATTATTTTATTAGGATTGGATAATGCTTGTAAGACCACCCACGTTTCCTCTTGAACATAACCAGTTACACAGTCCATTAAATGTGAGAAGTCACTTTGAACCTTGCATTGTCTTGTCTCGTTCATTGGGGCTCCTCACCAGCTGGTTTGGGGACATGGAGAAATACAGAGACCTGCAAATTGATACAAAAGACCAAGGCAAGGGGAAATTCCTTACTATCAGTCACTATGTGATTTTGATCAAGGTGCATATTAAGGAGTGCAATGTTTTATCTATATACTGTGTGGGCAAATATAAAAATGTATTATTTTACATACTATGTAAAGTACAGACTCGGTAATGCAGCTGCATCTTATCTGTCGTATGCTAAGGAATCTCTTAGCTTGCGTAGTGATTTTGTTTATGTCTTTTCATGAATGAAACTACTGTAGAGTGCTGATCTATCCAAGATTTGCTTCTGGTCAATATGAATGAGCACCCTTACAGTAATCAAGACTTTAATAAAAACAAAGTCCATCAAGTTTAACCGTCCGCACATCTGTTTCTCTGGCTAATCAAAAATAAAAAATTTAAAAAGACAAAAAGTTTAAAGCTATTGCCAATTCTGCCACCTATATAAATCTCAATTTACACGTGTATGCTACTATTTTGGTTTCAGATGTGTACCTTGGGATGCCTTCATTTGCCACATAACCTGTAGCACTAGTCTTGCGTATGGCTAGTAAATATATTTTTTTTTTTTTTGGCATGTGTTGTAATGTTTCACTTGGCAACACAGCGGATACTGAAATGGACTGTCATAAACTTAATTCTCACTGCTGTGTAGATGATTTCACCTGGCTTAACTGAATGTAGATTTTTATTTTTTAAGTTATTTAATTTCTGTCCAATTTTGGTGTGTTACTTTTTAATAAAAGTGTGGTTATTTTATTTGCTTGTAGTTTTTCATATTAGATTCATTAAATTCATTAAAAAGTCTAATATTAATAAAATTATAAATAAAAAAACTATTTTAAAATCAATTGTGGGAGAAAAAAAAAAAAAGTGTCATTTTCGGTTTTTCAGCCAAGGGCATTGTGAATTTTCGGTTTCTTCCCAGAATTTTCATTTGGGTGCATCCCTAGCGGCAATGCCTAAAGAATTCACTGTCCTGACTGCATTAAGCAGGGGGTCCTCTTACCTGGTCCTCCTCCGAAGCAGGATTTACAACATTCAGCTTCTGCAGTGCTGCAGAACCCCGATATTTACTCATTCACCTACCTGAGTACTCTCTCAACCAATTATTAGGATTCTGTGCATCCAAATTTGTAGACCATTGACATTAGTCAGAACGGAACTCCAGTTCCTGGCTGGCTGATAAAACCACAATGACAGAAGGGTAAACTCAGTATGTGCAGCGTTTCAAAGCTAAATGCTGCACATACAAACTACAGGCACCATGACCACTTCAAATTTTGGCAGTTTACTGGAGTAACCCAATAACTGAAGTTTTTAGCACCATTACACTGGCCCTTATTGCGTAGAATTGAGGCAAGGTAATGTGAGTTAAAACCCAAGTTACATGTTTTAGAACAGTGATATAGATTCACATGGCAACGTGTTGGTGATTCTTAATGGGGAGCTGAAAATTACACCACTGCATAAGACATTGAAGAATCACCTAGGACTTGTGTTAACCTTTTTCATGTAATGCTCGGTGCTCTATTAAATGTATACTGAAGACGTTGCAATTGATGTCTCAATTCTGTCCAGTGCCGGTACATGGTATTAGAGAAGGAACAGAAAGGCCTCTTTGCTGACTGACTGGTACAAAGAGCAGGTTTTACAATTATGACTGCCAAATAGCCAAGATGGTGGTACTAAATTCAGGATAGGTGTACATGTTGACAATTTATTTTATTTTCCAGACCTTTTACAACCCAATTAAATATGGCTGTTAGCTTCCCTTTAAAGCCAAAAGCACATGCTGGCGTGTTTCACGGCAAACACTTATCTTTTGGGTAACGATCTCTCATGTCTAAGTCACACAGACGTCACGGACATCACAATAGGTAGGCGCAGTTTGGCAACCAAATTCAACTACTATTTGTTCAAATACAGAAACAAAAAATTATCAAACTCCTCCTATCACACATTATACAATGCAATATTATCAGGAAAAAAAGCTTGAAATTAAAAAGAAAAATCAAAACTTGCAGCATCGAAGTAATAAATACAGGAGTTCTACATTTACAAATGCAGTCTATATAAAACTTGCTGACAGAGGATCGGGATATAAAAAATGACTAGCTTAATGCACATCTTTAAATTGATATAAGAAGATTTTAACCGTTTGATCTATGGGTGTCTTACTTCTAACCACAAGGATTCAAAACAGACTTTAGATCCGTATTACGGTGTGGGTTAGTCCATTCTCTGCGTATCCTGTGTCCTTAGATCTACAATAGCACAATCAATGATTCATGAAGAGTCATTTTTATCCCAAGGCTGCGGAGGATGGCTGCTCTAATGACCTATTCAACAGATTCAGGATTCACCAACACCACACTCTGCACAGCTCCTCAGCTAAGAGAGCAGGATGGACCGGTCCCTGCAGGAATACCCAATATTTGCATTTATTTATTACTGGTATTGATAAAGCGCAAACATAATCCGCAGCGCTGTATAAAAAAAAAATTTAAAAAAAAAACCTTTACATGTTATTAAACATTTTTTATAAAACAAATAGTGCATGATTCTGTTACAAAGAAAAGAAAGTGACTTTGATTTGACATTTTTGTTTCACTCATATAACACTGCAAAAACTCCAGAGATCTTGGTGTGGTAAAGTTTAACTCTGCTACACAGTGTACCCATTTTATTTTTAATAGAGATGTAATAATACATGTATAGCTAATCTGATCGTCCAGAGGCTGTGGCTATTTCTTCGTATCAGTTACTTTGTGTGAGGTGTTAAATATGGCAATGCAATTACAAGATGATCGCCTCCAGATTGAAAATGTGGGCAGTGTAGTTAAACTTACTATAGCTTCATTAGATGGTAAATATTAATCAGCTAGGAGTATGGTTTAAATTGATCTATATAAAGAAGAATGCAGGTGGCAGGACCGCTTAAACCTGAATTACAATAACAATGTGTGATCTACTGGCCATCAGCATCTATATTTAACACAGGGCTGTTTTTATGCATAAATAAAAAAAAAGTGAGGTATCAATGGCTCACTCCAGAGCCCTAAAGCCTTTCAGACTGCTGAAATGCTTTAACGGCCAATAGCAACCCCTTCCCATTTGTAAAAGTGTATCAAAGTAAGAGTTGACATAGGTAAACATTAACTAAGAATTCTAATGGGCAATCACTGTGCCAGGAAAGGATACGGTTGGCACTGCGAATTACCCCGGAGTGAAGAAGAGCAGCAACTAGAGAGGACTCACCGTTAAAGTAAAAAGTATTTATTTTAGAGGAGTTATAAAAGGTTAATAGAGAACATTAAAACCCAATACCTTAACCTACCTTGTTAAGTGCTAAAAGTAGAACAAATCAGCTTAAACTCTGCACAGGTTGCCATGGTGATTGCACAAGTCGTCATTTTACTCTAAAATTATTAACTATTGAAAACTGATCTATAGAACATATAGCAAGCTCAAAATAAGATCACCAATAATTTGTCATCTCCACGGAACAAGCTTTAACTCTTCCTGTAATAAAAAACAAGAAGCAAAAAGTGTAAAAGCCATTGGGGCGGCTGTAAAGATTAAAATAATCTTAAGCACTTTTTTTTATCCTGTTTACTTTACTGAATACAAATGATATGTACATTATGCTATAATGCACCCAGCCATGGGGTTCCCTGTATGTGATAGCTACTGGTTTGTTTGAATAATGTGGACGTGCAGAGCTGAGATACAGGCAGACATGTTTATTTTACCAAAGGTCTGATTAAAGGGACTCTCCAGTGCCACGTTTTCCTGGCACTGCAGGTCCCCTCTCCCTCCCACCCCCCATCCCATGTTGTTGAAGGGGTTAAAACCCCTTCAGTGACTTATCTGTATCCAGCGCCAATGTCCCTTGGTGAAAACTGCAATAGTTACACTTGCAGGGTTAAGGGTAGTGTGAGTTGGCACCCAGACCACTCCAATGGGCAGAAGTGGTCTGGGTGCCTGGAGTGTCCCTTTAAGGCTAAAAGAAGGCACAGACCAGGAACAATTTAAGTCTTGACATTTTTTCTAGTCTATTACTATTGGACTCACCTCAGCTCTGAAGGTCATAAATTGCATCCATGTGCAACTACACGACGACTGGCACATATATAAAACCGAACACGGGAAGGGAGAGCTAAAAGGACAATATAGGTTTTCAACTTCTCACTGCCCTTGCCTTGAGTCATGTGATTACAGGCAGGAATTATTTTGGCCCGACAAAAATATGATTTAAACAAAATGTCACTTAATTAACGCAAATCAAATTTTGGATATTTACAAGCAATCCGGGGGAGGATAAAAGTTTTTTTTGGGTTGTATATATAGCACAATATTTCAAAGCAGCAATAGAGATGATAATTATTGCTAATTTCACATAGTGATATATTTGCACATTTTTAAATGATGAAAAAGTGAAGTAGAACAGTGCACATATAGAAGAAATTAAATAAAGACAGTAATCTATGCACTGGCTGTGTGTTGACAAAATAAATAATTTAACAGGGGGTTAAGCAGCGATGCTAGGAAAAAAAACGAAAATACATTTCAGGAGTTTACCCTGAAACGAGATGGCAAGATTTGGCAGACAGAACCACACAGCTCACGGCTCTCAGGGTACTCCTTCACATTCCCAAACTGCATTCCCCTGCCAGTGGAGACCTATTACTGGAAACGGCTTGCTTTAGTGATTCTGTGGGGCTACCTGTATGCAACCGCAATCTTGGAAGGCCGTATATGAAAACTGCTGGGCCCAGGGCCCCACAGGCTCAGTTTCGGATGCAAGGACATGTGGAGAAGCTTCACATTGATGCTGTGCGAGAGAGGAACTCTATAAAAATGTGGTCTAATCTACACAATGGAGTTGTAATAGACATTGCTTTCAAATCTCCAGCTTCTACATCCACCATTTTGGAAGCCATGTGGATCCGTCAGAGCAGTAGGAATTTATCTATATCAGTCAGGCTCCAGGGACCGGGATAACCCCCACCAGTGCAAAGCAGGTGGGATAGCGAATAATCCGGAGATGTTCAGTTAAAGTGAGGTGTTCTTTGGTAGGTAAATGCTTTTTGTGGTAATTCCAACAGCTTCATTGATGTTATTGCAATAAAGTCCGTCCCGAGTCCAAGAGCTCCCCCCACGCCCCCCCCAAGGATCAATTAAGGATCAAAGGTGTAGTGTGGACAAAGAAACAGACAGAGCACAATGACAGTGGTACACACAAACACACTTGATTAATAGTAAAGTTAAATTAATAGTAAACATAGAAACACAGAAGACAATGAAGATGTGCACACACATACAAAGTTCAATGATGCGGCACAGACACCGAAATATACTGAAGGCAATGAAGTGGCACATAGGAGTACGATCGTTAGTGGTCAAAGGCATTCTAGAGGATGTGATTCTGCTCACTAAGGTCACCCACACCACAGGTACCTACCTAGAAGGTTGGGGGATGCAAGCCTGCATAACGTGTTTCTGTGAACACGTCCATGCTTGGTACATGGGTATTGTGAATACCCACACACTGTCAGACAGAGGTGGAGAGTGAACAGAGAGACAGGCGAGTTGAAGGATTAAACATAACGTGAGACAGGAGTGCACACACATATAAGGCTGAGATACCCAAAATTTATTTACCTAAGAAATGATGATAGAGGGGGGAAAAACAAGCAAAACAAATCGCTGTACCATACAAGGGATCTTGGGAGAATTTATTCAAAATCTGGAAAAAGATAGGTTAACCCTTTCTGCCCTGCATCTACCCAAAGCTTGGTCTATTCCCTGAATGTAATTATACCGGGGCTCTCTGTTGTATGAACCTTCCAGTGTATAACCTAAGGGAATACACAGGAATATTAGATTTTGCTTGTCAGAGAGTGTGTCTAAAGTACCCATTGGAAAGGATTTAAACGGTCTCCTGGTTTACAGCCGGCTTACATAAGAGGAGTCTTAGCTACCTCCTGAGATATTTATGACACTGCAGTCTCTTGGAGAGTTTATCAGGTACATTAATCTGCAGCTACAAAATAACCAGCATATTGATTAAAGCAGGTATGGAAAAAAAATATATCATTCCGATAACATAAAATTGAGGAGGAAGGGAAAATAAATAAATAAAGAGTCGTAGATAGAGCCATCATCTGACACTGAAAGAGGTGGGATGTAGCAAAAATGACATCATTATGCAGATTATAAAAACTCAGCACATATTAACAATCGGATCCTCGCTGCATTCTGATCAGGGTAGGTGAGAGGAGAGCCAAAAATGACAAGGGAACAAGCGAAAATAATGCAGAGAAGACGTTTAAGAAATGCAGCAGTGAGTGTGGGAGAATGGAAGAGGATATTTACTAAACTTTGAACTGCTGTGAATTTTGCAAGCAAACACAGGCTAGAATAGCCAAACTGTAATTATAACACAGTTGGAGAATATTTATTTTAGCCTCTGTATGTCATTTCAATTCGCTTCAATTCAGAGTTTAGTGAATAACACCAAGTATCGGATGGAAGGGTTAAAAAGGTCAGAACGAGACAACTGTAGGGAGCAAAAGTGCAATGTGTTAAAGAAAATGTGAAATAGGGGTAGCAAAGACTAAAGGGACACTACAGTCACCAGAACAACTACTATTTGTTCTGGTGAGTAGAATCATTCGCTTCAGACTTTTTGCAGTAAACGCTGTCTTTTCAGAGAAAATGCAGTGTTTACATTTCTGTCTAGGCTAGGGATACCTCCAATGGCCACTCCTCAGATGGCTGCTATAGGTGCTTCCTGAGGCAGTGCTGCACACTCAATCAGTGTTTCCTCCTCTGCATTGAGACACTGAACTTTCCACATAGAAATGCATTGATTCAATACATGTCTATGAGGAGATGCTGATTGACCAAGGCTGTGTTTGAATTGTGCTGGGTCTGCCCCCTGATCTGCCTCCTTGACAGTCTCAGCCAATCCAATGTGAAAGCATTGTGATTGGTTCAGAAAATCACTTCTGATTAGGTCAGGCAAGGAGGCAGATCAAGGGCAGAGCCAGCAGCTGCAGACTTAAGCAAAAGTAAGATTTTACTATATTTAGGGGGGGAGGACTAGATGGTGGTTTTAACACTATAGGGTCAGGAATACATGATTGTGTTCCTTTAAATGGATGGGAGAAAAGTAAATATTTTGGAGTAAACATTGAACAGATGAAGAGAAAGATAATAGGGATAGAGGAGTTCTGAAATTAAGGAAGCGAAATATACTTAATGAGAAACCGGAAATGGATGAGGAGAGAGAGACAAGTAATGGAGAAAGCAAAGATTAAACGAAGATGGATATGAAGTGGAGGGAACGAAGATTAAACAGATGAACTAATTCAGTGAATGAAATGAAGGTGTCTTGCTTGGATGTAGAAAGAGAAATTACCGGTTCTTCAAATATCCAAAATATGGAAGCAAAAGCCAATATGAATGAGAAGGACTAAAAACGGATATAAGGGCTATAATTAGAGGAACCAGGAAACCATAATCAATGATCAGGAGAGGAAGAGGAGGTTAAAGGTGCAACCATAAAAAAGATTATATAAATAAATAGACATCTTCAAGTACTTAGCTGGATAAATCAAACTTTGAAAGAAGCCAAAGACAAATAAACAAAAGTAAATGCTTGGCTCCTCTTTCCTTAGAGACGTGTGAATCAGATTACACTTAGTCATAACGTCCTTATATTTGAGTTCTAAAAGAGATACTTTAAATAGCTTAAAGAGATAATATGGGCACCCAAACCGCTTCATTTCAATGAAGAGATCCTGGCGCCTAATAACCATGACTTGACAAATCCACCAAATTAAAATCTTGTGAATGCTTGACGTGAATAATAATAAACAGCTTGGTAAAATAAGATACAATTAGAAAAAACAAAAGGCAGGTAGAAAACATTTCTATGATGCAGTTAAAGGAACACTATAGTATTAGAAACACAAACATGTATTCCGAACGCTATAGAATATCCTCAATATTTAGATTAGATGGGCCCCCTAACTTAAAAAAAAAAATAAATGTAAAAAAGGGTTTTACTTAACTTTTATCCAGCACAGAAACTCACTCAGTGTTGAGGCGTTCTCCTCCTCCCGTGAGGTCATATAGAAGCACTGGAAGTGAAACTCTCATGAGTAAGGAAGCACGAACACAGCCGATACACGTGTTAAACCTTGCATTCAAAACACTGCTGTAAACGCCATGGGCACTGCACCTGGATCACTGAATGGAGATAAAGTGGTCTAGGTGCTTATAGTAAGCCTTTAATGTCACAGTCAACACATCTGTTCATAAAGTAGGCAATGAGATCCCAGCACAAAAGCTTTAAAATGCCCAGAAAGTGAGTTAAAGGGTAGCAAAAGGGGTATAATCATAAGATTCCGCTACACTTTCCCTCAATCCTCTCAGAGCTCGTCTGTCATGAGGACAAGTGTGGGCAATGAAGAGAGCAAAGATTTAATGGAAAAAAAGGGGTGATATGATATTAAGGGAGCACAGATCAAACACATCAAGTTTGAGATTTAAATTGAAGACAGCAATCATAAAATGGAGATTTGAAATGGAAGAATCACTGATTAAAGAGGAATTGTCACTGTGGAGGACCTCCTGGCACCCAACTGGGTGCCGCCACCAATAGCGGCTTTCTAGCAACACCGAGTACTCTGAAGCACTCCACCGAACACCATAACCACTTTAAAACCCACAGCCAGCGTCTCGCTGTCCTCCACCCACCCTGGACCCAAGGCCAGGACCCAGCTTCCAGTGGGTAGACCTCTCCTAGTCCAGAGAGTAAAGAAGGCTGCTCTTACAAGAGCAAGTTGGAAAAAGTAGCTTGGAATGGATTGCTCGATGTTGAATCTTCTTAATTTCTTCTTTTCTTCAGTTGATTGTCTTTTGTATATATAGTCTTGGGCCAAATGCTCGCCACAATAATATATGTCTATATTAATGAAAAGTACTAATACTCAATCTGACTTACGGTTTCTTCAGGTTTATTCTTAGTTACTGATACATAATAAAACAACAAAGGATGTTACAGTATAATGGACATTCAACAGCAGATGGTAATTGCTGGACTTCTTTACATCTTTACATTGAAAGAGAGAGCCAGAGAGAGCCCAGAGCCAAGAGACCTTGTGTCCCTTTGTTCAGTTACTGTATAGAAGTGCCCATACTGACGTCAGAGCATAACTCTTGCCATATAAGGACAAGACCCTCAAATCCACATTCCAGAGCTCTCGGACAAAGAGAGCCTTGAGACTTATTGATACCATCTGTTACTTATGTCAATCCACACATATACATATATATATACACACACACACACACACACATTATATATATATTCAATAGAAACATAGAATATGCAATATTCTACACAAGTGTTGTAATCCAGGGAAGTATAGTGATTATTGCAATCCCCAGAGTGAATATAGCGGTCCCCTCCACACACGAGACGAGGCTCTATGTTGAGCGTGAAGAGGAACTGTTTTAATGGGAGCCACAACTGGCCTTATTTGCAAATCCTCATGCAAGGGATTTTTTCATAACATATTCCAGGGGCATTCTCCACTGGACCTGAGAGGGGACTGTGACAAAGTACACACTGTAATTACATTGGCTCTCAGGTCCAGAACACTCCCACACAAAACAGAATAATCCCTCCCCTGTGCCCCTGTGAGCATAAACATAAAAACCCCACAAAAGTCATATCCCATGATAGCCCCGATCTGGGGGACCAACATATCCAATAATCACCCAGATTGATTCAGGGGTTCGGGATTTCCATGGAAGTCATACATTTTACCGACAGTGCACGTGGTCCTATGCCCAAAACAGTTCCAGGGAATTAGGGCTAATGGTCAGTCTCTCTTTCTGGAGTACAAAAGTACATAAAGCACTTAAGTTTTTAAAGGGCCCATAGTCTTTTGGCAGGAGGCGTGAGACGTGAGATTTTCTCATTCCTTCATCCCAGAAAATGCTATTTCACTGACTACTGGGGTGAACAAAGCAGCAGAGGCAAGTTTAAAAATATAAATAAATAAAAAAAATTAAAAAACAAACAACATTTGCATCTGCTGCACTTTCACATTTTGGGGTTTTTGTTACCCCCTTGGTGACTCAAGCCCTCACATGCACGTTCAGAATTCTAGTATGTTGTACGCATGCATGCGTCGGGAGTGGGGTACTGCAAGAGTTCCGTAAATTACACATTTGTGCAAGTTAAAAAAAAAAATTAGTTAACACAGGCAATAGTTAGCTTTTTACTTAGCTATTTGGGTGTGCTAAAACTGAGGCAATAACAGTTCCCCTAAACAGAAGAAATGTAAATAGCAACAACAAAGTAAATATGGCATGAAATGAGGGGCAAAATACAGGGGACGATATAAATTGGAGGGAGAAAACTGAGGGGGAGGTATGAAATAAAATCAAGGAAAAGAAAAGAACTAGGAAAAAGGGCAGCATGTATAGTCCGCTTGGCCCTTGTTAGCAATATATTCATGTGCTTAAGAAAACAGCTAAAGTTAGAAATTTCTGACTAATCCACCAATACTTATCTTCCTGCTCAACCGGTTGGCCCACAGCAATCACAGATATAAACTGCCTTTTGAGCTCCCACCTCAAGCTGTGGGTGAATTACAAATAGAACACGACCGCATAAGGCAAGCACCACAATGCGCATCTTAGAATTAAAGCATTTAAAGGATCACTATAGTGTCAGGAAAACAAAATCTGTTTTCCTGACACTATAGTACCCTGAAGGTCCCCCTCACGTGGTGCTGAAGGGGTTAAAACCCCTTCAGTTACTCACCTTATTCCACCGCCGGGCTCCCTTACCTCTCCTCCCCCGCCGACGTCAGCTCCCCCATTTGACGTCAGCTGAGTGGAATGCGCATGCGCGGCAGTGCCGCGCGCAAAGTGTCCATAGGAAAGCATTTTTCAATGCTTTCCTATGGACACTCTGCGTAATGGAGGCATAATATGCCTCCAGAGTCGCAGACGCTCCTCTAGTGGTTGTCCAGAAGACAGCCACTAAAGGCTGACTTAACCCCAAATGTAAACATAACCATTTCTCTGAAACAGCTATGTTTACAGCAGGCAGGGTTAACCCTAGAGGGACCTGGCACCCAGACTAAGTCATTGAGCTGAAGTGGTCTGGGTGACTATAGTGTCCCTTTAACACTTTCATGGAGACACTTATGGAAAATTCATACTGCAGGTATTTTCAATCCTTCTGTCCTGTGTAATGAATATTTTATAAGCTCTCTAACTAAAGGGGCAGTGAAGATAATGCCCAATGCTGGCATAGCTGTTTAACACAGTCGGGGGGTGGGGGGGAGCTCTTTTTTTTGCCCAAGTTAATTTAATGCTGAATTTGTGTATTTATTCTAACAGCAAGTGAGAACCCAGGTAGAAACCCTAGAGCAATTAATTGATATTATGACTAACTAGTCAATACCCTCCTTCAGATAACAGCAGGTGAAATGGATCTCACATGTTCCTAATCGATAAAGAACGTGCCTGTGTGGAATGAGGACCTTGATAACCTCACGCACCCTGATCCATTCAATGCAAGTGACTGATCAGCTGCTGGGCAAATAAGACAACCTACAGCCCTATTTAACCCCTGTGTGACAACTGATAGTATCCAAATAAATCAGAAAGTTTATAGAACCAAAACAGTGGTGAAGATGACATCTAATACCCAGTAGCCATGACACCTTGCCACAGGCTATAAAAAAAAAAGGGGTCAGGGGGGAATGCATTTCTGTTTCACTTAATGAAATATGGCATGACTGTTACACAATTCCCCTGTGTATTAAAGGTCCCTGATTTGGCAGGGCAGTCCTGAATTTCATTGCCAACCATCCCAGAGAATGTCCCCTAGTGTCCCACTTTTGGGAACAAAAGAGATTAGACAGTGTTCGCTATGCAAACTAAACTCAGGGCATTCAGCCCACACCAGAACACTCTGCACATGGGCAACCCTTAGCCGGGCTGTCCTGTACATAAACCTTACGTGCCCGTCTGTCGTCAGGGCCCTGGTGATGTACGTGGCATTACAGGCACACCTCATCATGCTTTCATACCTCACAATAACTCACAATACTTGTATGCACATAAACAATGGTGTTAACCTGCATGTAGAATTCATATACGTCAGAAGGGAACTCAATTCATGAAACTGAGCAACTTCAAACAACAGTATAACCACCATAGGTACAGTGAAAAAAAGAAATGAAATGGTATTCAGCCTTCCACGTTTAAGATATAGTTTTAACATAGGAGTCCTCTTTATACTCAAACAACATTTACATAATACAGTAGAAACTCTTAAAATATTGTAGAAAATATAGATCCTTTAAGAGTTTTTTACTGCATTACCCTAGGAGTTGTTTTTTGTATTTTGTACTTTTTTAGGTATATCTTAGTTTGTTTAATAAACCAACGCGGAATCAAAAGGGACTGGTATGAATTTTCTATACTGCAGCATTGGAATGATACATACTACACAGCAGTACTTTTCAATGCTTCCCATCACAAAAAAAAAAAAAAAAAAAAAGTGATGTGTCAAGGAAACCATGTCGGAGCGTGCAGCCCCCCCAGGTCCCTGATCAGGTTGCAATGCCAGATATTTTGTTACTGGCTGCATAAAATATTTCACGTTCAGTGAGGAAGCTAAGCAGTGCATGGTGCGGATATGCAGAAGGAGTTAAGGGAATCATTTAATCATAGCGTTTTCCTATGGGATGCCAGCAGTGATTAATTAATGGATTCCCTTAATTCCAGCCTCATAGCAAAGCTAGATTGTGCAGTTGGCTGCAGTTTTCTTGCAATAGATGACCGCCTGAAAGATTTACATTCTGCAAGTAGGAAAAAAAAAAAAAAAAAATAGTAAAAATGGAAACTATATCTGCCACTAGCGTCTGTGACATTGCTACCCAGGTCTCTTTAAAACGTAGGATTTGATACGAACTTTGTATCTAGACAGGGATTCAAATTGCGAATTCGGCAAAGTCCCCAGACGGAGACAGTGCCACTTTAAGTCAAGCACAGCACTATATGCTCTGGTATATATAACTCTGGTGTTAATTAACTCAATTAACTAATCAAGGTCGCGCGCCAAAGGAAGAGCAAACAGGATGGCAATAGGCCTTTACCAATCTTAGACTTCAACAAGTCTCTAGAACTTTTACAGTGCTCATGAATGAGCATTAGCCACGGCCTGACATCTGAGATCTATAGGTGTAATGAGTGCCTGTTCAGTTGCCCGTCCGGACAAGTGAATGGCAGGTAACAGAAGGTATAGCAGGTGACAGCACAGGATTAAAAGGTTAAAGCCCATATGTATGTTGCTTAATTGCAAGGTGTATGGTTCTTAGAGCAGGCCCAGCAGATTCACACCTACGTGTGCTTCAGTAGCAGTGATAGGGGGTGGGGGACATGCAGTATGGCTGCTATCAATTTATTACACAGTTTCAATAATCCTATGCGATGAATGAAACTACTTTTTGGGGAATAAACTAATTCTTGAATAAACCACTGCTGTCTGCAAATACAAAGAGATTTTCTAACATTACAAGGAAAATCTTGAAAATAAGTAATTGTTTTTTAATGCCATCTTATGCACTACCTACAGCTGGGGTGCCCAAAGGGTTGATCACCAGAAGTGTTTAAACTACAGCTCCCATAATGCTTTGCCATTCTAAAGCACTCTAAAGGCATGCAAAGTATTGTGGGAGCTGTAGTTCTACAACACCTGGGGGTCTACCTTTTGGGCACCCATGACCTACAGAATATATTAAAAAAATATATATAGGGTCATATTTTAAATAGAATAATCTTCCCAATAACTAATGCAAACTTTTTTAATCTGAGGATTTTCTAACGAACTTGGTCCAAAAGTTGAGATTTTACTTAGCCATTTATATATCCGGGCAAAAAAAATAAAAAATCTGCTGTCACAATGCATGTGGAATGTGTCAATAAAATTCTTATTCATTAAATGATGAGCATACCAGGGATTCTCTGGCTGTAAAAATAAAAGACAATGAGATAATTATCACTAAGTCGCACCAAGAACAATCACTGCATGTACGGAACCTTTTTAAGAAGGCTTATGAAAATATATTTCCAATAGCCATATTTTTATTGCTTAGTCACTTGTCATAAAATCTTATCAGTATAAACAGCCTACAAACACTTCAAGACGTTCGCTGCCCATCCCACTAATGTGACATGTTCCTGAACATTCTGTAACTGTTATAACATCATTGAAAACAAGCACTGTACTAAAAATCAAAACACGAACAATGCTTTACTCCACCTAAACAATGATAATAGCAGTGACTGATACACATGGGTGGCCTAGGAATGCACACACCCTATCTACAGAGCTGAATACAATCATTAATCCGTACAAAGGAAATCATGCTATTCACGTCATATACAAACATCATAAAAACCTACAACTTGTCTCTAGACTACAGAGGCTTTCGTTGCTGTTCTACCGTCTTCCCCATAACATTTTATTAGTATTTTCACATCACAACAGAACATGTTACACAGGTAGTGTACACAGAGTAGAAATGCAGCAGTTTCAGAAAACAGTGAGAAAGGGTCCCGGGTAACCCGGCTTCTATACATTTTTAGATTTGAAAAGTGGTAAATTACATTTGAATTGTGTATTTATTTATATGTATTCTATTTAGTGATATAGTCAAAAGTCAGGACCCAAGCACCTGTCAAATATTTAAAAGGGAATGGTCACATTCTGGGATTAGTTTGTGTAATATTTTCATATCCCTTGTATTTATAAAAAATTTAAAATAATAAAAATGAGTTCTCACAAAATTAAAAGTAGAAATATACGCCACTGATAAAAACAAAGCATATTTATTTTTTTATTTGAATACGGTGCCCTGACCTAAAACTTTTTGCCACAGTCAGTAGGGCAGTTAGAAGTATAGGAAAGGTGAGATGGGTCTGAATTAGGACTACGGCGATTATTTCAGAACTGGAAGGCTAAAGTCATGTCTTAATGTATATATTAGACAGGAGCAACAAGGATTCCTCCAAATAGACCTACCCACAAGTCCCTGTTCCTACTCAATATGGCTTATTCACTAAACTCCAAATTATAGCACATGCTTGAGAATTCCAAAGAGCTACAAGAACTGATGGCTTCTGGGAAGTGACAATATTTTATGGTGGAAGCTCCACTTTTGTCAGCCTTGGTCCATAAGACAAATCAGACCATTCTTTATCTTATGACATCTTGTTAACAGTTATTTCATGAAGACTTGGAATTTAAAAAATACTGAGAAGTGATAAAGCTGTTTGAACAGAATGTTGAGCCTGACGTGTTGATTTACTAAACAATCCAGGGAAATTTTAGGCCACAAATCCTCAAAAACAGGAAAAACAATCTACAGATAATTTTCAATTTTGTCTCTTTTGGCCTAAAATGTGTATTTCCCTGGTCATAATAAATAATAACAGTGATAAACAACTGGTGAGAAGTTTCCACTTGTACCATTTAGGGCACCCATTAATTGGCCATTAATACTAGATGTATACGGCACTAAAAAAGGAAGAATTCTAGTGTTTGATCTAACAAATTTACAAAGGACAACAAAGGTTTTCTTTAAATGTCCCATTTTTGGTACGCATAAAGTACCTTAACACACCACTTGCTTGTGTAATCAATGTGGACCTATGGCATTTGTCATTTAGAATAGCACAAAAAGGCATAGACTGGCAGGACATATGGCAGGCGAATGCTAAAACTTCCATTTGCGTCACAATGCAAGAGCAGGCCTACAAAACGATGTTCAGGTGGTATACCACCCCTGTTCAATTATACCATATGAAAAAAACACCCACAGACTTCTGTTGGCGCAACTGCGGAGAGAGAGGGACGTATACCCATATGTGGTGGCACTGCCCTAAGATTAAAATCTACTGGAAGGCCATTCAAACCCTAATAACCCAAATATTGGATAGGCCAGTGACACTTAACCCATGGGCGTTCCTGTTGGCCAGACCCCAGGAGGATTGGCCCAAACCAAACCAACACCTATTTAATAAAATAACATTAGCGGCCAGAAGAGCAGTTGCCCATACCTGGCTACAACAAGACATCCCCCCAGTAGCAATAGTGATCAATAAAATTAAAGAATGCTATCTTATGGACAAACTCACGGCTCAAGTTAGGGGCACAACCAAAGCTTTCAATAAGACGTGGGAACCGTGGGAGACCTATAGTGACCAATAAAGACCAAATAGCAGAAAGGAGACGCAAACACAAACAACGGACTGAAGTAAGACCCCCCCCCCCTCCACATACACCCCCCACCCTGACCACCACCGTTGGGCCGAGACGACCAGTATCCCGGCCCGCAGTTTAGTTATTTCTTACTTTTTTATTTTATTTTCTTTGTTTACTTTTCATATTGTTTACTCTTGTTGAAACAATAACAACGGATGAAAGTAGCAATGATGTAATTACCTGAGACATTCCTCACGTGTACTTTGGCATGTTTATGTACTAAACTCACTTCTTGGAACGCCATTGAGCTCTTGCACGAGCCAAATCCTTCACATTGTCTACTCAATACCGTTGCAAAAATAAAGAATAAAAAAAAAAAAAGAATAGCACAAAAAAAAAATATGCTATGTTGTATTGTTGAGTTACAAACAATCTCCTACTCATTACCAATGGCTTTGCTTAGGCATATCCTGCAAATACAGCCTTAGAAAACACACCGGAGAAAGCAAAACTTTGGAGAGTTCATTCGCAATCCGTGGCTCTCATGATAGCAAAATACTACCCACTTCACTAAATAGAACAACAGTCTGCATTTAAACTGACAGCAGCTAATGTCAATTCCATGCCTATTTCTACGCACAGTGAATTCATTAACAGAATGGCCAGCGAGGCTGACAACGCTGCAGTAGCTAGATAAATGTCAGCAGGCACAGAGGGCCTTTGGCGCACACAGGGGCCAAAACAGTTTACCCCATTACCAGAAAGGCTACCAGGAAATGTGGACAGGTTATTTCTTGCGTTATAATCACTACGGCTTATTGTGATGGTTTTGAGGTGGTGAGCCATGCCCTAATTTTCTGTTAAGCTGTTTTGGAGCAGTCTTTCTCCAGCGTCCATATCCTAGCTCCTCTGCAGCTACATGAATAATGCAGAACTTACACGCCAGCACTATCCAAATGAACATGCCCAACCTTGGACAGCAATGATAAGGTGCTGGAGGCTTGGTGAATCACTCCCAGCCCATCATTACTGATTAATGTCTTGGATTTGGAATCCAAAGACATCAGGAAAGTCTGAAACTTCACTTCCTATAATGCTAGGATCTTTTTTCCGTATAATTTTGTTCTGTTTAGAATCATGCAAAAACTTAGAGCGGGGACTATTATGGGAGCTGACCCCTTGAGGAATGTATAGTAACTATACATCTTACAACCATTTTTCTTCCTTTTTATAGAATTGGAGTTCAATAGAATCCAGTATTAGAACACTAAACACACCATAACCACTGCAGCGTATTTCAGTTATGGTTGAGTTGCTAAGAAGCAGGTTCTGAATTTGATCATCTTCTGCGTCTGAACTCCACTCTGCTACCCATACTGCGAGGTCTTTCTTCCCCACTGGGCCAACCAAATATGCTTAATCCAAGTAGTCTCCTTCACTTGTTGTGCAAGTGTGCACTCAGTGGTGTGGGAATGAGGTTCAAACGCTGCAGATGAAGATGTAAACCACAAAACCAGGAATGATTTAAAATCAAATAGGTTTTCAGTGATTATGGTACTTACAGTGTCCGTTTGAATTCACAGTAACTATTATAATGCAACACTTTATTTCATATACTTTTCAAACTTGAAAAAGACCAATGTTTGTGCACAATCAAACTCAGCAAGAGGTTGTTTTTTTTCTGTTCATGGCGTATATAAAAATGCTCGAACCTCCGTGGCAATGCAGGTGTAAAGATTAGATTACATTAAATAAAAAGGATCCCAGATTTAATGCATTGATTTATCAATCCTCCAATTATTATTATTAATTTGAGACTCAATTTTCGTTAAATCTGAACTACATCACTTCTCTGGACACAGCTGTTCTTCACTCTCTCTCCTCACTAATCACTAAGGATACTTACAGGTAAGCAAAACACCTCCACAGCACTTCTGTGTTCAAGTCAACATCACGTCCCTAAGGATGCTCCGGATGCATGCTGGTTTCTGCAGAGAAATGCAGCACAAAGGTATCCCCTCCTTAGTGACACACAATCGCAGCACTGCTGGGGTTAAAATTACATTGTTTGCTCTGGCAGTGGCCGGACAGGCATGTAAGCACTGTAAATTCTAAAATAAACTGTAAATTAAAAATATAAAATAAACAGCACAAGTGATATCACAGCAGCACACTGAGTCCTGATACACACTGCACTGTACACAACTCCAGGGTTGTCCAGCAACCCTACTAAAACATCATTTGCCATCAACAGCAAGGGATGATTAATGTATTTTAGACACATGCAATTTAATTTAATTTAATTTTTTTTAGAAAAAGAAATATGAATTACAAATAAGAGTCTCGAAAATAAACCTGTTAAAAATAAATTTGAAAAAAAAAATAAAGGACAAATCTTAAAGCATTAAATTTAATTAACATTGTTTTTCTTTCAAGTATTCTAAATGGACACCACAATAGACATCCTAAAACAAACAGGCACACAGTAATTAATTCACCTATTCCCAATTTTATGAAAAAATTATTCAAGCTAGAAAAATATAGGAGTTCCAATATTTTTTCCACAATTTCTGGTTTAGTGAATAATAAACAAATACGGTAAATTAAGAAAGCATAATGATATTGCAATAAAATAGTAGAACACAAAATGGAGAAAAACAAAAACAAAAAGATATATATTTTTTGTTTTTTAATTAAATGAAAAAAAAAAAAAGGGAAAAGCATAAACAATTGTATGCCCTATAAAGTGCACACCTTACAATGCAAGAATATTAAATATGTTGGCACTTAAACATTTTTATTTTATTTTAAAAAAAAACAAACAAAAAAAAAAAACCACATTCAAATAGAATCCAGATGAGAGGACAATAAATAAGATTTTTTTTTTTTAGATTAGCTAGGTTATATCTTCATTTCAAACCATTCTCCACTGAAGAACAATTTTGGGATGTTCAGTAGGCACACAATCATTTTACTATGCAAATCTCACCCACTGGACATTAACGACAGCCTCCATACGTATCTGTCAGAATTCTATATCAATGGGCGTTTGATCTCCTGGATTCAAAAGCATACTGTTTAGCTAGAGGGCTTTTTTGATTAAGCACCAAGAGACCAGAAGTGTAAGTAGAAAGCAATGCATTTTAAGGCACGTTCCAAAAGGCTAAACAGAGATATCTTTTGATTTCCCCTGTCAGGGATGCCACTTTGTGCACACAGCCACGAGGCAACAAAGTGGGTCCGATAGCAGCATCTTGGCAGGTATTGTAAAGCAGCAATCAAGCACGATTTAATGTATAGATCAAGGCATTAAAAAATCCCCAGGCAAACAGAGGAAACCTACAGGTGGACACCCCCATAAGTAATATGTCTGAAATATTGCCTAAATGTGAGGTTTCGCAGAACAAATTGAACTCTATCAGTTTAACCCACTAAAAGCACCTTTGCCATAAAACTAAAATTACAAATTATGTATTACACCAATTATATATGAGAAATGCTGTTCAGGAGTGCAACAACAACTACTTAAAACAGCCTAGACATAAGATTTTATTAGTTTTTTTGTTAAATAAAATTTTAATAAAATGAGCGGACTCTTATTAATGAAACAAGAAAAACTAATATTTTCTAGTGCACAGACACAAAAAGTTACTTACAACAAAATATGAAAATGATGGCAAGCATTTTTAAAGCAAATCTTGAATATTAAGGTACGCAGCAAATATAAAGTATTTATGAAAATATATTGGTTATACTACCTAGTGTTGCACAATATACACATGGTGACAATACATAGAAATAGACCACAATAAAAGGGATGGGGAATAGAGAAATAAGGTAGAAAAAGTCAGAAAATAGTTTGCTTCGCAAATAAAAATGAATGGTAATCAAATGCATTTGCTTAACCATCTCTGTTTTGCAAGTTCATTTTACTTAATTTGTCAAAACAGAATTTATTTAAATACATTTAATGACATTTAAAGAAAACAAACAAAAGAAAATTTTAAACAAGTTTGTAAATGTAAGAGGAAGAAAATGAATAACAAACTTATCAGCCATTGAAAATCCATGGTATTTGCGGTATAGGTGTCACACCTAACCTTTTCACAAGAATATTCATTATTTATTTATAACATTGACAAAAAGGAGGACAATATGCAATATGTAGGTCAAGTATATTCTAGTAAATATATATTGTGTAAAGAGCAAAAAAGAGAAGTAATGTGTGTGCAAACATAGTATTGGCATGAATACATTTTCCAGTGAAAAATGAATTTAAAAAAAATCAAAACATGCATTACTTCTTATGCTGAAAAAATTAAACATAATTTCTTATTTTCAGCATTTGCTTTTTAATAAAGATGTATTGAAGAGGATAGGTTAATTTAAACAGACTAATCACAATGAGAGTGCATACAATAAATAAAAATTATTGCATCACAGGGATTGTAATTATCCTCTTTTTTTTTTATTTTATTTTTTTTATTCTTTATTTTTGGTATGCAGGTAGGTACAACAGTACCTGTGTCGCCACAACAGCATCCACAGGCTCAATAATCATAGTTATAACAGTTGTGTGGCATGTTAAGTTTGCATACATTTTTAAAATAAAATAAGTAATGGTAGAGTAAACAAGCTATTATCAATATAGTTTTGGGTTCAACGATAAGCTTCGTTTCTTTCTAGACATTCATATAACATTCCTAGGTACCCACAGGGTTAAAAAAATATGTTGAGTGAGTTAACCGTTATTTTCAAGCTAGGACAACAACATTATAATATTAAGGTTAGGTTGTCGCTATGAAACAGGTTAGCAAGTTTAGTTAGAACATTTTTAGTCTATATTAATGACACTGTAGGTACCCATAACGAAGTAAGCTTGCTGTGAGTAATTTGTACGAGGTTCTGATGTATGTGAATTAGTTAAGACACAATAAAGATTAATCACAATTATCCTTTCTATGAATTCCTCTTTTCATTGAATTGGTGCTCAATGCTTTTTAGTTACGACATAAACTATATAGTTCAATAACATATTTTGAATGTTTGGTTTTATAATGACATAAAATGATTATTTTGAATTATGTTCACTGCTAAAACTAGTAGGTAACCTGGGTTTTATTAAAACGGATACAATTATTTTGGGGGGGAAAACAACAAGAGATGAATACTATATGAGACAGATGCTGTTGCAATGTTCTTATTCAAGAAAAATTCAGGCAAACCAGACAATAAGGTCAATTTTCGAGTTCATGCGCAAGAGCATGCAATATCAGCGAATAAAAGTGAATCTGTTCATTGTGCAATCTAAAGTGTTACCGATACATATACTAAAGGTCAAATCACAAAATAAATAGCTATTGCAAATTCAACCAGAATAATTTGTTCACATTCAGCTCAGTGGGTTTCATTTAAATATTAGGTTTTTATTCATTACGTCTAGGATGCTATGATAGGGGTAAACATAAATGTGGTCACTGCAAGTGTGCTCCTACCCAAACCAAAATACTGTATCCATCAATGTATCTGAATTTGGGGATACAACACTGAAGCATTTTGGTTAAGAAAGATGCATAAGCAAGCTTGCAGTATTTTTTATTGATGTAATTGTAGAATATAGATAAACACTCAAAATTCCAAAAGCACTTCTTTAAATATCAACACAAGGAAGGCACTGCTTCTCATATAGAAGCACCATATTCAATGAGAAGCATACGTGGTGCAGAATAGTGATGCTTTTGTGCACACAGCCATGCATGTGCCCTGCCTCTAAACTGGATTGGATAGAGCAGGGGTGCCCAAAAGGAACTGCAAATCCCATGATGCTCTGCATGCCTTTTCTAGTGCCTTTAGAATGACAAAGCATAGGGGAAGGTGTAGTTTTAAAACATCTGGGGATCTACCTGTTGGGCCCCCTCTGGGTTAAAGGATGATCACTCCAAAAGGTGGAGCAGAGTGAGACTAATGCTACTGGATTAGGGGACAGTAAACTCAATGTAACAGAATGGAGGTAAGCCTGGTATTCTAAATGGCATTTTACCCACTCCGGCATTATCAAAGGTTTATATTTATAAATGTATATACCTTTTAGTTAACCCGGTCCTACTCAATGATTATACCCACTTTATGAAAGTTGGGTTAGTTTTAAGTGGAGTGTATCTATGGTTTTTAAAAAATAAAAAGTAAAAAAAACACGATCACCACATTTGAAATGTCTTTTTTTTTTTTAAACTACTCACTACTACACGTAATGAAGCTCAATTATCATTTATTTTATTTTATTTTTTTAAATAATACGTAGTGATTTGATTGAGAAAATTCCACTTTTCCATCTGCCTGGGCAGATACCTGACCAACTGCTGCTCGACCTAACTTGCCTTCTTGTTGTGATTGCTCTTGAATACTGCAGCAGCAGGCAAGTTAGGTTGAGTAGTCGCCGGTCCAATAACAGTAGTGTGCTGTTCAGCCAGATTTAAACAAATAAAAATAAAGTGTCAAAAACAATGTTTACAAAATTTACAAAAAAATAAAAAAATAAACAAAATAATCATGTTTCAAAAAATATAATCACCATTTAAAAAAATAATAAGCAAGAATATGATGAACGCTGTCCTTTAAATAGGGGATTGTATCTAATCCAGTACTAGACAAATTGCTAGCAAAGGTATAGATAAAACGTTAATGAGCTGAACATTAATTTTAACCATCTTGGGCTTCGCAGCAATTAAGGGATGGAGCGTTTCTCGTTTTGGAAAGGATTGGAGCTGCTCTGCCCGTTTTGGAATGCCATGTTATATAAACAGTAAAAAAGAAGAAATTCTGTTAAATATACCTTTTAATCCTACATTTTATGGAAAACTTGCCAGCACAGTGTATAGATTGCATCTGTATCTATCTGAATGTGAATAGTAAAGTATTTGCTATGGGCAAATCTTTCAGACTGCTGATCTTAAAGTCTGCAGATATTGTAGAGAACAAATGTACGGATTTCAAGATCTTCAAGAAAATGTAATGTCTGAGAATCATAAAAAAGTACAGGTTGCAATATCTTAAATATTTTCAGTTCCAGACCTGAACGAAAAGGTAGCCACAAAGATGTCTGTTTCACTCATTATTTTCTATCATTTGCTTGAAAATAAAAGCATTCTGGGTCATATCGGAGAGTGTTCTACATAAGGCACAGACAAATGGCTCTTCAATGCAACAATGTATGCAAACCAGAGGTGTGGTATTTTTTATATCTGTAAAATTTATGCATACGCTATCACACTGTATAGATTAAATTATTTAATGAACTGATAACTCAATTACATACTCTACAATAACTCACGCTAAAAAAAAAAAATATTACAACCACAAAAGGGATAATTTTTAAAACTTAAAGAAGAGGTCACCAAAAATATACTATATCTAATCTGCTCCTATACAGCTCATTATATCTGAATCTCTTTTTATTTATTTTTTTCCTGAGAGCTCAAGGTGACAATGGGCAGGAGCTTAAAGCAATGTTCTGTTACCAATCACGTTTACCCACAATTTATCAGTAAAATCATCACACAAAAGGGAAAACGGAAGACATCATGGGCAGATGAGAACAAAATGGCTGCACCCAGGTATTGAAATCTGGCACCAGGAAGAAAAGATATTAAATATAAATAAAGCCAAGTGACAAGCGAGTGGGTATAATCATTAAGATACATGAAGCATTAGGAAAGGAAAACCAAAAGAAAACAAAAAAAGTGACATGGCCCCTTTAAGGCACACAGAATTTACAAACGAATGTTTAAAGCATACTTTTTTGAACCAAACCCTAAAAATAAAAAAGTAAAAAAAAAAAAAAATTTAAATTGTAAAGTAATTTTTGTTGTAATAAACTAGATATGCAGACTACATTGACATTTCCATGTATTACACAACAAATGAACTGCACAGAGTCGCCGGTAACATGTAAAGGTTTATGGACGCATTAAATGAATCAGTTAAGAAAAACAGCATATTCACCCCTTTTACCTGCAAGAGGCCTGCAACATTGCAGCACAACAGCATCTGAGGCCAAAGAGATTTTATCGCACACTGTGCTGGAAGCCTCAATTACAGGATCAGTGTCACCAACACTGGGCTCTGCATTTCTAGAATAATAAACTCATTCAATGACTGCAATGTGGACTTAAAGGACCACTATAGGCACCCAGACCACTTCAGCTTAATGAAGTGGTCTGGGTGCCAGGTCCACCTAGGATTAACCCTTTCTGCTGTAAACATAGCAGTTTCAGAGGGTTAAACCAGCCTCTTGTGGCTGTCTGACAGCTGCTAGAGGCAATTCCATGCTTCTCACTGTGATTTTCACAGTGAGAAGATGCTGCCGTCCATAGGAAAGCATTGAGAATGCTTTCCTATGAGACTGGCTGAATGCACGCCCGGCTCTTGCCGCGCATGTGCATTCAGCCGATGACGGGGAAAGGAGGAGGAGAGTCCCCAGCGCCGAGGGAGCCCGGCGGTGGAAAAAGGTAAGTGTTTAACCCCTTCCTCTCCATCCAGCCCGGCGGGGGGCACCTGCAGGGCACTATAGTGCCAGGAAAACGAGTATGTTTTCCTGGCACTATAGTGGTCCTTTAAGCCCCAGGCACACAAACTGTTAACTCTGCCACAGATCTTATAGTGTGACGTATCACGAAAACAAGAGCTGCTACAAGATGAGAGACAACAATAACAGTGTATAAATTATTCATAACCTGATTCCATTTTAAAGCACACAACCGGTGTAGACTCAATAATAATGACAAAAAAAGATGACTCACAATCATAGGTTAAATAGTTGCATAAGAAGATGAATCAAATCACCTTCTTTAAGTGGATGCAAGTAAGTGTCCATAATAAAATGGGAACGTTTTAAACATATCCCTTTAATCTCCTACAAGCATGATTCTCAGAGATCTCCCAGGTAATCTGCAGAGCAAATAGATGTAAGGCAGACGAATGTATCAAATTAAATGCATAGCAATAGTTAAATACTAGGACAGGCCTCCCTCTGCTCTGAATGTTGATCAGTATAGTAAACACGTATCGGGCATGAACTCACAGTACTGCAGTACATATTGAGGCCTGACAGGAACACGAAAAATAAAAAGTTGGCAAAGTAACATAGTTGAGTGACATAATGCATTACCCCTTAAAACTGTAAACATGGTCTAAATTATGAGCGATATAAAGTAGCATTCAAAAATAAATTTTAAAATATTAAAATCTGAAGACAGGGTCAGAACAAACATGGGGTTAAGTCACTAAAACAGGAATTGTAGATAACAGATGATGGGGAAAGAAAATAGAGACAAAATTAAAAAAATTCTCCATCTCAGCTATTTTGTCCTAAAATGTGCGATCAGATTCTCAATTCTCTAAAAGGTCCTGTTTAGAGAATGAACCACTAATGCCTCGTTTCCACTGAGCGGTATGGTTCGGGTCGGTACAGTTCGGAAGGGTTAGAATGGTCAAACTATTTAGTTGAGCGTTTCCTCTGCAAATCGGACCGCCAGGGGGCATGCGGGGTTTAGACCAAATGCCCAGTGTGCCATTTGTCGTGAGCATTGACGAAAATAATCTGATCAGTACTTTCTATGGCCAACATTACACGGTTTACAATTTAGAATAACCTCTTATAAATAAAACCAGTGACATATGATCTCAGCTTATGTTCGTAAGAGAGCAGGGGAGGACAAGTGCAAAATTAAGCAGTGACTAATCCACAGGTACGAATTTAGAATGCCTGAGAATTTTCAACTCATTAAATTAGCAATCCAATGCAGCAGTCGTTGCTTCATCTTGTAAGATGGGAGCGGAGCACAGCACAGGCTGTAGTAGTGACAATGGATTACCTTTGGCTGTTCAGAAGATACAGACTATGTTTCTCATAGCACTAAGCCAGCCATTCAGAATGGAGTGCCAAGGGCAAGGCATCATTGGGTTACGCGGGTTGTGAGAGTACGGAGAGGGAATTGCACCCTAGATAATGAGCAATGCTGTGAGCCTATCACAGCTCAGACAGTCAGTGCTCTATGTGTAACGGATAATTCCATAGCACTGCTGGCCATAAAATAGGACTGTTTGGCATAGACCATGACCTCATTTAATAGCACAGGAAAGCTTTCAATACATCATGTAATAGTACAGGAAAGCTTGGTATAGATCAGAGGTAGGCAACCTCCGACACTCCAGATGTTGTGGACTACATTATTATTATTATTATTATTATTATTATTATTATTAATAAAAGCGCCAACAAATTCCGCAGAGCTGTACAATGGGTGGACTAATAAACACATAATGTAACCAGACGAACTGGATAAAAAGCAACATGGGGATTGAGGGCCCTGCTCAATGAGCTTACATGCTAGAGGAAGCGGGGCATAGTGACACAAAAGGTAAAGGTAGAAATGTAGGCTGCTGGAATAGTGTTCATTGAGGGCTTAGTGTTTTGTTATGATGACATTCATAATGCTAGTAAAAGCATTAGGGGAGGTGTAGTCCACAACACCTGGAGTGCTGAAAGTTGCCTATACCTGGCATAGACCATGACATCATGCAAACATACAGGATAGCTCAGTATAGACCATGACATCACATAATAAAGGAATGCTTAGCATAGACCATGACATCATGTAATACAGGATAGCTCGGCATAGACCATGACATCACGTAATAATACAGGAAAGCTCAGCATAGACCATGACATCACGTAATAATACAGGAAAGCTCAGCATAGACCATGACATTGTGTAATAATACAGGATAGCTCAGTATAGACCATGACATCATGTAATAATACAGGAAAGCTTGGCATAGACCAGGACATCACGTAATAATACAGGAAAGCTTGGCATAGACCAGGACATCACGTAATAATACAGGAAAGCTTGGCATAGACCATGACATCACGTAATAATACAGGAAAGCTCGGCATAGACCACGACATCATGTAATAATACAGGATAGCTTGGCATAGACCATGACATCATGTAATAATACAGGAAAGCTTGGCATAGACCAAGACATCATGTAATAATACAGGAAAGCTCGGCATAGACCATGACATCATGTAATAATACAGGATAGCTCGGCATAGACCATGACATCATGTAATAATACAGGAAAGCTCGGCATAGACCATGACATCATGTAATAATACAGGAAAGCTCGGCATAGACCATGACATCATGTAATAATACAGGAAAGCTTGGCATAGACCAGGACATCATGTAATAATACAGGAAAGCTCGGCATAGACCATGACATCATGTAATTATACAGGAAAGTTCGGCATAGACCAGGACATCATGTAATTATACAGGAAAGTTCGGCATAGACCAGGACATCATGTAATTATACAGGAAAGTTCGGCATAGACCGGGACATCACGTAATTATACAGGAAAGCTTGGCATAGACCATGGCATCATGTAATAATACAGGATAGCTTGGCATAGACCATGACATCATGTAATAATACAGGAAAGCTCGGCATAGACCATGACATCATGTAATAATACAGGAAAGCTCGGCATAGACCAGGACATCATGTAATAATACAGGATAGCTCGGCATAGACCAGGACATCATGTAATAATACAGGAAAGCTCAGTATAGACCATGACATCATGTAATAATACAGGAAAGCTCGGCATAGACCATGACATCATGTAATAATACAGGAAAGCTCAGTATAGACCATGACATCATGTAATAATACAGGATAGCTCAGTATAGACCAGGACATCATGTAATAATACAGGAAAGCTTGGCATAGACCAGGACATCATGTAATTATACAGGAAAGCTTGGCATAGACCATGACATCATGTAATAATACAGGAAAGCTCGGCATAGACCAGGACATCATGTAATAATACAGGATAGCTCGGCATAGACCATGACATCATGTAATAATACAGGAAAGCTTGGCATAGACCATGACATCATGTAATAATACAGGAAAGCTTGGCATAGACCATGACATCATGTAATTATACAGGAAAGCTCATAGAGCATCATGTCATATAATAGGATAAGGCTGTTTGGCAGATACCTGGACATCATGATACAGAAAAAAAAAGAGCGGATTGCCATAATCCAATACATTGTCACATTTAACAGATGTCATAGTGTAGAAAAAAAACTTCACAGAAAAAGGCATTTTCACATTGTATAAATCTATGCATCATAGTGTGTACCCATCAGTGAGTCTATGTGTATACATGTGTGTGTTTATGTGTTTCTGCATGTATCCCTGTGTATGTTTTGTATCTGAGTTTCTGTATGTATCAGTCTTTATGCAAGTATACGTGATATTGTTTGTGTCAGTGTGTGTTTCAGATGATCTGGATGTATACCTATACGGGTATGTAAATGTATGAATGTGTATGTGTCTCAGGGTGTACACTTGTCATAGTGTATTAGTGTTTCTGTATACTTGTAAGTGTGTATATCAATGTACGTGGGTATAGTTGCCAGCCATGTGACAACTATACCCACATACCTGCATTTATGCATGTGTGTATACCTATTATTGTATCTATATTTGTAACAGTGTGTACATGTATGTATATATTTATACATTACTATCTGTGTGTGTATGCAACTGTATCAGAGTGTCTGTCATTGTGCCTACCAGGATCAGAGTGTATCTGTGTGGGTGTCAGCATGTGTGGGTATTAGTGTGTTTGTAATATATATATATATATATATATATATATATATATATATATATATATATATATATATATATATATATATATATATATATATATATATATATATTAAAAACACACACATATACACACACACATATGTGACAGCTTGTGTGTCTGTGTATATACCTGTCACTGTGTCTATCAGATGTGTATTTGTTGTCAGTGTGGGTATTAGTGTGTATGACTGTGTCAGAGAGTGTATCTCTGTGCCTGAGTCGGAATTGGAGTGTGTGTCAGTGTATGTAATCAATGTGTCAGTTTGTGTAATGAGTGTGTCAGTTTGTGTATCAGTGCGTTTAATGTGTTAGTTTTTGTGCAATGACTGTGTCTCAGTGTTTACAGTGTGTATATATACAGTGTCTGTGTGTCCGTGTTTACAGTGTGTGTATGAAGTGTGTCAGTGTTTAGTTTGTCAGTGTGTACAATGTGTATAGTATCTCAGTGTATACTGTATATACAGTGTTTGTGTCCTTGTATACAGTGTGTCAGTGTGTGTGTCCATGTACACAGTTTGTGTCCGTGTGTACAATGTGTATAGTGTCTCAGTGTTTATAGTGTGTACTGTATATACAGTGTTTGTATGTCAGTGTTTGTGTCCGTGTATACAGTGTGTACACAGTTTGTGTCCGTGTATACACAGTTTGTGTGTCCATGTGTACACAGTTTGTGTGTCCATGTATACAGTGTGTCAGTGTGTACACCGTTTGTGTGTCCATGTATACAGTGTGTCAGTGTGTACACCGTTTGTGTGTCCATGTATACAGTGTGTCCATGTATACAGTGTGTGTGTCAATGTATACAGTGTTTCAGTGTGTACACAGTTTGCGTGTCCACGTATACAGTGTGTCAGTGTGTACACAGTTTGCGTGTCCACGTATACAGTGTGTCAGTGTGTACACAGTTTGCGTGTCCACGTATAGTGTGTCAGTGTGTACACCGTTTGTGTGTCCGTGTATACAGTGTGTCCGTGTTTGTGTCCGTGTATACAGTGTGTCCGTGTATACAGTGTGTCAGTGTGTACACCGTTTGTGTGTCCATGTATACAGTGTGTCCATGTATACAGTGTGTGTGTCAATGTATACAGTGTTTCAGTGTGTACACAGTTTGCGTGTCCACGTATACAGTGTGTCAGTGTGTACACAGTTTGCGTGTCCACGTATACAGTGTTTCAGTGTGTACACAGTTTGCGTGTCCACGTATACAGTGTGTCAGTGTGTACACAGTTTGCGTGTCCACGTATAGTGTGTCAGTGTGTACACCGTTTGTGTGTCCGTGTATACAGTGTGTCCGTGTATACAGTGTGTCAGTGTATACAGTGTGTCAGTGTATACAGTGTGTCAGTGTATACAGTGTGTCAGTGTATACAGTGTGTCAGTGTATAAGGTGTATACAGTGTGTGTGTGTCAGTGTTTGTGTATATAGTGTATAAGGTGTATACCGTGTGTCAGTGTTTGTGTATATAGTGTGTATAAGGTGTATACCGTGTGTCAGTGTTTGTGTATATAGTGTGTATGAGGTGTATACCGTGTGTCAGTGTTTGTGTGTCAGTGTATATAGTGTGTCAGTGTTTGTGTATATAGTGTATACAGTGTGTATATGGTGTATACCGTGTGTCAGTGTTTGTGTATATAGTGTATACAGTGTGTATATGGTGTATACAGTGTGTCAGTGTTTGTGTATATAGTGTATACAGTGTGTATATGGTGTATACCGTGTGTCAGTGTTTGTGTATATAGTGTGTATAAGGTGTATACCGTGTGTCAGTGTTTGTGTGTCAGTGTATAAGGTGTATACCGTGTGTCAGTGTTTGTGTATACAGTGTGTATATAGTGTATACCGTGTGTC
>OW240917.1:41381058-41482255 GCA_933207985.1 Pelobates cultripes
GTGTATATGGTGTATACCGTGTGTCAGTGTTTGTGTATATAGTGTATACAGTGTGTATATGGTGTATACCGTGTGTCAGTGTTTGTGTATATAGTGTATACAGTGTGTATATGGTGTATACAGTGTGTCAGTGTTTGTGTATATAGTGTATACAGTGTGTATATGGTGTATACAGTGTGTCAGTGTTTGTGTATATAGTGTATACAGTGTGTATATGGTGTATACAGTGTGTCAGTGTTTGTGTATATAGTGTATACAGTGTGTATATGGTGTATACCGTGTGTCAGTGTTTGTGTATATAGTGTATACAGTGTGTATATGGTGTATACAGTGTGTCAGTGTTTGTGTATATAGTGTATACAGTGTGTATATGGTGTATACAGTGTGTCAGTGTTTGTGTATATAGTGTATACAGTGTGTATATGGTGTATACCGTGTGTCAGTGTTTGTGTATATAGTGTATACAGTGTGTCAGTGTTTGTGTATACCGTGTATCAGTGTTTGTGTATATGGTGTATACCGTGTGTCAGTGCTCACCTTGGGTTTGTACAGCCACTTTCTGAACCTGTTCATCATTCCCCCCTGGGCTGTGCAGCCTGGCTCTGGATGTCAGGGATCCCCCGAGGACTCTCTCCTACTTATCCTGCCGATCCCGATCCGGGTTTCAGTCACAATCTCCGGCTCCCCCCAGCCCGGCTCCCACCCCCCCTTGTTAGCAGCAGCGAGGGCTCCACTGACAGCCCCGAAACAGTCACCATCCCAAGCGAGCAGCGCTACTCATACTCCGCCGCGCATGCGCAACCCGCTTCCCGGAGACAGAGCCGGCAACCTGGCCCTGCACTGCCACCAGCGCCCCATCCAATCAGCGCACAGCGAGCACGGGAGGGGCGGGGCTACGAGCTGTTGGTGGACAACCCACTCGTAGGCGGGGCTATGAGCACCCAGCGGCCATCTTTGTATGGGGCAAGCCATTAGCACAATGTACAGCAATACATGTGACAACAAGCAGCAGGACTCTCTTACATAGATAGTGTTTGTTTGTTTGTTACAAAGCTTTGTCTGTGCTGGGTAACTGTTATCTAAGTACTGTCCTAGTTACCTGCTTCTTGTTATCACTATTATTAATTCAATACAAATGTTAAACAGTGTTTTAAAGCTCAGGATAAACAAGTTGAAAACATACAGCACTAATTCCTTCAGGTGACAAATATGTGGTAACATGAATATAGTGTCTATATCATAATAACAAAAATTAAAGGCAAAAAAAAATAGAAATTATAATGGGATTCTCAATTTTGTCAAGATTAATATTAAATAGGTAGTAATAGTAAAATTATATTTCTATTCTCTTAATGAAAAATCTTTTTTTTTTCAGGACATTTGAATTTCTGCCTTTTGAAAAAAAAAAAAAAGTTTTAAAATGTGTCATCATATCTATTACACCAACAATAACTATCTCAGATGCCCAAATCAAAGATGGCCGCTGTGATTCCGCAGATCATTGGATAGGTCCGCCCCCTTCCCTCTGTGCCTTGAGGGATGAAGCCAGTGAGAGATATTTCCAAGAATAATTACGTAGAAGCAGAATGTAAATAGAAAATAGCAACTCCAGACAGTTCAACTGCTATACAGATTTATTCAATAAATACTATCACTGTTACATTTGGAAACTTAATTGCTAGATATGGGCAGCAATAGCTTATTTGGGGGGGAAACAAATCTTCAAATAGCTTGAATTTCAGTTCATGTCAGTGTGGCGTTTAGCGAATAAACCCAGAGTACGGTTATTTATTAAAATGTGAATTTATAATTTTAAGCATAAATAGTTGAACTGGAAACATAGTTGACGTGGATATTTTTTCAATTTAATCTATTGTACGTTAAAATTTTATTAACTTTGAATTTACTTTTAATTCCCAATGATTCACTCTGAACAACCGTCTAAGCAAAACAAGGATACTCCACGTTAGGTTGCCAGATCTAGCATGTTTTCCCAGATACATATGACTTTTCATCTTGTTGCGCAGTATGTGAAAGTGATGCCCTGCGATATGTATTATTCATAAGTTTCAGAAGGCAAAGCTACGAATCAAGAAGGAATCCCAAAGGAAGTGCATTGCTTAATTAATCAATTTCAAATCAACGTTTGAGGCAGATGATAAATATATTCATGTCTAATTATAGACATGCGCAGCACTGTTATCTGAACTTTAAAAAAAAAAATATTATTTAATAAAACAATAAAATTTATATTTGGGGGGGTAGAGCCTAATTCCCATACCGCTCAGACGCCATATTTTACTGCTCCGGACCTAAGCTATCGTATCTTGCTCGAATCTACATCCATCCATACCCAGATGTCCTAGATATAGCTGTGGGAGTAACCAAGGATTTTTTTGATGCCCTTCTTTTATTTTTCACACAACAAATTGCCGTTCAAGTAATAAGGAAGATCAGGACCAGGAAGCCTGCTAGCCGTAGGAGACCTCGTGGTAGAGTCTGGAGCTTGGATCGCATATATACCGGTCTATACAGGGAATCCAAGCTCTATGGAGATGGGCCACAGAACATAGGAAACACCAAATGCAACATTAAGTTAAACTAGAGATATTGGCACCCTACTCTAAGCACACCGCACATGAAGATGGCAAGCCCTGCTGACATGGAGGCCACAGTTACACCGTCAGATGACAAAGAAGGTTTGCAGACTTTTATAGAACAGCTGAGACGTTCTGCCTAACACAGGCATTACTGTCAGAGACTTTAGGGACAACCCCTGCTACTAAAATACTAGATAGCTCTAATTTGAATGAAAACATAAGGAAATTGATTAATGCAGACATCGCCTTAGTGAAACTGGAGGTACATTCGGTAACGGCCATAGTGCAAGCTAATGAGGAGGATGTGTTGGATCAGGCCTATCTGCACTGGAAGAAACCATACAACAGTTACAAGACTTACATTCCAGTCTTACTCTCACAGTGGATACTCTCGATGACAGGAGTCGGAGGAGTATCAGATTCGGTAACGCCTGAAGAACTACCCCATTTCCTAAGATGACTCATGGCCTCTGTGATGCTCAATAAACAAGTTAAGCAGATAACAACAGACTGGGCCTATCATCTTTCCAGGTCTCCTTGGGCACAAGCGGCTTCATCAAGAGACAAAATACTTAGGTCAATCCTATGCAGACAAACTAAGGCAAATGAAAATATTCCAGGAGAAAGTGCCTCTTGACTTTAAATCACATCATATCACGTTCTTCTGAGATTTACATCATTCCACATTACTATGGAGGAAATCCATGCAGCCAATTACAAAGAATATACTGGAAGCATGCATTACATATCGCTTGTCTCTGGGGACGTTGGCGGTCTATCAGAAGGGAAAGATATTCAAGGCCACATCTCCTGAAGAGGCTTCCTTATTTCTCAGACTTCTTGGCGTAAAAGATTTGTCCAGAGCAGCACCAAGACCTGTGCTCAGCTGTTCCTCGGCTTTTGTCCTGAGGAAGGGACAGGACTTAGTGACATAAGTGTATATAGTTCAATCTTACAGGGACCTACTTAATTTTTTAGGTCAGATTTTCTATGTTTCTTTTATGCTCACTGCACCGCCACAAGGGGTATGTAGGTATCTATCGTGTAGATATTTAAATAAATATATATATAGATAAAAAATATTTTATTTTCTTATTTCTAGCAATCTCTTCCTATATGGAAGCCACCCCATTTCAAACAGCTTGCTGAGTATATTAGACAAGTTGTATCATGGCATAAGTGTTTAGTTTGCTCTGTACGGATATCATGATTCCAAATATTGGGCGGTATTCCCTGCTGCATGCCTATGTCAGTAATAGACTTGTACATGGCAAATAATTTGGTTTGTCTTTGGAAAAAAAATTGTCACGGTCATTTTGGGATTTGTCTATTTGATGTTTCCGTTGGGATAAATATCACCCATTCAGTCATTACAAGATAAATAATTTGGACAAGCCAAAAGGGACAGATAATGATCCTACTGATGTACAGCCAAATATATACATAATGTAAGTATTATGTATGTATTTTACAGTAAAAGGATAGATGCATTTTTCCACCATTTGGTTCACAGATCAAGTGAAAAGAATTAACCAATATAGAGAAAAAACTGAGAATCAGTAAAAAAAAATAAAAAAAAATCCATCTTTATGCATATAATTCTCAATATACCTGCAAATAAAGTCAATATTTAGTGTGTACACCCTGCCAATAATCATTTTTTCGCCATTAACCATCTCTTTTTTGACGCCATGGACAGCACTCCAAATTATGAAACAAAGGAAACTGTTTGTCCATTGCCCATTTAATTTGTTTCATGAATCATCCATATAGTCCTGGTAAAATATTTGATAAATAAATAAATAAATAGTGTTTTGGAGTTATGGAACTTGGAAGAACTGCTGATCGCTGATAAATTCTGATGAAATGAAATATGTTTGGAACCAAATGCACGAGTCTAGTAAGTAATATTTGTACCAGAGGGACTAATGCTGTGTTAAAAAAAGTATACTGCTTATACATACATTTTATTCCAGGGGAGGTTTGGCAACTTTTGTCCTTAGGTCTATTTTCAAGTTAAAAGGACACTCCAGGCACCCAGACGACTTCTGTACATTGGAGTGGTCTGGGTGCCAATTCCCACTACCCTTAACCCTGCAACTGTAAATATTGCAGTTTTCATAAACTGCAATATTTACATTGCAGGGTTAACTCCTCCTCTAGTGGCTGTCTACTAGAGGGCACTTCCGGATTTATAGCACAGATTTTCTGTGCTATAGCGTCGCTGGACGTCCTCACGTTATGTGAGGACCTCCAGCGTCACTGAAATCCCCATAGGCAAGCATTGAAAGCATTTTCAATGCTTTCCTATGGGGAGCTCTAATGCACGTGTGCAGCATTGACGCACATGCGCATTAGGTCTTGTCCGTCGCCGGCCGCGCATGTGCAATAGGTCTCCCCCGCCAAATGACGTCGGCGGAGAAGGAGCATGGGCGCACCCTGAACCAGCGCCGAGGGACATCGGTGCTGGACTCCGGTAAGTCACTGAAGGGGTTTTAACCCCTTCAGCAACATGGGATGGGGGGTGGGAGGGAGAGGGGACCTGCAGGCACTGGAGAGTACCTTTAAAGCAGAACTGTCACTTTGTTATTATTATTATTGCCATTTACATAGCGCCAACAGACTCTGTAGCGCTTTACAATATGATGAGAGGGGGGATGTAACTCTAAATGGGACAATTACAAGAAAACTTACAGGAACAATAGGTTGAAGAGGACCCTGCTCAAACGAGCTTACAGACTATAGGAGGTGGGGTATTAGAAACGTTAGGACAGGAAATATCAAATAGGGTGGGTAAATAGTAAAAATGGGTAAATAGTAAAAATATTACTTCCATGTTTAGCATGTGCTCAGGAATTTCTTCAATAACGCAGTGCTGGAATTGATTTGCCTTGTATTATTATTATTATTATATTATTTTATAGCGCCAGAAAATTCCATAGCGCTGTACAATTGTATGGCATGTAAATAAAATGTTAAAAAATTTGAAACTTTTGAAAATTGTAATAAAATAAAAGCACAATCTTAACGTCTAAGTAGTTATAGTTCCTCTTTGTGGTGGTTATGGTATCTAGAGGGTTCCTTTAATAACCCTACATGTCCCTGTTTCATAAATAAACCCCATATCCTGACATGGCCAAGCTAATACTAAATGAATCATTTTTTTTTATTTATTTTTTTAAAATCTGCTGGAGGGGGGGGGGAAGCAACAATAATTTATTATTGATGATGATGATATTATTGATTATGATTATTATTATTATTGATGATTATTATTGATGACTTCTGACAGTCTGCCCCACAGCACTCCCTCCCAGTGCACCACGTGACTCTACCCACCCCTCAGCGTCCAGACAGCCCCAACCAATCAGCATTCACTTCCATTCCTGGTCGCCAGGACGACCATCAAACATTAGGAGGGCAGCCTTGCCCCCAATGCACCTCGGGAAATGTAGTTTTTTTGAACGTGAAATCTCTTTTGAAATCGCGGCGTCGTGGACAGAGAAAGACTACAACACCCAGAAGTTTGTGCGCCTTGGAAACTCCTGACAGTGTTTCAGCTGACCGTTAACACTGGGGACCCTGATTAAAAGGAAACATTGTATCAAATCCTGGGGAATAAACGGTATGTATTGAATTCAGCAGGTTATGGCATAAAGCACTCTCCTATTACATACAGCATTACCTCTCCATGATAAGGGGCAGACATGGTCATTAAGAGGTTAATTTTCTCTGTCATCACACTGTAACATCATTTAATATATATATATATAAGGTCAATTCATATTTTATGGTTAAATTAATTTTATGTATTTTAGTATTGTGTGTGCCCTTAAATATTGCTCTTTTTATTATATAAATACAAATATATATATATATGATTAGAAAAATAATACCAGGTATTGCATTATATTCCATAATATATTACAGGGAGACAGGGCGTAGGAAACAGAGGTAATCCATATAAATAAATGACACAAAGGTGTTTTCCGCGTCTGATGGTGTAACTATCGGTTCTATCTACCAACTTGTGGAGCCTGAGCAACTACTACAGACTGGTACACCAGGGGATTAAGCCCAGTTTGAGGCTACAGCTTTTATGCACATATTAATCATTTTCAAATGTGCCATATTGTTTGTGAGTGCTATATTTTATTTTAGTTTTTATTACTGTTTGAATTAAAGTTCGCACTATGATTTTTTTTCTCTCTTCCTCTCTTTTTATGTGAGGGTTTCGCATTGACCTAAAAGAGGGTAAATATACCAACCACTAAGCTTGTGATAAGTGGCGCCCTATTTTCTGTATTAATAATTTGTTATTATACAGTTTTGTTTCTGTGCACTGTTTAAGGGATACAGGGAGTGTTTTCCCACCTAGAGTGGCTTGCCTGCACAATTGTACTACCCAGCTGTCCTACTATCCGTTCTTTTGCTACATATTATTATTACTATAGACTGTAAGCTCATTTGAGCAGGGTCCTCTTCAACCTATCGTTCCTGTAAGTTTTCTTGTAATTGTCCTATTTATTGTTATATCCCCCTCTCATAATATTGTAAAGCGCTACGGAATCTGTTGGCGCTATATAAATGGCGATAATAATAATAATAATTATTATTATTATTATCATTTTTTTTATATATATTTACCTGCTTCTTCTTTGTTATGCTTTCTACACCCTATGAGTGCTGGAAAAATGCATTCAGCATGATTGAATGAGAGGTGTGCTCAATAATGCAGTCTGACCAAGTTTATAAACAAATATTATAGTGTTTCCAAAACTGAACTTGCTTTATTTTGGTTTGCCCCATCCCCTGGGTTGTGGCCTCTCGTGCCAGTGATATGGTCGGGATTGGCGGCACCAACGGCGACAACCTTTTTTCTCTCATAATTTTTCTCCTTCTTTTCTGTACGCCTTTTTGTTCCTGTTCCTCTCTATCGCCTCCTATCCTATGTAACACTGAGATCAAACTTGTGCAACTAAAGACTCTCAGTTGTCTCCCAATGATAATGCACGCATTTGGCCCTTGAGTAAATGGCCCGCGGCTGTTTTCTAGTAATGAGGTTTTTCTGTATGACATTAAAGAGTTCTGTTTCTGTATTTTTATTTCTTTTAATACCAAGTAAAAATACCTGACGGTGTTAGTACAAGGGCTCACTCTGAGGTATATCTCGGAACAAATGTTCTCCTGATCTTTAAAGTCATGCTTCTACATAATGTCATATATTTTTTCATTTATTGTGATTACCTCGAAGTGCTAGATTTATGTTAACTGTAATTTTTTGTACCAGCTTTCAGTCAAAAAAGAATCTTTAAAAAAAAGTGTTTAATTAACGGTTTAAAAAAAAATTATTGTCAAGTGATGACAATTCTTTGACCATTTGAAATGTTGGAACGTATGCTTCCACTTTGGGGTGACTTCAGTGCCCAATGATGCCTCAGGGATGCTCACATAAGCTTCGGAATCTGAATTGAAATCTTATACAAGAGCATGCACTCTCTGCAATTCCTTCAGCTGTGCTGCTGTACATGTGCACGAACTTCTGTGTACTAGTGATGCTGCACATGGGCCATAAATAATCAAATGAGTTTGCTCTAAGTGGTTGGTGGCTATATTTTATTTGTGTAACATATCTGTATTTGTTGGCTACTCCTATTATTTTATAATACTGCTCGATGCATATTAAAAGTATAAAATGATGCAATTTATACATTAGGTTGTGTTTTGAAATATATATCTCTTTTTTTCTATTTTTAGTTTTAAAAGAGCTTAAACTTGTCATAATTTAATAATTGCTAACTGATCCTGAACTGCCAGTGATAGGATGGTGGGTAGAGAAATTCATGAAAAAACAATTACTTGCTTAAAGGAACACTATAGTCACCTAAATTACTTTAGCTAAATAAAGCAGTTTTAGTGTATAGATCATTCCCCTGCAATTTCACTGCTCAATTCACTGTCATTTAGGAGTTAAATCACTTTGTTTCTGTTTATGCAGCCCTAGCCACACCTCCCCTGGCTATGATTGACAGAGCCTGCATGAAAAAAAAACTGGTTTCACTTTCAAACAGATGTAATTTACCTTAAATAATTGTATCTCAATCTCTAAATTGAACTTTAATCACATACAGGAAGCTCTTACAGGGTCTAGCAAGCTATTAACATAGCAGGGGATAAGAAAATCTTAATTAAACAGAACTTGCAATAAAGTAAGCCTAAATGGGGCTCTCTTTACAGGAAGTGTTTATGGAAGGCTATGCAAGTCACATGCAGGGAGGTGTGACTAGGGTTCATAAACAAAGGGATTTAACTCCTAAATGGCAGAGGATTGAGCAGTGAGGCTGCAGGGGCATGTTCTATACACCAAAACTGCTTCATTAAACTAAAGTTGTTCAGGTGACTAGAATGTCCCTTTAACTGTCAGCAACAATTCTGTATTTTATAACTCTACTTGTTTAACAGTCATGTAGGCTGTCACTTAACTACAGACTTATTTATACTCTAATATCAGACATTACGTAAAGAGATTATAAAAAAATAAATAAACATGAAAATTCCAATGGTCACAGAGGGTTATTGGGATGGAGGTTCAATCCCCTGCATTATAGATGCCTTTGCTATGCTGATATAGACAATTGCCCCACTCCCTCCCCAGCAGGAAAGACCATATGGCATGTAGAGGAGCTAGGAGGTCAGCCTTATGCCTAGAGATGGTCTTCCCCTGTGAGTAAAGGACTGTAATAGGCAAATGTGCAAATGCTAAAAGGAGAGAAATCAGTAAAAATATTCCATGATGATTGTTCCATTTTAGAAGTGGAATAACATTTTATTCATATGGACCAATATGTCTTAATGTTTTATAACTCGTTTAAGAAGTTAATACTTACCGATCATCATACCAACGCATACAGGGTTTAAACAATATTCATTACTTGTGAGACGTCAGCTGTCACTGTAAGACAATGAGTACTGCCTAAACCTGGTAGGAGTTGGCTTGAAGGAAGTAGAATGAAAGTCTGCTTAAGCAGACCAACTCAGACAGGAAGGAGCACAGGTGCCTAACACAGCAATATAAGTATCAAGCTGGTTGTAAATGGTCTGATAGATTATTGGCAGATAGCCATGGAGACTCAGTAAAAATGAAAATCCAGCGCACTCACTTATCTACTAAACAGTTATTTTAGTGCTGAACAATTTTGTTAGTTTTATTAAAAACACCTAATCTAGGCAATGATAATGGGGGTTTAGTTACATTATATGATCATACATTGCATAGGCCTGCCACAATGTCAATGTACCCCATCTTTGGCAGGTCCTACTCTGTCTGCTAAATAAGCTACTCACTTGGGGAAATCCTTCCATCTCGAGGTCTCTGCAGTACAATGCTTAAATAGGGTCCTGAGATGAGGCACCTGTAACAGGGAGGGGTGCAAAACCCATGGAGCTGGCTAGACTCCTAAATATATACATATATAGGAGAAAACACTCCTAAACATACTTAAATGGGGTGCTGCTGGGGGCCAATAAGTACAGTAAAAATGAAAATCAAGCGCACTCACCTATCTACTAAACAGTTATGGGGGGACTCCTTGCACTATAACCACTACTGTGCCCTGTAGTACATACCGTGCCTAGGGTTTCCATGTTAAGGAACACAATAGCGTTAGGAATACAAGCTTGTATTCCTAACGCTACAGTGCACTAGTCCAGAGTTAGGTTAGAGGCCCCCCAACCGCAATAAAAATGGGGGTTAAAAAAAAGGATTTGTTATTTTTTTTTCCGGTGTTGAGATTTCCTCAGATTTGCTGCCAGCTCTGCCTACAGCGACATAATCCATCCCAATCTAATGCTCTTTATAGAGGGACTTTGGGGACATGATGCGCATGAGCAACGAGTGCTGCTCACACATCCTATCAAAGGTTACATGTATGTGTGTGTGTGTGTGTGTGTGTGTGTATTTATATAATGTTGTGTTGTTTTATTCACAGGAATCCACAATATAGAAGATGATTAGTTACCGGAAATGCATTGAAGTGATAACCCAACTTCTTAATAAGTTTAGACCAGAAAATCAGAGTCTTGAGCATTTGTTGGAAGAGTCATCTGAATATTTGGAGGTATGTTTTTGTGGAGTATGGATTGTCATTAATTAATGTAACATATACATTTTAGTTGCATGGTAGCATATCTTGCAGACTCATGACATTCTACACGAAGGTTCCAGAAACCGACATGTTTAACTACTTGTATTGAGTTCCATGGTTTTTTATCTTATGATTATTATCATTATAATGCATTATATATAAAGCACCAACACATTCCGCAGCTCTGTCCATGGGTACAGTAATTACAAGTAAAACAAAGGTACAAAACATTTAAGAGACAATACAACATGTGACAAACAAATACAGGAGGCGTGAAGGCCCTTATATTGTGGGAACTTATTACCCCATCACCTCACTGCTTGTTGTTAATAATACCCCATCACCTCACTGGTACTTGTCACCGTTACTCCATCTTGTTATTACTATTGACTCAAAACTCACTGTTACTTGTTACTATTAACGCTAGGCAATTTTATTAAATAAGATGGGTAGCACAAAGGTACAGTAGGGCTGCGCCACAAACTATGAGTGAATATTAGATATATATATATATTGCCATCCTGATGAAAGCCCATGTATTGGGGCTGAAACGTTGATATTTATTTATATATATTTTTTTTATGACATAGAATAAAAGTTATATTTTATTTTTACTATCAACAAGTCCTTGGAGTGCGGTCATTTCCAATCATTTTTTTGTATCTTGTGCCTGACCAGCACCGGACAATTACTCTCTAATCCAGGAGTGCAAGCATCTCAGTTTTCTTATATATATATATTATTCACTCAAAGTTTGTGGCGCAACCCTACCGTACCTTTGTGCTACCCATCTTTTGTGACTACCCCTAAGGGTTTTTGAGGGACCCCTTACCCTGGGTTGCTACCTTATCTACTACCGTCCTGGTTTGGTTACTTAGCGCTGACCCTTTTTGTTTTTCAATTTCATTAAATAACTAATTTATTTAAGTACATTTTGAATTTGTAACTTGCACCACTTTGCACGTACACCCCAGCTCTGTTCCATGTACACTGAAATAAATGCAATGCTGCTTGATGTTTTTGTGTGGATGATCTCCTATTTTTGTGATGTTTCTAGGATGAGATATTAAGTGCAGCATACTACATATAGTCTTCCCATATTAAGCTGTCTGTATTCCCTAGTACCCATTTACATTGAACCATATACATTGGGCTGTATAGGGTTTGCCCTCATAATACAGGGGATAAAGGTTTTATATATATATATATATTTTTTTTTTTGCAGTGCATTTCAAATTAACATACTCGCGTGAGGTACCCCAACGGCATTCCTCATGCATTGGTGAAACAGTTGTAACATTGGGGTATTCTGAGGAACTTGCACAGATTTTATATTTAAGTAGGTACCGAAGGGTAGGAACACATCTGACAAGGGTTCAACAGAACTGATAATCCTGGTTGATTATACAAACAGTGTGTATGCGATTATTCGATTTAGTCACATGCTAAGTAGGTTGGGTAAAAGATTATGTGTAGCAGGTTCAGTCGCAATATTTTGTGCCAGCTGATAACGAGATAGGTACAGGATTAGGTAGAGATAATCGCAAGAGTGTGTACTTGTCTACGCTTTGGGCAGCAGGTTGTTAAGCATGTAACAAGGTATTCCTAGCCCTGGTTGAGTAATGGAAGTTAGAGACAGCTGGCTCTGTTTCTATATATCATTCTAGCATATGATGCAGAGATCTGGTTAATGTTATGACCTATAAGCAAATAGAACACTAAACAAGAAAAACGTAAATGAGAAAAGCACAGGTATAAATATCAGGCAGCTTCTGTTCGCATGCATATGGGGAATTCAAGTAGGTTGGCATGTGTGGGTAACATATGGAAGTCCCATCAGTGACATCTGCTATTTGTGGTCAGTCCCATAAAGGTGGTACAGCTTTAAGCAGCGAGCCTGTGTTCAGCCTATACCCGAAGATGGGAAACAAAAGTCCTGTGCAGTGAGGGCTAAGGAGGCCGCCGTGCTCTGGTGGCTTTGTTGAGCATCCCTCCCGCCCCAGGCCGGTCGGTAGGCCAGCATCTTCTTGCCACGGACATGGGGGTGTGACGGAACGCTGGCACTCCGACTGAGTACCTCCGCCAATCGATGCTCCTAGTGCTCGCTGAGGACTCCAAGCACTCCAGCCGACACCATCAGCACTGCAGACCCCACTTCCAGCGATGCAACTGCGCTGGGGTCTCTGCTGTCTCCACCCACCCTGGACCCAAGGCCAGGATCCAGCTTCCAGTGGGTGAACCTCTCTTTCCCCAGAGAGCAGGAACAGGAACAAGCTCTTAGCAGAACTTAGTGATCATACCCTGGGGAGTATAGTGATTATAGCAATCCCCAAACATGAGCCAAGGCTTAATGCTGGAACAAGACTGATTTACTGGCACACAGAACTCACAATTTATGCAACACAAAACTCCTCCTCTGGGCCAGGCTAGATAATTGAGTTTCTACAATACACAAAGCTCAATTGTCTGCTGGCCAGAAATAATACAGTTTTTACAGCATTCATAACTTCTAAAATATACATCACATTCACATAAAACTATATATTCACAATCAATCCATTCAGGGAAACAACATATCAAAAAATGGCATGAATCAGACCAGGGGTTCAGAAGTTAGTAAAGTATCTTTTGGGGCCTGGCTGGCAGCATGGCTATCTGGCCCAAACTGGTTTTACAGAGCCCTCTAGCCTGGAGACAATGGGGAAATTAATCCAATTATCCAGGGATAGAAGCAGACGCCATTGAGCACATGTTCCCAGTAAAACACAAAAGGATACAAAAATACATAACTCCTATCATACTGAATTGAACGGGCCAAATCTCCCAGGGTCCATTAGTCACAGGGCAAGAGGCGGGCAAGCAGTCCTCTCCAGGCACAAGTGGCGAAGGGCACTTCATCACAGGGGGCTCCTGGGGTCCCAGTCCTCCCTTGTGGGGGATAGACAGGAGGTCCTGGTGGTAGGTAGCGCTGACTGCGGGCGATCCTCCTTCTGTGTGGATGATGCCGTGGGGCTTTACCTATGGTGGCCCTCGGCCTAAGTGATCCCTTAATTGGGTGTTTGTGTGCTTTGGAGGTATGGGTGATCCTCCTGGTCGTCCTCTTGATGTTGATGTCTTGCAGCAGAGTGGCGTGCCTCCAACGCGGCCCAGAAGCAGTCGAAGATTTCGTCCAGCCTCCTCTGTGTTAGCTGCGCGGGAATCCGTCTTGGATTGCTGGGTGTCTGAGTCCCGCTGGGTGTTTCGAGCCTCCATTTTGTGTGTCTGCTGGGCAGTAGTTAGTAGATTAGGTCAATTTGCATCGCTTTTTTATGGGGTACAGGCCAGGGTGGACTGGGATGACCCCCGCCGGTCCAAAGGAGGGGGAACAGGGCTAAGAGGCAAGCTTGGGAGGGCACAGCGTCGCACAGAGAGGGGGATCGGCTGCTCCACCCGTCCGCCGACCGTACTAGGCCTCACTCCCACAACCTCCGTCTGATGTGCTGTGCACCCACGGGCAATGTACCCGGGGTTCCTCGGCTGGCTCTCGAAGCAGGTAAGTCCTGTGATTGGCATTTTGGTTGGATGGCGTGCAATAATCAGGCTAAATACAAGGATTGAGCTCAGAGCTCACATGAGACACGTCCAGCCGCCATGATGTCCAGGCCCCGCCCCACAGGATAAAGGTTATGTTTAGAAGAGTTGACATCTCCTATAGCTGGATCATAACCTCTGTACCTATGTGGATCAAGTGGGGGATGTGGTAAACATAATGCTGCTATAATTAACTCCTTTCTCTCCTGCTCAGTAATAGCTAGAGTGCTAGAGGATTATCACTTTATTTGTCAGTCTGTAAGGTACGATCTTGGAAGTACATCCTCACCTTTTCACTCTCTCTCCAGCCTGGTCCTGTCCTCAGTGAACTCCTATTTCTGCTAATACTGGTAACCTTGGCAACCTGGTAGTTCTGATTTCTGTCTCCTATCTCTTCTGTTGGCTTGCTTACTCATATATTGAATTGTTCCCAACCTCTCTAACAAGTTTCTGTCCAGACATCCCGTCACGCTCACCTTAAACCTCTGTGATTGTGTTTCTGGTTGTACTACACAGAATGCTTCCTTTTGAAGTACCACTCATACAAAATCACATCACTTGAAATTGTACAGTTAGCCATCTCCTTTAACCTGTTCTCTGTATTCTCTCTCTTAGCGAAGAGTAGGAGTCTAAAAGAGGATACAGCTTCTTCTCATCAGTGGAATAAACTAAAATTCGACTTTACTCATCGTAACTCATTTTAAAGGGTTACTCCAATTATAAAAACCACTATAGCCCTCTAGGGGTACCCTAAGCCAGTTCCCCGGTAATGGAGCAAACCATTTAGTAACATTAGATTTAGAAACATCTTTCATTTAAAAAAATAAAATAAACAAACATATCAATTAGCTGGAAGCCATTTCTGAGACAGACTTCACACTGCAGCCTCTCTGCAAACTGTTATGATTTTTGCTAAAAAAATTTTTTTTTAATAGAGAGGTAGTTCGGACCTTTGGCACATTAGTAGCAATTGCCGCATTCCACCAATCCAATGTTTCTCTTGGAGAAGCATTAGCCGTGACTGGAGTCACCATGCTGTGTGTGGTCATGCCAAATGCTGATGTGTTGTATGTGATAATGACAAAATTCAAGGTCTTAAAGGAACACTCTAAGTACCACAACCACTACAGCTGTGGTGGTTATGGATTTAGAAGGGCTTTGGTACCGTCCCATAGTAAGATGTCAAACTGTTTTAGCAAGGTTTGACAACTTACCTGGGTCTCACCAGGCAGGTGCTGCTCAATGATTCTATAAAGCAATGCACTCATTGGCTGTTTCAGCTGGTGCTGTTTTTCGGTAAGGGGGCAATCCGTTTTGCAATAGTTTGCCACTTATGATATTATGGTGGCTGAGTCGCATGCGGCTTCAGAGCTGTAGAAGCCTATACTTAATTAATTCATTGAATGATAGTGCGAGTTTGCTGAATGAGCATTTGTGCTTGGGATATGCACAGAATTAACATTAGCAATTAACACTCCATGCTAACCAATGAAAGCCACAGGTAGAGTTACGTCTCTGGCAGTCGCATTAACGATCTGTGTATGAAGAGTGTTTTACAGTGAAACGCTGCATATGCAGCGGCTTGGACCATGACCACTTCAAAACACTGAAAAAGTCATAGTGCTTGCAGTAACCATTTAGTATTGTGTTTACTTATCATCGTATTTAACAAATATGTATTTGTGAGGTGTAAAAAATAGAATGTAGAAAAGTATCCCTCTTTATCCTGCTGCTAGCCTGCTCTCAGTCATTGTGATATATTCTGTATTTTGCACCTGGCACACAGTTTAGAAAAAGCATACAAAGGAGAAGAAAAGGACACAATATTTCTATTTCTCTTCCCTATTAGTAGTGTTTATCCTGACCATGCCTTATCTGACCTGGATTGTGATGTCATTTCCTAAATCTATAATATAAGCTTAAAATAAAATGGAGCATCTTTCGGGGGGCGGGCCTGACTACCATGGCGGTCAGACAAATCTAGCAAGTGCTCCTCTCCTAATTGCTAAACCCTGCAAACTACCTTCTATGGGGTCTCTCCCCAAGCACCCTCTGGCACTTACCTGACTTCTGGCACACGTTGTGCACCCCAGAAAGGGTCCACGAGGTGACTATCGCCTGTTTGTCCCGAGGAGCCAGGTGAGGCCTAGTGAAACCTCTGGACGGGAGAGGCAGCCGGTCTCCTGTTCCATGCAGAGCAGCATCAAGACGAAACCCTCTCTGCTCCCCCCACCCCCTTTGGATCAGTGGGGGCTTCCCGGTCCCCACCTGGAGGGCTCCTCATCTCCGCGGGAGACTTGCGGTACTACCGAGACACAAGCTACAGTCACAAACTGCATACCCAAAATGGCGGCAGCCGTGTGCTCCCAGCTACACCAAGAGGAGAAGTCTGGATTGCCATGCCGACTGGACAGCCTCTTTGAAGCATTTTGGCTGCAATTACAACACAGGTACTTTCTACCAGCCACACATGACACACCCGCAAAACTAACCGCACAGGCACACCGTAACCCCCGCGACCTCCACGCGGCTGCTGGCCCTATGACGGCCCGCCTCAGGCGGCTTGGACAGCATCGGCAGTGCTGGAGAAAAGCGGTACACAGACATGGGCTGTGGAGGGGCTTTTCCGAGCCTCGTCAGGAGTCTTCAGAATGGGCTAAGTTGTGAAGCGGACCACCATGCACCGCCTGACTTACCACCAAAGTGGCATCTTGCTAGCTTTCACAGTGCCTGACTGGCTGACCAGCACCATTCAATGGGACTGCTGCCCTGCCGCTGATGGGCATAGGATGAGAGACAGGAAGCCTTGATACATCACTCCCAACAATGCATACTATCTTTTCAGCTTGCATGTCTCCAACTACTCTAAATGACCCGGACTCTCACTCCTACTACACTAAGTCCCTTCAGGTGGAACCACATCTCTCATAACAGGCACTAAGCATGTTTTTCCCTTGTCTTTAAGTTTTAGTTACCTGCCTTATCACTACTTTACACTATTTTAAAAATTGTGCCCAAAAGTCACATGTCACATTTTGCATGAACATGTAATTCTGAATACCTTGGCATTGCTGTTGTGGCGTTCTGAGGCCATTTGTTTATTTTAGCACAACAAAAAGATTTTTTTTTATATAAAAAAAAAGCATCTCATGAAAAAAGGTTAACACAGGTTACAGGTGATTTTCAATATTTCATTGAATAATGTGACTTCCAGAGAAGTGATGGTTCTGCTTTTAAAGAGAGTTCTGATTGTTGTGATTATCATTGGATTTTTGTCTTTTAGATAAACAGCTCACATGACAAATTTTAAGAAATGTAGAAACTAACTTAAACAAAGGCTTACTTGAGTTTTAAAAACTAACGTGTACACTGTTTCTTAGGCAACTGAAGCAGAGCAACAGGCCCGTTCCCCAATGCATTCTGTATTTCCCAGATTCCTGCTTGATGCAGACTGTTGTTGGTTATCCTTCTCTAACATATTACTGATAAGAGTATCTCACTAAAATTGAAGTGCTTGATTGTTATTTTATATTAATTCTCTCATATAAGTAGTTTAATGGAAATACAAACAAATTAACCACCGTTTTCACTCAGTGTTTTCACTTTCACTTAGAGACACTATAGTAACCAAAACAACTATAGCTTTTATGTGGTTGTGTCTTTGTGTTATTGTGTCTGCAGCCTGTCCCTGCAGGCTTTTTAATATGAATGCTTCCTTTTCAGTCACTCAGGTGGCTACTAGAGGTGCTTTCTGGGGCAGTGCTGCACAGTGTGCAGGACTGACATTCAGTGCCTCCATGCTCTACACGGAGGCACTGAACGTTCCTCATAGAGATGCATTGATTCAATGCATCTTTATGAGAAGATGATGACTGGCGTAGCCTCTTAATGATTTCCTATGGTAAAGTATTGGATAGGCCCGGATTGTCACATTTGATGATCCCAGCTAAGTAGGTGGAGCGGTGCGGGGCCAGTTGCGGCAAACCGATGCGGCACTGGAAAAACTGTGAGTAAAGTAAATTTTTAAAAGGAGGCAAGGTAGGGTCAATCACCTAAACTATGTTTTTAGAACTATAGTGCCAGGAATTGATCTTTGAATTTGTGACATTCTAGTGATCCTTTAAAGGGACACTATAGTCACTATAAGCATTTCATCTCTTTAAATTGGTTATAGTGCCTGGAGTGCCCTGGCACTGTCCCTCCATTCAGTAATGCACCATGTTCGTGCAGTATGCCACAAAATAAGAGTCCCTGGCCACCCACAGTCCGGCCCCTTCAGTATGTGTAGCTAAGGCAGAGATTACAGACTTCCTTGTTGTCATACCCATTCATACCGTCAGTTAGAACTCTGACAGGCTAAAAGCAGTCAGCTGACACTCTCAGCCAATCACAGCTGCCTATTGCTGCTCAGGCTAATACGTCCTTATTAGCCAAAGCAGCACAGAGGGGATGGATTGCCGGGGAATCTTGTTTAGCATTAAAACATTAAAAGTTTAAAAACTGTTTAATGCTGAAAGAAATGATGGTACCAGAGGACTCCAGACACTATAACCAGTTTAATGAGATGAAGCAGATACAGTGCCTACGGTGTCCCTTTAAGTGTTTAGCCCTTTGAATGGATACACACAAAGACGGCAGAGCTACTTCTGTATTCAGACCTCACAATCAATAGCTGATTAATTTCCTTTTAGACCATGCTGGGTGTGCATGCAAATGTAGTAAAGGAATAGCACAGTTCTTTACCAAGCCAATTAAAACTGGATAATGTCTCCTATGGTAATCCTTATTCATGATTACTAATGGAAAAATAAGCAGTGAAAGCAGATTGCAACATTTCCTACCATAGAAGCCAAGTCTGAAAAATAACTGTATCCTGATTTGGTCTAAATTTGACAATATGGATTCTAGTTCACAATAAATAAATCCCTACATGCTTTACATGTATTTCCAAAAAGCTGCCTTCATTTGCTCATGGCTAATACGTCCTTATTAGCCAAAGCAGCACAGAGGGGATGGATTGCCGGGGAATCTTGTTTAGCATTAAAACATTAAAAGTTTAAAAACTGTTTAATGCTGAAAGAAATGATGGTACCAGAGGACTCCAGACACTATAACCAGTTTAATGAGATGAAGCAGATACAGTGCCTACGGTGTCCCTTTAAGTGTTTAGCCCTTTGAATGGATACACACAAAGACGGCAGAGCTACTTCTGTATTCAGACCTCACAATCAATAGCTGATTAATTTCCTTTTAGACCATGCTGGGTGTGCATGCAAATGTAGTAAAGGAATAGCACAGTTCTTTACCAAGCCAATTAAAACTGGATAATGTCTCCTATGGTAATCCTTATTCATGATTACTAATGGAAAAATAAGCAGTGAAAGCAGATTGCAACATTTCCTACCATAGAAGCCAAGTCTGAAAAATAACTGTATCCTGATTTGGTCTAAATTTGACAATATGGATTCTAGTTCACAATAAATAAATCCCTACATGCTTTACATGTATTTCCAAAAAGCTGCCTTCATTTGACCTTGATTCTATGACTCTTTCAACAGCAGTAATGTCAGTCGCTGTCCGTGGTACTTACTATTTACACTCTGTGTGTGTATACACAGTAATGCTAAATACTGATATTAATACAGATAACTTCAATTGGGCAACAACTATATGTTTTCTCAAACAGAACTCTCAGTGATCCATTAATAAACACAATGTATCACAATGTGGAGAAAGGTGCTCAATGTACGACAAAATGATCTATCTATTGGTAATGTAATCTATGTGTCCCACAGATTTTCATTTAATTATAATTTGATGGAATTGTTTTGTTGATAAATATGTTTTCATTTTTGAAAAAACTAATAAACAAAAATTTTAAAATACATTGTAAGGAGCATGCAGAATGTCCTAAATGAGACAGCAGCAGATTGAGTACCCCTAGCCAAGGGGGTTGCGGAGGGGGGAGGGGTGAATGGGCTCGTGGCATACCGTCGCCCTGGTTTGCTGTTGAAGTTGTGTAGGAGTATATGTGCCAGGGTTCCGTCTCCCAGGGGGGTTGTCCTTTGTTAGGCTAACCCATTAGTGTGTCGCTATATCGATGGGTATATTGTGCACAGTGTTGAAAAGTAGGAAGAGAGATAATAGTGAGAATGTTGCGAAGAGAAAAGTAAAACATTGATTAAATCATAGAACAAACTTGTTGAGGTGGCAGTCCCAAGTAACGGTGAAGCCTCTATCTTCTTTTGTGGTTCAGGTCACGTGAGAGTTCTGTCTGTGATGTGAGGCCCATAGTTGTCAGCATTGCGGGGATTTCTTCTTGGGATCATATTACATGAGCTGTCCCGTTCTTGGTTACTTGTAGGGTGCCCAGGGGTCCCCATCGGTAGGGTATTCTGGCTGTACGTAGTTTGCGCTACTGCAATGTAGCTTTGGAGAGATCTTGATAGAACGAGAGTTGGGAGTTCTTAAATTGTACCGGGGTTTTGCCCCACAGGGTTGACATAATGCGGGTTCGGTCTGCGTATGAAGTGCATTTCATGATAACATCTCGTGGTGTAGCATTGGTATTTTGTGGGCTCCTGGCAATTTGGTAGACCCCATCCAGAGTCATCTTCTTGGCGATCCCTGATGGTAGTATGGTTGCCAAAAGCCTCCAGATATAGTGGGGCAATTCCTCCGCTGTTATCTCTGTGGGTATTCCTCGGATTTTAACGTAGGTGCAGCGGTGGCGGTCCTCCAGTGCTGTCAGTTGCATGAGCATGGAGTGCTGATTACCTTGGAGCTGAAGGACCGTGTCGCTAAGCATGGTGACCGCTGCTTGCACCTCTCGTATAGTGCCTTCTGTGGCCTGTACCTTGGTGGCGACTGCTTGGATCTCCTTTTGTGCAAGGACCGCCATCATCCTATGCCAGTCTGTTAATAAGGCCCTGAGGTCGTCCTTTGTGGCTGACGATCCTCCAGTGAGTGCCTGGGGAGGCTGTAGTTTTGCCTCAGGTGTCTGGTTGGGCTCTGGTCTTTGAGCCTCCTGTGGTTGCTGGGATGAGGCTGCGTCTGGGCTGTCCCCTGTCTGGCTTGTTTTGCCTTGCTGGGGTTTTTGGAGCATAGCTCCGATATCCCTGCCTTCTGGTTTCTGGGACCGTCGGCCCATTGTGCACTCTGGCGCTGGAGGTAGAGAGGGTAAGTCTCGGATATTCCTGGGCGCTCTGTATGCCAGTGATCCGCCCAGGAACGACTCCAGGGAGATGCGTGATGGCTGGAGGTAGGCCGCAGCCTTGCGTTTTGGCGTGGGTCACCCTATGGGATACCGGAAAGGCATCAATCGGTGCAGCGCTTCACCCTGGGTGGTATGGTGATGTGTCCGTTTGTCTACGGAGTCTGTTGCTTACGGTATGTGCCGTTTAAATTTGCGATTATCGGGAGCTGACACATATGGCGTCTGTCCTGTCCCACTAGCAAGCTCCGCCCCCTCATAAGAACTTTAACTTAATGACATTTAGTGTATAGATCATTACTCTGCAGTCTCACTGCTCAATTCTCTGCCATTTAGGAGTGAAATCACTTTTGTTTCTGCTTCTGCCCCCGGCTGCGGTTTACACATCCTACATGAAAAAATGGTTTTATTTTAAATCAGACATGACAGTGTGTTTACTTTAGACATTTTTATCTTCTGCTCTGTGAGTTCAACTTTAACCCCTTAAGGACACATGACATGTGTGACCTTCTTCTTCTTCAAAATGTGATATATTACTTGCAGTATAATAGGTTTATGTATTGTTATTATATTGTCTTGTGTGTATTACTGTATCCGCAGTACACAGCTGTTTATTTACTCTCTACTCCTTTGATCCGGGCAATTTCAAAATCAGTGCATGACATCAGAAAAGTAAATATGTCCTAATCAACACGATTGAGCACACAAATAGGTAAATAAGACACACTTGTATTTTCTCTTTGATTCCTTGTGGCAGTATGCATGTCTGCCAGCAGGAGAGTGACATTCTGAATGAATCATTTAATAAATAAAGTGCTTCAACTCAGCATGTACGTCTCCTTATGAGTTTGAAATCACACATTTTATTTTCAAATACCTAGAATTGAAAGCACAAATCTGTCACTTTCATATCTAAGTTGATGGATGTAATTCCTGGATAACATCTGAGACATCATTCGTGTAGGAATGCGGAATATTTTATGCTGTCAAAATTTCCATCATTGCATTAAACATATACATCTATTAAAATAGAGATTTGCATCTCTAATCCACAAATAATGTAGCAACTCTCATCTAACAGTGCATTTGATATATTCAAGAATATTCAGAGGTTCTAATGTTACTCTTATAAATGACACTAGACTTGACCACCGCAAAAAAATTCAGTTTTGTCAAATATATTTTTTTGAATTCTTTATTTTTGTAGTGCATGTTGCAAACAATACAAGTAATTAGCCAGATAAGTCAATAAAAGCAGAAATAACAAAATTAGTAATTGAAGACAGATTTCTAGCACTATATTCGTATGTTATCAAGAGTTAACTGTCCTATGCAACACTGGTGAGAGTGATACGGGGTTGGACCAGATTGGTGTCCCAGGCTGCCTAGGAAATTCAACAGTTATGCATTGAAGAGTGTCAGTAGGTGAAAGCATTTGCTTACCGCATATTGTTATATAAAAATACAAGGTGGATGAGCTTCTAGCTACAGCCTGCTATTACAGAGTGAGCCGTGACTTGTGATTATGTGCAAGTGAAATACATAAACCAATTATTGCCTACGAGTAGACTGTCCAATAGCCAGTTAGCTGGTGTAAAAAAAATACCCCTGATCTATGGGGTCAGGAGGGTGTTAAAGGTATATCACACCTAAAAGAGTATGTGATCGGCCAATCCTGTTTGGATTGTAGTTTTCTGAGGATTACCAGAAACCCATCTCAGTCTTTAAGCTATAGCAACTAGTATAGTAATTAGAGCATGAGATACTGAGGCATGAATAACACGTGGTAAACTGAAAACAAACTAAAATAAAAAGACAAAGAAACAAAAAGAAAAAAACACTGGTTGAATGTAAACCACTGCATGGTTGTATATCTTCTTGCCAAGTGGGTCCTTGGTTGCTATCAGGTATGGTTAGTACCAATGCAGCAAAGAATGCCTGGGCTGTGTGTAGTTCCATTGTGGTTCACCACTAGGGTGCCTTGGGTCCCCCAACAGTAAGGCCCACCAGAGGATTGGAGGTAGGTAGTGACAGGGATCAGGGTCCTGCACCACTGCAATGTTGCCCTAGAGAGGTCCTGGAAGAAATGTAGTGAGGAGTCCTCGAAAGTCAGCAGGGTGTTATCCCGTAATACTGCCATGATGCGGGCCTCTCCGCTGTTGAGGCATCTCACGGCTCTACAGGAGAGGATTTGGCAGTGCTAGCGATCCAGGAATGTGCCATCCAGAGTAATTCTCTTGGCCACTATTGGTGATAGAATGAAAGGTAAGCAGCCCCCGGATGTGGTACGGCAGCTCTTCAGCCACTACAGTGGTGGGGATGCCGCAGATCTTTATGTTGTTGCGGCATTGTTGGTCTTTGAAAGCTGTCATATTGTGGTAAGTATGGAGTTGCTGGACTGCTCCATTCAGGTGAGTTTCTGTGGTTCGGACATCTGTGATATCCTCTTCTGCCACCTTGACATGTTCAGTGTTAGCCTGGATCTCTGTTCTTATAAGAGCTAGGTCATCATTTTGTGGAGATCTAAGAGTAGAATTTGAAGATCCCCTTTGGTGGTTGGGGCCGAGCTATCCGTGTGTTGCAGGCTTAAGGGTTGCTCAGGTTCAGGAGCAATCATGGCCTCTTGGTTCCTGCTTTCAGACATTAGAGTTGATGCAGCAGCAGTGTGGCAGGTCTCCGCTGGTGTTAGTTTAGTTGTCGTGGGCCTCTGGAGCATGACCCCAATGTCCCTGTCGGGATTTTGTATTTGGCGTCTCATACTCGAGGTGCCAGGTAGTGGAGTTAAACCGGGCTGTTCTGGCTTGTTTGGGCTGTGTGCCTCTAGGAAGCTGTTGAGGAGTGATAGGCCCCGGTTTTGCGCCTTTGTTTGTATTGTCTTAGAGAGCACTGGAAAGGCATCTACCGATGTGGGAAGGTGTCTCGATATCGATTCTTGGGTTGGTAGGGCTGGATGGCGCATTGGTATAGAGATATAAGGTGAGTTTCCCAAGGCCTGCGAGGAGCTTTCAGAAATGGCATCTGATCAGGATCATGCGTTAGCTCCACTACTTGTCAGATAATTTATTTTGTAGATTGGCCTAATGTCGATTCGGGAACTGCTTCGCTGAAAGAGGCCAAAAAAGATGCAAAAATGGGCCAATATGTGTGCTAAACAATATATACATAATGTAATATTATGCATATATTTATTAGTACACTGATAAGAGCATTTTCAAATAAAAAAAAGTAACCAACAGGAGGAGCAGTAAAAAAATAAAAATAAAATCTACATTTACATATTATATATTTATTAGATACAGTGCCCTCCACTAATATTGGTATCCTTGGTAAATATGAGGAGAGAAGGCTGTGAAAAATTGTCTTTATTGTTTAACCTTTTGATCTTTTCTTCGAAAAATACACAAAAATACTTTGCTCTCATGGATGTCCAACAATTGCAAACACAACTCAGGTTTATCCAATCATTTAAAAAAAAAAAAAAATGATTTTTTTTGTTGTAAATCTTTTAAAAAAAAATAGATTCGAGGTGACAGTTGTCCTTTATTTTTTTTTGGTTCCGAAAAGTGTTCCTTTAACTGTAAGAAACGAATGTTAGTGGACATTTTATTGCAATTAAATGTAGACTACTATGAGCTCTGGTGATAGCTTCAGTTGTGTGAATAGTTTTTTTTTCTTGTATTTGAATTTATGTAATATATTACATACATATTATTATTATTATTATTATTATTATTATGTTATTTAAATAGCGCCGTCAAATTCCACAGCGCTTTACAATTGGTGGACGAACAGACATGTAGTTGTAACCAGACAAGTTGGACACACAGGAACAGAGGGGTTGAGGGACCTGCTCAATGATAGAGAGAGTGGGGTAAAGTGACACAAAAGGTAAGGATAGTATTAGACTAGTGACAGTTGCAGAAGAGGAATCAGTCGGGAGCTATTAACAGTTTATATTTTTGTATATGTCATTGCTCCATCAGCCTTGATACATCAATGACTTAAGGTTGCTTTTAAGGACTTGCAATCCCATACACCTAAATGCAATATTGAACTAACATTGACCCCAGGCGATCCCAGAGATCGCTCGCCCTGCATCAGGCGATGTCCGGGAATGTCATACTTTGCTGAATTGTGGGTTAAAAGTCGTAAGGTGCTTGATTGCAAGTATGTTCTAGCATGTATAGAAATAAATCTGTCTTAAGTCATGTTTTACGTAAACCTTTGATATATGAAAGCATACCTGGCGCACCGCATTGCTTCACTGATCCTTGATTAAGAAAAGGGGCTTAGTGCACCTTTCAATATAAAACCTGTGTAAATGCCAGTTATATAAAAATAATAGCAAATTAAAAGAATGTGGCCAAAGTTCTCGGACAGGCAATAATTAACAATGAACAGAAAGGCTAGTTCAGTGTTACACTTCAGTGGAGCCAGTTCCAAGACTAGATCTGAACCTTCGCTCTCTATGCCTTGTAATAACTTAAACTAGAAGGCCAGAGATATACCTCTGACAGTGTGCTAAATCAGGATATTTCTATAAAGTATATCTGCTCAATACCCATGTTCGTTGGTTTTGTTGTTTTATTTCTCCTGTAATCATAAATGCTATATAGCCATATACACAGCCAAGGGAGGATCAAATGCTGAGGGTGCAATGTATAGCATTTAGATAAGGTAAATATATGTTTGTGCACAGGGCTAAGCCATTTCATAAGGGTGTGCACTACAGGGTTTTGTGTTTTGTTTTTTCATAGAAAGAAAACTGCTATTAAAAATCACTATTATGATAGTCAAGTAAACTATAGTTACAAAATATAAACTGTAGTTGTTATGGTACCAAGAGTTCCCTGGCACCCCCCTCCTCCCGATCCCCCCATTCTAAGGAGGCAAACTGTTTTTTTTTACCTGGGGTCCCCTGGGCACCGCTCCCTACTCCCACTACTTTCTATGGAGAGCCAGAAGCTCTCAGTCTGAACTAAACCCATTGATAAAGACCAGTTCATAGGTCGAAACGTTGCTGTGTTTTTCCGATCCTATAAATCTGCCTATGGCTTTAATTCTGTGAGTGCCTGAAGACTGTTTTGTTTTATCATATATGATCTGGATTTGCTGGTCCTGCTTCGGCCAAGCACCCGGTTTTAAGTGGAAGTGGAGTGCGGTTCCTTTTCTCCTGTTGAACTAAACCCATTGGGGCTTATTTCGTTCATTGCAAATATAGGGGAAATATTGCACACTATCCTTCCTGCATGCTTACTTTGATGGTGCCATGGTTGGTAGATGAATAATATTTTTGCTATAATTTTGCTTTGTTTTGCCTCTTGTTAGAATTTGAATGATGCTGAAGAAAGATTTGTTTTGGAGACTCTATCAGGAAATATACACTATAACAAAATTCTGGACATAGTTGCTGGAGGCTTCTATGCGAGAGATGGGCTGCATTTACCTCTGTCGGAGCGCTGTTTGTATACCGGTAAGATAAAAATGTATCATTCATAGTACCATCCTTCAGCGTGAAAACAATGAATGTGCTTGTTATCAAAGTACTGCGAGTACCATTCCATAGATCCATTTGCTCTGGCAGGACTGGTTGTATTTATGGCCATTTTGATTGCACATAGAGCTTTGGTGATGGATAACATATTTTATCACCACACATCTAGGCTTTCAGATACTGGGACTAATTACCTCCATCCTGCCCCGGCATATTATACAGTATATATATTTATATTTATATGTATATACCTACTACACCATGATTACATTGGGAGATAACTATCAGAATATATAAGATTTCTCTTATATTTATTTAGTTGGGATTTAAAAAAACAAAACATTTTTCTATTTATTTGTCACATTACTCTAATGCAGATAGAAATGACTGTGTATCATATAACTCATACGTCATATAATATAAATACTGTTAGAATAATTCCAGTCATTCCATTTGTCTCTGAATTTAGCCTCCATAACAATGCCTGAATGACACACTTGCAGGGTTATTTACTAAACAGGGAAGGAAAACTTAAGCCCAAAGTAGCTGCACTGAAAGCATTGATGACTTGGAGAATTTTACAGTTTGGCTAATTTGGCCTTAAGTTTGAAATTCACTTTGAATTCTCACTTTAATTAATAATCCTGTCTGTGTTTTCTTTTTTTTTTACCTAATAATGTGAGAGGAATACCTAAAAAATACCTAAAAAAAATAAATAGAAAAATCTATTCTAATCCTATTGTAAAACAAGGTTACCAATGTTTACAATGTATCACCCCGTGGGTTATAGTGCACTTTGGAATACCATACCATTCTTGGTCAAGCTATAGTTATTGAGTGTGTACAATAAAGCTCTGCATTTCTTTGTGTATTACAGTCATAGGTTATATAGCTACATTCAAGATGGATGAATACGGTATTGAAAAATTTGCTAAAATTCTCAAGTCTCAAGATATCCACAAAATGTGCAAGGTAAGGAGAAAGTGGGGCAGCTGGGCTTTCCATTAATACATCAATTTCTCAGATGGTCAATTTTGGCATAGAATGACCGAATTGGAACATTTGAAGTGATTTTATTAAGTAGTTTATGAGTTATGTGAATAACATTGAAACATTGAAAATGTAGCATTGGAGGTTTATGCAGATCTGTGAGCAAAATTGCTGCACATATCTCTTTGAAATTTGGCAATGTAAAATATCATTTTGAGATCTCATGCTCTTTCATTGAGTAGAAATTAGTACTTTATTTAGTTTTGAGCAGAGGGTGCTGATTAATGGAAAACTCTCAAAAGGGTCTTTGGCTGGCTGGATAGTGCACCTCCCAAAGGTGAAACCCCTCTCCCTCAAACTGGACCTCAAACGGTGCTGGTTGACAAGCCAACTCGTGGAGCCATCCGGACACAAAAAGATGATTATAAAACCTATTGGCATAATGGGATTAGTTGGAGAATAAAGTGTACATTAATTAAGGGAAGTAGGCCACCATTTTCTGTGATACCTAAACACACAGTTCTTGAAGACCAACCTAACATTGATTATAGCACAGATATAGTAAAACATTTCTTATTCCACCCATTCCTATTTAAATAGCTTCAGTTAAGATATTTAGAGAAAACATAATCATAAGAGACATAACGGGATTATTTTATGGTTACTGCAAAATTAGCTTTAAGTATATTTTGTACATGATAAAGAAGAAGCCACTAAACAAAAAGGAATAAACCAAGCCAAGCCGAGCCAAGTCAGCCCAAACCTGTTTATAATAATCCAGTAGTTTCCAACAGTTCGGAATTTAAACATGCCCTAATTCTGTTCCTATTAGAATACTGAGAAAACCTAAACTGTTGGTGTTCCTTAAACAGTGGGTTTGGGACCACTACTGTAGAAGTTAACTGATGTCAAACATTTAATGTGTTTTGGATTTTGCACAAACTCTGTTACCACCAGTAACATAAACTCTCACTAGTGCACAACTAAAACATAAGAATTTCTGCACTTTGTTGGGGTGAAGAAATGTTGGATCAAGTGAAGATTATGTCCCCCTGACCTCAACCATCAACTGTCACTCTTTGAACATAACCATCACTGTCACTATTAGAGTATATACACTACTGTCACTTTTAGGGTATATATTCTTAGGGTGTATATAAGTCATTCTTACGGTATATATATTGCCATTTTTTTTTTGTGTTGCCCTGAAATTAAAATGAATTAACACTTCTTTGAGAACACACTCCAGCCTATTATAGCTGGTATGAATAACACCAATGTCATCGAGTTCACGAAACAGCGCTATTTCCTTGCAAACAATCTGGACTATAAAAACGGCCATTAACCTCAATGTTGGATAGCTTGTTGCCAATGTTCCTGGAAATGTATTAACAAGAATAGTGCGTAATAGTGGTTAGCCATCAGAAAGGGCTCTTTCTTTGAAAAATCACAAATCTCACAGAAAAAAAGTGGCTACACATTACTTAGCTCTGGTGTTATGAAACCTCCATGATTTGCTTCCAACATATCTTGCAGAATTCATGTGGAGAGATCAGTTCGCAAAGATGCATTTTACGCTCTGCTTCTGCATATTGCAGAGCAGTTTCCTGTTTAGTAAATCTAACTTGTTTCATCCAAAAAATCTTTACTTTTTAAATATACGTTTTCATTTATTTCAACTAGGTGTGGGGGATATATACTTAATTTATGTCAAGTGAAGTTTATGTCCAAGGGGGACATAACCTGGGGACATAATCTTTCACTTGATTCGAAATGTTTAGCTTGAGATTATCTTTGGACAGAAATCAATGGTTGAATAAAACCATGACATAATAAATGACAACACAGAGGCTTATCATGCTAATTACCAGGCTTATGATCAAAATTAAATCAAGAAATAGTTCATAGGTCATGGTAGATAGCAAGAGCCAGGGAGTGCAGGTATCATGTAAACTAAAACTAGAGAATGGAGTGTGGGACTTGCCAAGTGACAGGTACAGGTACTCACTGGCCAGATGGATATACCTTGCCTTGCCAGTTGGATATACCTATCTCAATTTCATGTTTCACAACACAATCAGACCCTTTCTGGTGTGTAACATAGCAGTGGTTTGCATAATGTATCTTAGTGAACCATTGTGAAGGCATCTGCATTGTCAAAAATGGAATGTTCAACAAGTAGAGTCAGTGATAAGCCAGCAATAACCATTGGTCATGGCAAGTGTTAGAGTCAAGGGAATGAAATCTTTAATGCCTATGATTACAGAAATAAAAAGAATGTATTATTAACTAGAAAACTGAGTTAAAACGAGTATGGCAGAGTGGATAGACCAAGTTCATTACCTTAATGATCTTGTTTCAGTCCAGTTAGCTCTGGGGGTTAAATACCTGCTCAATACAGCAAGCACGCTCTGGCTATTCAGTTCTACATTTCTGTCATAAATACACAAAAACAAAGAAAAGCCTGCTGACTGTGGTTTGAACATTAATTTTGTAATATAATCAATCATCACACTTTCACAAATTCTAAATGAACACACTAACCAGTAAATAAAAGCCACATAGAAATCAATTAACCAGTCTGGTGGTTTTACAAATAATATGATTTATTACAATTTTCATTATTAACAGAACAATAAAATCCAAACTAAGCAATGGTAAATAACATTATCAGTAACGGGAGAATATTAAAGGCAAGTAAAAAAAAACAAAACAAAAAACAAAGCAGGAAAAACATAAAAACAAGTACAGAAGGATCTTCAATTCTTGTAAAGTTGTAGTATGAAAAAGTGGGCCATGTTTTGTTGTCCAGAGAATGTTACCAAAAAGGAGGCAGTTTTTACATATAGTTTCTTCTATGTATATGATATTATTGACATGTTATACAGCATTATAAGTATATTATAAAAATCAGTTAGAACCTTAACATGTTGATGTTCACTAGAACAAGTGTCTGGTGTGATTTCCAAGGGTCCAGGACAATCCCACCACATGTTTATCAGTGCTGGATTTATGGCTTTTCTGGCCTGGGGCTGAAAGCTTTAATGGGCCTAATGAGATGAATTTGCATTTCCGCTGTCTACTTACTTAACATATAGATCACACCCACCAATGGCCCACACAACAACTAAAACAGTATACACTGCCTTTTCTGAGATAGCCAGCTAATATTACACTCTAGCATTGTTTGTATGTCTGCCAGTGTGTTCCTTTAATGACTGTACTCCATCCCTTGCCACTGGCCTTTATATTTATTATATATTTGTTTTCTTGTGCCGGATCTCAATACCTGGACACAACCAGTTTGTTCCCCTCTATCCATGCTGTCCGCTGTTTGATCTTGTGGTTAAATTTGATTGGCTACTGAAGTAGAATCTTGCTTTAAGCTCCACGGCCTCCACCCATTGTCAAGTTTTGTCAACTTGACTGCTATACATAAGGTAAATTAGACCCTACTTTTCATTATGTATTTTAAGAAAACTGGAATGCACAGGAAAAAGGAAAGTGAAATTCAGACGTAGGGAGCTATATAGAAACAGATTAGATGAAGCTTGTTTTTGGTGACAGATCTGCTTTAAATACACTAATCTTGAGGCTGATAGGCTAATGAGATCATTTAGATTGCAAAAGTCATGTGAGAATTGGAAGTTACGAGGTTCATAACGTTGAGTGAAGCAAAGAGTTATAGACCTTACTAGAATATGCAGACAGTCAAAACAAGATAGAGATCAAACAATCTAGAAAAATGTCTTGTTCCAAGATGTGAGCTAGATACCAGCTTGAACACCATGTCAAATGAATCGAAACGTACATAAACAGTGATTTGATTTTCTGGTATGTCATTTCAGTTTAATTGTTTCGTACATTTACAAAAAGGTGGATTATGAGCCCCTAATAAAGAGCTATTAGGCACTTTGAAGTTTGATGCAATCTGCTGAAACAATTACTTTGTCCAAAATTATAGGGCATTTAAAAAACAGCATTTATTTTAATGGCTGCTACTTTGGCAATCCAGGTAACCTTACATTTGATCTAGCATTGTTGAAACATTTAACCCCTTAAGGACACATGACATGTGTGACATGTCATGATTCCCTTTTATTCCAGAAGTTTGGTCCTTAAGGGGTTAAACAGAGTATTGTCACATGTTTACATACTGGACATGTTCAGTTTAAGATGTATAGCTAGGGTTCTGATAGATTAAGTGCTAAATTGAAAATTAAATTGAATAATGACATTTCGCAGGAAGATGGTGCATTAAAGCTTCACATTCTGTTTCATTTTTTTTTTTTTTTAAATTCTTTATTTTTGTTCGTGCATAAGGTTAACATGCGAATTTGCACTGCCACAATAGCTGGTGCACTCAAATTTGCATACACGCTTAGTCACATGGCGTTAATGACATTGCACTTTTTAGTAGATTAAATAAACAGGATAATTTCTCATGCTTATAAAGACAAATAAAAGTAGCATTTTGATTCACAGATATGTGTCACTTTGTAGTCATAGTAAGATTAACGGTCGAGCTGGAACATTGCATTACAGAGCATAGTTTTACACTTGTAGCTTTGCGTTGGATTGTACTGTGGTATGCTCTTGGTACATTCTGTGCTGTGATTTGTAATTATGCCCCGCTAGGCCGAAGAAACATAAACACAAAGAGCCTTCTCATATGGTCAGTGGCACTAGGTTGAGTAATGCCTATTGAGAGATAAAGAGCTTAGATTTTACCAGGGAAACTAACTGGGTGCTTGACAGCTGAAGACAAGCATGCAAGATGGTCCAAGATGGGACACATGAGGACTATATTAGCCGTGTAGTTTAAATGCTTTGCTGAATATGGAAGTGGGCCAGCTGGGGTAGCCTATATTCGGCCTGACCGGAGCCAACACAAATCCCCCCTGCATTTATGGTAGGGACACTGAAGGTCATGGTTTATGTATGATTGGGGGTTGATATCCTGCCAGGCTTAAGTTGGTAGAGTAAAGTTGTGGTGCTTTCTATTTTGCATATGGCAGGGTCCCAGGTGATATCCTAAGAAGCTACCTCGCCTACCATTTGGGGTTCCCGCATACATTTCTAGGTAACAGAGGAGTAGCTTTGGGGCGCTTGCTAAGGAGGCGAGCGTTAGTATGTTATCCATCGCTTACTACACCACATATGGAACTCAGTATAGAAATAAAGGCTGCAGATTATGTAACATTGCTTTTCCTGCTAAATAGGCTGCTGTTTTGCTTAAATTCAGTAATAGCATATTTTAGACTAAAAAGTTAACCATCAGTGTAATGCCTTATATGATCATGTTCGAGTTGCTATCTCAAGTTATGCTGGTCTAATGCTATGCTGTATAGGTTGTCACATAAGAAAAAAAAAAGAAAAAAAGGGCAAAGGCAAAAGCTCTGTAGGAAGTAATGTAAAATGAAAATAATAACAGGTTAAAGGCTATTATTATACACTTTTCTAGCCTGTAAAATGCAAGTCTTATGTTATGAGGTATGGTGAGAGAGTCCAATTGTAGTGAGGTGTGCGCCTGGTAGGCTCCGTTCGTGTGCAGCTGCTCAGCCGATCCCCTCCGAGTGCCTAGTACAGTCCCTGGGGAGGTTGGCAAGGGAGGGCCCCAAGTAAGGGTTACAATTCAGCATGGTGTCGAGTGTTGCAGCGTGGCGGTGGCAGACGTCTCAGGTATCCCGGGAACCTGCAGCAAATGTCCTCTTCTAGCTGTAGGTTATGTTGCCTATGGATTTCAGCTGCGGCATGAAGAGTTCATAGGTGCTGTTGCCCCCTTGTGGTTGGGTTGTCATCAGACGCTGCAGCCCTGTTGTACAGGTGTATCAGGCAGAAATCCCTCATTAAAGTGTCACCTCCTGCCGGGTCTGCCCGCAAGTTCTTTGAAGGGGGAGCAGTGTGGGCTACTTCTAAACCTCGTTGCCTGTTTTGGTGAGTAGCCTGTAGTGGATTCGGTTTTGGCGCCATCACATATGGCCTCCGCCATCTTGACTGCTGTGTCCTGGTGTCGGAGCAGGGCGGCCTTGCTGCTGCGCCCTGGGTGGTCGGGGCGTGCGGGGGTGAGAACCGGGATCACCCCCCCGGTCCAGAGGGGGGGGACGGGGCCATTTCCCAACGGGTCTGGCCTTGGCTGAGCACCGATGGGCAGGATAGTGGGGCAGCGGCCGTCTGCTCCACTCACCGCCGGAGTAGGCCTCGTTTGCGCCAGTGAGGATTCTTCCTCCAGGGGACTGAAACCAGGCAGGCCAGCCTCACCCTGGGTCCGGTACTCTCCACCCGATGAGGTCCACCGCAGCTGGTCGGCTTTGTATGCCAAAAGTCTGGTTTTCATGCTTATTTTGTTTTAAGTTTCAGGAGCTGGTCTGACATGCGACCATCTTGCTTGGCGGCCTGGCCCCGCCCCCCCATTCTGTTTCATTTTAATTAATAAACATAAATGACAGCAAAAGTCATACAAATTATCAAAAGTCTGGTAATAGGCATATTTTGTAAATTGACAACAGCAAGTAAAGTGTTTTTTATACTTTAAATAAAAAAACAACTGCAAAAAACAACTGTGCCACTTGCAGCCTCCATTTCAATCTCCCAAAAGCCAAATGTTCCTCAGTAGAAACTTATTTTAGCTCTCCTGAGCTAAACCCTGCTATGTGGGGCTTAGCTGATTGGCTGATCGCTGTCAGCTGATTGCTATCAGTTCATTAGCTCTCCTGAGCTAAACCCTGCTATGTGGGGCTTAGCTGATTGACTGATCGCTGTCAGCTGATTGCTATCAGTTCATTAGCTCTCCTGAGCTAAACCCTGCTATGTGGGGCATAGCTGATTGGCTGATTGCTATCAGTTCATTAGCTCTCCTGAGTTAAACCCTGCTATGTGGGGCTTAGCTGATTGGCTGATCGCTGTCAGCTGATTGCTATCAGTTCATTAGCTCTCCTGAGTTCAGCCCTAAATTGCAGTCCTAACACTGACAGGAGAGATAAAGAACGTTCCTGCAGAGGAACGTACGGTTGCATAGCAGATCCCAGGGAAGAAATAAAACCGTTTAAAACCAGGGCACTCATGACCATAACAACTATAGTGGTCTGTAATGATTATGTTGTTAGCAGTGTTTCTTTTTAATAAACATTGTGTATCTTAATGCACTCCAGCGACTACAATTATTCTAATACCTTTTTTTTCTCACCTTGCTATCTGACAACCTCACACTTAAATTTTGTTTTTAAACGCTAAAAAAAAAAAAAACACATTTTTTATTTCCAACTCAAGATCTGATAATGAAATGATCCAGCTGTTCTTTATAAATACGAGTTCACACAGCAATGTTAATGCTCCCGGTTGTGTGTTTAGTGTTGACTTGTTCTTGTCTGCGTGCTGTGAGGTGCAAACAGAAAGAATTCACTGTTCTCTTGGGAGGTTGGATACTGATCCGCACTCTGTCTCGGGTATTGCCATCACTGTGGCAAACTCCTGATGCTGCGCTCTAGGCAATGGAAAAGAAACAAGTGTTTATTAAGAGTGGATAAACACCACATCAACGAACATATGCAGATCCCAAATTAGTGCCTATAATTAGATAACTGCTATTCAGTGATTCTCGTCTGATGCTAAAATAGGCAGTGTTTTTCAGTAGCAAACGAGCCAGCAACACATGCCTTACTACGTCACACACCAATAAACCGAGAAGATGCTTACATCCCTGGCATGTGTGCAGTAATAAAGCAGAAGGAGGGACAGGCAGGTCCATAGCCTGGGGACAACAGAATACAGATTAGAAGATCTTTTTAATTTCATGCACATTCATTCTGTTAAATCATGAATGAAGAAATGGTGCAGCATAGTTCATTCTTTAATATAATAACACATATTTATAATATAAAAGCATATTTAATGAGGACCTCTAAAAGGTAAAAAGTCACACAAAATGCTAAGGCAGTTCCCCTTTATACAGGAGAAACTACCAAGCAAGCTAGTAAAATAATAAGCAAACACTAATATAAAGCCTAATGCATCTTAGAGTATGGAGTCCGACTGATAGGAGAAAAATATTTGGGAAAAAGGAGTCAGTAAATTACTTAATGATATCAAATACTGGAGATTGGTGCATAAATAAGTATCTCTAAATAAACAGTGCTACACTGTAACTTTATTAAACTGCTAAATCAAAAAGAGATACACTAGCACCTAAGTATCAGTATGGTAAATCTAATTCCTATGGTTATTTATAATATCAATCTTAGGTATATAGAAATACTTCGTTGTAAATGCTGTTCCCAAATGAGTTTCCAAAATGGAGTGCCAAAAGAATGGTGAACAAAACGTTCTAAATAAATATTCCCAGGGAGACTTTAGGTAATAGTCCCCTAGATAGCATGATAGTAAAAAATCCCTCTATATAGTTGAAAAAACACAATCTAAGGAAAATATAAAGTAGAGGGAAAGGTATAGCCAATTCAGATATAACGTTATAATATGAACAGAAGGGGAGTTGTCTAATGACAAAGGAGAAAGAAGAGCGTATTCAAAATATATAATAAAAGGATATAACCCAAGAAAAAGGCAATTCTATCCCTGTTCTATTATAATACCCTAGCTTCTGCTAATAAACACCTTCATGGGTGTTCTATGCTGAATGGCTAAATTGAATACTGTCTTGCTGTCGATAGAAAACGGACTCCAAACAAATAGTGTCAAAAAGGAAAAACAGATTAACAAACAGTGATCATAAAAAAGTGAGGGGAGGGTTTCCCTTAGTGCATAGTAAGTGATGCACTGTGATGTGCCGAAGTGCAGTGATAGGGAATCCCCCCATGTAACCCAACGCGCGTTTCGGAGTCTAAAACTCCTTCGTCAGGAGTCAGTAAATTACTTAATGATATCAAATACTGGAGATTGGTGCATAAATAAGTATCTCTAAATAAACAGTGCTAAACTGTAACTTTATTGAACTGCTAAATCAAAAAGAGATACACTAGCACCTAAGTATCAGTATGGTAACTCTAATTCCTATGGTTATTTATAATATCAATCTTATAATATCAATACCAATGCTCATCCCTCCCATTATGATTTACTGATTGACTTATTGATTATTATCTCCTCACTCCCCATTGTGGGTATATTATAGAAGGGTAAGTGCAAACTTCCCTTATAAAGTTATAATCTTTAGTCGTTGAAACTATTTCATTCATATTACTTGAGACTTAGTGAGCACATCGCTTGTGGTTTGAATCCCTACAGATCGCCATATATTTTAAACGGCTTCTCTGCAAGAGCAATATCCAACATAAATAAACAACATACTATTTGTGCTCACTTTATATTCATAATGTGATAAGCTTTTCATTCATGCGAGGGATGTAAGTCAACCCTCGATGTGGCTGACAGTTAACTCCACCCATATTGTGTTCACGTGGTCTTCATATGCCACGTCATCAGTGACGAAGTGATGACACCTATTATGATTGGTCAATGGATATTTAAATATCGGGGGGGCCTTTTGGCGGTAATTTCTAACCCCTGACGAAGGAGTTTTAGACTCCGAAACGCGCGTCGGGTTACACGGGGGGATTCCCTATCACTGCACTTCGGCACATCACAGTGCATCACTTACTATGCACTAAGGGAAACCCTCCCCTCACTTTTTTATGATCACTGTTTGTTAATCTGTTTTTCCTTTTTGACACTATTTGTTTGGAGTCCGTTTTCTATCGACAGCAAGACAGTATTCAATTTAGCCATTTAGCATAGAACACCCATGAAGGTGTTTATTAGCAGAAGCTAGGGTATTATAATAGAACAGGGATAGAATTGCCTTTTTCTTGGGTTATATCCTTTTATTATATATTTTGAATACGCTCTTCTTTCTCCTTTGTCATTAGACAACTCCCCTTCTGTTCATATTATAACGTTATATCTGAATTGGCTATACCTTTCCCTCTACTTTATATTTTCCTTAGATTGTGTTTTTTCAACTATATAGAGGGATTTTTTACTATCATGCTATCTAGGGGACTATTACCTAAAGTCTCCCTGGGAATATTTATTTAGAACGTTTTGTTCACCATTCTTTTGGCACTCCATTTTGGAAACTCATTTGGGAACAGCATTTACAACGAAGTATTTCTATATACCTAAGATTGATATTATAAATAACCATAGGAATTAGATTTACCATACTGATACTTAGGTGCTAGTGTATCTCTTTTTGATTTAGCAGTTTAATAAAGTTACAGTGTAGCACTGTTTATTTAGAGATACTTATTTATGCACCAATCTCCAGTATTTGATATCATTAAGTAATTTACTGACTCCTTTTTCCCAAATATTTTTCTCCTATCAGTCGGACTCCATACTCTAAGATGCATTAGGCTTTATATTAGTGTTTGCTTATTATTTTACTAGCTTGCTTGGTAGTTTCTCCTGTATAAAGGGGAACTGCCTTAGCATTTTGTGTGACTTTTTACTAATTCTACAATAAAGGGTTCATGCCCATTTTTGGGTGGAGCTAGTACCGCCTATCCTGACCGATTCCCCTTATCCTAGATTCAACATTTTGGTTGATCTACGACTAAAGGGGAATTCTGCTGTTCTTTATATTTGGACCTCTAAAAGGTCCTTGGTAGGCTTTTCTTTTTCCACAATATAATCCTAAAGATGAAGGTCACTAGACAGTGCATGGTGGACCTTGGAAAGTCTTCTTGTATCACATAAAGCAATCTAGTCCCAGGTCACTGGATTCCTCACAGAGAACCTTGGTAATTCTTGAGCTTCTGGCCACCAGACTCTGTACATAGTACCTTAGTAAGTCCTCCTGCATCACATAAAGCAATAGTGTAGCCATTGACAGATTCTAAGAACAACCATTCAGGCACTGAGTGACAGGAGGTTTTCAACAGACCAGTAGGATCAGAGTTAAAAAAGAAAAGAGAGTCCATCAGTCAAATTTACAATAACATTGAAATGATTTATTTCAGTAGATTAAACATTTTTCATGGGTGACTATGGATGGGAACAATAGCAAGTGTCATCTGACCATATAGTCACAGTAATAAGGAGAATGATTAAAATAAATGCTCATACAACCTGCAGATTTAGGAGTTAGTGGTATGAAGCTCCTGCATTGTGGTAAGATGGGGCTGTCGACTTTTTTGGTTTTTATCTGGTTGAGTCCCAGGACTTTCCCTTTTTTCTCCTATATATGGATGTATAACCATTGTCACCATTGGAATAGCTGTAAACTTGGTATTAAGATGACTGCACAGGCACAGTACACACTATAATTGACCCTCACCCCCACATAATGAGGGCTTTTTGTACTGATAAACAATAACACACTCTGAGTACGGAATGCTGGACTATCTGTTCTCCTCACTACAGGCCACATAGGACACTAGGTCCATACACTAAACAAGGAGATGTGATGGCATGCTGGAATGCTGGAGAAAAAGAACAATCCACTAAACTGATATACCGAGCTCTACATGGCAGTGGTCCATAGCACCTTAAACACACACCGCAGACAACACTCCTCTACAAAACAGTAACTAAATCAAAAGACACACGAAAGCAAAGCGTGGACAAGCATGCTCCTTGCAGGAAGAAAATAGTCAAGGACTAATAACTCATACCCTCTCTCTGTCCACCATCTAGCTCTACAGGGAGTGCAGAATTATTAGGCAAGTTGTATTTTTGAGGATTAATTTTATTATTGAACAACAACCATGTTCTCAATGAACCCAAAAACTCATTAATATCAAAGCTGAATATTTTTGGAAGTAGTTTTTAGTTTGTTTTTAGTTTTAGCTATGTTAGGGGGATATCTGTGTGTGCAGGTGACTATTACTGTGCATAATTATTAGGCAACTTAACAAAAAACAAATATATACCCATTTCAATTATTTATTATTACCAGTGAAACCAATATAACATCTCAACATTCACAAATATACATTTCTGACATTCAAAAACAAAACAAAAACAAATCAGTGACCAATATAGCCACCTTTCTTTGCAAGGACACTCAAAAGCCTGCCATCCATGGATTCTGTCAGTGTTTTGATCTGTTCACCATCAACATTGCGTGCAGCAGCAACCACAGCCTCCCAGACACTGTTCAGAGAGGTGTACTGTTTTCCCTCCTTGTAAATCTCACATTTGATGATGGACCACAGGTTCTCAATGGGGTTCAGATCAGGTGAACAAGGAGGCCATGTCATTAGATTTTCTTCTTTTATACCCTTTCTTGCCAGCCACGCTGTGGAGTACTTGGACGCGTGTGATGGAGCATTGTCCTGCATGAAAATCATGTTTTTCTTGAAGGATGCAGACTTCTTCCTGTACCACTGCTTGAAGAAGGTGTCTTCCAGGAACTGGCAGTAGGACTGGGAGTTGAGCTTGACTCCATCCTCAACCCGAAAAGGCCCCACAAGCTCATCTTTGATGATACCAGCCCAAACCAGTACTCCACCTCCACTTTGCTGGCGTCTGAGTCGGACTGGAGCTCTCTGCCCTTTACCAATCCAGCCACGGGCCCATCCATCTGGCCCATCAAGACTCACTCTCATTTCATCAGTCCATAAAACCTTAGAAAAATCAGTCTTGAGATATTTCTTGGCCCAGTCTTGACGTTTCAGCTTGTGTGTCTTGTTCAGTGGTGGTCGTCTTTCAGCCTTTCTTACCTTGGCCATGTCTCTGAGTATTGCACACCTTGTGCTTTTGGGCACTCCAGTGATGTTGCAGCTCTGAAATATGGCCAAACTGGTGGCAAGTGGCATCGTGGCAGCTGCACGCTTGACTTTTCTCAGTTCATGGGCAGTTATTTTGCGCCTTGGTTTTTCCACACGCTTCTTGCGACCCTGTTGACTATTTTGAATGAAACGCTTGATTGTTCGATGATCACGCTTCAGAAGCTTTGCAATTTTAAGAGTGCTGCATCCCTCTGCAAGATATCTCACTATTTTTGACTTTTCTGAGCCTGTCAAGTCCTTCTTTTGACCCATTTTGCCAAAGGAAAGGAAGTTGCCTAATAATTATGCACACCTGATATAGGGTGTTGATGTCATTAGACCACACCCCTTCTCATTACAGAGATGCACATCACCTAATATGCTTAATTGGTAGTAGGCTTTCAAGCCTATGCAGCTTGGAGTAAGACAACATGCATAAAGATGATGATGTGGTGAAAATACTCATTTGCATAATAATTCTGCACTCCCTGTATGCTTCTATAACCATTTTAATGAATGGACGAAGAACTGTCACTTCTTTGTAATACTGCAAAAATCCACACATTCCTCTAAAACTGCTGAACGCAATAACTCTTTCCTGCTTCAGCCAACGTTGTGCTCTTTGCTTTGACTGATACAGTGCCTAGTTTCTTCAATCTATCATCATCCCAGTTACTAGAATAGCCACTGTCTCTGCTAACAGCACTTACCTTAGTACTGATAAATTCTTTACCATAAACCCATCACTCAAAGTCTTCCGTCTACACTTCCATATTCTTCACCTCTCCCAATCCTGTATTCCAGTACTGACAGACAGCTGCCACACACAGGGCCGTCTTTAACGCGGGGCAAACGGGGCAGCTGCCCCGGGCCCAGTTGCTCCTGAGGGGCCCCAGAGCAGCTGCCTCGTGGGCCCCGCGATTTGAGCAGCTCCCCTTGGACCCGGCGGGGCGGCTGCACAGAGCCACACCAGCCGCAAGCTAAAGAGGGCCCCATGCACTAAGGGCCACCCGGTGGGCATGTGGCAGAAGGGGCCCGGTCGGGCGCTGTGACACTTAAACAGCGCGACCGGGCCCCTTCCTGTTCGGCAGCTGGCTGGGAGGAAGTGAGTGCTGCGCGTCACTTCCTCCCACCGGTGATCACAACCGCGCGGGAGGAGGAAGGCAGGGAGGAGGGGAGTTCCAGAGGAGAACTCCCATCTGCCTCAGCCTGCCACTGGACCAGGGAAACCACCCTCCAGAAAAAGGTAGGAAACTGGAGGGTGGCTAAATGTATGTCTGTGTGTGTCTATGTCTGTCTGTGTGCATGTCAGTATGTGTGTATGTATGTCTGTGAGAGTCAGTATGTGTGTATGTATGTCTGTGAGTGTCTATGTCTGTGTGTGTGTGTGTGTGTGTATGTCAGTATGTCTGTGTGTCACTAAGTCTGTGTGTGTGTCTATGTCTGTCTGTGTGTGTGTGTATGTGTCTATGTGTGTGTGTGTCAGTATGTCTGTGTGTGTCTATGTCTGTCTGTGTGCATGTCAGTATGTGTGTATGTATGTCTGTGAGAGTCAGTATGTGTGTATGTATGTCTGTGAGTGTCTATGTCTGTCTGTGTGTGTGTGTATGTCAGTATGTCTGTGTGTCATTAAGTCTGTGTGTGTGTCTATGTCTGTCTGTGTGTGTGTGTATGTGTCTATGTGTGTGTATGTCTGTGTATGTATGTGTATGTCTGTGTGTGTGTGTGTCAGTATGTCTGTGTGTGTCTATGTCTGTCTGTGTGCATGTCAGTATGTGTGTATGTATGTCTGTGAGAGTCAGTATGTCTCTGTGTGTCTGTCTGTGTGTGTGTGTATGTCAGTATGTCTGTGTGTGTGTATGTGTGTGTATGTGTGTCTATGTCTGTGTATGTATGTGTATGTCTGTGTGTGTGTGTCAGTATGTCTGTGTGTATGTCTGTGTGTGTCTGTATATGTCAGTATGCCTGTGTGTGTGTTTGTCAGTATGCCTGTGTGTGTGTCAGTATGTCTGTGTGTGTGTCAGTATGTCTGTGTGTGTGTCAGTATGTCTGTGTGTGTCTGTCAGTATGTCTGTGTGTTTGTCAGTATGTCTGCCTGTGTGTCTGTGTCAGAATGCCTGTTTGTGTGTGTCAATAGGTCTGTCAGTGTATGCGTCTGTGTGTGTCAGTATATTTGTCAGTTTATGTGTCTGTGTATTCATGAATGTGTGTCTGTGTTTGTGTGTCAGTATGTCTGAGTGTGTGTCAATATGTCTGCCAGTATATATTTGTGTGTCAGTGTATGTGTATGTCAGTATGTATCTGAGAATGCTTTAATATGTCTGTCTGTGTGCGTATGTGTCAGTATGTCTGTCAGTGTGATTGCGGGTTGGGTGTAATTAAGGGGCTGGGGGGTTAGGAGCAGGGCCCCGGGGGCCCAAGAAAATGCATTGCCCAGGATCCTAATCATATTATAGACGGCCCTGGCCACACACATACAACTTGCAGGCACTCTGTGCATAATGTCTATACCCAACTGATACCCACTGCTATACCTAAACTAAAACCCATCTCCCTTGCTGCCAGCAGTGTTTTTGGGTTATCCTTTTACCTAGCACCTGCCAGCTCCATATACAATGCAATCTAAAAAACACAATTTAAAATACTTCCTTCCTTTTAAATGCTTTATAAATTAAATAATTCATAAAATAATACCTTACATTTACATTACTTTATAAATTAATTAAATAATACCTTACTTTTAATTTATAATCCAGTATTGATTTAATAAACTAAATGTAATTCACGTGAACATCAAAATTCAGCTTTTCCTCCTACTGGCTGTAATTTGCAAGCCTCTCATTCCAAATATAAAGTGCTAAGTAGAATGGAAACCTGTTCTAGATAATATATATCTTGGAATGACAGCTGCGAGCATGATGTCACAGTTTGGTGTGCCATAGAATATTTTTTTAATTATTAGTTGGAATCACTGACTCCATCTGTTCCTTTCTCAGTATGTCACATACAGTGAGATACAGTCAGCGCGATTATAATATGATCTCAACACTGGCAATGGTTCCCAGAATTCCATTTAAAATAGATACAGGGCCGCTACTTGTAGTGAGTATACTTTAGTACATTAAAATCTATGCAAATTACAACACCAGGCGAATCTTGTTAATGTTCTTGTAGATCCCAAGGTGAAAGAAGCCTTGCTGTTTGTACACATGGATAGAACGGACAGTGATAAATGGCACTCGCCTTCTTATAAAGCAATGAGCTGATCAGGACATCCAATAATGAGCTGCCACACCGTAGCCTTTGGCACAAACCCAACAACTTTCCAGATATGTGATATAGAAAGAATTTGCTGCTTAATAAATAATAATGTATTGTATTATATGTTAAGATATCGCTTTACAGCTAGGTTTATTTCACGTTTATGAGGTTTTGGTGTGCCCCCAGTTTTCTTATTTATACAGAAAAGCTCTTGGTATTGCCAAACAATTGTAAGAAGAAGAGAGCAGCCAAAAACGATATTATTCACTTTGCTCTTTTTTTGGGCACTCTCTTATGGGGACTCCAGAAATAGAAACTGACATGGTGGGGCAGGTACTTACATCAGGACCATTCTCCCAGATTCGGGACATTTGTGGGGCAATAAAATAAAAAATTACAGTGAGGTAAACATTTGTAAATTTACCCCAAGTACCATGACCACTTCAGTGATTTAAAGTGGTCATGGTGTTTGGAGCCTGTTTGTGCAGCGTACTGCACCTCGGCAGCCAGAATAAAATTTCCAAGTTGGCTAATGTTAATTTTGTGCATACTCAGCATTTGTTGTCAGCACGCATAGGGACAGAGGACCAACGGGTCACGGCCTCTCCCACACACCTGCTGCCAAAGTCTTCCCTTCATTATTCTTTTTCTTCTTCTTTTTTTTTATGGGGGGACCATGCCAGCAAGGTTTTAATCCAATCAAAACCAGTGTTTTTAGTTCAATGAGGAAATTCTCACAATACAAGTGGTTTGAAATATTGTTTCATTAATATCTTTGCAAGTCAGGACTTAGATAAAGAACACACTCCATTCTAATACCTATAGCCAAGTTCTTATCCAAAGCCCATCTGTACAGGTACAAAACCGCTACTTAAAAAAAAATCTCACATTAACGACCATGGGAGTGGAACACATACATTACAGGGCAGAAGCAGACCTAATTTGGACACAGGTATTCCTTTTAAACCACCCCCTAAAATGCCATTTTTGTGGTAGTCCGACTATGCTTCCATAGCTATAAATTGCCTAGTCTTGTCATAATAATTTGGCTGAGATTTATTACACAATGATAGGATAGTGTTATACTGTAAACTGACTATCACCTCCTGTTCATAAAAACAAAATATTCAATGCAATAAATGCATTGAATAAATGCAATCCTTGGAAGGGTAAAAATAAAAACGAATTCAATAGGCGCCGGACATGGGCTTTTCATATATATTTATATATATATATATATATATATATATACAGATATAACTTCTCTGCCTTCACTTATAACATTTAATAGAATCCACACTTCAGTTTGTGACCATTTCTGTAAACCAATGCTGCATTCAGTCAATATACTTTGTATACTCATCCTCTGTTCCACACGTTCATGACATCATGGAGCACCACAAGGCTCTAATGAAGTTGACACATTAAAGGACCACTATAGTGCCAGGAAAACATGCTCGTTTTCCTGGCACTATAGTGCCCTGAGGGTGCCCCCACCCTCAGGGACCCCCTCCCGCCCAGCTCTGGAAAGGGGAAAGGGGTAATAACTTACCTTTTTCCAGCGCTGGGCGGAGAGCTCTCCTCCTCCTCTCCGCCTCTGATCCGCCCCGCCGGCTGAATGCGCACGCGTACATGCGCCAAGATTCAGTCAGTTCATAGGAAAGCATTTACAATGTTTTATGGACGCTATGCTCTCACTGTGATTTTCACAGTGAGAAGCACGCAAGCGCCTCTAGTGGCCGTCAATGAGACAGCCACTAGAGGATTAGGGGAAGGCTTAACCCATTCATAATTATAGCAGTTTCTCTGAAACTGCTATAATTATGAAAAAATGGGTTAACCCTAGCTGGACCAGGCACCCAGACCACTTCATTAAGCTGAAGTGGTCTGGGTGCCTAGAGTGGTCCTTTAAGCATTAACCTCTGATTATGTCAGTATTTTTTTAATGTTATAGCAGTACATTGTTTATACAATGTATTGTGTGTAATATTTTGCACCAGGAGCTCGTAGGGACAAGGTGGCTTGGGGTTACCACTTTTGGTACTGAAAATTAACCCCGAGCCACGCGCAGGATTACCCTCAGCGAGGTTAAACAGCAGGCATCACCTAGAAATGCGTCAGCGTGTTTTAAATAAGTAAACAGATATTTATTGAAACGACGGCTACATGTATACATCTATAAATTCATTTTTTCTTACCTTTTTTCTGTTCAGTTTCTTAGGTTTTTCTTTAATGAGCTGAATCTGAACACTTGGATAAAAGATGAATGGAGTCAGATATATGATTTAAACTATGTTAAGGAAACCTGGATAAACCCATTGTTAAAGTGAGTATTTTCACTATCAGGTAATAATGGTGGGGATTTTTCTTCCACAATTACTGCAGGTTGTGGCTCTCACGCTGTTGCTGTACTGTAAAGGTTGTGTTTGTATGCTAGAAGTTGTGTTTCCATGTAACTGAGACAAACAGTATGGGAAAAATTGTAGATATTGAAACAAAGTGAGTCCAAATCCCAACAAAGGAAATAAAGTAATTAAAAGTTAATAGTCTGGTCCGGCACAAGGGACTGTATCACATAAGGATAAGAGAAGAAACAAATAGCCAGAGATGAAGGTTCAGTCTAATACAATGGATGGTTACCTTGCAGTACAACCCTTGCTGTGTCCATAAATATGCTGGGATAAATCGAATCGCTATTAAAACTTAAGTGAGCATCATTTATTGGCTGAGTCACTTCCTGGTTTAGTGAGAGATCACTGCAGAAGCTGTGCAGCCTGGGTATTTGCAGCAAATGCAGGAACTTCAATTCAGAGTATTTTAAAAAATAAATATATTTTTTTGCATACATTTATTTTATATATCTAAAAAAATAATCTAGTTTAAAATTCCATACTGGGCATTATACACTAGGTCCCCTCTCTATAATCCTGCAAATTTAACTGTAAACATACTTGGAATCTAGTACCAGGCAAAACTTTCCTCAATGGGTTCAATGCCACTTCTGATGTCACAGCCTCCGTCTCTGTGAGAAGCATTTGATTGGACCGGTTTACTGTTTCAGAGCACATGCGCACACTCTAAGCTAGGTAGGGATGGGAGAGGGTGGACGGAGGCATAGGACTTTATTTTTTAAATTGTAATAACTTTTACTGGAGGGCATGCTGCCTTTCAAGGCAGACAATACATGGAGCACAGCCGTAGCGCTCTGTACATGGATCTAGTGTCCAGCCCCTCTTGCACCTCGAAATCTGATGACAGATTTCAAAATGATGTTACGGTACCCCAAAAGGCAGGACTGTCCTGGCAAATTCGGACTAATGGCACCTATGTTGATTAACCTTTGCTTGGACGCAGTCACTGTTCTCTTCTATTCTCCTGACAAGGAAGGCCGACACCAAGAAATGTTCAATGTCCTTCACCATCCTAAAGAGGAAATGAGATATCACCATATAACTGGTCTATGTACCAAGCGCCATGCATCTATGGAACCTTCCTAGCAGCATCTATACACACACATCTATATATTCATTTAATAAGAATGATGAGAAGGGCTGAAAGGGACTTACACATAAGTATTATTTTTAGAACTTTGTAAATCACACACCTCCTTCTTTTTGTTCTTTATATGTATAACCAACTAGGGATTTAATAAAGCTATTTTTTTTCTTTGGGTTTTTATAAAATTAGGCAGTTTTTTGCCTTACACTAAAGCCTCAATCAGGGTAATAGGACTGTTATCAGGCTTGCCTCTTCTGTCTAAGTCTCGTTCAGCCCTTCTCATCATCCTTACATTGGGTTATGCCCACAGTACACTACAACCCACTACAACGTCGGTGAGGAGTATCTCCCTCCTCTACTGATGTTGTATATTTCTTATTTAATAACAATATTACTATAAAAACATATACAGATTCACCAGCGTACACATCTTTGTGCAAAAGGACACGCAAGATAACTAATTCATTATTATGATTTCATTAGCGCTAACACAGTAAACGCATTACATTTAGTAATTGGGATATGTCACAGCACGTAATTGATATAAAAAATATTGTAATATGAATAAATTCAAGCAGACCTTCTATAGTAACTTTCTGAAAAGTAAATCTAGAGGAGTGGCAATTTTTATAAACTCTGACTTGAATTTGACCCGACTAGATAGTAAATCGGACCGAAGTGGAAGATATATTTTTTTAAAAGGAAAGGTTAATGACCAAATGATTATGCTTGTAAATATATATGTACCCAATGCTAATCAGGCATCATTCTTGAGAACCTGCCTGAGGAAATTGGAGAATTTTAAGGAAGGAGTTTTGATAGTTGGGGGAGATTGTAATATAGTGTTGGACTATGCTGTAGATAGCTCTTCAAAGACTAGAGAAACACAGATGAATCAGAGGGCATTAGTTCTAAAAACACTACACTTCTATCAATTGATAGACTGTTGGCGTATCTTCCATCAGGACGAGAGGGATTATACCTTTTATTCAACACCTGCAGATAGTTACTCAAGGATAAATATGTTTTTTGTAAATCATAGATATCTACATTTAGTTAAAGGAGCAAAAATAGCACAGTGAGATTACATGGTCGGACCATGCCCCCATTTTTCTAGATATTGAACTGCAAGGCGATATGAAGGGTAAAAACATCTGGAGACTAAATGAGTCCCTCCTTGACGACCCAAGGGTCATCAAGGATTTAACAGAAACAATATCCCAATATTTCTTAATAAGTAATAAGATAATTGTACAGATGCTATCAATGATATGTGGATATGGGAGGCTCATAAGTGTGTGATCCGGGGGGTTCTAATTAAATGGGGAGCTAGATGTAAAAAGAACGTGCTGAGGAAATAGAAAGGTTGACGAAAACATTAGAGGCAACGGAGTCTACCCATAAGCAAACTCCAACAGAGGAGAATTTTAAACGCTTAATGGTAGTCAGATCAAAGTTAAGGGCATTATTGAACTATGAAGGTCAAAGAGCGATCCCGCTGACTCAAAGTACATTGTATACATATGGGGATAAAAGTGGGAAATTCTTAGCTAAAGCACTCAAAGCTAAGTTGCAAAAAACTTATATCTAAAATCAAAGATAAACAGGGGAAAATATGTAATACCACTGAGGAAATAGCAAATACTTTTAGTAATTATTATAAAGACCTCTACAATTTAAACCCCCCATAGAAGACCCCTTATTATAGAGAGCACTATCTATCCAAAAAAATACCAATAAAAATTTCAAAAGAAACAGCAGCTCAAATGGAGGAATTGTTCTCCCCAGAGGAACTCTCTGCGGCGATTGAGGTAATACCCCTTAATAAAAGTCCTGGGCCAGATGGATTATCGGCACGCTACTTTAAACAATTCCAAAACATTCTTGCGCCACACTTTCTTAGAGCCTTTAATGGATTGTCTTCAACTACTGACATCCCACCATCATCATGTTGAGAGCTGTAATTGCTGTGATATATAAAGATGGAAAAGATCCAGAATTATGCAGCAGTTATAGACCGATTTCACTTATTAATCTTGATTTAAAAATATTTGCAAAACTCCTGGCAAATAGACTTAAGCCCCTTATGCCTGGACTGATCCACCCTGATCAAGCTGGCTTTGTCTCTGGCCGTGAAGCCAGACACAATACTACCAAAATTTTGAACATATTACATGGAGCTATAATAAATGAAAGCCCTACAGCTTTGTTAACAATTGATGCTTAGAAGGCCTTTGACAGGGTGGATCAGTCCTATCTGCTCGCAATGCTAGAGGCATGGGGGCTTGGTCCGAGATTTTGTAATTGGATACATATACTGTATAAAGCCCCTTCAGCCACGGTTCGGATTAATGGTCTACTTTCAAATCCCTTCATTATTAGCAACGGCACTAGTCAAGGATGCCCGTTGTCCCCTCTTCTTTTTGTTTTAGCATTTGAACCTTTCTTAGAAGCTATACGAAGAAACACCGACATTAATATAGAGGGACTAGAGGAGTGTTATAATCCAAGGAGCTGACCCAGGAAGATGATAAGCTTTCATAAAGATATGAGTTTTAAGGTACATTTTCAAGGATCCCAGGCTAGGTGGGCTGACTGTAGAAATGGTGTGGATCATCTAGGTGAGAGTTAACAATGTGAGAATGAGTAGAAGACAATAGAAGGTCACTAGTCGAGCAAAGTGATCAAAAATGAATAATTTGTTAAGTAGGAAATTAAATTAGGGGTGAGATCGTCAAACTTTGCACATCAGTAGTTTGAATTAGATACTGAAGGGATACCAATGTAAGTACTAGCAGGGGAGTAAGGGGTGAAAGGAGGGGTACGTAAGGGTGATAAGCTTGGGATCCATTAATTTCAAACTGAATTGGTGCAATGTTGATATGTGTATGCCTATTAACATTCCAGTCATTTAGTTTATTTTACAAATCATATCTACTTTTTTCCTGTAAGTCACTGTTTGAATTGTACTGCTGTCTATATAGTTATACATTGATTAATTTAGATTAAGAATGTTACCCTGGATTCAATTAGTGATCTATTCACTAAACAATGAATTGTAATGACTCAATACCCAAATACCCAATACTCAATACCCTTGGTTTAATACCACCTGTCTTGGCCTACATTTTACATATCATCATTATTCTGTATAGTGTTTAAATTCCTACATATTTTATCTTTGACACTTCCTTTGTGCTTAGACTGTCGGTTCAAGAGTCATTCATACTAAGATTAAAATGTTTTCTTCTTACATCAGGCGGCAACCAGACATCCAGAATTTAATAAGTAGCTTGGAAGATAAAACCAGAAATGAACCCAGCCCAGTAAAAACATCAAAAATAACAGAGACAAAGCCGTTTAACTTAACAAAACCTAAGCCAAGGCCTGTACTCGCACCACAACGGATACCGACCCAACAGCCACATAAACCAGTAAGCTGACCTCAGCTATGTCAGTCTAAATAAATGTGTTGCATTCTTCACTGCAAATCCTTATTTTTAAGTAAGAATGTTTCAAATACAAATACTTTCCTACGGACCTAATGGGTGAGTTACTTTATCACTAGGTGCCCGACAGTACCTACAAACCTCCAAAGGAACATGAAATTCTACAAACAAAGAAGAACAAGAACCGTCAGAAAGCAGAGGTATGTTGCTTATTTACTGAGGTCTCCTATTTCTATAACCCCTTCAGTAAAGCATAGCATACGAAATTGTCAATAATCTCACCTCACCTTTATAGCACTCTGTCATGGTATGTTCATAGACTAGGATAGGCAGAAAAATCATCATTCTAGCAATAGACCAAACAATAAAGAACACATAATCCAACCCGGGGTCTCTCTACCTTATTAGGTTAGAAAAGTTTTTCATGAGGAGGTGGAAGTCGTGCCTTAAACATCCTCTTGGTCCGGACTTGCTAATCCATATGATATGTAATAGACCACAGAAAAATAGGTCCAATATAGTTTAGTACAGGGGTAGGCAAACTTTTAGCAGCACTGTGCCGATATAGGGTTGTGATGTCCCGTAGCGTGCCGATCCTATATTTTTAAATTGAGTCGTCTATGCTGCCGTATTCTGCTTGTATTATTTTTACTGTAATTGCTTTTTATCGTTGTATTTGTGTGTATATGAGCTATTATATTGCATTTGTTCATTAGTAGTTTATGGTATCGTGTATGATACACATGAATGTGGGCTGTGTATGGGGGCTGCTTGTGGAATTGTGTGTTGATGGATCTGTCACATTGTGTGTTTGGTAGTGTGTGGGGGCTGTTTGGGGTATTGCATGTGAGAGGCTGCATGTGGGGTTGTGTGCATGTATGTGGATTGTTAGTGGTGTTCATATTATTTGTATGAGGGGAGGGTTATTCTGCATTTCTGTGTATATCTAGCAGTGTGGGTGGCTTCCCTGGGTGCCAGTGGGGACCAGGCTGGCCAGGTACAGGTCAAGGACAGGAGCTGCGATAGCTGTCGATGGCTGCTCTACTACAGTGTGGATTCCCATTCGCAAGTGCTAGGAGGAAGTGATCTGAGATCACTTCCTCTATGTTCTGCAATGCATAAATTGAGGATTGTCCTTCACCACCTTTTCATATTAGCAGATATCTGAAGTTTCACTGGGACTCCTGATAGGCTAGAGTGCGTTTGGCTCTAGCAGCCTTGAGTGCAGTGCAAAGACACCTCGAGTGCCGTGCATGGCACTAGTGCCATATGTTGCCTACCCCTGGTCTAGTATATTGAAAGCATGGTTACTGAATAAGTAAACAAGTAGGCGTGGACTCACATATTATAGAGCCTCAGAATGGCTCCTCATAATTGGCATAGACTGGTACAATCCCCACTCTGGGATATATGGGTGAATAGTGTCCTCTCCATGGGTATATACAATAGAAAACAGAACTATATAGTGCATCCTGTGCAAAAAGCAATTGCTAAAAAATGGATGATTACTTACAAGATACAGTAAACACAGTGTGTCTTCCCCAGCAAGGAAATTGTGTCTAAAAGTTAATAGATGTTAAAGGAAGGTCCAGGAGAAATTAAAAAGTAAAATAAAACCCTTTACATATATTAAAACAATAATTAAATCACTCTCATAATACACAGTATTGTGTATTATAAGAGTGACTAAAAAGGTTTATTATATATACAGGGCTCAAAATTTACACTGTGCACTAGCCATTTGCTATTTGCCATGGTCTCTCTAGGCAAGTAACTTTTAAGGCCTGGCTAGTAGCAAGCGATTTGAAATTTTAAGCCTTGAAGATAGACAGACAGATAGACAGACAGATAGATAGATAGACAGACAGATAGACAGATAGATAGATAGATAGATAGATAGATAGATACATAGATACTGTAGAGGGTAGAGTAAGTAGGTGTTAATACTTTTTGGTTTATGATAACTTCACAAATGACCACAAAAGACCATGAAGTAAATTCAAAACTACTGGATTTTTTTTCAATAATTCCTTTGCGTATTTTGCAATTTCTAAGGCAAAGCCAACATGGGGAAATATGCTTTAAATACACACTGATCAGCCACAAAATGATGTGAATAGCATTGATTATATTGTTACAATGGCACCTGTCAAGTGGTGGGATATATTAGGCAGCAAGTGAGCAGTCAGTTCTTACATTTCATGTGTTTGAAGCAGGAAAAATGGGCAAGCGAAAAAAATCTGAATGGCTTTATCAAGGGCAAAATAATGATGGCTAGACGACTGGGTCCGAGCATGCAGTGGTTAGGACCTATAGTGGTAAATGCAGTGGTTAGTACCTACCAAATGTGGTGCAAGAAATTGCAACCGGTGATGCAGCATCAGTGTCAAATGTGCCATGGGCTCATGGATGCACATGGAGAGTGAAGGCTAACCCGTCTGTGTGATCACACAGAAGAGTAACTGTAGCTCAAATTGCTGTAACACTGGCTGTAAAAATTCTGCCCATGGTAGAAAGGTGTTAGAACACACAGTGCTTCACAGTTTGCTGCACATGGTGCTGGGTAGCCAAAGACCAGTCAGAGTGCCAGTGATGACCCCTGTCCACTGCCGAAAGGGCCTTCAGTGCGGACATGAGTGTCAGAACTAGACCATGGAGCAATAGAAGTAAGTTGCCTGGTCTAATGGTTCATGTTTTGTTTTTTAGATCAGATGGATAGTCGGGTGCATGTGTGCTTACTTTACACCCTGCAACACTGCAAAAATTGTTCAGGATTAGTTTCAGGTAAATGATAAGAGTTCAAGGTGCTGCCTCGGCCTCCAAATTCACCAGACCTCAATCAGATTGAGCATCTGTGGGATGTGCTGGAAGAACAAATCCAATCCATGGAGGCCCAACCTCGCAACTTGCAGGACTTAAAGGATCTACTGCTAATGTCTTGGTACCAGATACCGCAGGACACGTCAGAGCTGTTTTGGCAGCAAGTGGGACCTACACATTATGGTGGTTTTACGTGTATTAGTCAATTATACAACAGAAAACAACACACGTGATTACTATTCTTTTAAAGTCATGGATTTATTGTATCCAATGCGTCAGGTTTAGCACATATTTTAAACATACATATTTCTTACTTTTTGTATATAATCATTTATTAAAATTGTGTCAAGCTTTATCTGGTGCTCTGAAAACTGCACGATGCATTAAACAACTATTATGTTCCAATGACTTTTCCTTTTTCTATTTTCTAATCTACCTTATAATATGCTTGTTTATTATATCTGGTTTTTCCCTACTACCCGACATACAAGCGTCCAAAACGCTCTAATTACCTGTAGTTCTCAGTTCATTGTATTTTAGTTCAAATGTAAAGCACACTGTTTGACCCTATATCTACAGATAATTTATATCACTATTGTGTGAGGGTGATCGTGAGTATACCTGATGTTTTGTTGTAACAGATCCTTCTGAATGTGGATGTCTTTGGGGCATTCTATACATTTTTTTATAATTTTTTTTTTCATTTGTTTTTATAAAATCTACACAACGAAAATAAAAAAAATACAACGGAAAAAAACCCCACAACTATTATGTCCAAAAGTAGATATTGGCCTTTTCTCCACACTCAACTTATTAAAGAGGTTACAACCCATTTCTTGCCTCTTGATAGACAGATTTTCAGAGACTAAAAGCATTGAATAGAAACATTCAAATAGAATGTCATAGTCTCTTCCCATAAATTGTGATTTCACTGTGCTGGTATTAGTTAGGAATGCAAATTACGTCTAATTGGGGTCAAGGAGTTTATAAATTACACAGTGAATTTTGATGAACGCAGAACTGATTTACAACATTTTAGCCAATAGTTGGGTTATTGACAAAGCTCAGCAAGAACAGAAAAAGAAATGCGTAAAAGGCATAAGTATTATTTCAAGCTATATTACAGTGTAACTTTGTTATTATCTGTTCGTTGGAAACTCATTCCAGTTCCGCTATATTGGTCTGAATTTTGCAATCCAGTTGTCAATCACATTTTTATAAAGAATTCATTTTCTCCGGTCTGTGTGTGTGTGTAACTATGTTATGATCTGATTTTAGGAGATTTTGATGGAGGCAAATATGGCGCACTTCAAATGTGCCAAAGCAGAGAAATCTCAGAAAACAAAAGTAAGTTAATCGTTATGGGGCATCAGTGTTAACACAAAGCTACAGAAAGGAAACAGGTCCGTATTTATGGCAGGAAATAAATGACTTACTTATTTTCTTTGATTTGATGAAAATTTTTTATATTTCCCCAGTATCATTGACTGGATATCACTGATACTGATTTTAATGAGATGGGACTGGTCTATCCTTAGCAATCGAATATATTTACTAACATTTGGCTGATGTGTGAAATCCCTTGAAATCTTGAAATAAATAATTTCTGCAATTTATTTTACCTCTTGATTTCATTTTTAACCAAGAGAACAACTAACAGCTTTTTTAGTCTGCGTGTAACCACCAAATTCAACGATTCTTACAATCAATAACTCCCTAATTTCCAATAGGAAATATTAAATACACGGAGAGCAGTTTGCACACTGGGTAGGGGTGTAAGCAAGGGCCTTGGTAGAATTTGTGCCAAATAGTGTTGGAAGCACCTTTAACCCCTAAATGAATGCTTAGTTTCTCCATATGAATTTCAATACAGTCAATGACACATGCATGATAAAAATACCATAAATTCGGCAAGGTACTTATATATTGCTGCATTAATAATGCATGTATGTGTAAAACTGCTGAGAGTTTTGCACTTAACACATGTATGTGTCAAAATGAGCACATATATTCAGGTAGTTTAACCCCTTAAGGACCAAACCTCTGGAATAAAAAGGAATCATGACATGTCACACAGGTCATGTGTCCTTAAGGGGTTAATGCATAATGCATCTTAAATGGTCATTGAAAACACCAAATACAATATATGACCACATACCCAACATCACTGTGTTATGACACATACATGGTGTGAAGTCCATACTTTCTGTTGCTTTCTGTCGCAGGGTTAGAGAATGGATCTCAGATTTTGGGACACAGGACTGACAGTCGAGGCAATTTATATGGGTATAATCTGTAGTCCAGAAATGTGTTGAAGGTTTAAGTCCAGTTAGCACGGGTTTGGATGCAAGAGGGCAAGCAAAGAGTCAAAGTCCAGTTTGTAATAGATAAAAAAAAATGCACTATACAGGGAAAGTCCAAAAACAGGGACAAGAAACAAGCCAAGCATGTCAGGTCAGAGGAGGCAATACACAGGAAAAAATATAATAGCATGTAGCACAGAGTGACTGAAAGGATCCTTAGCAAGATATAGATGAACTACCTAACAAAAGGCAGTGATAGTAAGGCATATGCCAGACCTTAGAGTGGCCAAACTTAATGCTTAGACAGAAATAGGAGATTAAGGAACTAGAACTAACAAGAACCAGAGTAAAACTACCTGAAATTAGGACCAGGCCAGGTCAGGAATATCAAGAACAACCAGTACATAGGCCCAAATCAGGGTCAGTGATACCAGAATACTATTACAAGTCAGGAGGTAAGAGGTGTTAGAACCAGAAAAGTCAAAACTATAAAGGAGTCAGAATAGGGGACTACAGCCAGGATGGGGGGACAACTGGAGAATCAACTGCGGTGACCTGGCCACTCCTTCTTGGACCTTTCCATGACCACCTTGGAAGGAGAATCTGACTGGCTGGACATAGAGACCTTGCATACCATATGATGAGCTAGCGCTGCAAACCAAGTGGCCCCCATTCCTGTGTGCAGCAAGGGGGTGAGTGGTAGGTAAGTTTTAAGTGACAGTTTCATCCATCATGCATCTCCAGTTATGTAAAGAAGAACAGTAGTCAATAACTGAGAAAGGTACAAAGGAGTCCCAGTTCAGTATCAAAGTTTTCTCTAATCTCAGAAATGCTGTCCAGTAACTGTTGTAGTTCTATCTTCAAAATGCCCTTTTTGTTTCTGTCGTTTACAGCGGATTCTATCTGAAATAATGCAAGGAGAGGAAAATAAACTGGCATTTAATAAGACCAAAGCCCTCCAGGCTCCAGTGTATAAGGTGAGCATTTTATCTGAAAATGTCTGTAAATGTATAGGCATTATGCACCAAAGACCGGGTTCTTTAGTGTGTACGTAGAGTGCTTATTGTTGTTTTTATAGTTTGGGTTTTTTACATTCTTTCTTTTTTTGCAGTGCGTAGAAATAACACTTACTGGTAAAGACATATTAGCCAAAACATGAAAAATAAAGTACATGTAGAAACCACTGCACAATTTTATAATATTAGCAGCAACATCCTAGAGACTATTAGCTTAAGTACAGAACAGTATCTCCAATAACAAAAATACTCTAGTTGCATGAAAAGACGATTATATTTATAGTTAACAATGTAAATAGGCGATAGTGAGATAGATAATTATCACCACACAATGTTCAGAAATTGTATTAAAGCTTATAGTAAAAGGGCACAGTGACAGTGCTGGAATTGCATGGTAATGCATAGCACACTTACTATAAATGGCATTTGTGAGGTTAGCCTAACATATAATCCCGAGAACCCCATAGACTATAAATGTGTTTAACTTCTGGACTGTTGTTTATTCTGGGACAAGGTGGAACAAGGTGGAACAGTTCCAAGCACAAATAGATTACTAGCTGATTCCCATTGGAGAGTGATGTTCCTGCAGTTCCATATTCAGGTGCCTGGAGTCCCGGGTTCCGTAAAATGTGGTGACTCAGGGACACCACTAAGCAGCCACCAGGGTAGGAGATGAGCATGGGGACCATACCTTCTGAGCCACACACCCCAGGTGTAGGCTTTGGTGGAGTGCAGGTAATGCAGAAGGATGACTTCTTCAGATGCTCTCCCAGGGAAGGTCAGCGGAGTATACTCTGGGTTCTCTGATGAGTTGCACTCCGTCAGTGTAGGACCAGGCATTATTCCTTTCAGTTGTCAAAGTTGCTACATAGCAGGGGTGCCCAATAGGTAGTTCCTCAGATGTTGTAGAACTACAGCTTCCATGATGCTTGTTGTTTTAAAACATCTGGGGATCTACCTTTTGGACATCCCTGCTGTATAGTATGCTGCATGGACGGTGTCTGTTTCACACACGCGCTTAGCCAAAAGTTGGTGCAGAGTAAATCGAAAGGCCACCAGAGTATTGCTCTGAGGCACTGCAAGTGTTGTCTGCCATATTGCAATCGTCAGTGTGAAAGACGCTGGTGGACAGGAGTCAGCTTGCACGAGTATTGGAAAGTTGAGACTCCGGGATGACCCTCTCTGGCAGAGAAAGGGGGATGGGTCAGTTGTATGCTGCAGATTCCCAAGGGGCTTAGGGCAGAAATATCAGCCACCTCCCTCCCACCTGGACCCTCAGGTGTGCGGTTTTGCACTTGTACTGCCAAAGATGCCAGTTCCTGTGCCAGTTAATATGTAAAACAAGCTTGATAAGTTTCCTCGAGTCTCTCTACGTGAAAAGCCTGGATATTCTTATGAGGGAATAAGAAATGACAGCACATCTGCACGGAGTTCGAGCTATATTCATCCAGTATGGCAGCCATGCCCCGCCCCATTGTTTTGCTTTTTTACTGTTTGTTTTTTCTCCTTATCTATTGGCCGTTCAGTGTCAAGTTTATGTCATTAAAGAACAAAATAGCATAACATGTTTGAAACATGGAAATGCACTCTGAGGGCATAAAGCTATGATAAAACAGCAGGTTAAGGTTCAAGGATATAACAATGTTAAAATAAAGCTATGTAAATTTATACTATTTAAATTTTTTTATTATTCATTCATCTTTATGAATATTGTGAGAGGGAGGTAAAATGTTTTATAGACTGTATGGAAGCCTAATTCTTCAGACGGGGTATGAAATATAATACGAAAGTAGAAGTGGGACTCCAGAAATGATTTTGTTTTGATATTGTCCCATAGGGTGATAATGTGCCTGTTAGATTAAATGCCACAGCCATTTTAAGAGAAGGAGCCCTCTACCAGCGCCAAGTGGAAGAAGAGCTACGTAGGTATGTTAATTAAGAATATATTGAGTTATGTTAAGGATCTTAATGTATGTCTGTTTGCTTTATGTGTGTCTGTTTATTATTATTATTCCATTTTACTGTCACTTAGGTACACCTCACCATGTACTGTATTTATTTTTATTTTTGTATTGAGTGCCCCTATATAGTAAGTTGATGGTTGACAGCCAATGACACAAGCCATCATTAAGTCACTAGCTTAATCTGTGAGCAGTCATCTCCTCTCTGGTAGAATTCACAATCAGATTATGTATCAGAGATGGCAGCAGGGTAACACCCGAGCACCCAGTTCCTCCCACTTACCGCCTATGTGTCCCTATTTAGGAGAGACATTCCATATTTTGGACCCAAGACCTCTCTCCCTCTTTTCTATTCTAATGTCCCTCTTTTCTCGATGCTCCATATTGTTGGTGTGTCTGAGTGTGTAATAGAATGCCACAGCAATAACACTCACAGGAATGTGTTTTTAAACTACAAAATGAATTTAGAAATACATTTGGGTAAATAAGATACACTGTTCTTGCTCTAAATGGCATGTTAATTGAATAAATTGTTATTAGTAAGTCACCTAAAATTTCTCAGAACAGTTCTGCCCCTAGTAACACCCCTACTTACACCCTTGTTTCCATTTGCAATCTTGGGAGGTGTGCCCCTCCCATGCAGGATGTAGAATTTGTCTGATGATGTATCAGGGCAGTAACGCACCAGAGTGGCATGCAGCTCCAACCATGCAGAGTGTACAGTCTGTCTGAGTAGCTCCTGAGCATGCAGCTCCTCCCATGCAGGGCATATAGTCCGTTTTATGATGTGCCAGGGCAGTAAGTCTTCAGGGTAGCTCCAGAATTCACAGTCAGACAATTCTGCAGAATATCTTGGGGTATTCAGGTTTTTTTCCTTCAAATGTCTTTTTTAACACATCTTGATCAGAGGTTACTTGTTATTATAGATATCTCTAACAAGTCTCTAACCTGTCAGTTAGTGGAAAATGTCTGTAACCCTCACCCCAATTTACTTCTTATACCCCCCATACCTAATAAATTACCATTAGTGCCATTTGTCTAAAGCAGAGTAAGCCCTCTTGTCTGTAAATGGATTTGTTTAAAGGGACACTATAATCACCAGAACCACTACAGCTTAATCGTGTATTTTCCTTCAAAAAGCCTGGTTCTGGTGTCTATAACATTCAGACTTTTTAAAGTAAAACACTGCCTTTTCAGAGAGAGACATTATTGCCTAGTAACTCAGACAGCCACTAGAGGTGATTCCTAGTCCAGCATTTTCACTCTCTGCATTGAGATGCCTTGCTTCATTGCAAACTTATAAGGAATGCATTGGATTGGGTGAGATGATCAAGATTGAGAGGTGGGCCCAGTTGTGGGGAGACTGGCGCAGCGATGAAGAGAAGTTAAGTAAAATACCTTTTAACTCTTTTCTAAAGGGGGCCGTTAACATAAATATTTATTGCAGCACTATAGTGTGCAAGGACAAGTGTTTGCTGAAAAGCCAGCCATTCTGATTTTATTTAGAAGAAAGACAAAAGCTACCAGATACATTTATTTCTATATTATATATCAAAGGGGTAACTTCCAAAGGGGTAACAGGATTGGAGGGGTGGGGTGCTGACACCAAAAGGAATCTGGTCTGAATTCCAAGTATACACAGAATCAAAGGGAGTTGATGCCAAACGTGCATTTCTAGTAGTCCAGTTGCCCCTTTGGAGGTGACCACAAGAGAGCATAAATTGAAAATAGTCTCTGGAAGCAGTTTAAGCAGTAATTATTGCAGTTAGTATGTTTATATCCCATGTTAAAATTGGCTGTAACTGAATTTGTTTTATAAGAGAAGTGATTTTTTACTATCCTTGTAAAATGTAAAACTATATTTTTTTGTTTCCTCTATTCCCTTACTCTGTATTTTGCAAACATTCTGCTCTTACTGCATGTTCTGCGTATCACTCCCTATTTCCTTTTTCCTTGTAAACTGAAAGCAAGCACCATATATTGTTCTTGTTCATAGGTATTATATCAAGTTGTTTTTATTAATGTACTATATATTTGTGATTCACTTTGAATTCCTGATCATTATTTAATGAATAATTTTGTGCATAAGAGTAATAGTTTGATACCCATAGACTGTCTAAGTTTCAGATCGTTGCTCTGTGATCTATTTTCTAGAGTTGAAAAACTAGTGGACGGAGCACGAGACCCGAGTGAGTTTCTAGAATGGCAGAGGCAACAACGGGAGAGAGACCTCGAACAACAGCTGGCAGAGATAGAGTGCAGGCGTCTCGAGGGCAAACTTAGCCGCGAGGAAGCAGTCTTGGCTCGCCAGAATCTTATCCAGGAAAACAAGAAGAAGGCTCTAATGAAAAAAGAAGAGGTGAAATATTGCGAAATTAAACAGATTTGTGAGGCTTCTGTACCAACGCTCATGTATTAAAACAAGATGTACAGCACAAAGCCAGTTTTATGAAGACATCTAATTAATCAGGAGTAATGTATAGGTATCAGGCAGCTGAGATTCAATTATCTGTATTCTGCTCGTTTGTACTCATGTAGCATTAATGCCAGGAAGCAGGATTGTAATTTCTAAGACAAATAATCTAATTCCAAGTGTGACAAAAATGAATAAATATGAGTAGTCATGAGATGGCTGTAAACTCTAACGAGAGCGCACGTTTCGCATTTTAAAATTCATTATTGTTTTAGCATATCAATAAAAAGCCAGACATACAAACCTACAAATGGTTTCAGAGGAAGAAACACTCATCATAAATGTATTTCCTAGAACAAAGACGGCTAAAACGTGGCACCCCAGATTTCTGTAAGCTACATTGACCGAGAACACCTGGAAACAAGGTCCACAAACATCTGGAATAACATCCTTGTATAAATGCAAGAAATCCGCTTTAAATGAGAAATTTTAAAAAACAAGTTTCTGCAACAGTCCACAATAGCAATGGAAATTGAGTCTCTTTGTTCCCAATCCCATACAATAATTTTTCATATAACACAGAGCTGACCATCACACAGCCTGGGTTTAATTTCCAGTGTCTTCTAGTAATCTTTAAATGTCCCATATGCCATAACCTCCATTGTTCTAGATTATTTAAATATGGTGCTTCAGGGTGAAAGTGGGGTAGAAACAAAAAGATCCTTAGCCATTTATCTCATTATTTCTACATCTATATATGTACTATACTGTTAGCTCAAGATATTGAGTCGACAGCTGCAACTCAAAACATGATTCACCCAACAGCTCTCTCTCTTTAAATATTGGTTTGTCAATATGCTCACTGTTTAGTGGATAAGCAATACCCCATCTCACTGTTTAGTGATTATGCTAGAATTTAAACTGTCAGAGAGGAAGTGGGTTTGTTTAATCAGAATATTGACTCTCCGCCGTCCGCTTGTGTTTCTGGCTGTATAGACTGCACAACTGATGCGTCAGTACGCAGAGAGGCGTCTCCAAGAAGAGAAGGGCATGAGAGACCTCGTAGAACAGGTGGCTGAAGGACACAAAAATACCAAGCAGGCCCGAGTCAAGCTTCAGAAATACAAACAACAAATAGGTAATTTATGTGAAGAGAAGAACTAGACTTTATGAAATGGCTGTGTCTTATGAGTCTGCACAGCGTATGGGGACAAGTGTGTGACTCTAACATTTGGGTTCCCGGTTAATTTATGTGATATGTGATCTTTGTAACTGCATAGGACACAATGCTAAAAAGTGAGTCACCAATCGCAATCTCCTTTCAAAGTGAATTAAAGGGACACTATAGTCAGCAAAATAACTGTAGCTTAATGAAGCAGTTGCCTCTGAGGTCTCATTGCTCAATTCGTTGCCATTTAAGAGTTCATCGCTTTAGTTTTTGTCCATGCTGCTCTAGCCACACCTACCCTGGCTGTGACTCACACAGCCCGCATGAAAATAAAATGGTTTCATTTTCAATCAGATGTTAACTTACTTTAGAAATGTGTATCTGCTGTTCTGTAAATTGAACTTGAATCACTCACAGGGGTGAGGGAGGGAAGCTCCTGCAAGGTTTAGCAAGCTATTAACCGTGCAGGGATAAGAAATTCTAAATTGAACAAAATGTGCCCATAAATGAAGTGTAAACATTAGATCTCACATTTCCGGAAGTGTTAGGAAGGCTGTGCACATTACATGCAGGGAGCAGTGACTAGGGCTGAATAAACAAATGCAACTCCTAAGTGGCAGAGAATTGAACAGTGAGACTGCATTGGCATTATCTATACACCAAACCTGCTTCATTAAGCTAAAGTTGTTTTGGTGACTATAGTGGCCCTTTAAATACTGCATAAGTAATATGCTCTAGCTGGCAAAGCATATACCCTGTTTTACCTCTGCAGGCAGGACAAAAAAATAAAAATCCTTTACTCATTGCACTTCTGAAAAGTGGTTAGTTTTACAGATAGAAATCTTGTGTCTTTTGTTAGCTTGAAAATAACAAAATGGAGTCTGCTCTGTTTATATACACTTTTAATTTCTATCATAGCACCTGACACCATAACACCTGCAAAGGGTTTCTGAGCTTTTAAATGGTCTCTCAGTCTGGTTCAGTAGGAATCACAATCATGGGGAAGACTGCTGACCTGACAGTTGTGCAGAAAACCATCACTGACACCCTCCATAAGGAAGGAAAGCCTCAAAAGGTAATTGCGAAGGCGAAAGTTGGATGTTCCCAAAGTGCTGTATCAAAGCACATTAATAGAAAGTTATGTGGAAGGGAAAAGTGTGGAAGAAAAAGGTGCACAAGCAGCAGAGATGAGCGCAGCCTGGAGAGGATTGTCGGGAAAAGGCCATCCAAATGTGTTGGGGACTTTCACAAGGAGTGGACTGAGGCTGGAGTCAGTTCATCAAGTGCATCAAGAGCCCCCACACACAGATTGATCCTGGACATAGGCTTCAGATGTCGTATTCCTCTTGTCAAGCCGCTCCTGAACAACAAACGATGTCAGAAGCGTCTTACCTGGGCTAGAGAAAAACAGACCTGGTCTGTTGCTCAGTGGTCCAAAGTCCTCTTTTCTGATGAGAGCAACTTTTGCATCTCATTTGGAAACCAAGGATCCAGAGTCTGGAGGAAGAATGGAGAGGCACACACTGCAAGATGCTTGAAGTCCAGTGTGAAGTTTCCACAGTCTGTGTTGATTTGGGGAGCCATGTCATCTGCTGGTATTGGTCCACTGTGCTTTATTAACTCCAGGGTCAACGCAATCGTCTAGCAGGAGATTTTGGAGCACTTCATGCTTCCTTCCGTAGAAGAGCTTTATGGGGATGCTGACTTCATTTTCCAGCAGGACTTGGCACCTGCCCACACTGCCAAAAGCACCAAAGCCGGGTTCAATGACCGTGGGATTACTGTGCTTGATTGGCCAGCAAACTCGCCTGACCTGAACCCAATAGAGAATCTATGGGGCATTGCCAAGAGAAAGATGAGACATGAGACCGAACAATGCAGAAGAGCTGAAGGCCGCTATTGAAGCATCCTGGTCTTCCATAACACCTCAGCAGTGCCACAGGCTGATAGCTTCCATGCTACGCCACATTGAGGCAGTAATTGCTGCAAAAGGGGCCCAAACCAAGTACTGAGTCCAATGCATGCTTATACTTTTCAGAGGTCCGATATTGTTCTATGTACACTCCTTGTTTTATTGATTGCATGTAATATTGTAATTTACTGAGATTGTGGATTTGGGGTTTTCATGAGCTGTAAACCATAATCATCGCAGTTATGACAAAGCACGGCTTGAACTATCTTGCTTTGCATGTAATGCGTCTATCTAATATATTAGTTTCCCCTTTTACGCTGAATTACATTAAATTAAAAAAAAGAATATTTTCTAAATTAGCATATTTTAGGTAAAGTATAGATAATAGTTTGTTTTGGGTACACACGCCTATATGTACGAGCTTGTTTAGGGCCAGCATACATCATGCCTACCTTAGTTGGTGCACCAGCATACGGACAATACAAAATTAGTCAAGCCTTGCATTGCCTGTATGTTGGTTGATAAAGGGTCACTATAATGGACTAACATGCCCACTATACTCAGTCACACAGCACACAACTGCTTTTGTGGTGTTTTAGCTGTTTCAGACTGTCTGTCTTATGATGCCTTGCAAACAAATGAATAAGCACATATAATGGTCACTTTTTCAGTGCAAGAAGTGACAGAGGAGAGCCGGGAGCTTCTACGTCAAGCTTTGGAGGAAGCAGAAGAGGAACTAAAGAAGAAATTTGAGTTGATTCGTGAGATACGAGCTATTGAATCTATACCAATCATTACACATAAGTTTGTGGACTTAACAGAAGTGAGTCTATCTGTCTGTCTATTTATCTGTCTGTCTGTCTGCTTGAATGTCCGTCTCATCCTGGAATAGTGCTCTTTAATGGGCTGTATGATTGTCATTGCTTTTTCTAAAATCTGTGCTTCATCCTGCCATCCTTAATTTCCATTGTTCTCATTTTTCATATTATTAAAATGTCCTTTTCCTGGCTTACTCTGCTGGTGTGATATGGATGACTGTTGACTAACTCTACTAAATATACATTTTGTAACAGTCTTGAACCTACATTTGAACATATCTGTGCTCTGTCTTTTTGATCCAATTTTTAATCACTATCTGCAAATATGCAATCTAATTTGTCCTTTATCCAGTTTTGTTGTTCGGTTTTGCCTTGGCCTTGTAGAAATAACTGCTCTCTTTCTCTGTAATAATTCAGTACAACCTCTATCATACATTCTGACCCATCAGGACCCTGTACATTTCTAATTTAACATTCTCCATTTATAACTAAGTTGGAAGTAGCCATTAACTGTTTTTCCTAGTGGCCAAAACTTAAATCCTGGCACACATGGGTTACCCATAATATCCGATATTGCTGTTGAAAAGCTTAACATAGCTTGAAATCTCACACCACATTTGACCGCCCATTCTTTAATCACTGACAGGGTTAATCACTAAACTCTCACTTGTAGCAAATTAAAATCTGAGACACTGAAAATGTCCTACCGTTCCAGCCTGCCTATTGTTCCAGAGACAGTGACAGAGGCGTGACTTTTAAAAAAAATAAAATTGTCTTGACCACAAGACTAAAGCAGTAGCCCAATCTACTTGTCCGTCATGATAATCTATTGATCCTGGCAAAAAACTTTCTAACTTTCTCTAAAGCTAGCCTTAATTCACAAACCGCAGTGATTCGCATGGTTTCCGATCCCTGCTCTCCAGCTATCCTTGGCAATGTCTGCTACCTGCTTTAAGTCTGTCTTTTCTCATTCTCTTGATTTGTTTTGCACAGACTGCTGGACATGGATTGAACTGTGAGATGTCTCTGGTGGAGCTGTACGAGCGCTTAGCAATAGCGAAGGATACACAGAGCAAGGCAGAGGAAGATAAACGGGACCAGATCCTCAATGAAAAGCAGGCAAAGCAACAGCATCTCCTGGACACTCTGGAGCAGATCTCATTTCACAGAGCCGCCATGGGAAAAGCTTCTATATTGAAGTTAGTAATAGCAGCATGCGCTGCATGATTTGTGCTTCAGTGGCGATATCTATACGCGGGCATTATCTGTCTGAGTTTAAAACAACATGAGACAGCGGCAGTAAAACCTAATGAAGACAGACTTCTGTTGGTATAACATTTTCAAGGTTATTCCCTAAACTCGGCATTGGAGGAAATTAAGATCCGAATGACAAAGATGAGGCTAAAATAGCCAAGTTTTGCCTAGCGATGAGTTGGAGACATTTTCTTGATCAGCTTTTTATTCCTCTGTTTCACCATTGAGATTTTACTTAGCTACAATTTGGAGTTTTGGGAATAACACTGTGAACATTGTATTCTTCTTGTAATGTTCTCCATACGGTGGGTTTACTTAACCCTTGGAGTGTGTATCACTTTAATTTCTCCAAACACCTAAAGCACTTTATCTTGCCGAAATACTCTTAAGTGTAAAGAGTGTGTCCTCTATTTTTCATTTTACAAAAAGTGCAGATTTCAATAAAAACTGACACTTTTATAAATGAACCTTGTTGTACCTCCGTGGTTGTCAATCAGACAACAGGACCTGTTACTTGATTAGCTCAGTGGAGCTAAACTCAAAATGCAGACAATGGCCAAGAGCACCAAATAATTCTCATTGAGCTGCATTGGGCAGTCTGTAACTGGACAGCCAGGGAAAGTCTTGAAAAGGCTGCAGACAGCAAATCTGCAGCTTTTACAAGCTGTGTGTATATATACCCCCAATGAAAAAAGTGCATAATTAAATGCATGGATGCTTTCTATAGTGTTATATTTACTAAAAGGTGTGTGGGAGAGGTTGTTGTCTTTTTAAAAAATTATATTTGGGTAGTGGAGTGTGCCGTTTAGTTTTTTTTTGCAATGTATTTACCTAGGCTCTCCCTAAGCTAAAATGGTAATCCATAGATGAACTCCCCGTGCTCACTGCGTCTTGAGGGGTATCAGTTATACCTCGCTAACGTGGCCCAAGGAAGGCCGAAATAATAGTCCAGGTCTGCTATATCTTTTGTGCAGAGGGGACTTACCAGCATTTCAGATCTGGACTGCCCCTATAGGCGGGACAAGTCTTTTATGCAAATGCTATCGGTTCTCACTATAATGGCACAAGTTATCAAAAAACACTTTTTTGAGACCTAAGCAAGGACTAACAGAAGGGCAAGCTTTTTTGCCCATTCTCAGAGTTCTCATGTTGCATTTACTTAGGCTCTTCCCAAGTTAAAAAGGTAATCTGTACGTGGACCTCATGTTCTCTGTGCCTAAAAGGTATAAGCTACACCTCCATGACGAGGCCCAATGAAGGCCAGACTTGTTAGCATTTCAGATCTGGATTGTCCTCATGGGCTGCATGAGTCTGATCTGCAAATGGTATAGATTTACTTTGTAATGGCTCAAGTGAGCAAAAACATTTTTGAGTGTGGACTAACTCTAGGGCAACCTACTGAGGTTTCTCTGAGTTTTTGCCTGTTCTCTGAGTTTTTGCCTGTTCTCTGAGTTTTTGCCTGTTCTGTTTTATGTTGCAATCTATGAAAATGTATTGCAGATCCAATATACTTAGGGATAGGATCAGGCATCATCCGCATGTAGTGATCATATGAAAGACAGCCACAACGTGCTCTGCTGGAGACCAAATTACTGCAAACATGCCGGGATTCTAGATCAGTAAGCCCAGGAAAGTAATTCAAGCTGATGCTTAAATTGTCTGCATTCCTGAAATGAGTGACCTGTCATAAATCTAACAGCATAAAATGCAGAATAACATGCTTTAACTAGCATTTATTCTTCCGTGCCCTGTACAAAAGCATAATGGTTTTATTGAATCACAGATTAAAAATAGCAGTGCGGCCAACTTAAACATAGAAACATAGAATGTGACGGCAGATAAGAACCATTCGGCCCATCTAGTCTGCCCAATTTTCTAAATACTTTCATTAGTCCCTAGCACTTTTCAGTCACCCAAGAGCATCCATGGAATATCAAAACTGAAAATAAGAGAGTACATCTAATGTAATGTTGTGTATTATTTTGTAATGAATATATATAAGTTAACACCTCTTTTCAGTGAATCTCCTTGCTTACCCTTGTAACGTCAGAGCACGATCTTTATCCCTTGTTGGTCACAGAGGCTGTAATATGATGTCATTTTTGCTTGATGTGCTGGTAATGGATTTTCAGTATTTCTGTAAAACCTAAACAGGTCAGTAGCTTACTTCTATTAACAATGCCATACTCAACACATTGGATGCCGTTCTCTTAGAAAACCCCAACACACTGAAATGTATGGATTTCTCTAACTCTATTTCAGGGATATATAACACTTCATTATGCCTAAAAATGGCACTTTATTGCCATCCAACTTCACACACACGCCATTATTTTGCCATTTATTCGTTTCCATGTTCTTAGTTTTGGAGTATGAGCCCAGCTGGTGAGTTTGCCTATGAATGTGTTCTGCCTAGCCGTACCATGGCTAGTGACCCTGAATGTAGCTGCTTTGCACCCAAATCCTCACTAGTGACTCATATTGTCTATTAAGTCTATGTAAACATATGGGCCAACGCATTTCATTATGCTTATCCTAACTCTGCCAGTGGGTTTACACCTTGAACAGTAAGACATTGTTAAAGAGAGTAATAGCCAAACACAGCTAGAAATTATCAATTGTCCATCTCACCTGTAACAAACAATCTGGGTTATTTTTCAACATTTTGTCAGAGTAAAGGGACACACTCCTCCCGACCCCAACAATAAGATATTTTACTTTAAATGCCCCTAATTCAATGGAAACCCGTAGTGATAGCTAAGGAAAGCAGGACATGGTTGAGCTCTCCCTACTATGATGGTCACTGATTTTAGGACATATTACCATTTACTTGCGTCTCGTTCCCTTTTTTAATGAATGAGAAGCAGCCAGCTGATCAGGGCTCTCATGCACGTACTGTTTTACTCTGCCTTATAAGAACTGTGAGAGAGCCAGACTTGTTAGAAATTTACCATTTACCAAAAATAAAATGTGCTTTCCAGAAATTAGTGGTACAAGTGGATTTACAGTTTGTACAATGACCATGCATCTGGCATCTTGTAAAATGTCATGATGCCCATTTTAGATTTATTTTACTGATTTGTATATAATGGATATTGTATCTGTTTTGTTAGTCAAAAACAACTCAGGTTACTTAGACAATAAACACAAACAAACACAAAAACTCATTTTAGGAATTTACATCCAAACATTCATACAGCATCACGTGCAGAACTCTTGTCCTCTAAATATCCTTTAAAACCGATACTTCCTTCAATAACAGTCTAAATTCAAGAAAGCACAGAAAAATGTTTTTCTGTGTTTTGTCCTATGAGAACTGAATTACTAATCTCTTGTAGGGCTTTTCTAAAATAACACATTCCACCAATTTGTTACAATATCAATGAAGCGTGAAATTCATCATGATGAGTCGCATTGTTCAACAAATCTAGGAAGTCACTAGGGTATCACACTAATGTTAATAATCTTCTAAGTTATGGCTAGGAACTAATTAAACTCTTCATTGGCATGAAGGAGTATTACACAAAGAAAAAGGTTTCTAAGCTTCAAAACATCATCCTGGCCCTTTTATGTTCAGTTTAATCTTCTTGATGATGTTGTATGATTCCAAATAAGAGGTTTCAGAAGTAAAACCTGCCACCCTAACTCATTAAATCACATTACGTGACCTGAAGGGTAATGTGTAAAACAGGTTCTACCTGCAACTCTTACTTTCATGCAATGGAAGAAACAATGTGGAAACTGGGATAGATCAGGAAAATATCAGGAAATGGATAAGGCTTGATGCACTAAAATAATGGAGAGGTGATACATTATAACTAGGTATGCAAGGTTTAGCATTCTAAATATATTAAATGAGATTCCAGCCAATCACAGTGCTCCAAAGGAGGTCCACTTAGTTTAGCCTATAGAGGAGGAAATAATAAACGTAGACAGTTTTAACTCCTTAAGGACCAAACTTCTGGAATAAAAGGGAATCATGACATGTCAGACATGTCATGTGTCCTTAAGGGGTTAAAGAAACACTCAAGGTTCCAATGCAATTTAAGTACATATTCATACTGTATTCTTCCCAACGTATAAGCCATTTTAGTTTTGCCCCCCAAAAAAGTGTTTCAAACCCTGCTACCTTAGTCAGGCTAATGTGGAAATGTGGAGACAAGATAATCCATAAAAAGAGAAGTGTGTTCATATAGAATTTTCTCCAAATAGTGACCATTTGTGTTGAATAATTGTAAGATGACTGGGAGGGATGGATATTGGGGGTGTCTAAACCAAGACAGGCATTGTAGTCAATATACCATGGAATTAGACATTTTAGGGGAAAAAAGCTGTAAAATCGTAACAATTTCGCAGCTTGATTGTTGCCGATCTCCCAACCTTCCTGCTTTTTGTGGGACAGGCCCAATTCCAGGCTTCTGTCCTTCCTCTCAATTTTGTTCCCTGCTATTCCACTTTTGGGGACACCAAGGAACTGTCCCCAAAAAGGGCACATCATGCTCGCACTACACTCAGGGCAGTGCAACCATGTAGAAAGAGCTCAAACAGCGAGCGCACCATGCATGGTCTGCCCTTAGTGTCAGGCTCCCGCGGGCGGCTGCGAGGGGAGGCTGCACTCCGCTCGCAGTACTCACCCTCCAGCCGTCCGCGGACACCCCTCCGCCTCGTGGGTACGGCGAGCGGCATCCTTCCAGCCTCGGATGCCGCCCGCCGTTCCCTCCACGTCCCCCAGCGGCAGCATGCATGACGCTGCACGCTGGGAGACCGCCCAGGTTTATACACGCCGGGGTCAGTCACCTGACCCGGCGTTAAAGGCACAGTGCCTCAATCACAGTGGGAGGTCTAAATATCTCCCACGTGTGATTGTTAATTCTGATTGGAAATTATCCAATCAGAATTAACCTGATGGTTTAAATACTTACCTTTCCTGTTCCTCCCTGCCCTGTTGTGGTCTTTGCTTGCTAGTATTGCTACTTACCTTGTGCTTCTGGTTACGTACTCTCTGGCTTGTTTATCTGACTCTGTGACTTTCTCCTACCCTTTGACCTCGGCTCGTTTCACGTTATTCTGTCTTCTGGTTCCCCTTTACTCGGCTTGTCTCCTGACTATTCTGTGTGTGCTTAGCCCGGCCATTCTAAGGTCCGGTACGGCACCTTTTGTGTGTGTGTGTGTGTGCCAGCGTGTTGGGTTCCCCGAATCGTGACATTTAGTTGGTCAGCCTGCTTGACTGGTACACACAAGGCTGATTTACCAATACTTTGGATGGATAATCCCACTTTCTGGGCGTGTCCACCACCTTTTGTTGCTGCCAGTGACATCACTGGCCCACCATTTATACTCCTCCCACCAGTGTCCCACTTTCCACGTATGTGGTTGTTGCCTAAAAGTTGCAATTCTCTGGTCAATTCTTTGCCATTTCCGGTCTATCTCAATAGACGCCACTAACCAGAAAATATCGCTGCTGCCTATTGAGCAGAATAAATGGGACAAACAACGATCTAATAAAAGCTTTACAGTTTACCTTAACCTTTCACAAGCCCCCTGCATCTTTCTGTATTGGATACACTGCGTGCTCCCAGGGGTTCAGATTCATTTTCCCTCATAGAATTTGTGAGTTAAAATAAGTCATTGTTCAATGCTCCTGTTTGGCAGTACTGTACATGTTCAGGTATCCAGTCTGCGTATAGAACGTGTAAAATAAATAAATAACCCAGCATATTATCTGATTTATCCAGCGATGGCACATAATTAGCTAATTTTCTAGACATCAAATTTACATGCAGACCCAGTGCATCTGCACTAATACATACAGGTTAGGAAGCAGAGATGCCTTATTTACATTGCACAGCTGTGAACACTTCCATTTAGTAGAAAGGCAAAGTGTTAGAAATAATTTATGCCGGTACCAGGGATGGGCAACTGCTCAAGATGCTGTGAGCGTAAAACGATGTTTGTCCAGCTCAAGGTGGCTGAGCATTATGTGAGCTGGACTCTGCAGCACATGGGGTGCTGTAGTTTTCTGTTCTTTATATGTCAAAGTTGCAAGAGTAAACTTGGAAAGTACTCTATGAGGGTTAGACGTCTTGAAACTGTGACAAAATGAGGGAAGATTGTAACTGGAATATAGATGGATGGGGAAAGTCTGAGGTTAGCTGTGACGGGATGGGAAGAGGATAAGTGTAACAGCATGGGAAGATGGCAGGGGGTAACTGTAACAGTATGGGTAGATGGCAGGGGGTAACTGTAACAGTATGCTTGGTTGGCATGGGGTAACTGTAACAGTATGCTTTGATGGCAGGGGTAACTGTAACAGAATGGGTAGATGGCAGGGTAACTGTAAAAGAATGGGTAAATGGCAGGGGGTAACTGTAACAGAATGGGAAGATGGCAGGAGGTAACTGTAACAGCATGGGTAGATGGCAGGGGTAACTAACAGTATGCTTAGATGGCAGGGGTGACTGTAACAGAATGGGTAGATGGCAGAGAGTAACTGTAACAGTATGTGAAGATGGCAGGGAGTAACTGTAACAGAATGGGTAGATGGGGGTAACTGTAACAGAATGGGTAGAAGGCGGGGGTAACTATAACAGAATGGGTAGATGGCAGGGGGTAACTGTAACAGAATGGGAAGATGGCAGGAGGTAACTGTAACAGCATGGGTAGATGGCAGGGGTAACTGTAACAGAATGGGTAAATGGCAGGGGGTAACTGTAACAGAATGGGAAGATGGCAGGGGCTAACTGTAACAGAATGGGTAGATGGGGGTAACTGTAACAGAATGGGTAGATGGCAAGGGGTAACTATAACAGAATGGGTAGATGGCAGGGGGTAACTGTAACAGAATGGGAAGATGGCAGGGGCTAACTGTAACAGAATGGGTAGATGGGGGTAACTGTAACAGAATGGGTAGATGGCAGGGGGTAACTATAACAGAATGGGTAGGTGGCAGGGGGTAACTGTAACAGAATGGGAAGATGGCAGGAGGTAACTGCAACAGCATGGGTAGATGGCAGAGGGTAACTATAACAGAATGGGTAGATGGCAGGGGGTAACTGTAACAGAATGGGAAGATGGCAGGAAGTAACTGTAACAGGATGGGAAGATGGCAGGGGGTAACTGTAACAGAATGGGAAGATGGCAGCATGGGTAGATGGCAGGGGTAACTGTAACAGAATGGGAAGATGGCAGGAGGTAACTGTAACAGAATGGGTAGATGGCAGGGGGTAACTATAACAGAATGGGTAGATGGCAGGGGGTAACTGTAACAGAGTCAGGCAGGGGAGGAATAACTGTGACATTATGGGGCAGGAATAAGTACTATCCATTCCCTTCCATTATCTTGGCAATAAACATGTTTCAATTGTATGAAGAAAATATTCTGCTGTATGTGTTCTGTCAGTCAGTGGTCAAAATTACTTTTCTTCAAACATGAGAAACCAATGATAAGGATTTAACTATGGGGTACGAGACCCTAAAGACAATGCAGAAAATGAACTTGGTGCCTTGAGAGACATGCTGACCACGCAGAACTGGAATTGGCTCCATTAGGCATCTTTGGTGAACGCTGACGTCTGAAGTCAAATGTGGAATGTTTTGATGCCACTATCTGACACAGATCGTCTTTTCGATCTTGACAACACAAAAATAATCAGTTATGAAGCACTTATCATTGCCAAATTACTGCCATTACCTACGTTATATAGAGAGTAATGAAACGCTGGGAACTTAATGAACACTGCTTATGGTTAGAGACAAATGTCATATTTCCATAATAAATAATCTTTTTGTAAAAGTAAAGCTTACTTTATCAAATGTATACCTATCCAGTACTATCCTTTGTTTAAAAAAACTAGAAGGGTTAATCACTAAAATGTGATATTTTGGAAATTTCAATCCCAACAGATAAATCGGGAAAATTATCCAATTCAGTCACTCTCACCTCTCTCGTTACTTGGCATGTCCGAGTGATGTGATTGGTTGGCCACTAGCCTTTTTATTTGGCCATTTTTGGGGGGGCAGAAGAAAAGAAGAATTAGAAGTAAGAAGACTTCTGATGGCAAGTATAATTTGTTTTTACAGGTTTTAGATTTTTTTTTGTCCACCCCTTCCCCCCCATTATTATTAAGGTATTGTAACGAGAATATACCCCTACACGCAGGATCCAACTAAACAGAGGCAAATACAGAGGAGAGATACGTCTACCGGACCTTAGAATGGCCGGACTCGACGTATATGAGAGGAGACAGAGCCAGGAACAAACCGAGGTCAAGGGCACAGAGAGACAGCGTAAACTAGGACAAGCCGGGTCTGGTACACGGAAAACAGCAAGCCGGCAAACAGTACAGATAAGGATAAAGCGAAAACGAAGTCAGAATACGAAGCCAAAGTCAATACGAGAAAACACAACTGAACACCAAAAGCGCTAAAGGGAACTGAAACAGAAACCACGATAGGGCAACGAGCTAAGGGAAAAAGGTAAGTTTAAATAGCTTTTAAACGAAAGTGATTGGCTCCTGTCACTTCCACACCCCCTATAGGTAATTGTACAGGGAGTGTGGTATGACAGGAGCCAATGGGAGCCTTTTGGCAATTAGGCTCCCACTGTCTCTTTAAGAGCGCGCCCGAGACTCGCGGCGCGCTCTTAGTTTCAGGCGGGACACGTGACCGCTTCACGCGGTCACTGCCCGCCTTCCATCCAAAGCAGTCGGATGAGCCGCGCGCGGCTCGTGCAGCCGCAGGACCGCGCGCGGCTTGAAGAGAGGACCGCGACCGGCCCCCGGTTAAGGTAAGTAACGCTACAGTACCCCCCCCTGAGGACACGCCCCCCGGGCGGGTAGGACCAGGCCTGGCAGGAAAACGAGAATGGAAAGAGCGCACAAGACGGGGAGCATGGACAGCATCAGCCGAAATCCAACTGTGCTCCTCAGGCCCATAACCCTTCCAATGTACCAAGTACTGAAGTCGACCCCTAAGGAAACGAGAGTCAAGAACAGCAGACACTTCAAACTCCTCATGACCCTCCACCGAGATAGGAGGGGGAGGAGGAGTATGTCGGGTATAGCGGTTGCGTACGAAAGGTTTCAACAATGAGGTGTGAAAAACATTAGGAATACGTAGATTCTTAGGCAGGCCCAAGGCATAAGAAACAGGATTAACCTTATGTATAATACGATAAGGTCCAATGAAGCGGGGAGCCAATTTCATAGAAGGCACCCGGAGACGAATATTCCGCGTGGAAAGCAAAACCCTGTCCCCCACAACATAGGACGGAGCTGCTCTGCGATGCTTGTCAGCCTGAGCCTTCTGGCGAGTAGCAGAGTCCACCAAAGAACGCTGAACCTGCTCCCAAGTATTACGCAAACCAGCCAAATGCTCATCCAGAACTGGCATGCCCTGTGAGGAGAATGCAGCCGGAAGAACAACGGGATGCTGGCCATAGACAACGTAAAAAGGGGTCTTGCCGGAAGAATCATGAGTGGCGTTATTCCGAGCAAATTCAGCCCAAGGAAGCAGGTCAGACCAATTGTCCTGATGGTGAGACACAAAACAACGGAGGTATTGCTCCAGAGACTGGTTGGCACGTTCAGCAGCCCCATTAGACTGGGGATGATAAGCGGAAGAAAATGAGAGAGAAATACCCATTTCTGAACAAAAGGCCCTCCAGAACCTGGAAATAAATTGGCTACCCCTATCGGATACAATAGATACGGGAATCCCATGTAATCGAAATACTTCTCTAGCGAAGATATGAGCCAGTTCCTTGGATGTGGGCAACTTGTGAAGAGACACGAAGTGAGCCATCTTGGAAAACCGATCCACTATCATCAGGATTACTGTGTTACCATTTGAAGGGGGTAATTCAACAATAAAATCCATGGACAGGTTAGACCAAGGTCTCTCGAACGGGTAACGGATGCAACAGCCCACAAGGAACTCTACGGGAGGATTTCATACAGGCACAAGTAGTACAAGCACTTATATAGTCAGTGACATCCTTTCGTAAGGAATCCCACCAAAAATACCGAGAAACAGCTGACACCGTTTTGGAAATACCAGGATGTCCAGCAGTCTTAGTATCATGATATAATGACATAATATCCCGTCTCTCAGGAACATCAACGAACAGTTTATCATTAGGCCTCTCGCTAGGTGCCATGCTTTGTTTCGCTTGTATGGCCTGCAAGAGGGACGAGGAAATAGACAAAATAGTAGTAGCTATTATCCTGTCTGGGGGAATGACAGGAGTAACATCAATCTCCTGTTTGTCAGTAGTTTCGAACTGTCTGGACAGAGCGTCTGCTTTAGTGTTGCGATCACCTGGCCTATAGGTGATAATAAAATTGAAACGGGACAAAAATAGTGACCACCTAGCCTGCCTGGAAGACAATCTTTTGGCTTCGCTAAGGTAGGATAGGTTCTTGTGATCCGTAAAAATGAGGATAGGATCCTTAGTTCCTTCTAACAAATGTCTCCACTCTTTAAGTGCTAAAATAATAGCAAGGAGTTCGCGATTACCCACATCATAATTTTTCTCTGCTTTGGACATTTGTTTAGAAAAGAAGCCGCATGGATGCAATGGCTTTTCAGGCGACTCTCTTTGGGATAAGACAGCACCTACCCCAATATCCGAAGCATCAACTTCAAGAATATAGGGCAGTGAGGGGACAGGATGCTGTAAAATAGGTGCAGAGGCGAACGTAGTTTTAAGAAATTCAAAAGCCTGAAGTGCCTCGGTAGACCAAACACGAGTATTGCCATCCTTTTTAGTCATACGGGTAATAGGTGCTACAATGGACGAGAAACCTTTGATAAAACGTCTATAATAATTGGAGAACCCAAGAAAACGCTGAATAGCTTTCAGACCTTGCGGTAGAGGCCATTCTATTACAGCAGCAAGCTTCTGGGGATCCATACGAAAACCTTTAGCGGAAATCAAATACCCCAAGAACTGGACTTCGGTTTGGTCAAACAGACATTTTTCTAGCTTGCAATAAAGACCATTAGCAAGAAGGGTCTTCAAAACTGTCGTAACATGTCTGTGATGAGTGTGTATATCTGTAGAATATATTAAAATGTCTTCTATGTTAGTCAATTATTTCTTGTTAACCTTAAGGTAAAACAGAGAAAAAATACACAACATAGTGCAGATTGTATGTAAATATGTAAAAATTGATTTAAAACAAAAGCCAAATGGCAACTCACAATTTTCTGAGCTATAAATCTAGCTCAGAATTTTGATGCTTTAGGATCCGTATAGGCGACCCTCTCCCTTCTTCTCCTTTCTTTAGTCCAGTCCTATATGGATACAGGAGGGGGTATATAGTGTAGTATAGTTGATGTTATTATGGGTATGTAAAAGTAATAAATGAGGTACTCACAAACCCAGAGCCAGTCTATAGGCTCACTTCAGTGCGCATATGTGGTTTTAGGACCACACTCCTTCTTTATATTAGCAGGAAAAAAGCCATAAGTGTATCAAAATGTATGTATATTTATTATTAAAAATTATTACACATTATAAAAAATTCTATTAGAAGTATATGTAAAAAATAAATAAATAAAACACTTATAAGGCTTAATAGAGTCCAGTAAAGTCCAAAAAAAGGGAGTTTTCAGTGCTCACTTTTCTTTCCAGAACGCGTTTCGCCAGGTGGCTTCTTCAGCTGGTTAAATTCAGTGATGTATCCTTGGACTTCTTTTTCCTGCTTTAAATACCTTTCTTCCTGTGTGGAAACAGCTGTCTATGCTAGGATTTTCGCGGGTTTTTCTCCCTGCGTTCCAAGCCTCATTCTGGTTTCCTCCTGTTTCCTGTTTCTCGGCCGATACGTCACTTCCGGTTTCGGCGATTTTCATGGCTATGCGTTCCACGGTGCGTTCCACTGTGGTTATTACAGTCCAATGCAGTCTCTCTCAGTCATAAATATCCAAGATAGGTTAAAGGATATATAAGCAATTATTTCATTATTGAGGTAGCATATTCTTTTCACATTTCTTTGTTTTAGACGGACAGTTATTAAACAAACCTTATTTTTATGTAGTATTTTACTTTACACATTTTATATAATCATAAATTTATTTAAAGTAATTCTTAAGATTATACATAAATGGAGAGCAATTGTTTATCATTAAAAAGGTTAAATTTTTAAGCTTCATTTAGGTTAATTCTTCAAATTACACATTGGTAATGAATTAATTTCCATATTTGTAATATCACAGAGAGAGTTAAGGGGGTGAACTAGAAAATACGTATAGTTATAGAGAGATATGAGAGAAAGAAGTTATAGAAAGAGGTGTAATTACCATAAACCGATATTTTAAAAATTAATTCAAGCAAGAGATTACTATTAAAACAAAAATAAAAACTAGGACAAGAATAAATCTAAAAACAAATATAAATATAAAATAAAGAATAAAAATACATTATTTCTATCTTTATCTTTATCTCTATCCCTATTTTATGTCAGTGTAAGATCTTAATGTAATATTGAGATTAGAGAAGGAAATGGCACATTTCAAAGTCAACGTTTAGACCATTTGGAATCAGACTGTTTAGTTTGAATATCCATTCCATTTCCATTCCGTGATTTAAAAATTATCACGACTGCGAATTAAAAGACACTATGTTCTTGGGAATTAAAAAAGTAACCAAAGATTGGAGAGGAGGAGATTTTAACCAAAAGTTAAGTAAAGTGGAAATGGAATGGATATTCAAACTAAACAGTCTGATTCCAAATGGTCTAAACGTTGACTTTGAAATGTGCCATTTCCTTCTCTAATCTCAATATTACATTAAGATCTTACACTGACATAAAATAGGGATAGAGATAAAGATAAAGATAGAAATAATGTATTTTTATTCTTTATTTTATATTTATATTTGTTTTTAGATTTATTCTTGTCCTAGTTTTTATTTTTGTTTTAATAGTAATCTCTTGCTTGAATTAATTTTTAAAATATCGGTTTATGGTAATTACACCTCTTTCTATAACTTCTTTCTCTCATATCTCTCTATAACTATACGTATTTTCTAGTTCACCCCCTTAACTCTCTCTGTGATATTACAAATATGGAAATTAATTCATTACCAATGTGTAATTTGAAGAATTAACCTAAATGAAGCTTAAAAATTTAACCTTTTTAATGATAAACAATTGCTCTCCATTTATGTATAATCTTAAGAATTACTTTAAATAAATTTATGATTATATAAAATGTGTAAAGTAAAATACTACATAAAAATAAGGTTTGTTTAATAACTGTCCGTCTAAAACAAAGAAATGTGAAAAGAATATGCTACCTCAATAATGAAATAATTGCTTATATATCCTTTAACCTATCTTGGATATTTATGACTGAGAGAGACTGCATTGGACTGTAATAACCACAGTGGAACGCACCGTGGAACGCATAGCCATGAAAATCGCCGAAACCGGAAGTGACGTATCGGCCGAGAAACAGGAAACAGGAGGAAACCAGAATGAGGCTTGGAACGCAGGGAGAAAAACCCGCGAAAATCCTAGCATAGACAGCTGTTTCCACACAGGAAGAAAGGTATTTAAAGCAGGAAAAAGAAGTCCAAGGATACATCACTGAATTTAACCAGCTGAAGAAGCCACCTGGCGAAACGCGTTCTGGAAAGAAAAGTGAGCACTGAAAACTCCCTTTTTTTTGGACTTTATTGGACTCTACTAAGCCTTATAAGTGTTTTATTTATTTATCTTTTACATATACTTCTAATAGAATTTTTTATAATGTATAATTTTTAATAATAAATATACATACATTTTGATACACTTACGGCTTTTTTCCTGCTAATATAAAGAAGGAGTGTGGTCCTAAAACCACATATGCGCACTGAAGTGAGCCTATAGACTGGCTCTGGGTTTGTGAGTACCTCATTTATTACTTTTACACACCCATAATAACATCAACTATACTACACTATATACCCCCTCCTGTATCCATATAGGACTGGACTAAAGAAAGGAGAAGAAGGGAGAGGGTCGCCTATACGGATCCTAAAGCATCAAAATTCTGAGCTAGATTTATAGCTCAGAAAATTGTGAGTTGCCATTTGGCTTTTGTTTTAAAACAATTTTTACATATTTATATACAATCTGCACTATGTTGTGTATTTTTTCTCTGTTTTACCTTAAGGTTAACAAGAAATAATTGACTAACATAGAAGAAAATTGGGTAAAACTTCGCTTCATATTCAATTTTGCACATAAGCGCTACACCGGTACCACTTACTATTCTCTATCACTCTGTAAAAGATTTTCACGGTGGTTAGCAGCTGTTTAGATTATATATATTTTTAAGATCTTATACTCAAATAGCGCTTATACTTCCTTGTTTTATATTAAAATGTCGTCCAAGTATACGATAACAAATGTGTGAATAAAATCTCTTAAGACATCATTAATAAATTCTTGGAATACTGCTGGGGCATTGCAAAGCCCAAATGGCATAACAGTATATTCGTAATGACCGGATCTAGTGTTGAATGCAGTCTTCCATTCGTGATTTTCCTTTATACGTATCAAATTGTATGCACTCCTAAGGTCTAATTTAGTGAACACAGTGGCATGTTTCAGCCTGTCAAATAATTCTGTAATTAAAGGTATAGGGTATGCATTTTTGATAGTGATTTTGTTTAGACCTCTATAATCTATACACGGTCTTAAATCACCTTCTTTCTTCGATACAAAGAAGAACCCTGCTCCAGCTGGAGAAGAGGATCTCCTAATAAACCCCTTTTCTAGTGATTCCTTAATATACTCCTCCATGACACGGTTTTCTTGAACCGATAAGGGGTACACCCTGCCCTTTGGAGGTATAGTGCCAGGCAACAAGTCAATAGCGCAATCATAGGGTCTGTGAGGCGGTAATTTCTCAGCCTCCCTTTTATCGAAAACAGTCTTTAGAGATAAATACTGAGGGGGTATAACCGTAGACAAAGGAGGACTGGTAGGTACCTCAATAGAATTCAAAGGTGTGACTTCCAACGTACAAGACTCGTGGCAGGTCTCACTCCATGATTTTATTTGCCCTGTCTCCCAGTCAAAAATGGGATTGTGAGCACGTAACCATGGATACCCTAATACTAACTGTGAAGAGGGAGAGGTGATGACCTGGAATCGAATGGTTTCATAGTGTAAAACCCCTGTGTACATGTGTAATGGTACAGTCTCATGAGTAACAACTGGAGAACTTAATGGTCTACTATCTATGGCCTCAACGGCCAAGGGTATCTCCTTCTCTCTGATGGGAATGTTGTTTCTCTTTATAAAGCCAGAGTCTATAAAATTTTCAGCTGCCCCAGAGTCAACCAGAGCATATATGTTGTCAACTATACAAATCTCTCCCATATATAAAGAAACCGGGAGAAGCAAGCGGTTAGGAGGCAATTTAGGAGACTTAGATATCACACCCAAGGCCAGTCCCCTATAAGGTCTTAGGTGAGAGAGTTTTCCGGAGTAAAGGACATTCCTTTACCATATGGTCTCTCCTACCACAGTATAGGCAGAGTCCCTCCCTTCTCCTATGTAATTTCTCAGTATCAGAGAGTTTGGCAACCCCTAATTGCATAGGTTCCTCCTCAGACACTTTAACACTCTCTGGTATATTAACTCTGGGGTTAATGGGTGTAACAAAACGCCTATTCCTGTTCTTGGTATAGAGCCTGTCACGAATTCTATTATCAATATCAATGAGGTAATCGATAAGGTCCTCTAAGGCAATAGGAAGCTCCTTAGCTGCTACCTCATCCAATATCGTATCTGACAAACCTTCCATAAAGGCAGTAGTTAACCCATTGTTGGTCCAATCTACCTACGAAGCAAGAGTGCGAAACTGAATAGCATAATCAGCCACAGACCTAGAACCCTGTTTAATTCTCATTAATGCTCTCGCGGCATTCTTTGACCTTTTCATCATGTCAAAAGTTCTACGAAAAGCCGTAAGAAAACTGTTGAAATCATGTACCATAGGTCCATTAGCTTCCCAAATAGGATTTGCCCACTCAAGTGCCTTATCGGTAAGTTGGTGCATAAAGAACCCAACCTTAGACCTCTCTGTGGGAAATGAACGTGAATACATTTCGAAGTGGAATTCAATTTGATTAATAAACCCTCTGCAAGTCTTAGAGTCCCCTCCATACCTAGGAGGAGGTGTTAAATGGGCCGAAGTATTAGGCAAAGTAGATACTTCAGGGAGAAGGGGCGTAGGAGGGTTAGGTGTGGCTGCTGGAATGGTTCTAGCTAGGAGCGTCTGGAGAGCCTGAGCTATCTGATCCATACGGTGATCCTGCTCTACAAATCTTGCCTCATGGGACGCCATCTGTTGAGCTAAATCTGCGGGGTCCATGGCCCTATCGTAATGTAACGAGAATATACCCCTACACGCAGGATCCAACTAAACAGAGGCAAATACAGAGGAGAGATACGTCTACCGGACCTTAGAATGGCCGGACTCGACGTATATGAGAGGAGACAGAGCCAGGAACAAACCGAGGTCAAGGGTACAGAGAGACAGCGTAAACTAGGACAAGCCGGGGTCTGGTACACGGAAAACAGCAAGCCGGCAAACAGTACAGATAAGGATAAAGCGAAAACGAAGTCAGAATACGAAGCCAAAGTCAATACGAGAAAACACAACTGAACACCAAAAGCGCTAAAGGGAACTGAAACAGAAACCACGATAGGGCAACGAGCTAAGGGAAAAGGGTAAGTTTAAATAGCTTTTAAACGAAAGTGATTGGCTCCTGTCACTTCCACACCCCCTATAGGTAATTGTACAGGGAGTGTGGTATGACAGGAGCCAATGGGAGCCTTTTGGCAATTAGGCTCCCACTGTCTCTTTAAGAGCGCGCCCGAGACTCGCGGCGCGCTCTTAGTTTCAGGCGGGACACGTGACCGCTTCACGCGGTCACTGCCCGCCTTCCATCTAAAGTAGTCGGATGAGACGCGCGCTGCTCGTGCAGCCGCAGGACCGCGCGCGGCCCCCGGTTAAGGTAAGTAACGCTACAGGTATGCCCAGCTGCCTAGTTGCTAGTATTAATGTTTAGTAAAGATGCCCCCACCTGCCAGATAACATATGGGGTCCTGTGGGGGTAAGATACCTTCATTGTAACAATAAAGGGGTTTTATTGACCCACAATGGGATTTTTCTTTACTATTTTCTTTGTTTTTGTTTACTTTTCCATGGTGCCGAGGTATTTTCAGCACTGTCAGTAGTTCTTCAAATAATAATAAACACAACAAATAGGTGGGAAAACACCTAGTATACGTATAAACAATACAAAAACAACCTGGTAATGTAGACCAGGATGAGTAGGTCAGATGTGAACCTATAATAACAATAAAAAACACAACATAGCGTAATATAGCTATGTAAAGTTAAGAATATGGTGTTGGTAGAGAACTCACAAACGTGTGAAGATTCAGGCTTTCACCCCACCAGGGATTAAATCAAAGCAGAGCAGATCTCAACTGGTGTACATCCTTGTATTGGACGGAAAGAAACCGCATATAGTGAAGTAAATCCTTGTATGGGAAAATCCTTGTATTGTTCTTCAAATAATCATTTACTTGTGAATTATAATTTGCGATTCTGGTGCTGTAGATTGGTTCGGATGAGTTCAGACAAACAGCGATTTCCTCATCTGAACCAATGTTACAGAATAAGTCAGACTCACTAAATTCTGACCACTTTTGGTTTTAGTAGATATGACAATACCATGAGAAGACCACGCAAGGCGATGGCTACTGACATCACCGCTCTATGCAGGAAGTGATAAAAAAAACCTAACGATTGGATTCTACCTTAGTCCGACCAAAGGTGTATGAACATGGTAGAGGGATCTAGTGTTCTGTGAAAGGAGGGGCCAGATTATCAGGTGTTTTTACATATACTTCATTTTTAAAAAATGTCATATTTTCATTACATGCTGCAAGGATTCTTATAATAAAAAAGAAAACAAAAATAAAAAATTCTGGTGACAGTTGTGCTTTAAGTGTAACAATGAATAATTCTTGACACCGTACAAAGTCTATTTGTATGCTGCCACTTACTTTTTTAATTAACAGAGAAGTATATAATCTTCTTAATGGGTATATAGAACACCAATTTACATCCTTTATTTTTCCAACAGGAATGAAGAGAAGAAAACAAAATCTCAGCTCAGTAAAGCTATCATTGCAAACGATGATCGTGTCTTAGAACTGCAGAGGAAACTAGAAGAGAAAGTGACAGAACGCAAAAAGCAAACCGAGTCATTGAAGTTAACGCCCTCTCGGAATATTAGCAGATCCTCCAAGGTTAGTAAAAAAAAGCTGTGCAGAGGTGGTCACCAGTTGTCCCTTTGATTAATGATTATTATTCTTTGAATTTACTGGCTTTGGGCTAGAGGCTCCAGATTTAAGTATTTTTTACTGAGCCTACAGAACAGGACGCCACCTGCTGGCCAAGGGAAGCCTTGCCCAATCCCATGAATCAGCGAATAACCCTTAAAGCCGCAATGTCATGCCAAACTTACCTCTTCTCAATCTTTCCTCTTGTCTTCCTATTTCCTACTCTGTCTGTCTTTTTTCATTTTCCAGCAATTTCTAATGAAAAACATAAGACAAAGTAGGGACTAATGTGTATTTTTTCTACACTTGACTTTCTTAAGAATCTTAAGTAAGACGAACTCTTGTGTCAAAGAACATTTTCCCATAATACTCACCCCTCCTCCGTATTCTTTTAATACCAGTCAAAGGTAACCTCCTTTTACAGAGGAGTGTGTATAATACAGTGCTTTAAGACAAGTGAAGTGATTTGTAGGCTGCTCAATACACTTATGTGAAAATATCCTCTATTTCACAAGATACGGTTGAAGTTATTGGTGTGGTTTAAGCTATAGACAAACTTATACCAATAAGAGGAGCGCTCCTAACACAAGTACAGCTTACCAAATGGTATCCCATTCAATGGCGCAGTGTAAGGTACATGTTTAAAAAGATACAAAAGAATACAATATAGTGTAGACGGTATGGAAAGTGTTAATTTGATAATAATAGTTATATTAGGTAAATTGAACACTCACATTTCTAGGAGCCTGTATATAAGAACACTGGCTCCGTATGTTGGCCAATGTGCTTATAAGGGTAGCACCGCCCGTCTCCTTCAGTGTGGGGTAATTCTCCAAAACAAAATGATAGAGAGAGCAGACCAATGTGTAGAACGTGCTTAATAAAAACACAATATGATGCAGATAAATGGTTTGCTCACCTGGTCCTGAGCCTGTGGGTCCCGGCTCTAGGTATATAAGCTTGGTGTCACTTTAAGTGGGGATGACACTACCCCTGGGAAGATTCTCCTGAGGTTTCCAAAAGAGGGACTTAAAAGGAATGTAGTAAAAAAAATAGTGGATTTATTAAGAACAAAATCAATAAAAACAATAATAATTAAAAAGTCCTCTTTAAAAGTCCTCTTTCAAGTATTCTTTTGTTGCCTCCTTTTGCTCTGTCCGAGCGTCCTGCCATGCTGACTAGGGCACAGGCAAAATGCCCCGAATTTCATCCAAACAGAATGTCGACAGTTTGTCCATTTGTTTTTGGACGAAATTCGTTCATTATGTTGAGTTCGGAATAACATTCGGTACCCTGTGGTATTGCAATATAATTGGCATCCTACAAGAATTAGAGAGCTATCGAATATAAAGCTAAACGATCAAAATTGGTCTTTCAGACAACTTTACTAATACTAACTAACAACTACTTAGTATTAGTAAATAAGGGAGTTTAAAATCAGTCGCTATACAGTGAGTAAACAGTAAGCAGCAATCCAATAAAGGGCCCCGCAAGTGGGGTTTATAAACTAAATCGGTGAGTAGGAGCCCTAAATAATAATGAGTGGAATGTGGGGTCTATCTGTAAACTAAGGGGGACGGGCAATAAACTAAATACCTGAAAAATACTACACTATTACTCTTTATATTTTATTTACATCCTCTAGGAACTGCTGTAATCACTAGAGAAAAATTGCGTTGTGTGACTTATTATTAAGTTTATTTAGTGATTTACATAGTATTTAAGTTGAAAAAAGACTCAAGTCCATCATGTTCAACATTTAAACCCTATTCCTTTATGCTGTTTATCCAACTGAAGCAATTTTTAGTTTGCCAGAAAAGGAGAAAAATCGTTGACTCCATATTGTCAACCAGATTTATACTTGGAACAACAACCTTTTCATACAAACATGTATTTATTTATACAATATTTTACCAGGAACAATATATTGAGAGTTCTCTTGATTTCAAGTATGTCCTATTCATACTCTATCATTAATTACAGCTGATACTCAAAAAATTTGAATATATCGTGCAAAACTTCATTTATTTCAGTAATGCAACGTAAAAGGGGAAACTAATATATGAGATAGATGCATTACATGCAAAGCAAGATAGTTCAAGCTGTGATTTGTCATAAGTGCAATGATTATGGCTTACAGCTCATGAAAACCCCAAATCCACAATCTCAGTAAATTAGAATATTGTGAAAAGGTGCAATATTCTAGGCTTACAGTGTCCCACTCTAATCAGCTAAGTAAGCCATAACCCCTGCAAAGGGTTTCTGAGCCTTTAAATGGTCTCTCAGTCTGGTTCAGTAGGAATCACAATCATGGGGAAGACTGCTGACCTGACAGTTGTGCAGAAAACCTTCATTGACACCCTCTATAAGGAGGGAAAGCCTCAAAAGGTGATTGCAAAGGAAGTTGGATGTTCTCAAAGCACATTAATAAAAAGTTATGTGGAAGGCAAAAGTGTGGAAGAAAAAGGTGCACAAGAAGCAGGGATGACCGCAGCCTAGAGAGGATTGTCAGGAAAAGGCCATTCAAACGTGTTGGTGTCAGGATTACTAGTTGATCCAGCACGTAGAATTGTGTCACACAGATGACTAATAGGTAACAAATTACTGGGCCTTAGAACGGCCGGACTTAACGTACCAAAGAATAGTCAGGATACTTGCCGAGGTCAGGGGATACAGAAAGAGGCACAAACGATAAGAGAAAGCCAGAAGTCAGGGATACAGAATACAGGGAAGTCAAAATCAAAGCCAAAATCAAAAACCAGAAGAAACTTGAATCAAGAACGCACTCTCGGACAACCACAAGAGAAACCACGACAGGGCACTGAACAGGATGAGAACTGAGCCTAAATACCCCTTCTCTACATCTGATAGGCTGTAACCGGTCTTTGACCCCAAAGGCAGTTACCAGGTTCCCATTTGCATAATTGCTGATCAGCATTAACCCTTCTGTGGATTTGGTTGCTGCTCGGCACAACTTTTCCTGTGTGGACAGTAAATGCCATTAACCACATTTTTATAAGCGGATGAATACGTGACAGTTGTGGACTTTTACAAGGAGTGGACTGAGGCTGGAATCAGTGCATCAAGAGCCCCCACACACAGACGGATCCTGGACATGGGCTTCAGATGTCGTATTCCTCTTGTCAAGCCGCTCCTGAACAACAAAGAACGTCAGAAGCGTCTTACCTGGGCTACAGAAAAACAAACCTGGTCTGTTACTCAGTGGTCCAAAGTCCTCTTTTCTGATGAGAGCAACTTTTGCATCTCATTTGGAAACCAAGGACCCAGAGTCTGGAGGAAGAATGGAGAGGCACACACTGCAAGATGCTTGAAGTCCAGTGTGAAGTTTCCACAGTCTGTGTTGATTTGGGGAGCCATGTCATCTGCTGGTGTTGGTCCACTGTGCTTCATTAAGTCCAGAGTCAACGCAGCCATCTACCAGGAGATTTTGGAGCACTTCATGCTTCCTTCTGCAGACGAGCTTTATGGGGATGCTGACTTCATTTTCCAGAAAGACTTGGCACCTGCCCACACTGCCAAAAGCACCAAAGCCGGGTTCAATGGTCATGGGATTACTGTGCTTGATTGGCCAGCAAACTCGCCTGACCTGAACCCCATAGAGAATCTATGGGGCATTGCCAAGAGAAAGATGAGACACGAGACCGAACAATGCAGAAGAGCTGAAGGCCGCTATTGAAGCATCCTGGTCTTCCATAACACCTCAGCAGTACCACCGGCTGATAGCTTCCATGCCACGCCGCATTGAGGCAGTAATTGCTGCAAAAGGGGCCCAAACCAAGTACTGAGTCCATATGCAAGCTTATACTTTCCAGAGGTCCGATATTGTTCTATGTACACTCCTTGTTTTATTGATTGCATGTAATATTGTAATTTACTCAGATTGTGGATTTGGGGTTTTCATGAGCTGTAAGCCTTAATCATCGCACTTATGACAAATCACGACTTGAACTATTTTGCTTTGCATGTAATGCATCTATCTCATATATTAGTTTCCCCTTTTACGTTGCATTACTGAAATAAATGAACTTTTGCACAATATTCAAATTTTTTGAGTACCACCAAAAAAAGCATCCAGGCCTTTCACTATATTTATCAACTGCCTCAATAAAAAGAGATTGACAAAAAAAAAAGAAAAAAAAGAAAAAAAAGAAAATAGAATCTGAGAAAAAGATAATTTGGATAAATATCTCCTTTAGATCGCTTTTATGTTTGTTTGTGTTTGTCTAATTTTTTTCTCATGTGAGTGATTTTTAAATAGTTTGGAGTAAAATAAAAGAAAACAACTAGATTTAGAATGCAGGCAAAAAATATCTGGTACTAACGATGTCTTCCTTAGTGTAGGTGAACGTTTTCGCATTTCCGTGACACCAACATGTTATGGTATGTCAATGAAACATGGATCTAATGTTACCTTGTTTTACAGAACAATTTCGAAGACAGCCATTGGAAGGAACTTGAGGAAAGCCGCGAGCGCCAGGCTCAGCTTCTCCAACATGGCGTCCTGTCAAAAGGAGCAATGAATATGATAGCCGCCTATCAAGCAGCAAAAACCGGAGCGTGCTGAGATCATGGGCAACTATTTATTAGCATGGTCAAAATATTGTTACAGGCATTTTGTAGGGAAGACAATGTCACCTATCAGACCAAGTATGGATCGAACCAATTCAAAGCAGACACTCTATCTACAAATAACAAAATATAGTTTGATGTTCATGAAACTAGCGCTTAATGTGTTATTGTTGTGCATCATAGAAAGAGATAGGTAAACCCCGATACACCTGCTGCTCTGGACTCCAGGTTCCTTCAGATCTAGGCATTGTGTTTATTACAGAGGAATGGGGTAGGAGCAGAACAAGAAGGATGCAATACACTAGCCTTTCTAGAAAACATGAAAATTTGGTCTGAAGTTTCTAGCATCAGGTAATTGTAGATTTGAGTCCTTGGCTGCACAGATCTCCCTGCTCCTGCTCCATCTTGAAGCTCGAATTTAGTGGGTTCTGAGGACGACAGTTACACCCTGTATGAGCACACACTTGTTAGGGAAAGTTGGAGGATGATCTGTGCCACCAGTTCACATCTCCCCTGCACCTGTTGTTTGTTTTTGAAAATAGACTGTTTTGGTTTTACAATTGGAACCTAGTTATCAACTTACTCATAATGAATAACGGTTCTTTTTTAGCACTGTTGGCATGTTTTGGATATTTTTTTCCACTTGAATGATTTTAATTAGTCTAGATTAGTCTAGATTAACTAGATTTAGAGTTCAGACAAAACAAAGAGTCTGGTGCCATTAATATTTAAACATTTTTCATTTGATGCATCATGAAGATTAACCTTTTGCTTCATCTTACAATGAATGGAACATTGAACTTTGTGATGCAATACCCACATAGCATGAAAGGTCACCTGTTCATGTTCTAAAGGCTGGGGGAGCATTATGGGAAATGTAGTTTACAAACTTCAGGGCAGTCAAGGTTAGCAATCAAAAGACTCTGGTACCCAATATTTCAAGTGTCTCTGTCACATCAAACTTACCTTTCTCCGATTGTTTTCTCTTGTCTTCCTTTTTCATAACCTGTTCTTATTTTCTTAAATTCTGATCTATTTCTCTTAAAAATATAAGACAAAGTAGGGACTTCTTTTTTATGCATTTTCCTACACCTGACAATTGTGATAAAAGGGTGGAGTTTGAAGCAAGCTGCTCTTCCTTTGTCACGCTAACAAAGGGTGAAGTTTCTCCTTATTGAGATTGCCAGGTGTAGGAAAACTACATAAGACAAAGCAGTCACTACTTCATTCTAAGAGAAATAGATAATAAATGAAGAAAAGAAGAACCCATTCTGAAAGAGGAAGATAAGAGGAAATAATAGGAGAAAGGTAGGTTTGGGGTGACAGAGACACTTTAAATCCTGTTCGGAATATTGAATTGAGATCTTAATACATGGTTATAGTGCTCCTTGAGTTCCTTTTGTAAGGTTTGCAATCAATGTAGGGAGCACCCCTCCACCCACCCCCTCCCCTTCACTCTTCATTTAGGGATAGTGCATGGGGCCAAGCTTGTCCAAGTATACTCATGGCTCTGCGACCCCTGTCCAACCCCTGGTCCATAGGCTGCCGCCTTAGGTCACCTTATGGTCAATCCTGTTATACATGTTGGAGAAAAATAGGGTGCGTTCTGTGTTTCCCCATTGGGTAATTGGTGTCCAGGAAACCCCTGATTTACTTGTATTTCCATTCCAAACTCATGGATATTTTTAGCAGACACTGCATTGCAATTCAGGCCTAATCTCCAAATGTAACCAAATGCCAGAATATCTTAATTTAATAAGCAAAGCAATCAAACCCTAATAAAAACAAATAATCTGCAAACAAGGTGGATTGTTATTTAATAAAGAACTCTTAGCTTCCCCAAAACCAAATGTAAAATGCTCATGTAAAGCAGGTAAAATATGCAAAAAAAAAGTTTATGGATTTTGCCTGAACATTAAGACGTCAGTCAGAATGTCATTTTTGATTGAAAGGGAGTTTGCTCTTTTCCAAAATTTGGGAAAGTTGAGAACAAAATTGCAATTTTTTTTTTTTTATTCATTATTTTTAAAGTGCATAAAGATAATTACAAACAAAAGAAAAAACAATGCCCCAATAGCTATAGCAGGCAGTTCAAAATACATATCAGGAGAGATGTGTGGCATTTCAAAATAACAGCACTAATATTATGGTGGAATAGATTCAGGTAAGACACGTGTCTCAAACATTGGCTGAAACTAAGCAGGTAGAGACAGACAACAAGTTAGACATAGCGATTAATATCAGGAAAGTAAGTGGATAAACTTAGTCCAGGAGTATGCTAAGTATAACCCAAGTACTATTATGTCAGACATGTGCTAAAGCATGCAGAGAAAATCCAAGTAAACATTCTGACCGTATGAGTGACTATAGTAATGGATATTACACTGTACTAATCAGACTGCGCATTCAGTATCTTGTACCGCTGAGGCCACCTGCACCAATCAGGCTTTTCTATAAGAAAGAAGTAAAAGTAGCAAGAATTAATACAAAATAAAGAAACTACAGCTGCTTCTGCAAAACATGACCCGGTGTCTGGTAGGTATGTCAGCTCCCATGGGAAAGCATTACAGTCAGCCAATTCCAACACTGGGCTTAATATGTGTATCCAAACTCAGCCCCGAGAAGGCCATGCAGAGGAGACCAGGTGAGGCACCCCTGCAGCCCCAGGCCCGTCTGAGAGCCAGCACCACAATTTCACAGACTCTCTGAGGCCAAGTCCTTCTGCGGAAGGGTCTCTGTCGGTGCTTTCTGAGGCGCCGAGCGGTCCTTCGCTGACGTGGTGGCGTATGGGGGTCAAACCCCAAATGGCTCTCAGCCTAGGAGGGCAAACTGCAACAGTAGAGGTGAGTATGATGGTAGCTGTGCTCGGTTGGGGTATCTTCAGTCTGCCTCCACATCCTCTCCGAGCTCCCCCAGCAGACTAACACAGGTGTCAGTTGCTGTGCATGATGCTCAAGCTTCACCCAGAAGAACTCCAAGATTGCCTCAAGTTTCTCTGACATTTTGAGAGACACGCCAGAAGGGCCAACGATTTTTGGTGCCGAATGCCACATGTTTTGCAGGTGCTTGGCAGCCATCTTGCTCTAGGCCCGATTCAGCTTCTCAGCAGAGATTTAGCAAGGCAGGCGGCTGGTATGGGGAAGTTGGTGCAGTACTGACCCAGCGGGGACCGGGATAACCCCCCACTGGCCCAGAGGGGGGGACGTGACCCAGGCAGCAATTGAGTCAATAATTTGGCGAGAGATAGGCCGCGCCCCTTGCCCTCGAGCAAACAGCAGGTAGTTTCAGGACCCAGTACGAGCTTGACAGAGCTGAGAGTGTCGAACCAAGATGTGCTCAGTCTCAGTCTTAAGTAGTCTCATGCAGCAGATATAGTTCCAATATATACAGGATTACTTGATGTAGTTGTTAAAATCAAATGCATGTTGAGGAGCTCTCTCAGCCTACTTCCTGCTTGTATTGCAGCCAGGCCCCTCCCCTGAAAAATTGAAAATTTTATCTCACTACAGCTGAACTGTAAAACAAATCTCCAACACAGATTAAACTGCTTGTCTATAACAGCGTATAATTTGTAATTCCCTTCATAGTTCTCCATACTCCATTGTTTAATGGGAAAACCTCTATGTGTCAGGCTGTGATCTTAAAGGAACACTGTAGGGCAAGGAGCACAAACATGTATTCCTGACCCTATAGTGTTAAAAACACCATTTAGGTGGCTTGCCCTCCTTTAGCCCCCTTAAAAAGTAATAAAACTCACCTTATTTCCAGCTCCGCCGGTGTTGGCCCCGCCCATGATCTGCCTCCTTGCTAACATTATCAGAATTTATGATTTTTAGCCAATCCAATGCTTTTCCTATGGCAAAACATTGTATTGGCTGAAATCAGCAAGGAGGCAGGATGGGGGCGGGGCCAAATGCAGGCTTGACCAATCAGTACCTCTGCATTTCTATGAGTAAACTTCAGCATGGAGATGCTGAACGGCAGTGCTCCAGGAAGCACCACCAGTGGCAGTCCGAGAAATGGCCACTGGAGGTGTACCTAGGGGGCAATGTAAACACTGCCTTTTCTCTGAAAAGGCAGTGTTTGTATGAAAATGCCTGAATGGAATGATTATACTTACCAGAACAACTACATTAATCTGTAGTTGTTCTGGTGACTATAGTGTCCCTTTAATTTCTCTCTGTAATTTCCATAAACAGCTCTCTCTGAACTGTAGAGATTCCAGGCTCAATAATATACAGACCATTTATTTAAACTTCTGCTATTTTCTATTAATATCCTTAATATTAAATGCTTTTAAACCCCTTTGGTAAGTAGCACTAACAGAAGAAAAATAAAGACATTCAATCCTTACACAGGAAGATTTTAGATCAGACAGGAAATTGAACTGTTTCTCAAAAGCAAAAATATCCCAATATTTGAAATGGGGAGAAATGTCTCCAATAAATGAATATTTAATACTATTTGTGTGAAAAGGGATTAAATTGGTTTGTAATGCATGGCAGGATCCATGTTGTTTTGTTCTGTTACTGAGAGAATCATCGAGACACAAGTTAATTGAAAATCTCCCTGTAACAAACACAGTTAATGAAGCAGAAAATCTCAAACTTCGGGAAGACCTTGGTTCTTATGGATGTTAACCAAAACTGAGCTAAAAGGAAATCAAACAGCTCTGCTATTTTACACATTGACTTCAAAGCTAAGAAAGCTCAATAGCATCTGTTCGGTTTAATCAAATCTGAAAGACCAATGAATAAAGACGGAACTGATACCTCATTCCGCTAAGTGTTTCCCACCTTACTGGAATATAATTAAATACAGGAATAACAAAGTTTGCCTCTCTATTGTGCTGCAATCCTCAACACTGGAAACTTGAGAGATTGAAATAATCAGTTACTTACAGGGTTATCGTAAAAAACAGGAACTAATATAAGAACTGCAAATTTGGGGCCAAAATATACAAACTATAATAAATAGCTGGGCTGGTGTAGTTGAACCATGAGGCTATTTTGTCATATTGAAATCCTGACAATTCATGGCTTACTGCTCATCCATGAAAGGGAAATGCAATACATTGGAACCAAATGAATGCAAATTCAGATTAAAGGGACACTATAGTCACCAGAACAACTACAGCATATTTGTTCTGGTGAGTAGAATCATTCTCTACAGGCTTTTTGCTGTAAACACCGTCTTTTCTGAGAAAATACAATGTTTACATTACAGTCTAGGGATACCTCCACTGGCCACTCCTTAGATGGCTACTAGAGAAGCTTCCTTGGGCTGCCATTGAGTGTCTCCACCCTCTTCATGCAGACACTGAACTTTCATCATTCATTGATTCAATTCAACTCTTTGAGGAGCTGCTGATTGGCCAGGGCTGTGTTTGACTTGTGCTGGCTCTGCCCCTGATTGGCCTCCTTGACTGTCTCAGCCAATCCTATGGGAAAGCATTGTGATTGGCTCACAGAATCACTTCTGATGATGTCAGGCATTCAGAGGAAGCAGCTGCAGACTTGAATACACGTAAGATTTTACTATAATTAGGCAGAGAGAGGCAAAGGGGGGATTGGGGGAGGGCTATACGGTGGTTTTAACACTAAAGGGTCAGGAATACATGTTTCTGTTCCTGACCCTATATTTTTCCTTTAAAATGTTCCTGCTAAGTTTTGATTATTTTCTAGCTGGGTTACTTTAGTCTAAATTTTGCAATTCAGCTTTCTTCTCTAAACACCTTAAAGGTAACATTGAGCTTGGCAGCAGGGCTAACATCAGGAGGAACAGTCATTACCATGGTATCAGACAAGACCAAGCACCAGGGCCCACGTGTGGTGCTGCAATGCCATATGGTCCTAATATCTCCCCTAGCCAGACAGCTTTGGAGCAGGCCACTTATCAGACTGAAGCCTGGATGACTCCCTTGTAAGCAGCAGCGCTGGGTGCTCTGGCCTTACCATGGACCACGGCCAGGTCTTTCATAGTGAATTAGCTGTGCTACTTACTCTACATGGAATTAACAGTGATGTTACATTAAATCATCTCTCTTTGTCACCCGTCTGGTGTGCTGCTATGCCCTGAAACCATGGTGTTTAGGCTGGCCAGTGTGAGAAGAACAGCTAATTCTCTTTGAAATACTGCATAGGAATTGTGGTAAGACTTCAATGGGAGAGTGAGGAGTGGAGTCTTATAGCTTGGGGATAGAGAGGATGGATGCAACTAACACCGCATAGGGAAGATAAAAAGGAAAGCAGAAAGCTGACTGACTGAGGAGGGAGATGAGGAGAGGAATTGGGGACCAAGGTAAGTTGTCAAATGGTTCTTAAACTCTTTGACTAATTACTCTGGAAGGAGTGTCAGGGAACTCCTGGCACTATGGTGAGTTGTAGTGGTTATGGTGCTTGGAGTGTCTCTTTAATAAATATTCACCTGATATAAAATTACAAGTGACAAAGGGAAAGAATTCCAAGGTGAACACCCTAAGGAAATGTGCTATGCACCCCCATGCTCTGAATGTGTTAATGAGGGGGGCCTGTCGGTGGCTTTATAAGGGACCCCAAGATTTCAGATGGGGTTTGAGGAACAGCTACCACTAAATTGCATTTAGTGAACATGTGAGTTGGTAATTGCTAAAATGCATCCCAATACGATTGACAACTGCAAAAAGTCCCCCAACACTGTCACTTCCAGAACTGACATACTTGTCACAATCACCTCTGTTAACGTTTATGAACTAGTATCACTGTCTCTGTATGGGTTATGCAATATGTCTAAGGAAACTGAATTTAATTTACAACAAAGACAACCGTCAATGCTGGAGCATTTTCTTTATTAATAAATTGTTTTATTTTATTTTTTAAATAACAAACCATTTGGAATACAAAAATGTTGTTGCGAGAATAACCATAGGTGTGTGCAGTGAATGTATTGCTATTATTATGAATTTGCTAGGTAGAAGGTACAAGGACTTGGCTGTCCTGGTAACAGGTGTACCGTGGCGAAATTCTGCAGATTTGTGATGAATAGTTGTCAGCCCTCTCCTCCCTCCCTGTTTTAATATTCATTGTAGCACACAGGGTAACTGCTGGGCAAAGTACACATTAGTCAAAATATTTACTTAGTTGATTATGAAAAGTATAGACTAGTAATACTGCCACACAGTGGTAAAAGGTCCATATACACAATGGGAAAAATAAAATAAAATTAGAAATGAATATTTAAAGTGGTACTGTCACCTTTCTATAGATCAATTTAAAGAAGAATAATTAAAGGAACACTATAGGGACCATGGCAACGTCATCTCAATTAAGTTGTTATTGTGTCTGGAGTGTTCCTTTAATAATAATCATGAATAATAATTGTTAATTAGATTATGCACATAGAGACAAGATAAAGACAAAATTTATATACATATACATACATGGCACATATGAGATATGAGAGATTTTATATTTTCAAACAATAATAAAACAATATACAGACCATTTATTTAAACTTCTGCTATTTTCTATTAATATCCTTAATATTAAATGCTTTTAAACCCCTTTGGTAAGTAGCACTAACAGAAGAAAAATAAAGACATTCAATCCTTACACAGGAAGATTTTAGATCAGACAGGAAATTGAACTGTTTCTCAAAAGCAAAAATATCCCAATATTTGAAATGGGGAGAAATGTCTCCAATAAATTTAAAAAATAAGATTTCTTTATACTTGGGTGGTCTCCTTCGCCAGGTTTTGGCTAAATTTGTTTATACTTGTTATCAGTGATGTCCCAGGTTCCCCCTAGGCAGAAATACAACAAGCACATCCACATCTTAGAAAACTGTAATTAATATATAAATACAATGCTTTAAAGGTGGGTATTACAAATGGAAAAAGCAATGGATGGTAAAGTGATGAAAGATTGTGCCTGTCAATACATCTACCTTGGGGGGCCTGACTGCCACGTGAGCGAGACACATGACTATGAAGCTCCTCCATCTTGGGCAATAATTTGCCTGTAGTCGCACCACAATCTGTGTAAATGCAGCATACATAACATATTCCTTATTTTAGATTCCTTGGTGTTGAGGCCTAGCTAAAGGTTCCAGATGGGGCAGGAGGCCCCTTATATATTTATCATAGACTACATGTAATCGATAAAATCAAGATCTGTTTCCCTTATGGGAGAGTCACGATGATAGCTCAACATATCTAGCAACACATGTAGGCCTTTCCAGGTGGCTAATTACCTTTTCATCAATTAATGAGGCAGTCTAAGTACCATAACAATGGTATGGTGTTGTAGTGGTTATAGTGCAAAAGGAGAAGGATAGAGCGGATTCAATGCTTTGGTTTTAAACCATTAACAAACGGTTTAACCCAATGAGATAATGAGCTCCAACTGGCACCATAACAACATAATTTACTTTTATCCTTTTTTTGTCTCTACTTCTTGTTTGAATTTTTCTGACATTAACTTTCAAAAAATTAAAAGAGGAGCCTCCTGTATGTAATTAAAGTTCAATTTACAGAGCAGGAGATAAAAACTTTTAAAGTACGTTACACCTGATTGAAAGTAAAAACATTTTTTTTCCATGCAGTCTGTGTGAATCACAACCAGCAGAGGTGTGGCTAGGACTGCATAAACAGAAACAAAAATTATTTAACTCCTAAATGACAGAGAATTGAGCAGTGAAACTTCAGAGACATGATCTGTATACCAAAACTGCTTCATTAAGCTATAGTTGTTTTGGTGACTATAGTGTCCCTTTAATGCATTTAGGAACCCAGGGCCTAAAATCAGGACTGCCCTGTCCCCCTGCATCAGGGATCTGGAGATGTACAAATCCACCACAATGCAAATTTTAGCAGATCAATATACAAAAGATGTTCAGGGTTAATCTTCTTGAAAATGGAAAACAAATACAGAGAAAGTTTTTTTACCATCCCCTATTCCTTTCTGAATGACAACTTTCTGTCTCTATCCTAGATAAAGTGTTTCTAGGAATAATCTCATTATTTCCGTGAGACACAGTCTCAAACAGGCGCACAGTAGCAGATTTTAGCCCTATTCCTCCAGTGTGGACACATTAATCTGTAAACAACATGTAACGGCTGAATTGCTTAAATCCCCAGGTAATAAATGAGAAGTAAAATGAAGGAGGCAAATCACCAGGGCCACGCTGTATTTTACCTTCACTGAGCTAAAAATCACAAACTAATTCTGGCCTGGCAATCCATGGAGTGCCCTGTGTACCCTCAATCCTGTTTTATTGCTTAACTATAAACAAAGTATATCATTCTTTGGATTGTGCGTGGATTATGCCATAAACCCAATCAAATCAATTAGATGGTATGTGCCTCTTAGATAGATATATTTATAGAAATGGAATATGTGAAATGTAATAAACCTGAATTAACCTTCTGTCACGGCCTCTGTGGTATCTGCACGTGGCCACATATATTGATGCCATGCATTAATCTGGCATCTTTTCAGACGCGGACTCCATCTTGCTTCCTTCATATACTCTTCGATGCTTGCATCATATTTTGATACCACGGCAGCCCACATCTATCCAGAGATATCGGTCACGTATGTTTTGCTTTCAGAATTTAGGCTTTCCAATGAAACCTGTTCTGGAGCTATTTAAGACCACACCACTCTCCTTCTTTGCCCCGTAGTGGTTTCTATTTACTGAGAGTGCATTTATGATTGTAATAGCTTACCCGTTATTCCCTTAAACATGGCCTGTCCCTCTTTAATCTCTTTCTGCAATAAAGACTGTATTCTATATTATTACACGTTATTCCCGACTACTCTAAGGATTAGGAATATATTTTCCTTTACAGTATGGGAAGCGTATCTTTAGTCTAGGTTTGTGTGTTGAGATATGAACCAAAGTATATACATATACCAGTAAGGAAATAAACCCTGTGACAGAGTAAATAAATAGATAAATATACAAATGTATACTGGATAAGGTAGATATCATAAATTAATAAAAGGTGCCTAAAAAATAGAACACAACAAACATAGTGTGAAATGTAAAAACATATAATGGCTAAAGGGTGGGGTAGGAATATCACTCACATGGCCCAGGTGTAAAACACGTAGCAAGAGTGCCAATAATGGCTACAGGATCCGGATTTTCAAAGAACAGGCTAACAAATGATTCCGACAAAAAGTATAAATTTATTAATACAACGTTAAACACATATGCACTGTATAATAGTAGTGGGAGATAAAAGCATAAACAGGTCAACATTTTTTACCACTCACCACCTTCCAGGAACCCAGGGATATAAAGTGCATAAAATAAGTAGTAAATAGCAGCAAACGTGTTTCGGAGATTAAGCCTATTTCCAGTTCTTCAACTATACATTTGTATATTTATTTTTCTTTCTTTTTTAATTATTTTTTTTTATTTGTGCATTGTTATTACAAACAGGCTGGCACTGCCACAACAGCTGATGCCAGCTACCTAAACATTAGAGAAACAGTGGTTTGGCATGTATGGTCCTAGCACATTTTGTTATAAGAGGTGAGTCGCACAGGGTAACTATTGAGCAAAAATTGGTACATCACTGATGTCGTTCTTGACTAAGTGGCTAACTAAGCTGAATGTTGTGAAGTGTACCTAGAGAGTAAGTTTTTACCGCCTGGCCTCTGCGTCGCTAAGTATGTAATTCGCTTAAGATTAAAGTCAGGCTGGGGGGAGTGTAGGGGGGTGAGGTGTGCAACGGATCACCTGGCACCCCGACTGGGTACCTCCGTTGAAGGATGCTCCTAGCGCTTCCTGAGGGCTCCAAGCACTGCAGCAGACACCTCCAGGCACTGGATGACACTCAGTCCTGGAAACTGGAACCGCTCCTTCCTGGAGCCGAATGGGGAATTAGCTCTAGTCCTTACAAGGGCTTTCCCTGGTGAATCTCCTGTAAGCTGGAACAGCAGACACAGGAGCAAGCCTTCTTCCCTTAAATCTCCTGCAAGCTGGAGCAGCAGACACAGGGGCAAATCTTCTTTCCCTCCAATAAAAGGACGACACACAGTTTTATAGTGTAAGCAGGAACAGCCTGAGCTGGGGCTTTATTGGTTCTTTTATACACATTTCTACACAAGTTTACCACCCACGTGGGCCTTGTGGAACAGCCAATCTACAACGTACAGTACACTCAGACACTCCCAGCTAATACACACAAACCCTTCTCTCTGTCTGTGATACAATTATCTCAACACAATGGGCTAACTTAATTATCACAGGCAGGAAAATGTACAGTTTTACACAATGATCCTAACTTCCAAACCATACATGCAATTTCCATAAGTTACATATTCTGAACCAGCATAATCAGTTTACAAACATATTCAAAAATCATACAATTTGGTCCAGTGGCTCAAAAGATAGGTGGAGGTCCTATTTGGACTGACTACAAGCATTGCTTTCCTGCCCAAAACAGTTCCACAGATTTAGGCTGTACACCCGGTCTACCTTCTCCTCTATCCTGGAGATAATTGGCTTAAGTGGGTGTGGTAACTATCTCCAGGTACAGGGAATATTTCCATTTACAACAGTAAAAATACATAAAAATACATACTGAACAGAACCCCCACAATCCCCAGCTAGCTTGGATGTGAGCGCTCAATATATCCGAACAGCGCTCA
>OW240917.1:41482355-41499639 GCA_933207985.1 Pelobates cultripes
AAATTACAAGTGACAAAGGGAAAGAATTCCAAGGTGAACACCCTAAGGAAATGTGCTATGCACCCCCATGCTCTGAATGTGTTAATGAGGGGGGCCTGTCGGTGGCTTTATAAGGGACCCCAAGATTTCAGATGGGGTTTGAGGAACAGCTACCACTAAGTTGCATTTAGTGAACATGTGAGTTGGTAATTGCTAAAATGCATCCCAATACGATTGACAACTGCAAAAAGTCCCCCAACACTGTCACTTCCAGAACTGACATACTTGTCACAATCACCTCTGTTAACGTTTATGAACTAGTATCACTGTCTCTGTATGGGTTATGCAATATGTCTAAGGAAACTGAATTTAATTTACAACAAAGACAACCGTCAATGCTGGAGCATTTTCTTTATTAATAAATTGTTTTATTTTATTTTTTAAATAACAAACCATTTGGAATACAAAAATGTTGTTGCGAGAATAACCATAGGTGTGTGCAGTGAATGTATTGCTATTATTATGAATTTGCTAGGTAGAAGGTACAAGGACTTGGCTGTCCTGGTAACAGGTGTACCGTGGCGAAATTCTGCAGATTTGTGATGAATAGTTGTCAGCCCTCTCCTCCCTCCCTGTTTTAATATTCATTGTAGCACACAGGGTAACTGCTGGGCAAAGTACACATTAGTCAAAATATTTACTTAGTTGATTATGAAAAGTATAGACTAGTAATACTGCCACACAGTGGTAAAAGGTCCATATACACAATGGGAAAAATAAAATAAAATTAGAAATGAATATTTAAAGTGGTACTGTCACCTTTCTATAGATCAATTTAAAGAAGAATAATTAAAGGAACACTATAGGGACCATGGCAACGTCATCTCAATTAAGTTGTTATTGTGTCTGGAGTGTTCCTTTAATAATAATCATGAATAATAATTGTTAATTAGATTATGCACATAGAGACAAGATAAAGACAAAATTTATATACATATACATACATGGCACATATGAGATATGAGAGATTTTATATTTTCAAACAATAATAAAACAATATACAGACCATTTATTTAAACTTCTGCTATTTTCTATTAATATCCTTAATATTAAATGCTTTTAAACCCCTTTGGTAAGTAGCACTAACAGAAGAAAAATAAAGACATTCAATCCTTACACAGGAAGATTTTAGATCAGACAGGAAATTGAACTGTTTCTCAAAAGCAAAAATATCCCAATATTTGAAATGGGGAGAAATGTCTCCAATAAATTTAAAAAATAAGATTTCTTTATACTTGGGTGGTCTCCTTTGCCAGGTTTTGGCTAAATTTGTTTATACTTGTTATCAGTGATGTCCCAGGTTCCCCCTAGGCAGAAATACAACAAGCACATCCACATCTTAGAAAACTGTAATTAATATATAAATACAATGCTTTAAAGGTGGGTATTACAAATGGAAAAAGCAATGGATGGTAAAGTGATGAAAGATTGTGCCTGTCAATACATCTACCTTGGGGGGCCTGACTGCCACGTGAGCGAGACACATGACTATGAAGCTCCTCCATCTTGGGCAATAATTTGCCTGTAGTCGCACCACAATCTGTGTAAATGCAGCATACATAACATATTCCTTATTTTAGATTCCTTGGTGTTGAGGCCTAGCTAAAGGTTCCAGATGGGGCAGGAGGCCCCTTATATATTTATCATAGACTACATGTAATCGATAAAATCAAGATCTGTTTCCCTTATGGGAGAGTCACGATGATAGCTCAACATATCTAGCAACACATGTAGACTTTTCATCAATTAATGAGGCAGTCTAAGTACCATAACAATGGTATGGTGTTGTAGTGGTTATGGTGCAAAAGGAGAAGGATAGAGCGGATTCAATGCTTTGGTTTTAAACCATTAACAAACGGTTTAACCCAATGAGGTAATGAGCTCCAACTGGCACCATAACAACATAATTTACTTTTATCCTTTTTTTGTCTCTACTTCTTGTTTTAATTTTTCTGACATTAACTTTCAAAAAATTAAAAGAGGAGCCTCCTGTATGTAATTAAAGTTCAATTTACAGAGCAGGAGATAAAAACTTTTAAAGTACGTTACACCTGATTGAAAGTAAAAACATTTTTTTTCCATGCAGTCTGTGTGAATCACAACCAGCAGAGGTGTGGCTAGGACTGCATAAACAGAAACAAAAATTATTTAACTCCTAAATGACAGGGAATTGAGCAGTGAAACTTCAGAGACATGATCTGTATACCAAAACTGCTTCATTAAGCTATAGTTGTTTTGGTGACTATAGTGTCCCTTTAATGCATTTAGGAACCCAGGGCCTAAAATCAGGACTGTCCTGTCCCCCTGCATCAGGGATTTGGAGATGTACAAATCCACCACAATGCAAATTTTAGCAGATCAATATACAAAAGATGTTCAGGGTTAATCTTCTTGAAAATGGAAAACAAATACAGAGAAAGTTTTTTTACCATCCCCTATTCCTTTCTGAATGACAACTTTCTGTCTCTATCCTAGATAAAGTGTTTCTAGGAATAATCTCATTATTTCCGTGAGACACAGTCTCAAACAGGCGCACAGTAGCAGATTTTAGCCCTATTCCTCCAGTGTGGACACATTAATCTGTAAACAACATGTAACGGCTGAATTGCTTAAATCCCCAGGTAATAAATGAGAAGTAAAATGAAGGAGGCAAATCACCAGGGCCACGCTGTATTTTACCTTCACTGAGCTAAAAATCACAAACTAATTCTGGCCTGGCAATCCATGGAGTGCCCTGTGTACCCTCAATCCTGTTTTATTGCTTAACTATAAACAAAGTATATCATTCTTTGAATTGTGCGTGGATTATGCCATAAACCCAATCAAATCAATTAGATGGTATGTGCCTCTTAGATAGATATATTTATAGAAATGGAATATGTGAAATGTAATAAACCTGAATTAACCTTCTGTCACGGCCTCTGTGGTATCTGCACGTGGCCACATATATTGATGCCATGCATTAATCTGGCATCTTTTCAGACGCGGACTCCATCTTGCTTCCTTCATATACTCTTTGATGCTTGCATCATATTTTGATACCACGGCAGCCCACATCTATCCAGAGATATCGGTCACCTATGTTTTGCTTTCAGAATTTAGGCGATCCAATGAAACCTGTTCTGGAGCTATTTAAGACCACACCACTCTCCTTCTTTGCCCCGTAATGGTTTCTATTTACTGAGAGTGCATTTATGATTGTAATAGCTTACCCGTTATTCCCTTAAACATGGCCTGTCCCTCTTTAATCTCTTTCTGCAATAAAGACTGTATTCTATATTATTACACATTATTCCCGACTACTCTAAGGATTAGGAATATATTTTCCTTTACAGTATGGGAAGCGTATCTTTAGTCTAGGTTTGTGTGTTGAGATATGAACCAAAGTATATACATATACCAGTAAGGAAATAAACCTTGTGACAGAGTAAATAAATAGATAAATATACAAATGTATACCGGATAAGGTAGATATCATAAATTAATAAAAGGTGCCTAAAAAATAGAACACAACAAACATAGTGTGAAATGTAAAAACATATAATGGCTAAAGGGTGGGGTAGGAATATCACTCACATGGCCCAGGTGTAAAACACGCAGCAAGGGTGCCAATAATGGCTACAGGATCCGGATTTTCAAAGAACAGGATAACAAATGATTCCACCAAAAAGTATAAATTTATTAATACAACGTTAAACACATATGCACTGTATAATAGTAGTGGGAGAGAAAAGCATAAACAAGTCAACATTTTTTACCACTCACCACCTTCCAGGAACCCAGGGATATAAAGTGCATAAAATAAGTAGTAAATAGCAGCAAACGTGTTTCGGCGATCAAGCCTGTTTCCAGTTCTTCAACTATACATTTGTATATTTATTTTTCTTTCTTTTTTAATTATTTTTTTTTATTTGTGCATTGTTATTACAAACAGGCTGGCACTGCCACAACAGCTGATGCCAGCTACCTAAACATTAGAGAAACAGTGGTTTGGCATGTATGGTCCTAGCACATTTTGTTATAAGAGGTGAGTCGCACAGGGTAACTATTGAGCAAAAATTGGTACATCACTGATGTCGTTCTTGACTAAGTGGCTAACTAAGCTGACTGTTGTGAAGTGTACCTAGAGAGTAAGTTTTTACCGCCTGGACTCTGCGTCGCTAAGTATGTAATTCGCTTAAGACTAAAGTCAGGCTGGGGCGGGGTGTGGGGGGGTGAGGCGTGCAACGGATCACCTGGCACCCCGATTGGGTACCGCCGTTGAAGGATGCTCCTAGTGCTTCCTGAAGGCTCCAAGCACTCCAGCAGACACCTCCAGGCACTGGATGACACTCAGTCCTGGAAACTGGAACCGCTCCTTCCTGGAGCCGAATGGGGAATTAGCTCTAGTCCTTACAAGGGCTTTCCCTGGTGAATCTCCTGTAAGCTGGAACAGCAGACACAGGAGCAAGCCTTCTTCCCTTAAATCTCCTGCAAGCTGGAGCAGCAGACACAGGAGCAAATCTTCTTTCCCTCCAATAACAGGACGACACACAGTTTTGGAGTGTAAGCAGGAACAGCCTGAGCTGGGGCTTTATTGCTTCTTTTATACACATTTCTCCACAAGTTTACCACCCACGTGGGCCTTGTGGAACAGCCAATCAACAACGTACAGTACACTCAGACACTCCCAGCTAATACACACAAACCCTTCTCTCTGCCTGTGATACAATTATCTCAACACAATGGGCTAACTTAATTATCACAGGCAGGAAAATGTACAGTTTTACACAATGATCCTAACTTCCAAACCATACATGCAATTTCCATAAGTTAAATATTCTGAACCAGCAAAATCAGTTTACAAACATATTCAAAAATCATACAATTTGGTCCAGTGGTTCAAAAGATAGGTGGAGGTCCTATTTGGACTGACTACAAGCATTGCTTTCCTGCCCAAAACAGTTCCACAGATTTAGGCTGTGCACCCGGTCTACCTTCTCCTCTATCCTGGAGATTATTGGCTTAAGTGGGTGTGGTAACTATCTCCAGGTACAGGGAATATTTCCATTTACAACAACAGTAAAAATACATAAAAATACATACTGAACAGAACCCCCACAATCCCCAGCTAGTTTGGATGTGAGCGCTCAATATATCCGAACAGCGCTCAGATCCCACGAACAGAATAAAATCGCCCTGGGGTTAAAGTTTAACAAGGGCTGATGAGAGATTGAGGAGGGACAAAGCACCCAGTTTGAACTGGTCTGGCAGTGTCCCTCGGTCAACACCCTGCTGGAGAAACAATAGACAGGAAAAAGGGGGAGGGGAAGAGGCACATTTTCTCATGGAATTAAAGGGGCAGAAAAAGTGTGTTACAATCCAATATGCCCAAATAACATTTCCAAAGGGCAATACCCCCAGGGGCCATAGTCCAGGGGCAAGAGGCTGGCAAACAGGCCCCTCCAAAAACCAGTGGTGAGGTCATTTTTGCCACAAGGTGCAATTGTAGGATATTTACCAAACAGTCTTTCCCCCAGGAGCTGAGCTAAACTGTGGGAATTTGTAAGTGTTTGAGTATTAACATCATAGCTATAGAAATTGAGAGGTATAGATAAACAAAGAGCAAGTATCAACATGAAAGAAAGAAAAACAACTTTCAGTACGGGATTGTGGTTCAAGGACTCTGGGACGGCCTCAGGTGGTAGCTGCTGCGTGGGAGCTCCGTCTGGGCTGTCACAGAACAAATGCCTTCACTCTCTCCAGGTCCCAGCCCTGCGCTGGTCTGCTGGTGCCTTGAGGTTCGGTGGTGTGTAGGGGGTTTTGAGATAGTCCCCTTGTGGGTCGAATATCTCGTGCTTATCTTTCCCTTGTAGCTGTCAGGTATACCTAACATTCATGCTGCCGCCGGAACCCACTTCCGGGTTCACTGCGCTTAGCTCCGCCCCTTTTTTCTGACGCGGTCTTTCCACGATACTTAGGAAGACCGCGCCAGATTCAAAGTGCTGGATTATTCACTCAGGTGCGGCAGTGAGATCAGCTGCTCTACTCGATGCTACCGGCTCCACTTCTCAGACCTCGGCTTGTAAACGGATTTCTACCTTCTCATCTCTCAGACCTCGGCTTGTAAACGGATTTCTACCTTCTCATCTCTCAGACCTCGGCTTATAAACGGAATTCTACCTTCTCCTCTCCCAGACCTCGGCTTGTAAATGGATTTCTACCTTCTCCTCTCTCAGACCTCGGCTTGGACAAACGGACTTCCTTTCTCTCACTACTAAACTGCAGTTTGTTAAAAGAGACTCCTTCCTCTTCCTCCATTGGGTGAATTAACCCTTCCAGTGCCAGAGTGCTTCTAAAAATCTTTTGTCAAGGAAAGCAAGTCATATCAATTAATTATAGTATTTAATTTCTTTAAACCCTCTGTTGACAAATAAGGATTGCTGCTAAGGCTAAAACTTCATTATTAAAATTCAAGTTGGAACTAACTTGGCATTTTCCTGATTATTATTTAAAGATACAGTCCACTGATTTCACTCCAATATAATAGGAGGTGAAACTTACTGTTCCTGCCCTCAGAAAATTCTGCAGTTGAGTTCCAATTAAAGAGGTATTACACAAAAGCATCACAGTAGCACCAGCAGGGATCGTCTTGGGTGCCAGCGGTATTGTATCACGTTTTGTCTGAGGAGTGAGGTGAATGGCTTAAGGGACCTTTGCCAGGCTATGCTTTTTCTATGGGGATTCCAGCAACACTCGGTGACCTCGGTGACCTCATACATAGTGTGGGGATGTTAAACGTCATTTAAAACACTTTTGGTGCTGTAAGAATCCGGAAGCAGCATCTAGCGGAGACAACAATTAGAGGTGGGATTAGCCCTGTAATCAATACACTGCGGTTTCTCCAAAACTGCAGTGCTTTGACTAACAGGGCTAAGGTGAGAGGGGCAAGGCACCCAGACCACTCCAATGGGCAGAAGTGGTCTGGGTGCCTACCTTGTCCCTTTAAGTGTTTTGGGTAAAGCACGTGTTTATATATCAGTTTGACACGTTTTAGCACAATATTTTGAAGCGCCTGACACGCTTTGATTTGATTTTGTGTGTTGAGATATTCCTGCCAGGACATCCACAAAGCACCATAACAACATATCATCCTTGCAAAGTTTTTTTAAAAAAAAGGAGATAAACTGTCCTTGTTGTCTGGCTGCACACAGTCAATAGTACCTGCGGTGATTGGTAAAAATCGCCACAATTATAAGACCACCCTCTCAGTGAAAGAAGCCACAGAAAGAAGTTAATGTTTCCCTTAACAGTACAAATACTTGCACAGCGAGTATTTACTGGAGAAATGTAACCTGGAAGCCCGTCCAACACTAATAGGCTCCTGTACAACTTGCTGTAAAGGAACACATCATCATGTTTAAAAGCTCCAGGGCCTACCTAATTGACATAGGGGATAATGGAGCCGCAGCTCCAGGCCCATTCTCACAGTATAGGCCCATTGATTCTAAAACAAAAACGAAGAAATTTGTTTTTATTTATTTTTTGTTCATTAATCCTCACATGCTCTTACTATATGATGTTGTGCAGATGGAATAGAGATTAAGAACTTTGTAGAGATGCCATGGCACAAAACTTGTATGGACAGGCTGGCTATAAAATACCGGTAGTTATCGTAAGGCTAACTTTGCACACTGTGAAAATTCTCTTTCTGCTTCAACCTCTCAGCCCACCACCCTCCTGTTATCATGTGGCTGTATGGCATGTCCCATTTCTGCTATACTCACTATATCCACCTTCTGCCTGCTAGTAAGAAGGGAAGGAGAGAAGTGGACCAGTGAGTCTTGAACAGACGGGATTCAGAGTTTTGTGAATAGTGTGAGAGAGAGGAGATCAGTGCTGTGGGACGTGTAAGGCAGACTGATAGACTGTGTTGATAGATGGAATAGAGAAATATTTAGGCACAGAGACGGGGTATATGTACTGCATCTTGCAACTGTCTCTCTAGTTAGTACCACTTCCAACAGGTAAAAGACACTTGGGAGGAGGTATGACAGTTTTAGTGTTTCTGTCTGTAAGAGTTGAGGTAGTAGTTCGATTTATCTTACCTGAAGAATGGAACTGCTGCTGAATTCTTAAAAACTGTCCCATCCCCCTCCCCCTGCCTCCTTTCCCCTAAATCCCTTTAGTTCACGGGTTTGGAAGCATGGGTTCAAGCCACACCTCGAAGTCCTGTGCGTATGAGAGGCTGGATCTTACTTCCCGGCTCTCGTACCGTAACATACCTTAATTTCACGCGCGCATGCACAGTGCCCTCACAGTCAGCCATAGAGAATGATTGTATTCAATGATCCCCTATGGCAGAATCTTAGGCGCATTGCTGCGAAGAGATCCCCAGCAGATTCCTAGTGCTCTCCAGGATAATGCAACTTGAGAAGGAGTTTTGGTGAGTAGTAATTAATTTTATTTTATTTTTTTTACACTGGGGGGGGCCTAATTGATTAGGCGCATCAGGGCTATAGTGTTAGGAATATAGATATGTATTCCTAAAGCTACAGTGTTCCTTTACCTATAGCAGTTAAGTTACTAAACTTGCACATTTATTTCTGCTTATTTTTTAAATTAAATAATAATAAATATAAATTCTGGCACACATATCCCCTGAAGATGCAGACTTTATTTAGAGTGGCAATAAGATCCTTTCTTAAAGGACCACTCTAGGCACCCAGACCACTTCAGCTTAATGAAGTGGTCTGGGTGCCAGGTCCTTCTAGGGTTAACCCATTTTTTTATAAACATAGCAGTTTCAGAGAAACTGCTATGTTTATGAATGGGTTAAGCCTTCCCCCTAATCCTCTAGTGGCTGTCTCATTGACAGCCACTAGAGGCGCTTGCGTGCTTCTCACTGTGATTTTCACAGTGAGCATAGCGTCCATAGAAAAGCATTGTAAATGCTTTCTATGCGACGAGCTGAATGCGCGCGCAGCTCTTGCAGCGCGTGCGCATTCAGCCGAAAGAGGAGGAGGAGAGCTCCCCGCCCAGCGCTGGAAAAAGGTAAGTTTTTAACCCTTTCCCCCTTCCAGAGCCGGGCGGGAGGGGGTCCCTGAGGGTGGGGGCACCCTCAGGGCACTATAGTGCCAGTAAACGAGTATGTGTTCCTGGCACTATAGTGGTCCTTTAAGCTTTCTTGTGATCAGAAACGTTGCCTGTTCCATTCTAAATACATTCTGCATCATTGTCAGAGTCTATATGAGCCCAGATATTTATTTCGTATTCTGGAATACATTAACCAATTAAGGACACAACTTCTGGAATAAAAGGGACTCATGATAGAATATTTCCGTCATGTGTCCTTAAGGGGTTAAGGGATTTGTAGTTTCCCTTATCTGAGTAGTACCATGGTGTCTATCTTTCTTGCTTGGTGAGAAATGTTCCTACTTTGTATTTCTGAATTGAATTTGGTATTATAGGATAAAATAACTAAAATTAATAATTAGGTGGATTGGATTTTTTCCCCACAGCCCTTTAATCTAATTTTTTAAATCTGTGTTTCAATGTATCTCCGCTTTTACCTTTGTTGTTAGATTCTGGTGCCCCCTGCTGGCCATATGATTTTATGTGTGGAAACATTATTGCATTCCCAACTTATCCAGAGCCACCAAAACATGGTGATTATGGTTGTATTTAGAATTCAAAGCATACACACCTGCTATGTCATTTATTTATTAGAGAAAGACGATAACAGTCATAATCTGCAAATGTGTTAAAATCTAATAACAAAAAAAAAGATAGTCTGATGGCAAAAAGAGAGGCTTTAATGATGAAAGGAGAACATAACACAGAAGGAGGTATAACGAAAGAGATTTGGGAGGGAGATAAAGAAAAGAAAGGGATTTATAGAATGTAAGTGTAAAGGAAAGAGTTGGAGTGGGATAGTAAAAATAAAGAAGATAATTGAGAATATAAGCAGAAATGTCTACAGACAGAGAAGGAAAACAAAAACAAAGGCAAAATGTAATTTAGACCAAGAACAATGTATCATATTTACACAGACTGATTTCTTAACACATTTATTGTAGTTTAAAGACACATTACTGGGAGTATTATTACTGTGGAGCTCTGGTATACACTCAGACACAGCAATAATATAGAGCTCCTAGACATGAGGGACATTATAATAGAAAAGAGTTCCCAAAATAGGGACTGTCCCTCCTAAATAGGGACACTTGGGAGGTATTTCAGTGTATTTTGTTAACTGATACCATCAGTGCTATCACCCAACTTGTTTTCTATTCTCCAACCAACCAGGCAGTCAATATGGCCTGCTTGACTCCCGGCACTGTGACTGTTAAGCAATGGAGTGTGTGTGGCACTGAAAGGTTAAACTTGATAGGTCAGTGGTTCCCAAACCAGTCCTCGAGGCACCCCTACCAGTCCAGGATTTAGGGATTACCCAGTTGTGGCTAAGGTGGTTTATTTTTCTAAAAACACCTTAGACAAAACTGTGTAATCCCTAAATCCAGAACTTGTAGGGGTGCCTTGAGGACTGGTTTGGGAACCACTGTGATGGGCCTTAGTCTTTGTTTTTCCAACCTGTATTGCCATGTTGAAATTCTGGCTGGCATTTTATTACAAGAGGATATTTGTACAGGTGTGTAACGTTTAGACTTGGCTAGTAGCATTGGACTTGAAATGTTGAGCCCTGACATATAACAGTGCTTAGATGTTTTGCGTTACTGTAGCTGTGAGGACATTTGTTGTGATGGTGTGGCCTTCATCTGACCTCGTGTGGTCCTATCATGGGTATTCTAGAATCACTCTATCTGGTCTTGTTTTTATTTCTAGTGGTTATATTTGTTTAATCACACACTTTTGCTACTTGCTTGATGTATAGATACCACTAGACCACATACCATTGCTGCCTGCCCTGACCTCAGGACCTGTAGACTACGGTCATATTTCATCCCTGTCGATAAATGTTGCCTTGAATGACCTTCTGAATGTGCACACAGTCTCCAGCATCTGCTCTACAGTTAGAAATGCTATAGAGGGAAGCAATTTGTGTTTATAATTAAAGTATATGACTAAACTTTTCTTTTTTTCACTCAAATGTTTTATTGCGATGAAGACAAGTAATACAATAAAAGTAAAGGACATTGCTGAATGGTCTGGGAGTGCAGCCACTTCTCCCGTCCATCCAAGGACTCGCTCGAGACCCTGGGTTATGCGCAGCAGATGCTTCAAGTTTCAGTCCAAGACACCCCGTCTGGTTCCATATATAGCAAAGTCTCAGATGTGTGGTAGGCAAGCTTGATAATAGTTGATAACAGTTGGGTTATTAGTTGTCTTCAGGATCATCGTGAGGAGCTCTCCAGAAAAGCATCCTGCCGCCATTAAGCACAAGCACAGCCCCGACTAAACTTTTTTAGTACTTTTTTTGTTAATTGACACAACTGACGTATTGGAGATCACTGCTTTTTGTTTCCTATTATTGAGAGTTTTAAATTATCAAAGGAGGACAGAAAATAGAAAGGTAAATGGACAAAGTGTACGACCCACAAATCTGAACTATTCTGATTATTGCACCTGCTTCATGGTCTGCAAAACCAATTTAAATGCAACTGTTTAAAGCAAAATGACAACTGCAATAACAACAAAATAACTCAAGGTTCTATTCAGAATTAAACCAAACAGGACGAGTGTGAGAACCTCACTTACTGATAACCCAGCTGATTACTTGTGCGCAGCACTGACAGGAAAACTGCAAGTCTCACCAACAATGGTCTATGCTGTCATAACCGTGGTGCCTAAGGGGAACTCCAAGACCCATAACCAATGCAGCCTACTGTAGTGGTTATGGTGTAAGGAGGCTGTGAGTGCAATCCTTTGGACTGTTTTTTATGTGGTGTGATTTTGATGCCGCTAGACCCCTGTTATTTGTCAAACAAATTAAAAGAGAGACAGCACTCATAACGTCTCTGCACCCTCTCTACTACAATAAGTCCTAGTAGTTATGGTGCTGTGCATTCCCCTTTAATGGTCAGGTTCCAAAGTGGAATGTCCTGCTAATTGGGTAATGGCTAATAAGAAGGGAATTCCTTCCTGGATAATGTTTGCTTCTAGCAAGGAATAGTGGCTTTTAACACAAAGATCCTTTATTAATCAATAAGTGCATTGACCTTCCTGTGTTAATGATTGCTTGGCAAGGTTTTCTGTTAAGTATCACGGCAGAGTTCACTCACACTAATCCAAACCCGATTACCGTGGAATAGATTTCACACAGTACTTTCCCTACTCGTAGTACAACTCAGAGTTATTTAAATTGTTTGGATTGCACGACTGAACATACAATATGTTAAAAGGCCAGGCCAGGCTGGAAGTGACTTCTCTTCCTTTAAATGACATATATAGATATTAGATAATGCATTTTACAAATATTAAAAAATAAAATTAAAAAAAAATAAGAAACCTGTAAAGTTATTGATTTCACTCTGACCAGACCAGGAAGTAACTCAGCCAATCAGCAGGCTCTGGTTTAACTCAATAAAGCTTGAATTTATTTCCATTAATCCTATAACAACAGAGGGTAATTATTTAAACCTTATACACCACGGCAGGCAACTAGTCAACGGCTTGAGGGCAAGATGCTACACGAACGTGACACTTATTAACCCTTTGTGTGGCAACAGTGTGCTCAGTACATTGCAAGAAAAAGTGTTAAGCACATCCCTGGAACTCAAAGAGTTAAAATAATAATGGTGGGGTGTTTTTAACTTAAGTGGAAAAATATGTTCTGGTGGCCTCTTGAATTTTGTTTCCTAACATACATTACAGTACCTTATCACTGAACGCTCAATTGGATTACACCAATCTAAAAATGTGCCTACTTTAAATCTTTTAAACCAGACTGATGTGAACTGTAGTGTAGGCAATGTACTATTTGCTCCAATTTCTTCTATATTTTCTATCCTGCTGACTAAGCATCTTTTCTTATTTTCATGAGGTTACATTCCGTGTGCATTTTTGTATCGCAGATAAGTAATTTCACACAGTGCCAGGGATTTATCAGAATGTCAGTGCGGTTATTTAATCCGTCCCATCATTCGATCGTATGGGTAAGTGAAAAAATTGATTTAAGCTTGGTAAAATTATATTAGAATATATGAGATTTTTAGAAGTTAGAAATCACATTTTAATAAGAAAAAATAAAATCTTGCACCCGTTTGCAAAATTAAAGGTAACAGTAACAATTATAACTGATCAGTCTGTAAAGCCTATATTGATCCAACATGCAGCCAGATTTAAAATCCGTCGAAAAAAGGATGAAGTTCAAAAGGTGCACAAATGTTGAACATGCGGTTTTGGACGATCCATGATATTTGGTATCAGTCAATTTTCCCATGAGATCAATGTTAACACGCATTCTGCAATAAAGTAGGTTTGATTGGTGTGTGCATGTGTGTAACTGAAGATGTATGTATACTGATTAGCCACAAAATTACAACTACCAGCCTAATATCATGTAGGTCTCACTCGTGCCACCAAAGCTGCTCTGATGCGTTAAGACATGGACTCCAGAAGACCTCAGAACGTGTCCAGTGGTGTCTGGCATCAAGACATTAACAGCAGTTCCTTTAAAGGACCACTCTAGCTTAATGAAGTGGTCTGGGTGCCAGGTCCCTCTAGGATTTACCCTTTCTTCTATAAACATAGCAGTTTCAGAGAAACTGCTATGTTTATAATAGGGGTAATCCTGCCTCCAAAGCCTCTAGTGGCTGTCTTATTGACAGCCGCAAGAGGCGCTTGCGTCATTCTCACTGTGAAAATCACAGTGAGAACAAACAAGCATCCATAGGAAAGCATTATGAATGATCAGTCTGCGACTATACAGAAAACTGGGATTCACTGTGTGTCCTGACACCTTTCTAACATGATCTGCAATAAGTTGTTTAGCAATTTGATCTACAGTAGCTCTTTTGTGTAATCGGACTAAACAGGCTAGCCTTCGCTCTCCACGTGAATCAATGAGTCTTGGGTGCCCATGGCCCGAAGGCTAGTATTGTAACAATATAATTAATGTTATTTACCTCACCTTTCAGTAGTTATAACCAGCCAGAACATTAAAACCACTTGCTTAATATCATGTAGGTCCCACTCGTGCTGCCAAAACAGCTTTGATGGGTCAAGGCATTTACTCCACAAGACCTCTGATTGTGTCCTGTGGTATCTGGAACCAAGACATTAGCAGCAGATCCTTTAAGCCCTGCAAGTTGCGAGTCGGGACCTCCACGAATCACATTTGTTGTTCCAGGACATCCCATAGATGCTCAATCAGATTGAGAGCTTGGGATTTTGGAGGCAAAGGCAACATCTTATACTCTTTGTCATGTTGCTCAAACCATTCCTGGACAATTTTTGCAGTGTGGCAGGGTGCATTATCCTGCTGAAAGAGGCCACTGCCATCAGAGAACACCATTGCAATGAAGGGATGTAGGCGGGCTGCAACAATCACTAGGTAGGTGGTATGTGACAAAGCAACATCTACATGAATGCCATGACCCAAGGTTTCCCAGCAAAACATTGCCTAGAGCATAACACTGCCTGCACTGGCCTGCCTTCTTCCCATAGTGCATCTTGTTGGTCCTGCATCATATATGCTTTCTTCCATGGAGATATCTGGCTTCTGTGCAGGAGAAGACTGGATGTGGCACAGGCCTCCAGGGGACACATGTAAGTTTTCAAACCATACTAAAATGGTTATAATACTTACAGTGGGATGGTGTTAGGGCATTGTTAGCACCATAACCAATATAGTAGACTGTAGTTATTGTAGCATTCCTGTTACAATGTTTTCATGAAGATAGAATATTTATGTACAGTATCTCACAAAAGTGAACACACCCCTTACATTTTTGTAAATATTTTATTATATCTTTTCATGTGACAACACTGAATAAATGACACTCTGCTATAATGTAAAGTAGTAAGTATACAGCCTGTATAACAGTGTACATTTGCTGTCCACTTAAAAAAACTCAACACACAGCCACTGTCTAAACCGTTAGCAACAAAAGTAAGTACACCCCAAAGTGGAAATGTTCAAATTGGGCCCTATTAGCTATTTTCCCTCCCCGGGGGCATTTGACTCGTTAGTGTTACAAGGTCTCAGGTATGAATGGGGAGCAGGTGTGTTAAATTTAGTGTGATTGCTCTAACACTCTCTCATACTGGTCACTGGAAGTTGCCATGGCAAAGAACTCTCTGAGGATCTGAAAAAAAGGATTGTTGCTCTACATAAATATTGCCTAGGCTATAAGAAGATTGCCAAGACACAGGTTTAAGGGGTGGGGGCCAGCCTGTCAGTGCACCGACCATACGCCGCACACTGCATCAAATTGGTCTGCATGGCTGTCGTCCCAGAAGGAAGCCACTTCTAAAGATGATGCACAAGAAAGCCTGCAAACAGTTTGCTGAAGACAAGCAGACTAAGGACATGGATTACTGGAACCATGTCCTGTGGTCCGATGAGACCAAGATAAACTTATTTGGTTCAGATGGTGTCAAGCGTGTGTGGCGGCAAATAGGTGAGGAGTACAAAGTCAAATGTGTCTTGTCTACAGTCAAGCATGGTGGTGGGAGTCTCATGGCCTGTGCCTGCATGAGTGCTGCGGGCACTGAGGAGCTACAGTTCATTGAGGGAACCATGAATGCCAACATGTACTGTGACATACTAATGCAGAGCATGATCCCCTCCCTTCGGAGACTGGGCCACAGGGCAGTATTCAAACATGATAAAGACCCCAAACACACCTCCTAGACAACCAATGCCTTGCTAAAGAAGCTGAAGGAAATAATAGGTGGCCACACAAAATACTGACAAGTTGGGTCCACTTTGGACATTTCCACTTAGGGGTCTACTCACTGTTGTTGCCAACGGTTTAGACATTAATGGCTGTGTGTTGAGTTATTTTGATGGGACAGCAAATATACACTGTTATACAGGCTGTACACTTACTACTTTACATTATACCAGTGTCATTTCTTCAGTGTTGTCACGTGAAAAGATATAATAAAATATTTACAAAAATGTGAGGGGTGTACTCATTTTTGTGAGATACTGTATGTATGCAACAATCCAGATATATATAGCAAGCTTTTCTATCCTAATGTCACTCTTTTCTAGGAGCTCCATATTGTTGGTGTGTCTGAGTGTATAACAGAGCTCCACCGCAATTATACACCCAGTAATGTGTTTTTAAACTACAATAAATATGGTTAGAAATCAGTCTGTGTAAATATGATACATTGTTCTTGTTCTATATTCCATTTCAGTTGAATAAATTGTCATTAGTAAGTTACCTAAAATACATCAAAACAGGCCCGCTCCTGGCCACACCACTCACAATGAAAGTGTCTTTCATTGCCCATATGAAATGTTAAGGCATATGCAATGTAATAAATGTTCATGGGCAAAGAAACTAAATTAAAGAATTATAAAGGATAGGTGAAGCACAGACTCCATAGACATTGAGAAAAAACAAAGCGTAAATACCCATAATGGTAGCAGTTTCTCCATTAGAAGTAAATTTCAGTCTTATCTACTAAAGTGTGACTTATCAGGAATGCAAAGAAAATTTCCAAATTAACACGGAAACGGCTGAATCAAGGCTTAGCTGAATTGTAACAATTGCTACTATTTCATGTAGGTTGCGGAGTGATTCTGAGCCCGCTGTTCCTTTTTAACTTCTTGAGCACGTGTTCTTCAAACCTCTGTGGATGACGTCGGACACATCGCTCACGTGACTCGTCCACGCATGCGCAAATCCGGCAAACCTCCCCACCACCAATCTTTGGACGCATGCGCTATGAGCACCACCGCGCTGAGAGCGCCGTGCCTTCGTCCTACGCATGCGCAACAGCGCTGCCATCCTGCCTGAGCAATGGGTTCGCTCAGACTAAAACTCCCAGCGACGTTTGCGCCTAACCGGAAGTGTTTGACGTTTGAAAGTAAAAGTGTTGATAGCGGACGCTCCTGACGCCGTGCTGGGCTCTCGGAGCGGAGTGAGGGCCGAGCGGGGAGCTGACAGCAGGTAACCGGACCGGGCCCACCCACACTGTCCGCCTATCCCATTACCCATCATCCTCAGCCACCCGCGCACAGCACCATGGGAACCCCGGGAGGGGGGGGGCTGGGTTATTCCTATAGTGACATATTCAGTCTATACTGGGGGGGGCTGGGTTATTACTATAGTGACATATTCAGTCT
>OW240917.1:41500411-41581572 GCA_933207985.1 Pelobates cultripes
ATTACTATAGTGACATATTCAGTCTATACTGGGGGGCGCTGGGTTATTACTATAGTGACATATTCAGTCTATACTGGGGGAGGCTGGGTTATTACTATAGTGACATATTCAGTCTATACTGGGGGGAGGCACAGGTTATTACTATAGTGACATATTCAGTCTATACTGGGGAGGCAGGTTATTACTATGAGTGACATATTCAGTCTATGCACTGGGGGTACTGGGTTATTACTATAGTGACATATTCAGTCTATACTGGGGGGGATGGGCTGGTTTATGGCTATAGTAACCGATGCAGACTAAACTTGGAGATGCAAGTTTATTGTTATAGCGACCATATCCAGACTCTTAGAAGAGGGTGTGGGTTATTGCTATAGTCCAGGGGGGCTGTATTACTATACCGACTGATGCAGCTTCTATTGGATTGGGGGGCATACCTTGAATATTGCTGCAGTGACAGATCTAGATTGTAATGAGCGAGACACTGGCAATCGCTGTAGTGACCAATCCATGATTTAGCGTGTGGCCTGGGGGGAACTTGGACTATTGCTGCAATGATATAGATGTTACAGTCTTTAGTGACAGATCTAGTGTTTATTTGGGGAGGCCTGGGCTATTGCAGTATATTGCATTAACTTGCTGTCAGAGGTTGTTAGTACTATTTGTGATAAGTCATAACCTGGTAGCATGTGAGTTCTGAATAATTAAAATGTTCTACTTACCTGACATCTTGCTGTAGGATGGTGTTTTCTGATCTTCTGTTTTCTAAACAGGGTGTAGCAGGTTGTTTTGTTTGTTTGTTTTGTTTACTTATTTTTAAATTTATAGGCAGAAATAACCAAAACAATGATAGAGCAGACATCTCAGTACAAGGCCGAACATGCATTTTATCTTAACACAAGGTATAATACAGTGACAACATGGGGTTCAGAGCTGTGTGCTTGTGATATAAACCACTATTTACAAAAATGTTATGGCGGTACGGTTCTGATAGGTAACATTTTTCAAGGTTATAGCACATAACTGCTTCAAGAGAGAGATTGTACAAATATCCTTTGAGGTTTACCACGCCACAACTACCGCAAAGCTTTAAAAAGAAGATGCTGCAAAATGTCTGCTTCTCCCAATGCGTTAAATGAAACATTTTATAATAAAATAAACTAAAAGGACAAGAGGGAATAACAGAGGGTTTAAAGAAAGATATATTAATCATTGTATTTGGTTGAAGATAGGATTCTGACCATGCATTTGGTAAATCACACTTCCAGGACTCACATCGACTGTTGCCCCCTCCCTCCAGCACCATTGTTACATCCAGGAACAGTGGGTGGATAAACTACTTTTAGTACAGCATATGTTTTAAAGGAACACCCCATACACCATAACCACTACAGCCTGCTTTACGTAAGGGTGCCGTGGTAAGATGTCAGACCCTTTTTAGAGTGGTTTTTCATCTTGCCCAGATACCCCAGGTGTGAGTGAAGCATTTGTTGTTCTCTAGATGGAATTAGCCAAATGTCTAAAGTTGAGCTAGAGTAGAGTAAACACAGGAGATGCAGGACTGAGCTAAGTAGCTGATGAGTTCGGCTAATGTGCGTGGTCCTTTTTATATCTATAGAGGGGGTCCGGGGAGGCCCAAGTCACTTGTTAAATCATACTAATACAGTTTGACATCTTCCCATTGGACAGCGCCAGGGCACTCCTGGCACCATAACAACTACAGTGAGTTGTGGTTATTCAGCTTGAAATGTTGGTTTGAAATTGCAAAACTAAGGTTTCTTATTTATTTGCAGATCTAGCTTCAAACCATCATCAAAAGGAGAGAGTTTGTTGCAGACATGTGCTCTTTGCTACTTTAAAGTTAAACTTTGTAAAAGTACTGCCTCTGGTCTGGGGCTCTGTGTACAAGTCAGTGTTGCCATAGTAACCCAGTGGCAGTACTCTGATTCGTTGAGAAGCGCCAGCCCATGAGGAAGCTAGGGGTGATATGCATATACTGATGGTGTAGACCAGGGCTGCTCAACATGTAGATCGTAGGGCAGCCCTGGTGTAGACATTGTTGACTCTGGGCCAGACAGAGAGATCTTATAAATATCCCTACTGACTGTGGAAATATAGGGCGTCGCCTTCATTTTCCCATGCCCATGATGTGTGTACTCTGTGGGTACAAATACTACGATTAATACTAGGATTATAAAACATCTGTAATAAGTGTGAGCGACCCTTATTAGACCTCTTAGTAATGGCTGCCACAGAGGTTTTACAAGGGAACGTCAGAACCCATCCCATCACACCAATCCCACACCTTTACATATAAGACGATATATAAGTAGTACACACCAGGCTTGGGCCAGGTTGTCAAAGTAAGCCATATAAATGCGTAAACCACAATATTTAATGCTTAATGCCGTATAGGGGAATAATTGCTTGAAGAAGAAATAGAAAGAATGCCGTCATTCCCTCTGTCTTAAAGCATTTCAGCATGTGAAAACACAATCTGTCACCTTTATTTATGAGGAGCCTGAATTGGTTTATGTGTGTGTAATTTGGTGGTGGAGTAGGACCTGGTGTGTTCAAATATCCACACTCTGGTTATTTCTTTTAGGTTTAGAAGACACAACACCCTGAAAAACTTGGATTTTAACTTTACAAGAAGTTGAAAATTGTATTCTTCCTACTTCTCTACCTGTCTACACACCTGGTGTCTTTCACACTTTCTTGGTTGTTGTTTGCAATTTGGGCCATCATGAGCACTGTAAGTACAGGAACTCTCTGTAATCACAATTGGGTTGGATAGCATGAATCTTAGATATATAACGGAGTAAACCTATTAACAGGTACACTTGGCACCAACCATAGTGCAAAATTAACAATGTTATTCTGTACACACTGTGCTAACAAACATGTAAGTTATGTTGTATTTAAATGTTTCTGTTTCCTTTGTAGTACCCTACTAACTATTTTTTTTAGCATTTTGAGGCTAGTGCACATGCGCTGCAATGTTGCTGCACTGCATCAGGCGAATGCCTTCTATGATCAGCGTTTGACTGACTGTTTTCAAAGGTGAAGCGCCTCTAGTGGCTGTCAGGTGGATACCATTAAGCTGTAGTGGTTCTGGTGACAATAGTATACCTTTTAGGTAATTTAAATTTTTTTTTGAATTTCAAACTTTGTTTAAAAAAAAATAATAATAATAATTGGCTCCTAACTTTTTATTTTAACCCCTTAAGGTCGGCGGACGTGCTATGCTGTCCTTCGGGACCCAGCTCTAAACGTCGGCAGGCGGCATAGTACATGCCCGCCGTCCAGGAGACTTACCAGCTCGCTGGCGATCCCCCGCCGGCAATTGCGGTACGAGGGGACTTGTCTGGCATCCCAGGCACTCCCCCTGCTGCCAATTCGACCCTCCTGGGCCATGTGATCTCGATGTCCTTGCGAGGACCTCGCGGTCACATGGAGGGAATAGCCGTCCATTGCAGTGCCAGCAGGGAGAGTGCCTGGAATGACTGGTAGTCCCCCTGCTGCCTATAAAAGTTAAAACAGTGTATGTAGAATATTAATTAAATAACTGTATAAATACGTTACAAATGAAAAAAAGTAATTTTAAAAATGTGTAATTTTGTTCTAGCTGTATTTTGAGATATATATATTCTCAAAATGCACTTAGAACAAAATAATGTATGTATGTGTAATATTTTTACATAATTAAGTCATTTTATTAATTACAATTTGTGGGACTTTCCTATAACCGAGGCATAAAGTCCAGGGAATTTAATTTGCTAGCATTATATTTAACCCTGTAACTTTCCAAGACACCATAAAACCTGTACATGAGGGCTACTGTTTTACTCGGGAGACTTCGCTGAACACAAATATTAGTTTTTCAAAACAGTAAAATGTATTACAATGACGAAATCTATGAAAGTGACGTTTTTGGCATTTTTCACACACAGACGGCACTTACATTGACGATATTGTTGTGATACGTTTTACAGTTTTGAAACACTAATATTTGTACAGGTTTTGTACGACAACAATAATTTTTATGAAGTGAACTTGCTATATCTGAACAGCCTCTTTTAATTCTGCAACTCCCATGTCTGGATATAGAGCTTCGGACTTCAACAATCATCCCTTTCACTAAACAGTGGTTGTGGCTGTAATTAAGCCAAAAGCAGCAGAGATAAGGCTGCTCCTAGCTTATATGGCCGTTCTATTTGTCATATCTGATAGGGACCTATTCACATAGCACTTAATTCTCTTCTGTGGACAAAGGTTTATGGGATAAGTTCAGACCCAAGGGACCTTTTTGAATTTTGTCGTTGCAATGATTCATTAAGTTTATAAACTCACATTTATTAAGTACATCGGTTTGTCTTTTCTGTCTAAGTGTTTGTCACTGGTTTCCAGTTTTGACAGAACCTGTAAAGTTGCATTTGTATTAACTTGTAGTGAACTGGCAACAGAGTTTCAAAATGCAAACTAAGTCACTCCCATAGAGCTGTGTCATGGAATATATGATGATTTACTAAACAGTGAACCCAGCTCTAAATGGCTGCCATCAGTATTTAGAGCAGTCCTACTTTTGTGATGAGTGGAACTGCTCTTGGAGATGAACTCCTTATCCAAAAAACATTGCTGGACAAAAATGTATTGGATAAGAATAGAGCAGAACATTAAATACTTGGCGAGGGAGGGATCGCTAAACATCAGTGAAGGCATCCATGCTGTATACATTAACCTGTGTGGGGATGCAGTGTCTGCCCTCTTTCCTGCAGAAAACCCAAATCTGCTTCCTGAAAAAAGTAAATGCTGATATTTAACTCCTTTTAAAAGTCTTATGAGATGTTTTAAAGGGTCAGAAATACTTCAATATAAATGGCTGTCAGGTTTAAATGTATAAAACCTAAAAAGCAGTACTTGTACTGACAAAGAAAATAATAAACAAAGGTTCAAAGCAAACGAATGCAATAGCGGCTAGGCAATAACAAAGTCAGGCAATCCAATGATCTAATATCCAGGCAGCAAAGGTTAGGCATTGGTGAGGCAGGTCAAGGTCCGGTAAAACAGGATTTCAGGAGAACAGGAGGCGCAGGTAATAGAAGGTAAGTAGCACAGAACAACCGAGCAATGAAAGTCAGACTAAGGCACACCTCCTTAACAAACCTTCATAGCACCTTATTGGTGTATAGGGTTGTCATTCAACGGAGTTTGCCATGGGAGCGAGTAATTGGAAGATAACGAGAGTTGCAAGGAGCGACTGAAGCTGAGGCAAAAATTAAAATTAAGCTTTATTTTCAATGGCTGACGTTTCCATCCAATCAGAATATAGATGAGTCAATTGTGGTCGAGGACTTTAGAATGCACATTTAAGAATGAACTAATATCTACCACCTGTCTGCTATAATAATGTGTATTTGCTTAACTACAAATAGACACGGTTCAATATTTATTGCCAAATATGTCTAGATGTTCAGATAAACTTCTAATTTATACACAAAAATTAGAACAAAAAAGCGCAATATAAAATTAAATAGTCTGTATGACACCAAATATTAAAAGTCCAAAGATAAAAATTTTTAGCTGTCAGACATAAAAGGTTATTCTGCAAACCTATGTGATAGAATGTCCAAAAGTAGATAAATGTCAGCACTGTGCAATAGCCCCAAATAAGTGATCCCCACAAACACTTATTTGGGGCTATTGCACAACGCTGACATTTATCTACTTTTGAACTTTTAGTTTATGCTTTAATTTCTTTCTCAAGGGACCGCAAAATGGATTTATAATGGTTGCATTATTTAAAAATAACTGATTTGTGCCCATGATTCTCTTGCTCATTGAATCGAAATTTAATTTAGAAACAGTGGCTTCATAGATTAGAAAAATTGTGTTTGTGGGAATGTGTCCCTCTTCCCCCTTTTAGTTTGTATACAGTCAGGGCAATTAATCATTTGGCTGCAATTCAGTTTCACCCTGTCACCTCCTCAGTAGTGTGGTTAGGATGGTGTCATCTTGTGCAGCTAATCTCTATAGCCATTTATGGTAATGTCAGTAAGCAAAACTTTGATGGTACCCTGCATTTATGGATTTTTATTTTTTAGCGGCCTGGTTTTTTATTGGCAGCCTGACTTCCTAGTTGCTCCATTACTATAGGGCTCTATTAGGGCCTCAGATCTTACATATTGATATATCGGATCCCTTTTAGGAAGAGGAGTTCCAGGCCACTCTTAAAAGATGGATTTTCTCATGTTACCTTTTAAAGGACACTCCAGACTCCTAAATCTCTTCAGTTTTCTAAAGTGCTTTATGAGTGAAGAATTTGTCTTATAGATGTCAAGCACAAAGTATAATGACATACCTATCGCTTGTAAAGTAATAGTGTAGTAATCTAACAAAAAAAAACTCCAGCTACCTGTGATAAGTGGGGTGACCTAATAACCCTATAGTGCCAGGAAAATTAGTTTGTTTTCCTGGCACTATAGTGCTTCTTTAACCCTTAAGGAACAAATGTCTGGAATAAAAGGGAATCATGGCATGTCACACATCACATGTGTCCTTAAGGGGTTAAGCATACAAGAATAGTGGCAAAAAAATGTTTTTAATGGTAATAAACATAATTAAAAAGATTTCATTATCTACAGAAAAAATTATAAAGCAGCGTAAAATACAGAAAAATGTCAAATCTAAAAAACGGAAACACTTTTCCATCAAGTTTCTCATTAGTAAGGCCAAACTAGCCAGGGGTCTTGGGTAAGAACATGCCAATACTTGTTGAAAATCTAAGCTGACCCCAATGGACAGAGCTTAGCGCAAAAGCGCTTACGGAGCTCCTAAACAAAAGCTTTTGGCTCACTGTTATAGTGTAGGTGAGGAACAATGACCAGCAGAGCCCAAAAACAGTTTGACTTCTTACGGGCACTAAAACGTGAGAGTGCATTTCTAATATTTTTTTTATGGTTTTGGTTACAAACGTATGTGTTCAACTCTTAATCATAACAGATTCCTAACTAATAATGTAATTCCTGCAATATTCTCCCTATATTTCTTTTGTTTCAGGCTCAAAGGAAACGGAAATCTGATTCTGGTAACTCAAGACGTACGCGCAAAAGGAGAGCAGGACACTGCTCCACCACAACAATGGCAACCGCCCCAGAAACCATTGAAGTGGAAGAAAGTGGTAGGTTTAAATCAACATATCCCAAGTGAATTTGTGAGTTAAATAAACATGTCTCCTTTCATCTACTTTATTTAAATGTCTTGTGAATAAGGATCCCTTAGTCACTTTATCCATATATACTAAGGATATGTTGCCATATAAACCGCTTCAGTGAACAGTTGTCCTCAATGATCTGACCTCCTGCCGGTCAGTGCCCTGGTTAGTCCAGCAACCCACCCACGAAACACAAACAGTAATACAGCCCACCCACAATACATGGTTACTACACCTGGGTAAAAGATTTAGCTCGTCCATGTCCAGGTGCCTCAACACGGCTGTGTGGGGTACTGATAGGCTGCCTTGGTGGGTTGCTGAATGGGCAGAGACCCGTGGTACTCTGCCCTGGTGCCAGCACCACCACAGGAGTAGCCTGGTTGGAGCCATGCTGAAAAGAAGAGTTGGTAGGCTCCTCTCTTGGGATCTGGGGCTGCTGCTGGAGGGGGAGACCGACTGTCTCCCCTTTGGTTATATAGAGAAAAGGCAGTTTTTTTCATTGCTGCCTAGTAACACCTCTAGTGGCTGTCACTCAGACACTCGGACTGACCAAGACACACATTGACAGACCTTCTCACACACACAAAGCAGCCGGCTCTGTGGCATGGGGGCGGGAGATGGGCAGGGAGCAGATATGGCTATGTGGCATGGGGGTGGTGAGCAGGTTCGGCTATGCCGCGGGAGGCGGGGAGCAAAGTCAGCTACTTTGCAAGCTAACCTGGCAGGACACCAGGTATTTTCCCTGCTCTACCTCTGCAGCGGGGGGGGGAATTAATTGCAGTTCCCTTCACTTCCTCCCATCTCACAGAGAGCTTTCACAGGGGTTAAGACAGGAGGAGGAGGGAACTGGCTGACCAATCCCAGGCGCCAGGACAAAATATGTAGTCTTGGATTTGACCAGCCATACTTTAAAACATGCTACCTGAAAACTACATACAAGAAGTACACAAGGTGCCGTTTTGAAAGGTGCTTTGAATTTTAGAAACTCACGTTAAAATGTTGGACGTCCTCACGCTGTATGAAGACCTCCAGCGTTGCCGAAATCCCTATAGGAAAGCATTGAACATCAGCGCTGTACTCCAGTATGTCACTGAAGGGGTTTTAACCCCTTTAGCAATGTGGGATGGGGGTGGGAAGAAGAGGGACACCCCAGGGTCCTACAGTGCCTTGAAAACTAATGTTTTTTCTGGCACTGGAGAATCCCTTTAAAGCAGCAAGATAGTAAGACTTTTCCTTCTTTCTGTGTGACACCGTTTCTGTGAATAACCAATTAAAAGTTAAAATAGCAAAGCTGGACGTGCATTTTGGTGCTTTAGTGTGCAGCCTCGTCAGGGACTAAAGTAGTTTCTTTATACCCTTATTTGGTTTCTAACCAGTGAAGGAAAAAATGCCTTGAATAGGCAGAAACGGAATCACTGAATGGAAGGTGGCAATAACTCTGGGATGTGATGGGAAGTCATGTCCCTCATGTAGATGTTAGTGAACAACCCCACCTATTGAAACCTTCCACTTGGATGTCTTGCACCTATTACTCACAAGAACAATCCTCACGTGGTACTAGGAGGCTGCTGGATAATCTGCTTACCACCAGCTTGGTTTTGTAGCCTGCTGAAGACCTGGGTGATGTGCAATACTAGTAAACATTACCCACATGCTGGGTGGGAGGGGAATCTGATTTAAAGACCTATAGTATTTTAAGTTCAATTGTGCTACACGGGACTATCCCATATGCGCATACAGAGCTGATATTACATTGGAGAAATATATTACCATTTTATAACGGATTGTAACACTAGCAGGGTCATTCATTAACGTGAGAATTCAAGGTGTATGCAAAAAAAATTCAAATGTAAGTTTAAAGCAGCTGGACTGGAAGTCAGCCATACTTGAAGTTACCCATTTTTTTTTATTTTTGTGTTTGTTGATGTTTCAAGTTTTGTGAGCTGTTTTTTTGGTTTTTCAAGATTATGATTTTTGCAGATTTTCAGTGCAATAAAAAGTGGTTATCGCCAGCCCCTTTAATACTTTGACCTTCAGAATTTGAATTCATGCATCAAAACCCTGAATGATGCAGAATGTGAGCATTTCTTATTTTGTAAAAGTATAGGATTTCAATTCTCTCAATTTGTTTGTTGAGTAGCCATAACTAAGAATTTTTTTAATACAATCTCAATTCAGGACATTGATGCTATGATATCTTTTTGCAGGTGAAGAAGTAGTGGATCTCACATGTGAATCCTTAGAACCTGTGGTAGTAGACCTAACTCACAACGATTCTGTAGTTGTAAGTAACAGTTTTGTATTTTTTGTCCATTTTTATTCTTTTAAATTTGACTTGTCCAAAATGGAGTATTGAAAAGATGTGGGGGGTTTTCTTTGTGTGTGTGTGTGTGTGTGTGTGTATCTTGCGTTTAGATAACTATTTTATGAAGTCGGGCTATTTATTTTATGATATGCAAACTAAATCTTTTCCTTTTTATTTCTTTTATACATGCAAAGATTGTTGAAGGTAAGCATCACTAGTTTTCATGAAAATAACCTTTATTTATTTGTTATTATTTGTTATTGCTTTGTGCAAACCTTTTCGCTTATCACTGAATTTTCTGATTAGTGGGTAATTTCCATTTTCAACTATATTTGGTGAATTCCTCTATCCAGGCTTCTCTCTTTAGCCATATCTATTGCAAAAATAAAACTCTCTTAGCAAATCATTTTAGCAGTTTGAATATATTACATGCAATTGTTTGTTTATTGTTTAGATAATTCAAGTCAAAGAAGAAATCCAGGCGTTTCTCAACAGACCGCCAGCTGTATATTAAGTAGTGATGATGAGGATTCACGGGATACAGATATCTTTGTGACCAGCAGAGTTTCCAGAGATACGTCGTCTGTGGAACAGGAAGGTTCAAGGTATGCATTTCACATGTGGTCTTCCATTTTCTGCAGGTTCAGTGCTGATACATAACACTTCATGTTGAATTCTATTTGCATCACCTTTAGCAAAATGTATCTGTCCAGTACAGGATACCTGCTGAGCCTTGGCAGTAGGGCTGCAACTAACAATTATTTTCATATTGTATTAATCGGCTGATTTATTTACATTTTTTTAATTAAAAAAAAAAATCAGATAAAAAAATATTGCAGTACTTATTATTTTTATTTTTTTATTTTTATATATTTAAAATAAAATTCACACACCGAGCTCTGCCTTCTTACTTGCACAAAATCTGATGTATTTCTTCCTTCTAAATCTCACGTTTGCCAGGTGTTGCTTCTCTCCCACAATTGCACAGCCGGTTGGTGATCTGAGTGTCCCCAGGTCACTTGGTTATTGCAATATTTAGTAAAAAAGGGTGCAGCAAAGCTCTCCCTCTTGCACTTAAAGGTACTTTGGTCAGCTTTTGGATATCTGTTCAAGTTCCTTTTCATTCAATCTAGGTTACAGTTTGAGTTCCACTCCAATATTTTGGGTTAAACAAGTCTGCCACCTATTTTATAATTAATCGGCCTGAAAATAAATATGAACTTATTCTGTTCTACATTATTAGACCAACTAATGGATTAATGAGGTTCGCTGACAATGATTTTTATAACTGATGATATATTTGATTGATCTTGTTGGGGCACTTGATGCCATTGTAATGTTTATGGTGCTGGCATGCCCTGAGGGTCGTCCTGCCAATCTCATTCAAGGTGGAAAGCATAATAAGTTACTGCTTGGCTACAGGGGTTGGAGTGAACTATTTGGATGTCACAAAGCTGCCATTTTGTTTGATAGAATTTTTTATTTTTGTTCCAGATTCACTTCAGGAAAAGTCAGTTGTCCAATATGTTTGGATGGATACTCAGAGGTAAGAAATGACAAATTACACTCCACGTGAGCGTCAGTCATTGTCTTGTGGAGCTCTAAAAGGATTGCATATGTGTGGGTGTGGGAATTCATGTATTCTACATACTAATTAAATGAATTTAATGGAAAAATATCTCCAGAAGTGCTGCAAATTCACAAAGCGGTGGTGTTTCTTTAATCACCATTTGAGCTGAGCACTGGAGGGCAGCTTTTCTCTGATCATTGTAGAAACAGATAATGTCATCGTTCTGTGAATGTGCAGCACTCTGGTTAATGTGTGATCTTGGGTATGATAATGGATGATTCTAACTCTCAAATGTTTCAAACTGGTTGTACATACAAGAAAGTGGGGAGGAAAAAAAATATATATGAAGGGCGGAGGGGGAATTTACTATACCCAAATAAAAAAAAATAAAAAAGGCCCCAAAACTTAGTGGTATTAACATCTCAAAAATGGGTAAGAAAATAAATGACTTTTTTTCTTTGTGTTCGATTTTGCGAGGGCTGTCTTTGTTTATAATTTTTTAAATGTTTTATGAGGGTTATGATTGTGTTTCTATTCAACAAGATTATGTAATTACTGAATTCAATATAGACAAGTTGATAAATGAAACTTCATTATTTTTAAGATTTAGCATTCAGGTGACCTATAGACAATCCTACCTTTTTTTTTTTATTTTATTTTTTTATTTTATTTATTTATTTATTTTTAAATACAAGGATTTTGGTCTGTAAATAATTTCTCATGCTAGTGAATGTTTGTTTCTCTCCCTCCAGATTGTACAGAGCAAACGGCTCATTGTGGCAACCAAATGCGGCCATATTTTCTGCAGCCAGTGCATCCGTGACGCACTTAAATCCGCTAGCTCATGTCCAACTTGCAGGAAGAAGCTGACTCATAAACAGTATCACCCGATCTATATATAAATAGATAATATAGATTGCCAAGAATTCCCAATGTTTCCAGGACTACCTGAGTTGACTTTTGGACTTGCGTGATTCCACCAAGCTTCTGCCTTTATTTATACTACATTAATTTCAGTGGAGAAATGGATGGAACACCGTGTAAATAATGTTTTGGTACTGGATAGGACTTCGCCAGCACCTATCCACATTAAAAAGAAAAAGCTCTACAGCTATAGGCTGAGACATCAGGTGTGGCGACAGCCTATGTAGTGCGTCTTTTCTAATTTTTCATAAAACATATATTCTTTTTTTTTTTTCTTTTTTTTTATATTTTATTTTGCTTTGAATTCTGAAATTGAGGGACCCGATTATTGCCATATTACGGGTACAGATGTACTTTTTTTGTAATCTGGGTTTAGAACTCTACCTTCCATATGTTTAAGGATAATATGCCAATATTTACTGAAATAACAAGCAAATAAAGATGCATTTTATGATGAGTTAATTAAATCCATTTTTATTAAATTTTTGTAAATGAGTGTTTCTGCAATACTTGTCTTAATAGTATTCATTGGATGGGAAACCATAAAATATGATTGTTGATTCTGTAATACATGTTTTGAACACTTTCAGAAGTATTTTTAACGATTTTTTTCTTACACAAATCAAAGTAATATCATTATAATTTAGCCAAAATGAATATGTAGACAATTTTATCAGTTTGTCTGTTGAGGCCTTGAAATTAAAATACAGTTTGCATTTACACTTCAAAGAGTAACCCTGGACACATATTTTACATTCTACAGATAGGCAGTTATGTTGGTCTTGGACATTGGTGTCAATTTGGAGGGATGGGGAGTTTCACACCTATCTGCCATCTGGATAAAATTTTAGATATTTAATACATATCTGTTCCACTAATAGTAACATTAGACTGTTGTAGCAGAGCGTAAGTACCCAGAGTGGAGCAGTGATTATAACTCCTGCATACCAAAACATCAGTCAAGACTTGATAAAGGGTACAAAAACTGGTTTATTCATTCAAAAGCACACACATTTTATTCACCGACCCCGAGCCATACATTTGTGGAAAATAGGAGCTCTGTGATGGTTTCAGGGAGCGATTGTTCACTTCTCCGGCCATAAGCTTTCCTCCAAAAAGCACTCTTCTGAGTTGATGGGAAAGTAGGGAGAATGGAAGTCCAAGGTGACCGGGAAAACCTGCACGAAATTGCTGGGCCCGGAGTTCCAGACCAGTTGTAGCTCATGTCCAGACCGGCTAGCTCAAATCCAACATGCTGGAAGAAGCTGACTCATAAACTGTATCACCCGATCTATATATATATATAAATAGATAATCTAGATTGTCAAGAATTCCCACTCATAGCTTCTGGACTCAGTGAAGAGGAAAAAGGGGAAGGCAACTGGACAGGGAGGGAGGAGCTCAGTGGATCATAGTCTTTTAGGAGTGAGTACAAGCTGGCTCAATAAATGGCAACGTCTCTCAATGGGACTTGCAGACATCACTCAAAGGGCGTAGCTTGATTAATCCATACAAAGTCTAAATTCCGCCCCATCTATAGGTATTTTTGTCTAGTTCTAACCCATGTAATAAGTAGCTTAGACTTTTTTTTGTTTTTTTTTAATTCAATATGTTTTTTTTTGTTGTTTTTGTTTACCTATTCATATCTGTGTTGTGTTGGGAGTCTGTTTTCTTAAATTTTTTTATTGGGATACATCACATTGTTCTAACCCGGACAATATAGTATGCGAAAAATCATCAAAGGCCAGTTATATGCACTAACACAGTATGGAACAATACCTCAGTAGTATAAATGACAGTGATGTCTCCTGCCATAATATCTTTCAGCTTCAACAAATAAAACATAATTGGAGGATACGATCTATTATAACATGCCATAGTAAATCATTAGGTGGTCAAGCACCTAATGGCACGTTTGTCAAATACAGGGAAATAAGCAGTATACCACTAATTGCAGAGCTAGGTGTAATGAGAAACTAAAAGGGTTATGTTTTTGAATGTTAAGTCAGGTGTCCTCATTTTACGAGTTACATGTTTAACGATTGCTGGGACTTGCGACTAGTACTCTAGCACGGGGATTGCCTACATTAGAGAGCTGGTCTATGTTCGGGGAATTGTCCTTGAACATAGATTCTCTGCTCTGGTGCGCTTGTCTATGTTTGGGATCGATCTGCACTGGTGCGCATGCTTGCTAGCACAACCTCCCTTACCGACTGAGTCGTAGGAAGAGAACCCGGTCAGTAAGTAAGAAGTGCCTGTACTGTTAAACTTTTGTGAAGCCCATATTCTCTTTGCAGCCCTTGGTTGTGCATAGTTGAGCCTCTAATAAATGGAGCCATTGAGCCACTGTCCAGTTTTGCTATCAATGCACTTTGTCACAGAGCCTAGAAGGGTAATGCTAGCTGATCAGGCTTGTTTGGATCAGAAATAAAACGTGTGAATTCTTATATTCTTATATCAAGTAATTAATGTAAGGCATATTCCAAATACAAAATTAACTTGTAGAGATATAGGTTCTAAAGAAACACTGTGTGCACAAACACAATAATGCTCATTTGATTGGCTTTGGCCACATAGTTACTGTGTTTGTCATTGCTCTAGTTTTAGTTTATGATAAATAATAAAATGTTTTGCAGCTACCTACTGTATGCTGTATGCAGCTACCTTTCCCATGATGTGTTCCTGAATTGGCCACTGACAGCAATGTGAGCTGAGCTGCAAACTGGAGAAGGGGACAGCCAGGAGCTGGTGTTTAGTATTACTACTAACTGGATATCTGTCTAGTTGCCTGTGTATCTTTAAAAATAAATAAATATAGAATTAGACTTTGTTTCACATCTTCTGTGAATCAGCTCCAGGATACCCAGCAATCCGGAAAGACTATATTTTTGTACATACTTGTCAATCTTTGTACTAGCCATTCACTGATTACATGAGAAAACTGTAGTGGGTTCAGCCAATAGGAAGCTAAAAATAAATGTAGAGAAGGCTGCAACCTAAAAAATTTGACGTTCCCTCACAAATCGTCAAAAAGGATAAATCTAGAAAACAAAAAATGATAGGTCGTGCCACAAAAGACAATAAAAAGGATATGATAAAACCAATAATAAAAATGATGAGGATATATCATACCACAAACTGTAGGGTAATTAAAATACAGTAATGTACTTACATATGTCAATATAAGGTAAAAATGGACAGATAGAAAACCAGGTAGACTTGCAGAACTTGAGTATGATGTAGGTCTATACAGATTGTAGATCTGGAAGTGGTCGGGTTCTCTTGATCCAGGTAGAAATATGTGAATATAAAAGGAAAATTTCAATAGTGTAGACCGTAACTGACAGTCAAGTGGAAAGGAAAAAGAACTTCACAGCAGGATGGTATTTAAACTCACCTATTGTAGAGCTAGAACTAGCTCAGGTATGACTGGCATTCGGTGGCGTCGATCCCCCACTGGTAGGATATAGGTGTTGGTAAGCAGAGGAAGTCCTCAGTATGGAGAGAAAAATAGACCCAGTTATAGTGCTCACTGTTTGTATAATAAGGCGGGTAGGTGTAGAAATGTAAAATACTCACATTTAAGTGAGCAGGATATACTGCTCACTATGATAGCGTATGTGGTATAATCCCCACCTGGGATTCTTGAGCGAGTGAGTAATCCAATGTAGTGGATGACCATGTTAAAATAAATAAAAATAAGTTAAAGCTATAAAAGGTAAAATAATAAAAAGGTATATGGCACATGCAGAGTTAAAGAGGCCAATATTCCTTAAATAGTACATATAAAATTAGTTAAAACAGCCAAAACACGTTTCGCCACACAGGGCTTTATCAACTGGCAATAAAAACAGAAACCTGGTACAGAATAGTATATATAGGCAGTACATCAATTAATTCAAATTATGGTGCCAAAATGACGTCATCTTTATGAGACACATAGAATGTGAAACACAGTACAAAATAAGCTAATAATATTGATACAGAAATATATATCTTATGTAAAATATAGATCCACATTTAGGTTATTAAAACGAAGGTTATGTGGTACATAAAACATAAAAATTATACAAATGTGAAATGACACAGGTTGAAAAAAATGCCTAATAACCTTAAAGATAAAAAAGGGAGTCATATAGGCAAATGGTGATAACTGAAAGTAGTGTTACACCAAATAGGGGCGAGGGAGGAAGGGGGTGGGGGGAGAAGGATGGGGATAAACAATGAGAATAAGTGAGTGGATATGTGTTCTTCTGTGATAATATATGGATTGTCTTAATAAGAGAAAAGGAGACATGTGAAAATAATATAATAGGAAAAGGGGAAAGGAGAAGGGAGGTATTCAAAAAATAGGGTGATAAAAAATATAAAATAAATATAAAGGATAAAAATAAAATATAAAAAAATTATATATTGAGACCTACTGAGGGTGAAGAGCCAATATGAATAAAAACGTATTATAGAAAGTTAAAAAGATCAAATCCGGCATTGAGGCCATCTGGAGAGAGGGTTTTCAGCTGGAACACCCACTCCATTTCTCTTTTTCCTAGAATTTTCCTCATATCTCCACCTCTCCAGGGGATGCTACATTGTTCTATCCCCATACATTTAAGTAGTCTTGGGTCTTTATTATGTTTAATGAAGTGTTTTGATACAGAGTGATTTTCATACCCTTTGGCAATATTTCGACAGTGCTCCGCTAACCTTATTTTTAAACATCTCTTAGTCATACCTATATATTGTAGTCCACAGGGGCACTCTAACATATAAATGATATTCTTTGAGTTACACCCAATAAAATCTTTGATTGGGTATGATTTGCCAGTATTACAAGAATTGGGTAGTCTTAGATTTAACTAATGGGTCTGTAGTTCTGCATACAATACATTTGTTGCATTTGAAGAAATCTTTTGGTTTAGATAGAAAACTTGTGGTGTTTTTTGTGGTTTTCGTATTATAGTTCTTTGTGAGGATGCTTTTAAAGGTGGGGGCTCCTCTAAATATAATATTAGGTCTATCTGGGATTTGGTCTTTCAGAAGGTCATCTTGTTTGAGAATGTGCAAATGTTTATTTATTATTTTTTTCATGATTTTGTTTGTTGTTAAAGTCCAAAATGATGGGTAATGTGGGGGTCATTTTTTTATCTTTATTTGCTTTATATTCTAATAGAGCTCATCTCTCTTTATTTTTGACCATGTCTAGAGTAGCATCTAATTTCGTTGCAGAGTAATTCTTTTCAATGAATTAATTTTTGAGTGAGGTAGATTGGGTTATAAAATCACTGGTTTAAGAACAGTTATGGTGAAGGCGGAGGAATTGACTCTTTGGGATACCATCTAACCAAGGTCTATAGTGGCAGCTGGACTGATCAATTATTGTATTGATGCAAACTTTCTTAAAAAATGTTTTGGTCTGGATAGACCCATTCTGAAAAAAACTATTCAAATCTAGGAAATTAATTGATACCTTACTAAATTCTGAACTTAAAATGATACCTTTATTATTATTATTATTATTATTATTATTAAGATGATTTAAAAACTGTTTAAGACTTGATTCTGAACCCTGCCAAATAAAAAACAAATCGTCAATATGGTGTAAATAGGAAACCAGGTTTGCCCACCAGTCATGATCCCCCCAAATGGCTGCTTCGCATCCTAATTTATGCGGTATAATAGTATAAAGAGATTGCACATCACATGTGACCAAGATATAGTCTTGGCACCAGGTAAAATTATTTAAAGATCTTAAAAGGGACATGGAATCTTTTAGGTAGGACCTCATTCGTTTTACTGAAGGTTGTAATAAAATGTCTAAATATTCTGAAAGATTTGCTAAAACTGAATCAATGCCGTACACTATAGGCCTGCCTGGGGGAATATTATCATTTTTGTGTAGTTTCGGTAGAAAGTATAGGACTGGAATTTTAGGATAAGGGGTATTCAAGTAATCAAATTCTTGTTTATTCAGGATCCCAAAGTCCCAAAGGAATTCATAAAGAACATTTTTTATCTTTGAGGTGGGATCATAGGATAATTTTTTATACACTTCTTGGTCTTCAAGTTGGCGGTTTTCCTCCTTAATGTACATTACTTTCAGGAGAATGACTAAACCATTCGCTCAAGAATCCCAGGTGGGGATTATACCACCTACGCTATCATAGTGAGCAGTATATCCTGCTCACTTAAATGTTTCTATACCTACCTGCCTTATAATACAAACAGTGAGCACTATATCTGGGTCTATTTTTCTCTCCATACTGAGGACCTCCTCTGCTTACCAACACCTATATCCTACCAGTGGGGGATTGACGCCACTGAATGCCTATTTCTATTCACATATCCACATTCACCTCTTAATGCCCAGAGGGAAGGGCTGTCCTTCAAGCCATGGTTCCCCAGAGGTTTCCTCCATAGGGGGTTTTTCCTTTCCTGAGTGCTGAAGGATGACTCTACGTGAGTCCAGAGGTTGCCCAAATTTTGGCTGCTTCCATAGCTAAATCTATTTTTTAATTCCATAGCTCTCCAATAGGTGAGTTTAAATACCATCCTGCTGTGAAGTTCTTTTTCCTTTCCACTTGACTTTCAGTTACGGTCTGCACTACTGGAATTTTCCTTTTATATTCACATATTTCTACCTGGATCAAGAGAACCCGACCACTTCCAGATCTACAATCTGTATAGACTTACATCATACTCAAGCTCCTGCAAGTCTACCTGGTTTTCTATCTGCCCATTTTTATCGGGACTATTTTACCTTATATTGACATATGTAAGTACATTACTGTATTTTAATTACCCTACAGTTTATTGTGGTATGATATATCCTCATCATTTTTATTATTTATTATTGGTTTTATCATATCCTTTTTATTGGCTTTTGTGGCGCGACCTATAATTTTTATTTTCAAGATTCACTGATTACGCCCTTTCACTGATGCATCTAACCCCAGAGCTCTCTGCCAATGTTAACTGGGTTTCTTTTAAAGCATTAACCTGGATTCTATCCAATCCCTGCACCGTGCCAGCTGTCTCTCTCTGTTAAACACTATAGTTTGCACTACTCTGTCTACTTTAGCTCTCTGGAGTGGAATGCAATGGTTGCAAGGAGACCCTAATGTTTTTCCCATCTCAAAATGCTTGTTATCGGAGGCTAAACTTTAAATCCGTTAACCCAGCCAGAACCGTTGTGCATTCACCGTTTGCAGTTTGGCTGTGCTGAGTTATGATGCAGCTCTGGAAACATTTCTGGTATGAGAAGTAAAATCTATTTAGTTTGATATTGATGTAAATGTTGCTCTTATGAAGAACCTGAGTGTAGCCACTGATCCTGCAGGGATTCTGTTTCTAGAATTTGTTGTGTACAGGATCACTGGTTTAATGACTTTGATAGTGTTCGACTAACGACTGTCATCATGCAGGGGTGGGCAAAAGGTAGATCCCCAGATAAGTTTGTTTGAGCAGGCCTTTCTTACCTCTTGATTCTGTCAATATTTTTTTATGTCAATTACTTTTCAAATCATATTAACAAAGTATTTAAGCAGGAAAGGTACATTCTGATAATCTCTGGTTTCCAAGTATATCCTAGGGATCTTACTTTTGCCCAACATCCAGGGCATGTATACCCATCCTTATATTATAAAGCGATTTAAAACATTTTGCTAAACGGTGACAAATAGTGATGTCCCGAACAGTTCGCCGAACGGTTCGCCAAACGGTTCGCGAACAGTTCGCCACGGACTCCAGACAGCAGACACATTCCAGCCAATCAGCAGCAGACCCTCCCTCCCAGACCCTCCCACCTCCTGGACAGCTCACTAAGAATGCAGCTTCAAAATGGATGCTGTCCAGGAGGTGGGAGAGTCTGGGAGGGAGGGTCTGCTGCTGATTGGCTGGAATGTGTCTGCTGACTGGAGTCCGCGGCGAACCGTTCGGCGAACCATTCGGGACATCACTAGTGACAAAGCATCTCGACAGTTGTATTTCAACCAACAACAAAATAAATCAGCAAAAACACAAAGTATATGCACCCTGTGACGAAATAAGCGTGATAAAAGCGTAATACTAATTATATAAAAGTGGTAAAAGCATAGTAAATATTAAAATAGTAAAATGAAATGTCCAAATCATCAATATTCCCCTGAAATTTAGCTCTGACTTCTGAGATATTCACTTAATCTCAATCAAGTTCGCACCACAATATAGACGGCCTCTAGATAATTCAGATATGCAATGCTTGTCTAACAGTGCAGTAGACCATACACTGCAGATCTTCTTATAACGACTCAGATGACGTATAATAAGAAGACGATTATAGTGCAAAAACAAAGGAATATAAAACAAGGTACACTTTATTTAATCACATTCCCAAATAAAATATAGCTGCTAGTCTGCAGAAACACAGAGAAATATGTATTCTTCAAAAGGTACACGAAAGCATGTGTGCAAAGTAATGATGAAAAAATAACAGCTATATAACGGGAGCAACAACTGCTCACGAGCGGCCGTGATATCATTCCATGGAGCTCTGAACAAATCACATGGATTAAACATCTACAGGGTTAATTACAAAAGTGAAAATTCAAAGTGAATTTCACATTTTAGGACAAAGTGGCTCATGTAGAAGCATAGCTGAATTATAGAATATTCACAATTTAGTTATATTTGCTTAGCTACGCTTGTGCCGAGGGAAGTGTTGGCTTATCTACGCTTCAAGCATATTTACACCTTGTACAACATAACCCCCCTGGTGGGAGGACCCATTTTCAAAAGATGTGCTTAGGCATGAAATCCTGTGGGAAACCATTACCCATCTGCTACTACCTCCTTGCAATGTTGACTTCTTAAGAAAAATGTCACCATACAGTAAAATGAGAGGAGAACATCCATAAATCCTTTCCTCCAACTGAGTGGAGACAAGCAGCCTCTTTAATTCAAGGCCCATCAAAATGCCTCAGTCATTGGGAAATCCCCCTCTACCCCAATTCATCAGCTCTCTGTTGGAGACGTCGACACTCTTCAGGATTCTTGCTCCATATTTTCTAGACCTCTCTTGGGCCTATATTGTTCAGAAAGTTGTTTAATTGTTCATTCAACGGGAATAAACCTTCCACACCAGCCCAAGGTGGTCCTCTCATATATGCTACCACCTATGATTACAGGGTTTGTCAAGAATCTGTTTACGCCCATCTAAATAGCTGCAAAAAATGGCTTTGGCCATGCTCTGGAAGTCCACAATCCCACCAACTTTATAAGCGGTTATTGGCTGCCTCAATGCAACCAAACAATATGAAGAAATGGCTCATAGCACTATGGGGCATTTGTCCAAATTTCAGCAGATTTGGCAAATTGGTCAGTGGGGCTTGTGAGTATATGTCACTGTTTTTGTCTGCAATTGTATGCGTATATATGATTGTGTGTGTGTCACTGAACTGTGAGAGTGAGTATGTATTAGGGTGTCTATTCCTCAACTAAATCCTTTGATATACATTATACAGGACGTACCATATATTTATTATAAACAAAACTCCAAATTGCAGCAACAGAATATTTCATAATTTAATCTAAAAAAAGCTGATTTGAAAAAAAAAAAACAAGCTAGCTCTAGTGACATTTTTGGGGGCTGGGGGGGCAGCAGGGCTGGATTAAGAGCACAGTGGGCCTGGTGCTGACAATTATGATGGGCCTAATTACAGAATCGACCTAAAACAATCATACCTCCCAAGCGTCATGTATCTGATGGAGATGGTGCTGGAGGGAAACTCATAGGATGCAACAATAAGAAAACACATACTCTATGCTAATTTCTCTCTAATTTATGCTTTCATCTCTCAAGTAAATCCATAACCCCTAACAGCAGTGTCCAGTGAAGCAGGAAGTCAATGGGCGGGGTAAAAGGGTGTGCCACTGGCGTGAATCACGTGACAAAACCTGCCAAAATGGGTGAACATTCCCAAAAAGGGGGCATATTTGTCCAAAGAATTGGAAGGTCAGCCTGGCATGAATGCATGTCAGGCTGCCTGCCAATCCTGCAGGCTGTCCAACTAAGGGCATACTATGCAGGCAGCACCTTGAGCTTGACATACATGCGTCTAATGATGCGCTCACTCCATTTTTTCTAAGGACTGTCCCCTAGCACTCGCTGGTCCACTTGTCTCCTTACCTTCTTACTAGCAGGCAGAAGTTCCTGGTATATAGTCTGAGACAGAGAAAAGGTGTCTGCAGTGAGTGTAGAAGAAAGGGGACATGCCACAGTGTTAGAGAGACCAACGTCTGCATTACCTAAACTAACTTTAATGTCAACCAGTGCACACAAGTTTTGTTCCCATACATCCCTCTTAAGCTTCCAAACTTAAAGGGACACTATAGTCACCAGAACAACTACAGCTTATTGTATTTGTTCTGGTAAGTAGAATCATTCCATTCAGGCTTTTTGCAGTAAACACTGTCTTTTCAGAGAAAATAACTCCACTGGCCGCTCCTTAGATGGCTGCTAGAGGTGCTTCCTGGGGCAGTACTGCCTAGTGTGCAGCACTGCCATTTAGTGTCTCCACCCTCTACATGCAGACACTGAACTTTCCTCATAGAGACCATTGATTTAATTTATCTTTGTGAGGAGATGCTGAGGGTCTGGCTCTGCCCCTGATCTGCCTAGTTGACAGTCTCAGCCAATCCTATGGGGAAGTATTGTAATTTGCTCAGACCACCACTTCTGAACCAGCAGCTGCAGAATTGAATACAAGTAATATTTTACTATATTTAGGGAGGCAAGAAGGGGCCAGGGTGGTCGTTTTAACATAATAGGGTAAGAAACACATAATTGTGTTCTTGACACTATAGTGCTGCATTAAGCAAGAGTATGTGAAGAGTAGTTAAGGTTACCAACTTTCTTGGGAAAAAAATACCAGCTTTAATCATTTGTATAATTAATTAGTTATGCGTGACATCACATGATGTAAATCACAAGGAATGACATCAGAGAAAATTCTGTAAAATCACCAACAAACTACTCACAGTTTGATTCTGTCTCAGTGTCACTATGTATCACAGTGTCAGTGTCCCCATGTCGCCCAGTCCCCTAGTCTCCCAGTGTCTGTGTCCCCATTTCTCACAGTGTCCCAATGTCTCAGTGTGTCCCCATGTCACTAAGATACTGGGGACACAGAGACCCGGGGACACAGAGACATGGGGAAACTGGGAGACATGGGGACACTGAGACATTTAGGGAAACTGGGAGAAATGGGGACACTGAGACACTAGGGACACAGACACTGGGAGACATGGGGACACTGAAACATTTGGGGACACTAAGACATTAGGGACACAGACATGGTAACACAGACACTGGGAGACTAGGGGACACTGGCTGGGAGACACACTTGGGGACACTGGGAGACATGGGGACAGTTGTGGACATAGACATGTGGACACTGGAACATATAGGGACACTGGGAGACATGGGGGCACCAGGCACACTGAGACACTAGGAACACAGACACTGAGAGACATGGAGATATTGAAACATTTGGGGACACTAAGACACTAGGGACACAGACACTGGGAGACTAGGGGACACTGGGAGACTAGGGGACACTGGGAGACAGACACTTGGGGAGACATGAGGACAGTTGTGGACATAGACATGGGGACACTGGGACACATGGGGACACTTGGCACACTGAGAGACATGGGACACAGACACTGGGAGACTTGGGGACACAGACACCAGGGACACTGGCTGGGGGACATAGTGTCTTCGTGTCCCAATGTCTCCCAATGTCCCTATGTCTCAAAGCGTCCCCATTTGTCAAAGCGTCCCCATTTGTCTCAGTGTCCCCATGTGTCTCAGTGTCCCTATGTGTCTCAGTGTCCCCTAGTGTCTGTGTCCCGATGTGTCCCCTAGTGTCTGAGTCCCCATATGTCCCCAAGTGTCTCAGTGTCCCCTTGTATCTGTGTCCCCATATTTTCCAGTGTCTCCCAGTGTCTGTGTCCTAGTGTCATCATGTGTCCCCTAGTGTCTGTGTCCTCTAGTGTCTCAGTGTCCCCATGTGTCCCCTAGTGTCTCAGTGTCCCTGCTGCCTTTCCCCCCCATCCCTCACCTGAGCTGTAGAGCTGCTGTCTGGACTCTCTGTGCTGTGTAGCTGCTCCCCCACGGATCAGTGAGTAGTAGAGAGAGGCAGGGATATTCTGTAACTTCCTATCCCTGCCTCTCTCCACACACAGTGACCCCTACTGGCCAGTGCTGGTATTGCAGAGTAATTTCCATTTATTCTGAGAAAATTACCTGCATTTGTATTGCCGGTATTACTGCAATACCGGCACGGCCAGGCAGCCTCAAATACCGTCTGTGCCATTAAAATACCAGTCAGGTGGCAAACCTAAGAGAAGTATGTTTTTAAATGGGCCTATTCCACGGGCCTGGGCTGGGCCTGGGCCTGGAGCTGCAGCTCCATCAGCCCCTATGTTAATCCGGCCCTGGGGGGCAGAGAGGGTAAATCTGGCCCGGCTGCCAGTATGGGCATTGCCATCGGTAGAGGAGCAGATTCTGGAAGAGTAGATATTTCCATTGTACCAAATAATAAAGAAGAAGAAGATGGAATTGAGTGATTATTCAAATTTCTGCATTCGGTGGTAGCAATATTAGTCTTGATCCCAGCATCGTGTCTGTAGTCTTTAGTCTAGATTGGGAGGAGTTGGATTACTTGGAGAGCCCACCACAGCCAGCCACACAGGTTAGGTATCAGAGCAGGATCCTGCACAGTCCCTGTTATGTTTTCATTTTGCCATTTGGTTTATAATTCCAAATAAAAAAAATAAAAATTCAAATTATCTTATTTATTTATTTACAGATTTTCAGAAACAAGAAGGAATGTCCAGAATTAAAGGTAAGTAAACTATAATTTTAGCTTTATTTATTCAGCAGACAGATGTAACTATTCTTCGGTCTTGAAATAAAGTAGCTGAGAATTATATCTACCGCAGAGTAACAATAAATGGAAAGTAAATAGTCCAAAATAATCGATAAAACAAAAGGAATATTTTTAAACAAAGTCTATGAAACAATCCAGGTTTTCAACAGCTAACTGTTAAGTGTTTAGGAGATCTGTTTTCAAATCCTTAAATCAATCCTGTTTGGCAACATTCATTCAAACCGTTAAATACAGGTGAATCCTAAAAGCACAATCCTATTAACATTCCGAGTAGTAAACAGTAAATCGGTCCAAGATTGACGGGTTGTAGAGAAAAAGCGTAATCCTTTAAGCCAATCCGGTCTGATAACAGTAATTGAAGTCTGAATTTAGTGAAATCCAGAAAGCATTGGTCAAATACAAGCATTGCCAAATACGAGAAGTAGTATTAATCAAAGTTTCTTACAGTTATTCTATTTCAGCAGAAGAAGTGTTGGAGTCCTCAAATGAACTTCCTATACAGTGGAAACATTAAAGGTTTTTCAAAGTAACAAACACTAACAGGCAACAAGGCACTGACTGTGCATGCTATTTAACAGGACGCCTGATGTCCGTCAGTGTCTCTTAAAGATACAGTTGCAAAAAACATTTACAGACATATCACCTATTAACAGAATCTTGACAGTTCCCTTTCAGCTCAGTGGATAGAGCTCAGTATTTGAGATACACACGGTCAACTCAGGTTTTCATTGTTCCAAGATCAATAAATGAGTACCATTAAATTGGGTAATAAAAATATCAAGACCCCTACGGCTTACTTGGGAAATATGGACACGCTATTAAGTGTTTCCTTGATAAATACTTATATATTATTATTATTTTTTTTTTTAAATAAAATATGTTCTAAGTTCCTCAGTCAGATCATGGACCTGTATGTACAGAAGCACATTTTAACACCTCCATTGTCCAATCACTAAGCCCTCTTCGGCAGTTAAAACAGACGTTTTAAGTATTGTTCACTTGGACATTTGTCATGTTAACGGTTTTGCTATGTTGTGTTTTAGTTGCAATGCTTGTCTTTTAATTGGCCTAACTGAATATATATAGCACCATGAAAGTGATTTGAAGTGGTCATGGTGCTTGGAGTCTGTATGAGCAGCATTTCAATAAGAATCTCGGCAGATAATTGGATAACGCACTTTGCTGCCAGAGGTGTAACTCCACCTATGGCCGCGTCATTAGCAGCATAGGACGCTGGCAATGGAGACCAATAGCAGCACCGCCAACCCCCTGTGACGCCCAAGTCCTCCCTTGGCCCAGCCATTAAGGATGTCCTTCCCCTTGCAGTGGGAGTGACGTCACTAGAGGAGGCTGCCAGGAGAGTTTGTCCTCGGCGTGGGATCCCAGGTAAGTTTTTCCTCTTTCTTTCCCTTACTGTAGTAAGGGTTGCTACAACCAAAAAACAGTATTTTATTAAAAGACAGTTTTTTGGTTTGAGTTACCCCTTAATGAGAAATTGTTAACATTGCTTGATTAGGTGTTGAATTGACTAAATGCCTGATGGTCCTATCAAACACTTAAACTTGATTGTTTAACATATGATATAAGTTCACTTGTTGTTAGTCTGATAGTTACAATAGACGTATTGGAATGGTGGCATTGTCATTATTTTGATGCAGTTAACAGATCATTGGCAGGCCTTTACACATTGAGAAACATCAGATGGAAGACTATAATTTTCCTCAATGTGTCATTTCATGTTGAACTCTTTTGACCATCTTGGTACTTTGTACAAATTTCAGGATTTTTCCAGCGGTGGTTTTATCAAGTAATTTCACAAAATAGAGACAAAATAATAAAGAAATGCTACTGAATCCTAAGGATATTATTACATGGATACACAAGTCAATATGTTATTGGAGAAAATTCATCAAATAATTCTCAAGATGAAAGAATGGCAATGTTAGTTATATGTTGCCATCTTGTGACCATTCTTGGTATTGCATATCAATATCTCGCCAATAGAATTTAAAATGTCTAGTATTATTTATTTATTTATTATTTATAAAATATTTTACCAGGAAAGATACATTGAGATTTCTCTCGGTTTCAAGTATATCCTGGGTCGTCCACAAATCATTGCACTGATACAATAGGGTACAATAAAATACAAAAACAATATTAATACACAATAAATACAAAATTTAACAGAACAGGTAGGAAATATATAATCAACCATGACAGGCGCATTCTGTTTTGAGGTATGTAGAGAGGGATCTCTTAAAGGACTTTAGGCTTAGGGACGATTTTAAATTGTGCGGGAGGTGGTTCCATAATTGTGGTGCTCTGTAGGAGAAGGAGGATCGGGCTGCTTTCTTTTTGTATTGAGGTAGACTAAGTAAAGTGTTGGTACTGGATCGGAGGTTATAGGAGGTGGGAACCGCCGGTGAGAGGGCATTTTGTTCAGGTAGGGTGGGAGTTTCCCAGAAAAGCTCTTAAACACAAGGCTAGAAAGATGAAGGGTGCGTCTGGATTCCAGCGACAGCCAGTTTAGTTCTTTTAGCATGTCACAATGGTGAGTCCTGTAATTACATTGTAGCACAAATCGTCAGATGTGAAATAATGTGTTGTTTTTTTTTCTTTTTTGTTTGTTTCAGACACCACTTAGAAACGGTGTGAGTTTGCCCCTACAAGTGTTTACATTAGCTCCTAATCAAGCCTGTATCGTGGTATATCGTGGTATGTGTGTGAACCAGAGCATTAAGCATAGCATCTTGTAACTGCTGATATGTGGAACTCCTATATGTGTGGAAAACCATAGCCAAGGTGAAAATGCTACACCTGTGTTGTCTTAAATGTGCTACTTGAGCGAACCTGAGATGTCAGGAGAAGGACAGAGTATAAATCTTTATATAGTATTTTAATTTAAAAAACAAAAACTTTTTAGAGAGCTTTGTAGGTGAATAAAACTGAGATTTTCTTCTGGGATGTTTTCTTTAGCCATTTATGAAAAAAAAAAAACAGATTGTAAAAGTTACAGACCTGCTTTTTGAAGTCTTTGCAAGTCCTTCTCTCTTTTCCTGGCACAGCAGTCTGTGCCAAGGAATTCACCAATCAAAGGCCACTCATTGAAAAGCCTCTCTGCTGGTTCCATGAGTGCGTGCACACAAGTGCAGGTTTCCTATGCATCTCAATGAGCACCCCAGAAAGAGGACGGTCCTCGCTTAACAACCATTGAAAGGAACGGAACTCGGTTAGTGAGGAACAATTTGAGTTAAAAGGAGCTATTTTAAAAAAATAACAAAAAAAGTAATAATGCACAATGTTATATAGTAGTATCTTTTACAAATGCGCATTACATTCACCAGCAAAAACATTTTTCAGCTTCCAGGTTTCAAAAATTGAGGTGCGCATTGGATTAGATTAAATGCGGTATGTTGTTCACCTTTAGCAACAACTGAATCATATTCACCATACAGTGCATTTTTCTCGATAGGAAGCCAGTGACAGACTGCAATAGTAAATTGACAATCTCAGCCTATCACCTGCACCCAGTTCGAAGCTCCCACATTGAAGCCATTAACTGAAGAGGAGGAAAGAGGGCCAAGCAGACAGGAGCCATTCGGATCACTTTTTACCTGTTGTTAACGGTTGAACCCTTTAAGGTTAGATGGTGCCCAGGATCTCCAGGCACCATAACAGCTTTATTGAATTGTTATGGTGCCCAGATTGTTCCATTAATACTCATTTTTGTTTTCTAGAGATATTTAGTTGCTATACACTTACTTTTCTAATAAGAGTAGTCTGCTAGTCTACTGATTGTATATTTTTGCTCACTGATTTTGTTAACCTACACGCTTTGCCAAAAACATGTGAAATATTTGCATTGTTGGCCAGTAGAACACATCTTACAAGGATAGATTAGAAGCAGACAATTTGCTACAAACAATTCAAAGTACATCCAGATTGAGGTAAATGAGTGATTTTCACAATTGCACTGAATCCTCTGTAATTTCCGCAGGTATTTCACTGAAATACTCACTGTTCACTGGATGACAATGTAAGCATTGCCAGATACACAATATGTTAAATAAGAATGATTCCCTGGTGGTTCGGTAGTACATCTGAGGTTCTGCACCACCTGCTGCAACATTCTATAATATCCTTTTACTCATGGCTCTGGAGCTCAGTTAGTGACTCAAAACACAGCCGAGGGGATTCCAAGTCTGCGCTCTGACTCCACACTGAGCATTGGAAATGCAAGAGAGAGGGTATGATAGAGTGCAGCAGCAGGTGGCGCAGAGTGTGCAAGTGATGGAGGCAGGGCCGCAGGCAGGCTCCTTTGGAGCTAAACACACCAGGGTCCATGGGGATGCAGTTGAAGTGCCTACTACAAGACCACAGGAGAGAGAGCTGTACTAAGCGTAGGTAAGCGTTTCTAAGTGTGTCAGTGTATGCATCTGTGCATGTGTGTCAGTGTTTATGTTTGCCAAAGGAGCTCTACCTTGGTGGTGATTTGGCTACACTGCATGGATCTGAGTGCTATTTGGACAACTTGGGGCTCAGATCAGGGATATCCGGGGATATAAAATATGTAGGGGCTCCTGCCTGTTTTCAGTATGTTTTGGGATGTTTTATATGTTGTACCTCATGTGACCGGGAGATAATTAGTTTAAGCAAAAGCAAACTCACTTATCTCCCAGACACAGAGATGCCTGGGAGGGTTTAATGTTTCATGAATAGGGACCCCATGCTGGGGGTCGTGTATATTACCAGGTGACTTGGCCTAATAAAACCAGTTGTTTTGTACCCTTCATCAAGTCTCGACTGAGGTTTGGGTCAACAGGAGATAGAGCGCTACAATCACTGAAACCTTGCGGGAATTGGGAGAACATCGGACGGACAGGCCACCCTGGGTACTGGTGATCTATCACATTCACATTTGCATGCAATTACCAATATTACACACAAAAACATCCCTGCATTCAAACGCTAACACTGCATGCAAAAACAGTCCTGCATTCAAACGCTAACACTGCACGCAACAACAGTCCTGCATCCATACACTAACACTACATAAAAAAACCTTGCATTCAGACACCAACAGTACACACACCATGGCATTTAACAAACAAAACCCCTGCATTCAAACGTCAGCATTATACACAAATACACTAACATGCCTACATTCACAGATATTGCATATAACTAGAACCCTGCAAGGATTGGTAAATAGTGGATCCACAGCTGGCAAAGCATCATGGGATTGGTACCGCAGCTGAGGATCTACCCATTCGCTCCCTCTGCTCTACAGCAGGGTTGGGGATTTAACAGGTTTTGCACCTGGGCCCTGAGGTTTCTAGTTACGCCGCTGAAGACAAGGGCACCTTAAAACAGATCTGTCACTTTTCAGTATCTCATACATATATAATCTTTATGAGATACTAATTAAGATTGAATCGCAATCAAAATAAATCAGAATACAAAGTGTAAAGCCTGAGGTTGACAAAAGATGACAAAAGCCAGAGCTTCACTGTCAACTTTTGTCCAGTCCCAGGAGCTGTAACAAATGACATCTGAGGGATTCAGGCTCTGGCTATGGAGAATCGCGTAGTCTCTCGGGATCCTTCATAGACCTTAGTGTTGTACTCTCGTACATGCGCTAGAGTACAACCTTGACGTGGCTCTGGTCAGCTGAAGCACCAGGAGCCGAAGAAGACTTGCAGGGAGAAGATGGTGGTGGTCGCGAGAGACAGCCTGAGAAGACCTCCTCTAAATTGACAGATCTGCTTTAACCAGTTAGATTTGCCTAGGTTGTTGTTGTCTAGTTATTTTTCAGCAAAGCCCTTGCATACTGGGAAATGGAGTCCACAATTTTTTGCATTGCATTGGCTATTGTTTGTGAACTGTATTTCCTTAGGTGTTTGCACACCAGAGATTTATGGAGTATATCCCCAGTCAGAACAAATATGGAATTATTCAGTATTGCCAGATTAATCATCGTTTAAGGGAAACAGCTTTTCTCTTAAATTTTTGCAGAGTACATGTCCCATGATGCTCGGCTAGTCTACAGTACGTTATGGGTGGTCAAGGAAAGGCAACTTGGCTAATTTAGCCACAACTACAGCGACTACAGAAAAATCTTGTATCAGGTGTCAATGACCCATGGATCAGACCTGCAGACCAGAATAATGGTTTGTGAGTTATTTAACTCCTGATTGTGGTTTATTTATCTACTTTGAGTTTGCTGATGCAGCTCTGGTGACCAGAGAACTTTACAAATTAAGCAAAACGTTTACAGACAGAGGGACATATCATTAGACAAACTTTAATCTAATGTTTGCATCATCTCCTAAAAAGAGCTATGGAAGAGAGTCCATGAACTTACAAGCCAAATGGATAATATGCAGTGAGACAAAATGTTGTATGGAGAAAATACAACGGTTAAAATAATATAAATGCTTTTATACTGTGCCAATGTGAGCAGCAGTGCTTTACAATCGGTAAACGATAAATAAAATAGAAAATAAAAACAATGAGTATACAGCAAACAATGTTGAAAAGAGAAACAAACAGGTTTGATATATAGGAGTAGGATGTTTTGGAGAGTCCCCTACTCAAGCAAGCAGTGAAGACCAGGTGGAGGTGCAGAGCTTTCAGTGCAGAGGTTACGAGGTATGAAGTCTTCATACCTAGCTGAATTATGGGATAAGAGTTAATGTGAGTCTTCATGGGAGAAGGTGTATCTAAGGGGCAGGTAGTGCCAGGGTGGGGGTTACACTACGAGGAAGAGTGACAAAGTAAGTCAGATATGGTCAGTTATGATGGACTAAAAGGGACCAGTAAGAGATCGGGTTACGTATCAGGGAAAGTTTTAGTGAAGAAATTTGTCTTTAGGACTTTGCAAAAAGATTAGAAATAAATGGCTGATTGGAAGTGGGGAGAGAGCATATTGTATTATAATAAAAATGATCTGAATGATAAATGAGCTCATAGTAGTGAGTGTAATGGTAAGATGTGTGTGGTTCAGAAAGCAGAGGGGATAATAAGGAGAGTGGAGAGCAAGGTTATAAAGGTAATTGTACAGGAGGGCAAGACATTTTGAGACAGATGACTGGTGCATTGGAAGTGAGTGGAGACTTTACACAAGGGGTTAGGCATGAGTGGAACAGGGCATGTTGAGGGGTATATGGGCAGCAGTATTCTGCACTTGTTGGTCATGGAAGATATGCCATTGCGACAGGTGGGATGGTGGTTGGTTTAAAGGGGCGTGCCAGTGATGTTACTTGACGAAGACCACATTGTGTGGCCAAAGTGTTTTCATGGTTACTTGATTTTCCTGGTAGAGTTTGCACTTTGAAGATTTTGCGTACCCTGAATGTTTGCATAGAGTACTAGTGATGCTACTTGTGTCTTTAGCAAGGACCATTAAGGGTGCAGGGATGCCCAGGGAATGGGTATGGTCACATGGCATAAATGCGCACCCCAGGATGACAGCCAGCCTCCCTGGCTGGCCCCATTCAGGGCAAACCATACACAGAACACTGTTGACTGTCCTGTCATAATCGGCAATGCTGGTTGGCCTATAAAGTTGAATGATGGAATTTAACAGGAAGGCAAAATATAAGGGAACTGCAGTAACACCTGGTAAAGATGAGAGAAGGGATTTTTAAGGAGAAGAGTAGTGGGTGGATTTTCTGGAGGGGAAAGTGGCAGACAGAAGAAGTAACTGTTTATATTAACGAACTGCATCTTAATAGAAGCCTGTATATGGGTCTTCCGGTGGAAAGGGGCTGGTTGGACTTTTGCAGTACAGGTTGTTAGTGTGTGGGTGGATTAAATGTTTCCGGAAAGGAGTTGCATGTAACAGCGAGCACTAAAAAAAGGCTTTCACTATTTCAGAAACAAAGGTCTTATTGACACTGCAGTGTGTTAACAGAATCTCTTATTCCATAAATAAGTCAATAGTCTCCGACCGTGCTCATGTTTCAAACGTGCGCTGAGTCATATGGGGTTAAATGTTGTCTTGTGATCTGTGAAATAATGCTGGCTCATTTCTTACAGGATAATTGTAATAGCTATACATCTACCCCAATCTAATATATTATTATTATTATTGGCATTTATATGGTGTCAACATATTCAGCAGGACTTTACAATTATTGAAAGTAGGTATTTGACATGTAATGGACATACAGCATAGTAAGTGATCTTACTTGCTTGTGTGTAACAGACTGAGGCTATAAAACATGATAGATTTTGTCATATTTGCCTTTGAAAAACCCTTTAAGGGGCACTGTGATTTCTGAGGGATTTATTACATAGAATTAAATATTGAAAATCACTTATAAATTGTGTTTTCATCAGATGACCTTTTTTCTCTTTACTTTATATTAAAGATTCAAAAAATGACATCATAATCCAGTTCAGAAAAGGCAAAGCCAGGGCAAACATTGCGAATGAAGAGGAGAAATTGAAAAACGGTCTTAGGTCTCCTTTTCTCGTATTGCTTTCTTTCTGTTGACTGCCAGGGGCAAAGGAATGAGCTTATAAAACTGACTGAGAAGAGTTAAGAAGGAGGCACGCCATTGCAGAATAAAGATGTGTGGATTTCTACAATTAAATATATTTTTCACACCTTGCAAATTAATTTATAAAAAAAAATAGGAATTAGTAAACATAATATTAATAATCATAGGGAGTGACAGTTTCTCTTTTAGGCAAAAAGATATGTATACTTTTAACTGCAAATGTCACATATGAAGTTATGTGTAGACTATATGTAAAACATTATGTGGGGGGAAGCGATAGACTGACTGAGCAAACGTCTCTGAGCGAGCTGCGATCTGATTCAGCAGCAAAGCATTATTTAATACAGAAATCTATATTATATCTAACTCAAAGCTGGCTCTATCTACCCATGTTGATATGGGGGAGAAGGCAAAGAAGAGAGAAGTTCCCACAAGAACTTATGCCACTTACTCTGTGATTCTCAACTGCTGTTTTCCCACTACTTGGACTATGTAATTTGATAATCTTAATTTTTAGGGAGTATACATGTATCTGGCACGCTGACGATCCAGGGAGACCGTGAGCCCGTGCCCGATCAGCGCGGACACACTACAAATAAAAATAATACACTTAACCTCTTGCTGGGTCTCCCTTCGCTCTTCACGCTACATGGCCGGGAATCTCGCCAGCATTCTCACAAACACCGACCGCGTCCAAAGGCAGAAATTTAAAGGCAAAAACTAAATTTGGGGACACAGGTGACGCGGACGTCATCACTAGGTCCCAGTAACCAATTAGAGCCCTTCCTGGGGTATTTAAATCCTCTGGCCATTTGTTTGATGCTTTGTAGTGATGTCGCGAACATAAAATTTTCGGTTCGCAAACGGCGAACACGAACTCCCGCAAATGTTCGCGAACGGGCGAACCGCCATAGACTTCAATAGGCAGGCGAATTTTAAAACCCACAGGGACTCTTTCTGGCCACAATAGTGATGTAAAAGTTGTTTCAAGGGGACTAACACCTGGACTGTGGCATGCTGGAGTGGGATCCATGGCAAAACTCCCATGGAAAAATTACATAGTTGATGCAGTGTCTGGTTTTAATCCATAAAGGGCATAAATCACCTAACATTCCTAAATTGTTTGGAATAACGTGCTTTAAAACATCAGGTATGATGTTGTATCGATCAGGTAGTGTAAGGGTTATGCCTGCTTCACAGTGACAGACCAAACTCCCCGTTTAACGCACCGCAAACAACCGCAAACAGTCCATTTGCACAACCGCAAACTCCCCATTTGCACAAGGTTGGATACCAAGCTAGCCATGTCCCGTTCCTTGTCCTCACTGATGTCATTGAAGGTCTCTTCCTCCACCCAGCCACGTACAACACCAAGGGTCCCCGAAAGGTGACAACAAGCCCCCTGGGACGCCTGCTGTGTTTGGTCTTCCACCTCCTCAAAGCCACCTTCCTCCTCTGACTCCTCTTCTTCAGACTCCTCTCTCTGCGTTGCCTCTCTCTGTGTTATTATAAGGTGTGTTAAGTAGTACTATTCCCTGTTTAATCCCTGTTACGTCCCCTATCAGGGGATGTGTATATGGCATCGATTTTAGGAATCGGGAGATGGAAAAAGATGCTTGGTCGGTCCTCCTACTTCAAATTTGGGGCACTGCGCGTGCAATCTAATGTGCCACCAGATAGGAGTGGTGTGTTATGTAGTACTATTCTTATCAGTTTAATCCCTGTTACGTCCCCTATAGAGACGTGTATATGGCATCAATTTTAGGAACCGGGAGATGGAAAAAGATGCTTGGTCGGTCCTCCTTCTTCAAATTTGGGGCACTGCGCGTGCACTCTAATGTGCCACCAGATAGGAGTGGTGTGTTATGTAGTACTATTCTTATCAGTTTAATCCCAATGTCACGACTACTAGTGTGGTGTAGCACGCAGAAACTATGTAAACATATACATAGGCAAGAAAAGGAAAATAAAAGGACAGAGCGTAAACCGGACCTTAGAATGGCCGGACTAATACGCTAGAGACAGAGAATGGTCATAGGGAAAGCCGAGGTCAAGGAAGCCAGAAAATACACAATACCGTTTACACAAGCCAGGTCAGGGAAACCAGAATTCAGAATAACCAGGGAAAAGCCAAGATCAGGACACCAGGAAATCAGATTCACAATGATAAAGCACTCTCAGGAAACCAGGAACAGGAAACACTTGAAGCGGGGCAGGCCAGAAGTTCTATTGCAAATTGGGATAGCTCAGGCCACAGGTCAAGCCTGCACACCCAGTAGTCAAGGGGTTCATCGCTCCTCAGAGTGTCGATATCTGCAGTTAAGGCGAGGTAGTCTGCTACCTGTCGGTCGAGTCGTTCTCTGAGGGTGGACCCCGAAGGGCTGTGGCGATGCGTAGGACTTAAAAAGCTCTGCATGTCCTCCATCAACAACACGTCTGTAAAGCGTCCTGTCCTTGCCGGCGTGGTCGTGGGAGGAGGAGGATTACTTTCACCTCTTCCCCTGTTAGATTCCCGTTGTGCTGTGACATCACCCTTATACGCTGTGTAAAGCATACTTTTTAATTGATTTTGGAACTGCTGCATCCTTTCCGACTTGCCGTAATTCGGTAACATTTCAGGCACTTTCTGCTTATACCGGGGGTCTAGTAGCGTGGACACCCAGTACAGGTCGTTCTCCTTCAGCCTTTTTATACGAGGGTCCCTCAACAGGCACGACAGCATGAAAGACCCCATTTGCACAAGGTTGGATGCCGAGCTACTCATGTCCTGTTCCTCGTCCTCAGTGATCTCACTGAAGGTATGTTCTTCCCCCCAGCCACGTACAACACCACGGGTACCAGATAGGTGACAACGAGCACCCTGGGATGCCTGTTGTGGTTGGTCTTCCTCCTCCTCCTCAAAGCCATATTCCTCCTCTGACTCCTCTTCCTCACAATCCTCTTCCAGCATTGCCGCAGGTCCAGCAAGCGATGCTGATAAGGCTGTTTCTGGTGGTGATGGTGACCACAACTCTTCCTCTTCCTCTTCACGCTCATCTACGGCCTGATCCAGCACTCTTTGCAGGGCACGCTCAAGGAAGAAAACAAATGGTATGATGTCGCTGATGGTGCCTTCGGTGCGACTGACTAGGTTTGTCACCTCCTCAAAAGGACGCATGAGCCTACAGGCATTGCGCATGAGCGTCCAGTAACGTGGCAAAAAAATTCCCAGCTCCGCAGAGGCTGTCCTAGCACCCTGGTCATACAAATACTCATTAACAGCTTTTTCTTGCTGGAGCAGGCGGTCGAACATTAGGAGTGTTGAATTCCAACGTGTCGGGCTGTCGCAAATCAAGCGCCTCACTGGCATGTTTTTTCGCCGCTGGATATCTGAAAGGTGCACCATGGCCGTGTAGGAATGCCTGAGATGGCCACACACCTTCCTGGCCTGCTTCAGGATGTCCTGTAAGCCTGGGTACTTATGCACAAAGCGTTGTACGATCAGATTACACACATGTACCATGCATGGCACATGTGTCAACTTGCCCAAATGCAATGCCGCCAACAAATTTCTTCCGTTGTCACAAACCACTTTGCCGATCTCCAGTTGGTGCGGAGTCAGCCACTGATCCACCTGTGCGTTCAGGGTGGACAGGAGTGCTGGTCCGGTGTGACTCTCTGCTTTCAGGCAAGTCAACCCCAAGACGGCGTGACACTGCCGTATCCGGGATGTGGAATAGTACCTGGGGAGCTGGGGGGTGCCATTGATGTGGAGCAAGACGCAGCAGCAGAAGAGGACTCAGCCGAGGAGGTTATGGAAGAGGATGGAGTAGGAGGAGTAGAGGAGGTGGCAGCAGGCCTGCCTGCAATTGGCGGTGTCACCAACTCCTCTGCAGAGCCACGCATTCCATGCTTGGCAGCCATCAGCAGGTTTACCCAATGCGCAATGTAGGTGATATACCTGCCCTGACCATGTTTTGCAGACCAGGTATCAGTGGTCAGATTGACCCTTGCCCCAACACTGTGTGCCAGACATGCCATTACTTACTTTTTCACAATCGAGTACAGGTTGAGGATTGCCTTTTGTGCAAAGAAATTTCGGCCAGGTACCTTCCACTGCGGTGTCCCAATAGCTACAAATTTTTTGAACGCCTCAGACTCCACCAGCTTGTATGGTAAAAGCTGGCGGGCTAAGAGTTCAGTCAAGCCAGCTGTCAGACACCGGGCAAGGGGGTGACTTTGTGACATTGGCTTCTTACGCTCAAACATGTCCTTGACAGACACCTGACTGTGGGCAGATGAGCAGGAACTGCTCAAGGCGAGAGACGGAGGGGCGGATGGTTGAGAGGGGGCAAGGAGGACAGCAGTGGTTAACGTGGCTGAAGATGCTGGACCAGGAGGAGGATGGCGGCTTTGAGTTTGTGTGCTGCTTGTACTCATGTGTTGATCCCATAGGCGTTTGTGATGTGCGATCATGTGCCTTCGCAAAGCAGTTGTACCTAGGTGGGTGTTGGACTTCCCATGACTCAGTTTCTTTTGGCACAGGTTGCAAATGGCATCGCTGTTGTCAGAGGCAGACACACACAAAAAATGCCACACTGCTGAGCTCTGCAATGACGGCATTCTGGTGGTGGCAACAGCATGCGTTGATTGGCGTGCTGTCTGGCTGACCCCGGGTGCCGATGCATGCTGTCTGACTGTGCCACTAGCTCCAACTCGTCTCCTCCTCTCTGTCTCCCCATCTGAACTTTCCCCCTGTTCTTCTTCTCTTCTAGCAGGCACCCACGTGACATCCACGGACGCATCGTCATCATCAACCACTTCACTTGTATCTGACAACTCAGCAAAGGAAGCAGCAGCGGGTACATCATCATCATCACACCGTACGTCCATGTGTGTAATGCTGCCTGACTGAGACATATCCCTGTTATGTACATCCTCTGGCAATAATGGTTGCGCATCACTCATTTCTTCCAACTGATGTATAAATAACTCCTCTGACATACCAAGTGAAGCTGCTGTGGTGCTAGTGTTGGTGGTTGTGGCAGGCGGGCGAGTGGTAACTTGAGAGGTGCCCAAAGCTAAGCTGGAGGAGGATGGTGCGTCAAGGTTCCGAGCGGAAGCTGTAGTAGATTGGGTGTCCTGTGTTAGCCAGTCAACTATGTCCTCAGAACTTTTCGAGTTCAGGGTAGGTGGCCTCTGAACACTGGGCATTATTCTAGGGCCAAAGGGAATCACAGCACCATGACCACGATGGCCCCTGCGGGGTGGCCTGCCTCTGCCTGTCTTTTTTTCGATTAGTGGTACTATGCGTGCAAGCTACTGTGACAACAGATATGAGTGGCACTGTGCAATGGCAGAAGTTGGCAGAGTAGACGCTGTAGGCCTGACGCACACGCTTGCAGACAACTAACTGCTATTCAATCTATGACAGTCAAAATTTTATTTATTTTTTAAATGTACACTACTGTTACACCAGATATGAGTTGCACTGGTGTGACACTGTGCCCTGGCAGGCCCTGAAACGCACACGTGTAAAGGAAACTGACTGCTATTATATTACAGTCAAAAAAGTTTTGTTTTTTTTAAATGCAAGCTATTGGGACACCAGTGAGTGAGTGGTGGCACTGGGCAGGCCCTGAAACGCACACTCGTGAAGGAAACTGACTGCTATTATATTACAGTCCAAAAAGTTTAGTTTTTTTTAAATGCAAGCTATTGGGACACCAGTGAGTGAGTGGTGGCACTGGGCAGGCCCTGAAACGCACACTCGTGAAGGAAACTGACTGCTATTATATTACAGTCAAAAAGTTTTGTTTTTTTTAAATGCAAGCTATTATGACACCAGTGAGTGAGTGATGGCACTGGGCAGGCCCTGAAACGCACACTAGTGAAGGAAACTGACTGCTATTATATTACAGTCAAAAAAGTTTTGGTTTTTTTAAATGCAAGCTATTGTGACACCAGTGAGTGAGTGGTGGCACTGGGCAAGTGGGCACAGTATATGCTGTGAGCCTGACACACAGGCTGGCAGGCAGGCAACTGCAATTACATTACACAGAAAAAAAAAGCAGACTGATGTTCTAGCCCTAAAAAGGGCTTTTTGGGGTGCTGTCCTTACAGCAGAGATCAGATGAGTCCTTCAGGACTGTAGTGGACACTGAATACACTAGCCTAGCTATCAATTTCCCTATCAAATCAGCAGCAGCTACACTGTCCCTCCTCTCACTAAGAATGCAGCTTCACAATGAATGTAAAATGGATGCTGTCCAGGAGGTGGGAGGGTCTGCTGCTGATTGGCTGGAATGTGTCTGCTGACTGTGAGGTACAGCGTCAAAGTTTACTCAATGATGACGAATAGGGGGCGGACCGAACAGTGAATATGTTCGCCGTCCATGGCATGTTCGCCAGGAACTATTCGCCAGCGAACCGTTCGGGACATCACTACTTACAGCATATAGCAGATTAATTCTATAAATATGCAAAAAGAAAATAAATATATATTACAAAATGTCAAATCGCTGTTTATGTGAAAAGCCACTCACACGTGTGGAACAGATAGAGATTGCTCAGGCTACAGGGGCTCTCAGACTCCTCTTAATGCAGGCTTGAACTTGTATTTCCAGCGTGTGAGGGTAAAAGGCAGAAAACAGCAACAGCAGCTTTATATCAAACTTTATTTCTAGTAGATTATTAAAAATAGCTTTCACATAAAGGAAGAAAACTCTGGTTCATAGATCTCCGATGCCCATGTTGCAGTTGCCAGCTTGGCTGCAGCTTCAGACTTTGATCAGAAATGCAGTTTCTTCCAGGAGGCAGGGCAATAACGTCACACTTGACATTATGATGACGCGTTTCGCCAACCAATCGGCTTCTTCAGATCTGTCCAAGCCTTGCTGCTAATCAAATTTAAGTACATCCAGTGGGCATGGCCACCCCAAAAGTCCAAGAATACTGTTCACTCTGCCTAATGGAAAATCCAGCCCTGAGTCAGGATGAATTTGCAGCAGTCACTGCACTGTGCCAGCAATGCATGCCATAGAGAAGCATTGAATCCAATGCTTCTCTGTAAGAAGCACTGCCTTCCACTTTATGCGGAGGTGCAAAGCAATAATGTCAGGAATGAACCCCCCCCCTCACCCTCCTCCCCGGATCAAAAGGAAATCTAGGATCCAGGGAAAATTGTACGTGTGCTGGATCTGAAGTCCTGAACCCATGGAATCCATATTCCATTGCCTTCTTCTGGCATTCTGTAACCTGTTTTAATGAAAGGATTCCAGCAATTCTAGTTTGCAGTGTTCTAAGAACTGTTACTTGCCTAGGCTATCTTTCTATACCACTTGTAGCGCAGGTGCTGCCTTTCAGCTGGTGCTAATCTACTCCCAAAGGATGAGAGCCAATTCTGTGCCATATGTCTCCTTAGGGTATTTGCTTACTGGCTATGGTGTGTATATGGCCTTCCCTGTCTTCCCTGACCCTGAATCACTGGTTAATTGACTTTGATCCTCAATACTTCTTGTGTACTAGACTTTTTTTTTTTTTTACCCTGCTAATTCATGCACTCTGTTACCATACAAGCCATGATCTTCTCCTACAAATTCAGCTCGGTGAAGAGCTGAACATCTGGGATTCCTGGGCCCTCAAGGGATCCAACGCAAAATCAAGATTCCCTTGGCTTCTGCTGAACTTGGAGCTGGTTTACAACAAACCTGGCTGTTTATGTTGAATTCGTACCTGGATTATAGATATACACTGAACAAAATTATAAACACAGCACTTTTGTTTTTGCCCCCATTTTTCATGAGCTGAACTCAAAGATCTAAGACTTTTTCTATGTACACAAAAGGCCTATTTCTCTCAAATATTGTTCACAAATCTGTCTAAATCAATGTTAGTGAGCACTTCTCCTTTGCCGAGATAATCCATCCACCTCACAGGTGTGGCATATCAAGATGCTGATTAGACAGCATGATTATTGCAAAGGTGTGCCTTAGGCTGACCACTATTAAAGGCCACTCTAGTAATGCTTTCCTATGGGCGGTTTGAATGCACGTGCGGCTCTTGCATCAGGGCGGAGAGATCCCCAGCGCCAAGGGAGTCCGGCGCTGGAGAAAGGTAAGTGCGTAAGACACACACACACTCTCACGAACAGACGCATACACACTAGCTAACAGACACACAGACACACACACACTCAGTGACAGACATACACACACTCACTCACTCACAAAACACACACTCACTTACAGACGCTCACAAACTAACACACTCAGTAACAGACACACACAGTAACACACTCACTGACACACTCTAACACACACACACTAACACACACACACTTTTTTTGTTGTTTTGTTTTTCATCCCCCCAGCCTCCTTACCTTAGGGAGAGCTGAGGGGATTCCCTGGGGTCCAGTAGTGTCACCCTGCGGGCGCGCGCGCGAGGGAGCACTCTCCCCGAGTGCTTCCTGTTCAGTTCCTCGCGTGCCGCGTACTGATGCCGGAGCCGGAAGATGACGTCATATTCCGGCTCCAGTATCAGTGCGGTGCGTGAGGGAGCTGAAGAGGAAGCACTCAGGGGAGAGTGCTCCCTCGCGTGCCCGCCTAGTGACACCATGGCCAGCCTCGGGGGGCCCTGAGGTGACCGGCTGCTGGACCCCCCAGGAGAAGAGGCTGGCCACAGTGGGTACATACCGGGTCGCAGGGCGGCAGGGCCCCCTGCGACCCCGGTATGTACGCCACTGAATGTGGGGGCCGGGACGACCTGAGCAGTCCGGGCCCCCCAGGACCGCCGGGCCCATGACAACCGTTATGGTAGAGGTCTGGCTAAGGAAGAGATTACAGACTTCCCTGTAGTTATATCAATTCATACCAGCATTGAGCACTATGATAGGCTGAAAGTGGTCAGCTGACACTCTCAGCCAATCACAGCTGCCCATTGCTGCTCAGGCTAATGCTTTCCCATTATTCCAAGCAGCACAGAGGGGGATGGATTGCTGGGGAGAAAATGTTTTAATGCTGAATGGAAGGACAGCAACAGGGAACTCCAGACACTATAACCACTTAAATAAAATTACGCAGTTATGGTCACTAAAGTGCCCCTTTAAAGAGTTTGAAATGTTGCTTTAACCGCTTAAGGACAGAGGCAATTGTCCAACCTATGACCCAAAACAAAACCTGGAATTGCGTGCTTTTACCACATTAACTTAATAGTTTCTCTCAAAGCGCACCTATACATATTGTGACGGAGCGGGGGACCTAGTGTCCTAGTGTTAGAGGTTTTATGAAGTGCTTGTGGTGTTTGCTGAGGACTTTTTACCGGTGGCCTTGAATGTGAGAAACCAAGGATCCAATCCGTAATCCTGTCCCGCCGAAGGTGGAAGATATGGAAGGCCGGGAGTGGTAGTACCACTGTTACCTATTCTGTGAAAAATTAACATAGGCCAACAGCTGTAACAATGCACTGATCTCATGAAAATCATACACAATTATTCTAAGCTTAAATATTTATGACCCAGCTGCAATGATTATTACTACAGTAGCTTACTATTTACTATACGAGGAACTGAATAAAAATAACTTCATATTATAATGACTGAAAAAGAATACCTTATAAGAGAAATACACTGCACACTCGAAAAAGCACATTTAGACTCTTACAAGTAAGTATGAAAATACGCACATAGGAGTCATATGAAAATTAAGCAAAACAGAAATTAGAAATGTAAAAAATGAGATTTTACCAGATACATGGATATGGCGTGTGCAATTATGACCTAGCCTTCCCCATATGGAGGGATGGTGAGACACATAATGAGTTATATGTTCAATTAGTAAATGTAAGGTAAAATGAGGTAAAGCCTGGTATAAAGCTTCGGACAGAGGAGGACAGGAAAAAAAGACTGAGGTTCGGCCGAAAGAACCCTTTTAAAAGCACTTAATTGTTATTTCCTGCCTTGCCCTTTCTGCTTTGAGAGCGAGAACTGCAGAAAAATTGAAACTTAAAAAAATATTGCTTCCCCTTTAACAAAGAAAAGGAAATGTTGGCATTGGTACGAACGTCCTATTATTTAACATTTCCTGGTTCAAAATTCACACAGTAATTACTTTGTTCTGTGAAAGGGATCTCCTGGATTGTATACCTGAGGTACTTTTCATATATCAACAAAGGTCACAATATTCTGTGTAGTCATAAACTCTGAGCGCAGGCTTTTGTTTTTCACAGAATTATTTGGTCATATTAGGAAACAGACACGCAGGTGAATAATCAGGTTTAATGTTGATAAACTGCGTCACAGTATTCCACACAGACAATGTCTTTTCATCCTAGATATAGTTTACAATTGGCAGCGGGGCAGTGGACTTTACAAAAAGTGGAAATAACAAATTGGCAGCGACAGCTCTATTTCATGATTGCTAGAGATGGGAAAATCTGACATTAAAAAAATGCCATAATTGTATTATGCCAGGTAGGAAATTACATAACATGCAAGTCCTAAGTAACTTGTATGGCTCTCTCTCCACTGGAGTTTGGCCTCCTACTCATTGGAATTTTGCCATTCTCGACACTTTTGATCTTCAATACTTGGCAGATGAGTACATAACAGTACATGACAAGTGCACAATCGGTAAACCGGCATAGTGGCTAAACCCATATTTGTGGGAGGGGCAAATAAGGCCGTATAGGAAGTAGAAGGGAAATAAGTCGGTTGAGGTGTGCCGGAACCAACGTCATGGTAGGCCTGTAATAAAAGAGGGCCCACCCATGAGGTGTAATGAAAGTATAGATAGAGGGCGTGGAGGGTGGGGACATGCGTGTCGCTTAAAAAACGTACGGGACGGAGGAAGGTGAGTAGGGGGGTTTAAATAGGTACTATGCCCCTCCCACAACTGCAGGCCAAGCCTTAACATTTGTGGGAGGGGCAAATAAGGCCGTATAGGAAGTAGAAGGGAAATAAGTCGGTTGAGGTGTGCCGGAACCAACGTCGTGGTAGGCCTGTAATAAAAAAGGGCAAAAATTGGGTACCTGTCAGAAACGAAAACAATCAACAAAACCTAATTGCCTAGCTGTATGATAAATGCCAAGTGAGGAAATAGTTGCCCAGCACTTTAGACGGCGCTCGTAATTGTGCAAGGCCCCCTAGGGTAGACTAAATGTGGGGTAGAGAAGGTAATCAGTAGACTGCATGAATAGGTGAGACTTCCTAAGATAATGCTGCAAAAAGTACGTGGTGGCTGTGGGAAAGTATGTGAGACCCAAGAAACTGTGGAAGCAAAAATAGTGGCTCTACAACTAGATTACAAAGTTAAAGTGGCCAGTGGTCATCAAGTACAGCCTTCCTCACATTTGTGTTAAACGGTTGATCCAAAAGAAGGCGAAAAACCCAGATTGAAGCGCTGCCAATTTGCAACAAGCTGGGAAAAAATTCCTTCTTGACCCCATAATGGCAGTCATATTTCCTTGGATTAAGCAGTTACTGCCCTACATTGAAGGTTGATGCCCGGTTCGTAGTGACAGGCATTTAATAAGTCTGATAGTGAATAAGATACTTAGATGTTGATGTGAAATCTGTAAATTTGAAATTCCCCGGAACCTGAAACGCCTTGAGTATGCTAATAGTCTGGAAAGAGGACATGAAACTGCGTATGAATGGTAAATCTGTACAACATGTGGAGTTGTGAACCAGATAGGTAGAGTTGATGCAAGTTAGAGGTGACAAAAGAAGCAAAACCAAAAAGCAGACAACAGAGCTACAGGAACATCATCGGTATACGTGAAGAAGGAGCCCCAAAGGGGAAGAAGGCCCGAACACACAAAACCGCGAGCATTGGAAAAAGAGGCAGACGCGAGAAAGACGAGCTAACCAGGCTGGCAGCCCATGGTCGGGCCCCCGAAAGGTGCTGGGAGCCTGGGTCAGAACCAGCCAAAGTGGCAGATGCCAGTTACCCCAAACTGCCAACCGACACCGCCCCATAGACGACGGCAGCGAAGACAACTGGAAGGTGAAACGGAGAAGTAAGAGCAAGCTCGGGGGGCCCCCACCAGCGTTACCTGTGGAGTCCATGAGAGTTCAGCTGTCCGAAAGGCTGCCAGGCGGGAGGGGGAGGGGGGAAAGGGACCCGCGGGAACCGCAGTGAAGCAAGGAAGGGCCCAGGACCCGAAAAAAGGTAGGAGTAGCCGAAGTACCACAGCGTGAAGGGTACCAGACCAAGCCAGAGAGCCCAGGCGGACAATACCGTGCCAACTCCTAGCAGCGGAGACCTGCTAGAAAAAAAGAGACGAACAGGCAGCGCAGAAGCAACCAAAGTGTGTGTGTATGTGTATGTGTATGTGTGCTGGCATACTAGCTAATACCAAAAGGCGAAGCAATTAAAACTAGGTTTGGTGACAAGTGAGGCCCTCCCTATGCCACAATGCGAGGCGAATAACTATGATTTGGCCTGAGGGGCGTAGTACCTCCGAGTATGAGGATGGGTGTTGGCCTCGCGGGACCACTAACCTAAGGTGAAGAAGCCGGGGGGAATTACAAACTAGTGGACCCTGACAGCCAGCCACAGCTAACTAAGAGGGGAGGGAAGGTAGTAGTGTGAGAGAGGATGGACCTGCTGAACGTGTATCGAAAATATGAGGGTGAGCGAGGAAATACCGCAGGGTCGACCAGAACCAAAAGGAGAGTAAGCACGTCAGAGTCCAGACGGACAGGCTGAAAGGAGCGAGCTTGGCAGTAGGCAACAGAAACCGCGGTGGTGTAAATCCCACGGGGGTCACGAGACCCAGTGCGAGCGTGTATGTGTGAGACTGTGTGCGGGAGTGCTGGCATACTAGCTAAGCCAAAAAGGCGAAACAATTAAAACTAGGTTTGGTGACAGGTGAGGCCCTGCTAGATGCCAAGTAGCGTGAGAGGCTCGCTCTATGCGTTGGCGCGAGGGGATATCGTGGCCACCAAAACGTTGTGGCGGGGTGTCGGCCTCTCAGTGACAGTTAAACATAAGATAGAATGGGAGTGACAGGTGAGGCCCTCCCTATGCCACAATGCGAGGTGACTAACTATGATTTGGCCCGAAGGGCGTAGGACCTCCGAGTATGAGGACCACTAAACTAAGGCGAAGAAGCCAGGGGGAAATTACCACTATTGGACACCTAGTACCCTGACAGCCAGCAACAGCAACCTAAGAGGGGAGGGTAATGAGTGAGAGAGGGGACGTACTGTGTGAAAGAAAGGAAAGTTAAAGTATCTGGTCATGGAGTTATCCTCTGATGGTAGAATACTAGTGGTTACTGTAACTATTGCCATGTCATCAAGTTGTGGAAAGGTATTTAACTGTTTAGGTACATAGGTATTGATTTTATATTATCAGCAACAATTATTGTCTTTTTTCGTCTGCTAATTTTAATAAAATTTGAGTAAACATGATGGCCAGCTAAAATTAATCGATAATTGATCAGCTACTTAAAAAAATCCTCTGATAAATGTACTTAGGAAGCACATTTATTGTCTTTTTTAATGATGTGCATGTTAGTCTTTAAGAAATAAAGAAAAGCCTAGGGGGTTCACAAGTGGGGCATATCTGATAAACAGCAAGCAAGGAGTGGCTGCTCATTGTCATAAAATACTAGTGACTTGGCAGCCAATGCTCGGTTGCTTTTAACATATAGGGGAAAATGGGCATCGAATAGGGGCTTCAAATAATAGAACAGGGGGTGGAGAGGTCATTGTCCCATTCCCCTCACCCATGACCAGCAGGTGGTGGCTCCTCTAAAGTAAAAAGTGAGTGATGTGGACAGTTAAATAAAAAAAAAAAATACATAGGTGAGCCTTTCCGATTGACCCACCCATGATCAGCACATGGGGAATATAGCTAAATTGAATGGCGGTATAGTGTTCCCCTGGTTGAGGGCTACAATAATAAGAAAGGGTGCAAGACTTCCTATCCCCCATGGTGCCCACCTGTGGTCAGCAGGTATAGAGATGCGCAGCAGGCCACGGAGGCGAGCAGCAGAGCAGAGCAGACCCCCCCAGACGAGACACAATACCTCCGGACGGCAAGCCCCAAACACCCACACCACACTTCCGTGACGGCGCCGGACCAACGAGACGGACCGAGCAACACGTGCATCCCTGCAATCCCTCACCAACCGCACCACAAGACTCAAGCAAGCAGGAAGAGAACGGGAAATGCCAGAGCAGAGCCCAGGGGAAAATTTCAGTGAAAGATTTTTTATTTTTTTTAAAGATGGTCTTTTAAAATTGACAAATACGTCATAGATCAGCACTCTTAACAGCTGTGAATATATGTACTCGACAATAGCAGTAAAGACAGAACTTGTGCCTTATAACTTGTAAACAAAATGTCAAATAAACAGAAAAAAACTAACTAACCTAGAATGTAATATATCCTGAGCTAATTTAAGGGACAACTATCATAAACATTTTAATCTAGTTTTTTAAGGTTTATTACATTTAATGAAACCTATTGATAGTTTTTAAAATTATATGTATTGATTTTTTTTTAAATTTTTTTTTTTAGAAAATGCTTATTTGTTTTAATCAGGCTAAGCAGCCATATTGGGTCACACTATATTGTTATTTGACCTGCTATTGCTCACCCTAATCTGCCTGCTGCTGTAATTGTTCTATGTGTAACTGCAGTAGTAAACAAGTTAGGTTGAGCAGATTTACTAAGGGAGGGGGAGGGAGGGGCTGGGGTCCCTGGACATTCTTGGCAACATAACCTCTACAGTGGGCTGAAGTGGTTACGGCACTTGAAGTGTAACTTTTATCGAAGTTTTGCACTTTATTTAATCCTGCACATTGAAAAATGTAACTGATAAAGGAAATATATAGATGAGTTATGAAAATAGGATGTTATAGAATTAAAAAATTTAAAAAAAAATGTATCAATGTATGTATTATTTATGTTCTATGTAAATGTATATATTTTTAGTTCTAAGCGTGCTAAGGTGTGCAGTGTTACACCCAGTGGTTCTTACAAAGATTTCCCACTGTGATAGAGAAATTGCCATCAGATAAGGGATCCCTGTGGATCAATTTATCTAAATGCTTCGGTTTAGTTTCTTCATATGGAATCACTGTCCTCTCTGGCTCCAGGAGCATTAAGAGTATAATTGCTACACCTGTAGCTGAGCAGAAAAAGCCAACCCCGTGGACTTGTGCAGAGCTCCTCTGGGCTTTGATGCAGATGCCGATAATTGCAGGATGCAGGAAATGAGTGAACAAAGACACACAACCTAACGATGAGATCAGACAGGATTAATATAAATAATGTAAATGCAGGTTTTTACTGTGGATATTCAGCAGTACTAAGTATTGGCACTCGGTTTTACAATCAGAGACAGAAACGTTCAATTTTTTGGTATATGAGAAGGCTGGTGCTTCCATTCCCATAAATAAAGCACTGTATAAAGGCAGGGTCCTCCCATGGCTGGATGACAAGGATTGTGAGACAAGGATTCCCAGAACTGTGAACGTTGAGGTCCAACCACACCTGGGGGCTGTGTGTATGAACATTCTACAGCACATGCTGCCTGTTATTCCAAATGGTAGATCTTTTAACAGGCCTATTCCACTGTGTGACTCAGCACTGTGCATTGTGGGGTCTGCTTATTTTATTTGGTCATTTGCCAGGCTGCCCAAGATTTTGGTGTTATTCATATGCCAGGAGAGAAACAATGTGTGTCTACCCAGCACTTCCCCCGGTATAATAGTAAGGGTGAGGTACAGAATTGAGAATCACATCTGTTAATTGATTCTGGTACCAGAGAGTGTGCCTCCCATCAACCAATGACACTAATGGATTACGTTCCAGTGTGGCACCAACAAAGAGTGTGTGTGTGTCTGTGTCTTTGTGTGCGCAAATCTGTGTTTTGCATTCCATATTCGCTGGAAGTGTTGCGGTGGAATAATCATTAAAAATGGTAGAATTAATAAAAAACTAAAACAATTTAATATATAAGATACATAGATGGAGAGTGTATTCAAGGGAAATAATTTGACCTTGGGGTTCTGGAGCTATCCATAAATCACTAAACTCATTCTGGAATTTTATGAAGTCTGCATATCATTTTTCCATGACTCCCAATATCTATCATCTATCATTGATTCCCAATATCTATCTATCTATATATCTATATATCTATCTAAATGCAGCCCTGTATCTATTTTGCTGGTGAAGGACCTTTAGTGGGACGTGTTTAGGCCCAAGAGCTTAGCAGCACAATCACATGCAAACCTCAGGGGAAGTAACATTTTATTCACATGGAAACGAATTAGCATGACATGCCTTGTATGCTTAAGGGACCAAGGAAACAGTCTACATCTGCCATTTAAGAATAACTGGTTTTCCTTATTACCGAGTGCCTATCAATGTTTACATATGTTGGTAGATACCTTTACTAAACACCACTCTATTCATTTTACAGTATCAGAGCTGTACTGGCTACCCCAGAGGAAGTGATAAGAAATATCTCAGAACTGGTAATAATGCAGAGTTTGAAAGAAGGGGCATGACCCAGTCAGAGGGAGTAATGGTTATCCTGACCCTTCACGTTGACCTTATCACATAGGATGCAGGGATCCAATCACTAAACTGTGGTATGCAAGAATTGGGCGAACGCCATATGTTTTTATAACTGTACAAATCTCGGTTCTTTGTTCTACCCTGGGCTTTCTTCTATGCCTCAGTCTGAAGAGTGGGCAATATCTTCTGCATTCTGGGTGTCATCTATATGGGAAGCAACAGGGCTGCCACCAGAACGCCATATGTTTTTATAACTGTACAAATCTCGGTTCTTTGTTCTACCCTGGACTTTCTTCTATGCCTCAGTCTGAAGAGTGGGCAATATCTTCTGCATTCTGGGTGTCATCTATATGGGAAGCAACAGGGCTGCCACCAGAACCCATGGGTCCTCTTACAAACCCATTGACTGGGCTTTCCCTAGATACACACTCTTCCACACACACATTGCAACCAACATTCATACATACAACTTGGAGACAAACACCTGCACAAACACTAAAACACACTGCCAGACAGACACTCACACACTGAAATACACTGCCACACATACCCCTAGGTGCACACACTCACAAAATTGGTTAAATACATTGTATTTTTAGCCACCTTCCTGCTTGCCCAACATTTGCTGCAGGAGGGTGGTTTACTAGGATGTAGTGCAGGGGTTGTCAACGTTAGTCCTCAGGACCCCCTACCAGTCCAGGTAGTGGGTTCTGGCTGTGTCTGGTCTGTTGGTCTTCTTTTTTTCTCCCATGCTATTTTGCTTAGAGCACCAGGAAAAAGGGATATGATATCACCTCCTCCAGGTACTGGAGTGCTGCACTGGATAGGTGGCTGTCCATGCAGCCCAGTAAAGGGCCTGCACCGCCATTGTTCCATAATGCAAAGAAGTTAGGGGAAAATGTTTGTATCTGACCAACCAAACTGCATAGCATTAGCAGGCCCCAGGACTTGGCTGGACTTCTAGCTGGAGTACTGGATGTATTCCCCTGTGCGTGCAAAGCCAGAAAAGGAGGAAATAAAACACTTCACTGAAGCGCTTTGGAAGTATTTTATTGATTCCGCTTGTTAACATGTGGGATTGCCATATTTTAGAGCTGTTTAGTACATATAGCTCCATTCTTTGGTATAAAATCACAGTCACCTCAAACTTAGGGGCTACTTTGTCTTATGTATTTTTGTGCTGAATTATAAGTATACACATTAAAAACAGGAATTGGGGGCACACCCAGAACGTGCATTTCTTAGAAGAGGTGATGAGATTTTATTTTTCTGGGTTTGAAAATGAAACCTTTTATTATGGAGACTGTGTGAGCCAGGGGAGGTGTTATTAAGACTGCATAAACAAAGTGATTTAACACCTCAATGACAGAGAATTGAGCAGCGAAACTGAAAGGGCATGATCTATACACCCAAACTGCTTCATTAACCTAATGTTGTTTTGCTGCTTAGATACTCCTTTGATCTTATATTGTGACATATCATAACATTGTTATGTTTAGTTTTAGCACCTGAATCAGTGGACTCATGTGATGGTATCCCTAGTATGTCTTTCTGACTCTTTTAGAATATTGAAGCCACCATGGAAAATTCTTAATATCTTTTACACTACAATGGGCACAGATACGGTATGTGGTTAAAAAGGAGTAATTTGGGGTGCCAAAATAATCTGGGTGCTAATTATGGATAATTATTTAGATAAAATATTGCAGAGTTTTTGTCCAAATGACCAAACAGTTGATAAGGAGAGCAAACTGTGTCCTATTTTCACCTATGGCAAAAAACTACTGAATAACAAAAACAACCTGCTTGGCACTAAGAGGACAAAAAGGTAGGCAATCTCCAAGCAAGTAGCCAGGAAGAAGGTCAGGGATGCACTATGCCAGTGTTTCCCAACCCAGTCCTCAAGGCACACCTACCAGTCCAGGATTTAGGGATTACCCAGTTGTGTCTAAGGTGTTTTTACAAAGAAGAAAAAAAACACCTTAGACACAACTGGGTAATCCCTAAATCCTGGACTGGTAGGTGAGCCTTGAGGACTGGGTTGGGAAACACTGCACTATGCATGTGAAGTGTGTGGGTTATCACAAGGACTATTTAATTCCAAATGAAAACACGGCATAACTGCATGAGGACAGTGAAAAATAAGATGTGCCAGGTCTGTCTGCATATAAAAGGCACTGAAGGAGGACTGCCAGTTTCAATAATGTTTTAAACCTCGGATTAAATTAACTAAGAATGAGAATTATAGCTGTGGAAGAGCTTCCTGATTAGATTGACTCTGGGCGTGTGAACACTAACACTGGAATTGGCTCATTTTAAAAACATCAAGTATCAATTCTACTGTATATTTTCCTTTTAAATACTTCTCTAAATGCAGTACAGTGGAACCTCGGAACTCAAACGGTCTCTTTCTCGAACAATTCGGAAGTCGAACAAAAATTTAGAGTAAAAAATGTCTCAGTACATTAACGATCCTCGGTACTCGAACAAACTATGCCACAAACATGTTGAATTATAAAGCTATGTCTGACTTTAGATATATTTTAAATGCCAGAAGAACATTTACCTATACCCATCAAAACAATAAATTATATCTTCTCCTTTCCACTTCCGCCATCAACTCTCATCATTACAGGTAAACTGAAGTTCCATTTCCTTTTCACTTACTGTACATTGTGCTTTTTTTTTTTTATATATGAGTTTATGCATGCAAAGCATTATTAAACTGTAAAATTTGTGTTAAAAAGCTGTAATTTTGGGGGTCTGGAACGGATTAATCAAATTTACATTAATTCTTATGGGAAATGTTGACTTGGTTCTCAAACAAAATCAAAACTTGAACAGCCTTCTGGAATGGGTAAAGTTTGAGTTCCGAGGTTCCACTGTACTTAGTTTACTGTTAGGATTACATTGTAGCAGCTCATTGAACAATGCCATTTATATGTAATAAAAACATCCTTTGTGTGAGGGGCAAATAAGGCCGTATAGGAAGTGTACAAAGAGTAGCATAGTAAAGGGGGAAATAAGTTGGTTGAGGTGTGCCGGAACCAACGTTGCGGTAGGCCTGTAATAAAAGAGGGCCCACCCACGAGGGGTAATGAAAAGTATAGATAGAGGGAGTGGAGGGTGGGGACATGCAAATCGCTAAAAGCACGTACGGAACGGAGGAAGGTGAGTAGGGGGTTTAAGTAGGGTAACATGCCCCTCCCAGAACTGCAGGCCAAGCCTTTGCATTTGTGTGAGGGGCAAATAAGGCCGTATAGGAAGTGTACAAAGAGTAGCATAGTAAAGGGGGAAATAAGTTGGTTGAGGTGTGCTGGACCAACGTTGCGGTAGGCCTGTAATAAAAGAGGGCCCACCCATGAGGTGTAATGAAAAGTATAGATAGTGGGAGGGAGTGGAGGGTGGGGACATGCGAATCGCTAAAAGCACGTACGGAACGGAGGAAGGTGAGTAGGGGGTTTAAGTAGGGTAACATGCCCCTCCCACAACTGCAGGCCAAGCCTTTGCATTTGTGTGAGGGGCAAATAAGGCCGTATAGGAAGTGTACAAAGAGTAGCATAGTAAAGGGGGAAATAATTCGGTTGAGGTGTGCTGGAACCAACGTGCGGTAGGCCTGTAATAAAAGAGGGCAAAAATAGATACGTGCCAGAAGCGTAGAACAATCAACAACTGATAAGACAAGACCATACATTGCCTAGCTATATAGAAAATGCCTGTTGAAAAACTTGACGGTACGTGGTACATATGGGGAATAGATGTGGTGGTTGTGGTAAATATGTGGGACCCACGAAACCATGAAAGCAGGTAAAATGGCTCAACTACTAGGTTACGTAGTTACATAGCCTAAAAGTGACTAGCGTCCATCGATTCAGAACTCCTCACATTCGTTCTTTGAGGTTGATCCAAAAGAAGGCGAAAAACCCAGCCTGAAGCGCTTCCAGTTTGCAACAAGCTAGGGAAAAGTTCCTTCTTGATCCCAGAAGGGCAGTCAGATTTATCCTTGGATCAAGCAGCTATAACCCTACATTGATGGTTGGTGCCTGGTTCATAGGGACCGGCATCTAATAGGTCAGATAGTGATTGAACTAATTGGATGCTGATGGGAAATCTGTAAGATTTGAAATTTACCCGGGAACCTGAAACGCCATGAGTATGGTACTAATCTGGTGTGAGGACATGAAGCTGCGTATGAATGGAAAAACCTGTATATTCATATGCAGTTGTAAACCGGATAGGAAGAGTTGATGCAAGGTAGCGGTGGCAAAAAGAAGTGAAAACCAATTGCAGACAACATAGCAACAGAGACAGTAACAGCATACGCGAAAAAAAAGGGCCTCAAAGGAGAAGAAGGCCCTAACACATGTACCGCGATCATTAGTAGAAAGAGCCAGACGTGAAAGAAAAAACGACCACGAGCCGACCAGGCTTGAAGTCCATGAGCAAAACCCCCGAAAATGCAGGGAACTGCAGCGGCTACGGGCAGAGCCATGTGAATGCGTAGATGAGGCACAGGACAGATCGTACGAAAAGAAGTGCGGGAAGTCTGGCTCGGATCCAGCCAGAGTGGCAGATGCCAACTCAGGGTCCCCTCCAGCAACAACGTTACCCACGGAGCTGGACAGATACTGAGAGTTCAGCTGTCCGAAAGGCTGTCGGGGAGGGAATAGGTTGATTCGTGAGAACTGCAGCGAAGCAAGGAAAAGACCCGGACACGAAAAAAGGTAGAAGTTTTTCACCACAGCGTGATGAGTAGCAGACCTAGCCAGAGAGTCGGGGCGGAATAAATAGTATGCCAGCGCCTGGCAGCGGAGAACCAAAAAAAGAAACAAATAGACAGCGTATGAGCGACCCAAAGCATGAGTGTGTATGTATGTGTGTGTGTGTGTGTGTGTGTGGCATACTAGCTAAAGCCAAAAAGGTGAAACAATTAAGACTGGGTTTGGTGACAGGTGAGGCCCTGCTAAATGCCAAGCGGCGTGAGAGGCTCTATCTATGCGTTGGCGCGAGGGGGTAACGTGGCCACTGAACGTTGTGGCGGGGTGTCGGCCTCTCGGTGACAGTTAAACATAAGATAGAATGGGAGTGACAGGTGAGGCCCTCTCTATGCCACAATGCGAGGCGACTAACTATGAGTTGGCCCGAGGGGCATAGTACCTCCGACTATGAGGATGGGTGTTGGCCTCACAGGACCACTAACCTAAGGCAAAGAAGCCAGGGGAATTACAACTAGTGGACACCTAGGACCCTGACAGCCAGCCACAGCTAACTAGGAGGGGAGGGTAGTGAGTGAGAGAGGAGTACGCATGGAAATAGGAAATAGAATGCGTGTATGTGCGTATAGCCCACGCAGATCATAAGGGTATATATTTGTGTTTGTGTATTTACTTATTTATTTTTAATTTTTTTTTTTTTAATGTTTTAAAGAAATTGAAAGAGGTCGGTACGTAACGTTAAGTTACTGGGAAGTGATAAAGTGAAAATAAAAAGTCACCATATGCCACTGCAGAGGTAAGCCATGGTGATATAATAACGTGTTACCGTGGAGTTGCGCTGTAGTCATATTATCTGTGAAAATTGTAGAGGTAAACTGCAGTAAAGACATAATGTGTCATTCTGAGGTACACTGGAGTAAACTGGCCATAAAGTTAAAGGGGCAGTCCCAGCACCAACAAGAGAACGCAGTGCAACAAAACACAATACACGACTACAATAAAAGAGCGTAACATGCCTGTCCAGAGTCAATCGTTTAGTGAATAACTCCCCATTTAATCAATTGCCGGTCAAGAGAAACGCAGTTTTGGATCCTCCAATCTCCTTTTCTGGCCAGGTGCTGGGCAAAATCCCAGGATAACCGAACTGTGGTCTGAGATTATAATTGAGCATACACCTGAGCTCAATTAGCAATATTCGAAACATACATGCCAGCTTCCGTCCCACGCCCAAAACCACTGACCCAAAAATGTTAAATCCAAACCTCTGAAATTACAAGTGCTGAGTACTTATAAGTAATAAATGTAATGATTCCATAGTTCTGTTTAGGTACTTTAAATACTAATATAGTGTTTTAGAAGGTGCAACATGACAGCCTAATGCAAAAACTACCACTACGTTGCATAAAGGAGTAAAACTGCCCTAATTAAAACAAACCGTGACAACTGAAAGACAGAGCGTCTCGTCTTGGCTACAGAGCCTCTGACCGAAAACGGACCCCAAGCAGACAAAAAAAACTGCACGAAAACCCGCATGCCGTTCGCGGGGGAAAAAACAGGCGAACGCCAGACAGCCGTGAGCATCAAGAAACAAGGGAAGGGGAGAAAAAAAAAATCAGAGCGGAGGTAAGTAACTCACAAATCAGAAGAGGTGACTGGATGGACAGCTGACCGGAGCAGAGCCCAGAAAGGACCGTGGACGAAACGAAAACAGTGGGGAAACAGCAGGCCAGGTAAGGAGAACCACGAGGGACCAGGCAAAGGAGGAGAAGGCGACCGGAAATAGCGACATGCGGATCACTAAAAGCACTTACGGAACGGAGGAAGGTGAGTAGGGGGTTTAAGTAGGGTAACATGCCCCTCCCACAACTGCCGGCCAAGCCTTTGCATTTAGCATTTGTTGAAATTAATTCTATTGTATTGATTTGGCATTAGAAGTGTTGTGAGAGGTGTTGGTGATTGTACTCTACATGCCCACTGCAGTTATGGTGCCTAGAGGTCTTGGGCACAGTCTTACCTTGAAGGGACACTATCTGTCACCCAGACCATGTCATCTCAATGAAGTGGTCTGGGTGCAGTGGTTCTGTCCTTTTAACCGTGCACTGTGAAACATGTGTGAATGCACATTATGACCCCAGTTTTACTAGCAAATGTATAGATTAGGAGAAAATGCTGAGGCATTGGTTGACAAGGGAGAGCAGAAAAGACCTACCACAAGAGGCCCCTCAGCTCTCCACCCATAACATGCGCTGTGGTTGCTATGGAAACCTCCTTGCCAGTGCTTTTAGCGTCGCCAGTGACGTCCCTCCATTCCAACGCCGGCACACTGGCAACGAAGCCATTATGCTGACATCACTGACGAGATTTGCCCTTCTTGGGGATTGTCAGGGCTCGCTTCCTCCTCCTCGCCTCCCAGCGGGTCACGTGACCCGGCGTTAAAGCCACAGTACCCTAATCACAGTGGGAGGTATAGATATCTCCCACGTGTGATTATTAATTCCGATTGGAAGTTATCCAATCAGAATTAAGCACAGCTGTTATATACTTACCTTTCCTGTCTCTCAGTGCCCTGTTGTGGTCTTGTGTTACCTGTATTGCAGTTTGCTCGTGTTGCTCTCTGGTTACCGTTTATTTGGCTCGTTATTCCGACTTTCCTGTATTCTCCACTCCTTTGACCTCGGCTTGTTTCTCGTTCTTCCGTTTTCTGGCTCCCTTTACTTGGCTTGTCTCCTGACTATTCTTAGTGTGCTTAACCCGGCCATTCTAAGGACCGGTATAGCACCCTTCCTTCCTGTGACCTGTTAGCGTGTAAGGTTCCCGAATCGTGACAGGGATATGTTGACTGCGGGAGGAGTGCAGACAAAGCGGAGGACTGCGCGAAGATGGGTGTAATGCGAAGAGTAACACCCACGAAGCAGCACTGGAAAAGAGGAAAGGTGAGTCAATCAATATATTTTACATTGAATACAACTTGCATCTTTCTGATATGTGGTGTTTTCAATGTATTTGGGAAAGATTTGAGGTAAGTGAATTTTTTCATTACTGGTTCATTTTAATACCACTAGGGACAGGGGCCCCCAAAGCATAAGGAAAACAGGTTTGTATTCCTAATGCTATAATGTGCCTTTCAGGGTCAGATTATTTACGAGTGGTTTCATTCAAAAGTTGTGAAGACTGAGTCTGCAGCTCAACCCGTGTCTATCCAGTGATGTCAGAGGCAACCTTGGACTGGGTCCCATGACTGCATCACGCTCACAGCCTATCACTAGATTCCCATTCACAAATCTGTGTAGGAAAGGTACCAACATTTCTCACACAACTTTGTGAATGGGAAGCCTTTAGTCTGCCAAGTAAAAAGAACCAGTTATGGGAGTTATCATATTCGCACGGAGAATTTTTTTTAAACTTTTTTTTCTGGGGTGACTGCTGAGATATGGCAGCAGGTAAACAACATTTTTTTTTCTCATGACAATTTTTTTTTTTATCCTTTGCTTTTCACCTCTAGGGAGCCCACAGGTCCCCAGCGATACTGCACCCCAGAGGATCGAAGGTGAGTGGTAACTGCCCCCAGCAATCTATGCCACTGTAGTGTTGCTATGGATAGGTGTCCTCTTAGCTTAGCTGAGTGTCCTCAAACTGCAGGGGTGTCTTTCCGTGTAGAGCAACCATGATGTGGGACTTGTTGGTGGCGGAGGTGCAGCACACTATAACATCCCGTGGCGTGGTGGTAGAGGAGGCTCTGGAACCGGGGATGCGCTATATCCCTTCCAGGGTAATTCTCTTGGCCACCGTGGGTGGCAAGATAGAAGCTAACAGCCTCCGGGTATAGTGAGGCATCTCCTCCATTGTTATCTCAACAGGGACGCCCCGAATTTGGCTATTAGTGTGGCGTTGTTGATCCTCCAGGTTAGTCATAGGTTGAGAGATGTTGCACTGCTGGGTATGCAGTTGTTGCACAGAGCCACTGATGTTGGACACAGTGGTTTGAGTGTCCAGGATGTCTTCCTCCATGGCTTTAATGCAGTCTGTGTTGGCCTGTCTTTCTGTTCTGAGAAGTGCTCAGTCTGCTGCCATCATTTGATGCAGGTCGGAGAGGAGTATTTTGAGATCCTCTTTGGTCGACGGGGTGAGCTGTCGGTAAGGTGAAGGCTTGTCGTGTGCTCCCGTTGGGGTGGAGGCGATGTGTCCCATTCAGCGCTCTGTGGCGTGGGATCGGTTGCCGCTTCCATTTGGTGGGACTCCGTCGACAGAGTTTTAGCTGCTGCCGGTCGTTGGAGCATAGCTCCGATATCCCTGTTGTTTTTTTTTTTATCTGCGCCCCATATGTAGGTTCTGGGACTGCGGGGACGTTAGTTGGGATTCCGTGTCCTGTGCCTCCAGAAAGCTGTCAAAGTGTCTCCAGGCCTCATGTCTGCGAATAGTGGTAGGCTCCAGCTTTGCGTTTTGGCTTTGTTTGCCTCAGAGTGAATGAGAAAGGCATCGCCCAGCTTGCAGTGCTGCAGGTTATTTTTGTTTTTTAACGGGTATGTATAGTGATTTTCAGGTGAGATTTGCAAGGTAAGTGTGGAGCGGTCAGGAATGGGCCAAGGGGCGTACCTGGAGCATTTGGCACCCGGGGCGGATCCTATATTTGGCATATCCCCACCCCCCTTAAAAATGTAAAAATAACACCCGCAAATTTTTAAAATGTCTTTAGCACTGAGCAGTGTTTTTATTTTTATGTATTTAGCACCAAGCACTGTTTGTGTTTTTGAATGTAAGCATGTTTTTGTTTGGAGTGTGAGTGAATGTACGGGTGTGTTTGCACGTATTGGCATTTGATTTGAATGCAGGAGTGCATTTTTCTGTAGTGTGGTTTTTGAATATGGTGGTGGTTTTTTTTTGTGTTGACATTTGGATGCAGGGTTGTATTTGTGTGTAGTGTAGGCGAAATGCTGAGATGTATGCACATATACATACATACATATACTTACATATACACACACTGACACACATACACAGACACATAGGTACACACATGCAGTTACATAGAAACAGTCATACACAGACAAACAATGGCACATACAGATAGACACACAGATACAAACACACATATAGATAAAAACACACACACATACAGACACAGAGAGAGACACACAGGCACAGACACACATACAGATAGAGACACACACATACAGACACATTGATACAAACACAGACACACACTGACACATACAGATACACATATACCAACACACATACAAATACACAGACACACATGTATAAATGTGTGTCTGTGTGTGTTTGTATGGTGAATGCAGTGTGTGTGCTTGTATAGTGGATAATGGTGTGAGAGAAGAGGTGATGGTGTGGGGGGGTGAAGTGAGAGGGAGCTCAGGAAGAGGGGGTGAGGATGAGAGTGAGGGGATGATTGTTAGAGGGTGGGTGATAGTGAGAGGGAGGAGGGTGATTGTTAGAGGGAGGGGGTGATTGTGAGAGGGAGGGTGATTGTGAGAGGGAGGTGATTCTGAGAGGGAGGGTGGGAGGGTAATTGTGAGGGGGTGATTGTGGAGAGGAAAGGGGTGATGTGATGAGGGGGGTGATGCAGGGGGGGGGACTAAAGAATTACCTTAAATTCCTGGTGGTCCAGTGCTGGCTGCCTGGTGGTCCGGTGGCCATCATTTCCGGTCTGCAGCTCCACAGAGCTGCAGACCATGGATCTCGCGAGACCCAATCAGAACATTGCCTTGGTAACCCGCGGCAACGCTCTGATTGGGCGGAGCTGCAGACCAGTATCGGCGATGGGCGAAGGAGGGGCATTGCAGTCTGCCCATGGCACCCCCCTAGTGAGTGGCACCCCCCACCCCCCACTTAGTACGCCACTGAGAATGGCGTCTGCTCAGCTCAAGTTTTGGCTCCCCCACCTTCAGAGCATATCTTTATATTTAAAAACCCTCTATTTATTTGTATGCACTCAGAAGATAAAAAAAGAAATGTCAGCTTATCACCAATCTCCACTTGGAGTCACAATCACTCAGGATATCCAGCAGGTAAAATCTTTGTGAATCAGCAGATCATTTGTACATAAATTAACATAAATAAAATAAAAGAACACACTGAAAATAAATTTACGTCCGCACTACGTTTCGTCCACGTTCTGGACTTCCTCAGGGGAAATAAATCAGTCTGTGTTGCTCCAATCAATCGATTAGGATGCCAAAACATCATGGAAGCTGTAGTTTTAAAACATCTGGGGATCTATCTTTTGGGCACCCATGGTCTAGAGTAGAAGGTGCAATGCAGGAGTAATAACTGCCTGACACAGCACTAAATCTGTACCCTGGAAGATCTTCCACAGAGAAGTCAGTGGACATTTGCACCATAGGAAAGTTATCTGTGGTGTGAATTTGAGTAGTGTCCCCTTTCTTGCCTTTCCAACAAAAACAAGACATTGCAATTTCAAAAGGCTAAAAGGGACACTAAACACTACAACCACTACATCTTAATGTAGTGGTTTTGGAGCACAGACCTTGTCCTTACAGTATGATTAATGTAAACATTGTGGTTACTATGATGACAGCCAATAGAAGGGCTTACTAGTGACATGCAGCGTTATCACAACCGGCACGCTAACACCGAATGCTGTGTATGCTTCTTAGAGAAGCATTTAAATAATGTTTACCTATAAGTAGTATCAAATGGGCGCAGAGCAGCGATTACCATGCATGCACACTAGGGTTTGGTCCAAGACCATTATCACGGATATTCTCACAGTGAGTAGATCAACTGCTGAGTCTAGGTCAGGATCGCACTGAATTAATAGTATGTTTTACTTAATTTGTAGTCTCCCAATTGGGGGGTTCGTGGAAGGGCACACAATCTAATCTTTAAAGGGTAGATTCTAATAAGGTTCTTTTAACAACATTAATGTGGCACTGTCAGCACTGTATTTCTATTTCGTATTACGAAATTTATTAGCACTATAAAATATCTTTTATTTTTTTTAACTATACCCTTGAGGCTATGGACAAGCCTGCATTTTAAATCATTGCTGTTAAATTTCTAAGTACAGGTTTGTACTCTCTGTTTACACACAGTGAAATTATGAACTGTAATCATTAAAGAGGAAATGAAACAAATATGTATATGTGAGGTATGAAAAAGAAACTTAAAGTAAAACTTCACACTGCAAATGGCTAAAATAAATAAATAAATCTCTGTTTAGTAGATACACTTCCAATTAATAAATTATTATATTTTTGCATGCATGTATTCGATGGGGGTATATCTGCAGCTTTTATAAGTCCTCCCATTTCATTCTCCTTACAGGAAATAACCAATCAGAGGCTTCTCCTTGAGAGGCTTTGGAAGCTTTCCCCTGTGCGAGGGCACCTCCTCGCGTGTGCGCCCAACACAGGGTTCAGAATGTTTGATTGACAGCCAGAGGATGTTTAATTATTTGATTATAAAAGTGCATTTAAGGAACAGTGGACAGGAAAACCAATTTATATCATGATAAACCCAACATGCCATTGGTAATTAAGGTCTGTCCTTTGCATCTGACAGTCACCCAAGGGAAATCATAGAGAGAAAAAGAAAAACAACATAATATTTCTGCTTCTCCTCATTTGCAATTTGTGCCATAGTTATGCCTCGAACGAACCGGAGTGGGATGTCATTTTCAAAATATTTATCATAATCTTAAAAAAGAAAAATTATGTTTCATATAAGTGTTTTTTTTTTTTTTGAGTAACCATTGCAAATAAATGTAATATGGAAAATAAAAAATACAAATAAGGTAGCGCCTGTGAGGAGTAAATAAGGTAGCGCCTGTGAGGAGTAAATATATAACATATATTTACTCCTCACAGGCGCTACCTTATTTGTATTTTTTATTTTCCATATTATGTTTGTATTGGGGGGTAATAGAGGGGCCCCCTCTCATTATAGGTGTGCTGTCTACACTTTTTATAAATATTATCTCCTGTGGCGTATTAGCGCTGATCCTTATTTGACTTTTCCATTGCAAATAAATACCTTAAATCAATAGCCAAAGATAAGTTCTTCCTGAAGCTTGGTCATCCCTGATTGGCCCCATTCCCCCTCATTGCAGCAGGAGAGATGTTGTGGAGGCTGAGCAAAGGGAGTAATCAGGGAGTCATGCATTGGGCCTGGGCATTGATTGTATGTCGCCAGGATGCATTGTTTGTATGTATGCACAGAACTAACATTAGGTGGAGTAACTAAAGTTCTATATCTCTGTACTCTGTACAGATTCCAAGCACCATGACCACTTATCACAATGTGATCTCTTTCATTGTGCCCTTCCCAGCATTCTATCTTGACCATTCCATTAGTTCTGTCTACACGTTCTAGATAATCTGTACATTCCAAACATCCCGCCCACAAAGCACATTTTACAGGAAAAATTACACTACAATCCAGCCTAACCTTACTGTGAAAAAGTGAAAACAATGTACCAGTATTTATTTGAGACTATGACTTACATTTGCATGTACAGACAATAAAAAAAAAATTTTTCAAGAAATAATATTTGAATAAAAACATAGATATAGCAATGAATGTGTTATGTTTCCCGTTACGTCAGGGTTTATTAACTAGCATAATTATTCGCTAACGTGTGACTTTAAAACATATGTCAAATCTCAAAATACAATAACTGTAAATATAGCTGATTTGCAACATTTTTGTGCCACAAATTTTGGCCTAAAAGTGAAAATAAAAAAAATAAAAAAAATCACATTCTTAAAATGAACAATTCACATCTTTTCAGATATCTCCTTATTGTAATGCATTGGAAATCAATTTGCAAAATTCAGGGTAAAATATAAATGCTGTTAATACAATAGAGTTGAAGATTTATTTTTTTATTTTTCCCCAAATCAGCAATTTATGTCTATATTTTAGAACATTGGATTTTTAGGTAATTAGACCCCATTATGTTAGCACTAACTGCCACCTTTCTCAACCTGTGACACATCCCAACCGCCCTTCAAACTACAACTCCCTGCGCTCCCTTCGGCTTACTTCCCACTTCACCTTTAAAGACCGTTATCATCCCCCCGATGGGTTTCACGGCGCATTGCATTCTGTGACTCGTAGTTCAGCCGCTCCCAAACTGCGGCTTTTCTCCCTGGCGGACTCCAATTCCCGCCGTGCCCTTTCACAAAACATGGCGGACCACAGCAGCACGTTGACGTCGCAGGGCTGCGTCGTGACGTCCGTGCGTAAGACGGGAATAGCTTTCCTCCTTGTAGTCCGCCATATTGGAGTGTAGTTCGGCTCCGCTCCGGTCGGTATTTCGCTCTCTCCGCCGCGCACTGTGCCGATATCCCCCGTGTTAGCGGTGAGCCAGCGGGCCGGCCTGTCCTCTGCCGTCGCTGTGCGCTGAGCCGGGCTGTGTGCGCTCTGCTCCCCGGCCCTGCCCGGCGCGGTGTGCTGTGCTCCCGGTAGCTCGGCAGGCGGGCGGCAGGCGGTGCTCGCTCAGAGATGAGCCCGGCAGATGCCAAGAGAGGGGCGAAGCGGAGGAAGAACAAGCGGGGCGGAGGCAGCGGCTCCGGGGAGGTGAAGGCCGCAAGCCTGCGGGCACAGCATAGCGCAGCGGGCGGGGGCAGCCCCGGGGCAGGCCTGGTCTCCAGCCCACCCTGCATAGCAAGCCCACCACCCCCGGGGGCAGAGGTAAGAACCACCATCACCACTGCACACTGAGGGCCACCATCACCACTGCACACTGAGGGCCACCATCACCACTGCACACTGATGGCCACCATCACCACTACACACCGAGGGCCACCATCACCACTGCACACCGAGGGCCACCATCACCACTGCACACCGAGGGCCACCATCACCACTGCACACTGATGGCCACCATCACCACTGCACACCGAGGGCCACCATCACCACTGCACACTGAGGGCAACCATCACCACTGCACACTGACCACCATCACCACTGCACACCGAGGGCCACCATCACCACTGCACACCGAGGGCCACCATCACCACTGCACACTGAGGGCCACCATCACCACTGCACACCGAGGGCCACCATCACCACTGCACACTGAGGGCCACCATCACCACTGCACACTGAGGGCCACCATCACCACTGCACACTGAGGGCCACCATCACCACTGCACACTGACCATCACCACTGCACACTGACCATCACCACTGCACACTGAGGGCCACCACTGCACACTGACCATCACTGTAGGGCACCCTGGTAGCGGAGTTTGCAGTCTGTGTTGTATATTTAATTACATTTATTGTCTTTGTGTTATTGTATGTCTAACGTTTATTGTCATGGCCTCATAACATTGCCATGGTTATCCCATCTACCTATAGCTCAGAGACATAATTTAGTCATTGGTTATTAACCATTGCAACATATATCACTGTCCTAATAACAAAGGTGTGACCATGTGTTCACTGTTTACCTTTATGTTATGTTACAGGTCAGGGGTGGTGTGAAGGTGGCCCCCCCAGCCTGTCCTGCAACTGGAAAACCATTAATGATATGCTAGCTTTTAGTCTTGAAAAGCAGCAAAGGCTTGCAGTTTTGCAACAGCTGTGGCCACCCCTGATTTACATTATTATTCAGTCACCATGTTTTTTTTTTTTTTCTTTGTATAGCACGGCAAAGCAAACCCATTCACTCTGTAAGCTTTTGACTCATGTGGACCACATTTCTAATGATGCTCTGCTAAATGATTGGCTCTTTGTCTTTGGGATGAAAAAAATGGACCTCAAGAGCTGCAGTGTCCAATATGAACAGTGTCATACTTTTTTATACCTTGTGGTAGTTTCACTTGCTACATATTTGTTATTGTAACATTTAAATTAAATAAGTGCAGTTTTTGGAAAGTTCTTGCATAGTAATATAGCAGCATGTCTTTATGTATGTGAATGAACTCCTATTTGGCTGCTGTGCCCATATTTGTAATACATTTTTGCAGATAGCTACTTGAATTTCTGTTGTATTATTTGGAGGAAGTATAGCTTTGTTATAGACAACTATAAAGAAAAAAATGCAAATGCTTATCAGTTTAAGATATGGGTCAATGTAAGTTGAGAGGGCAGGATACTTAAGATACAGGAATTTCATGTCTGCTGTGTATGGTATCACCCATTCAGCAGTGTTCCATATGTTGTGTTTATTTAACGTGTCAGAAGGGGTTTCCATGCTTAAATCCATGAAGGCCTGACTCTGTTTGCCATTTCCAATATGGCATGTCTTGTGTTCACATATATTTACCAATATGGATACTGCACTCTCCTGGATCCCAGGGTGCACCGGGCATGAGGTTGGACAATCCTCACAATATGATTTGCCAAAAAAGTATTGATGTTCCAGGCACTAAAGTTCAATCCAGCGAGCACATTTATTGGAGCAAATTCAAAACAACGTTTCGGCCCACAAGCTTGACAAAGGCCCTGTTGTGGGCCGCAACGTTGTTTTGAATTTCCTCCAATAAATCTGCCCGCTGGATTGAACTTGAGTGCTTGGAACATCAATAAATTTTTGTCTTATGTTCAGACAAACACAGAGACATTAGTTTGTGCTATTGTGGTGATCATGTCTTGATTGCTTGTGGTGATACTTCATGGCCACTGGTCTATGTTGATTTTGTTTCAAGTATTTGTTCTGTAGTGTTATCACTGTAAAAGGAAAGAGTAATTCCAAGGTTTTTTTTTTTGTTTTTTAATCTTTATATTCAATTTTATAGTGTTTAATCTACACCTTTTGTCATTGTGTGCATTTGATTTTATACTTTGGGCTCTGTAATATTATTACTTTTATCAGAGCATTATATTTCCTATATTCACTTGGTTCATTATTCCCTACAATAGGGAAAATGAAGGCCACAATTCCGATACTTCTAGTTTGTCCTACAAGTTTGTCCTACATTCATAACAGTTAAGTGAGTATTTTGTTTTATATATGTTGGGGGTTTTATTTTATATTTTTTAACCATAAATAACACACAAAGTGTGTCATATGACAGACAGTTTTTGACACTGTTTTTATTAAACTACTTTTGTTTTGGATTTTTGTTTTCCTGCATATAGATCTTTCTTAATTCCAGGTTGTACGAATGTGTCAAACAGCTAAAACAAAAAACTGATCACAGCAGTGTTCCATTAGTTCATGTGGAACTGTGTATCTTAAACACTATACACTTTTCCAACTGTGCTCCATTGGTTATTGATGTGCTTTTTCCATTCATAATATGCTATACTTGATCTTTTAGTGGTTCATCCTCTGTTTACCTGTTAGAGACCCCTTTTTTTTTTCTTTCTTTTTTTTTTTTTATGTAGAAGACTATTAACTAATTCATGACAGATGGTTTACTCTCATGATATGAGATTTGCTTAAAGGGACACTATAGTCACCAAAACAACGTTAGCTTGATTAAGCTGTTTTAGTGTATAGACCATGCCCCTCCAGTTTCACCGTTCAATTCACTTTCATTTAGGCGTTAAATCACTTTTGTTTCTGTTTATACAGCCCTAGCCACACCTCCCATGACTGTAACTGACACAGTCTGCATGAAATCAAAAGGGTTTAATTTTCAATCAGATGTAACTTACTTTAAAAGTTTTTATCTCCTGCCCTATAATTTGAGCTTTAGTTACATACAGGAGGCTTATACAGGGCCTATAATGCGATTTGCAGTGCAGGAGATAAGAAATTCTAAATTAAAGAGAATTTGCAATAAAGGAAGTGTAAACATTAGATGCCTCTCTTTACAGGACATTTTTAGGAAAGCTGTATAAGTCACAGGTAGGGAGATGTGGTTAGGGCTGCATAAACAAAGTGATTTAACACCTAAATGACCGAAAATAGAGCAGTGAGATTGCTCTGGTATAATCTGAACACCAAAACTGCTTCATTAAGCTAAAGTTGTTTTGGTGACTATAGTGTCCCTTTAAACATTTTGTCCCAAGTGGCCCTAAAATTATGCTATTCCTTATAGCCATAGTAAAAAGCCCTAAATATGTTGATTTGTTTGTGGGGTATTTTAAAGTGGCAATATACAACTTTTGCTTAAAGGGACTCTCCAGTGCCAGGAAAACATTCTTTCTCCTGGCACTGCAGGACCGTACAGGGTCCCTCTACCTCCCATCCCAAGTTGCTGAAGGGGTTAAAACCCCTTCAGTGACTAACCGGAGTCCAGCGCTGATGTCCCTCAGCAGTGGGTCAGGCTTTACTTACTCTCCTCCGTCAGCTGGCGGGGAGACCTAATGTGCATTATTCCTTGCTTTCCAATGGGGATTTCGGCTATGCTGGAGGTCCTCATATAGCATGAGGATGTCCAGCGTCTTATAACACACTTTTATGTGTTCTAAGAACATGAAGTCCATTTAGTGGCTGTCTGATAGACAGCCACTAGAGGAGGACTTAACCCTGCAAGGTTATTATTACACTTGCAGAGTTAAGGGAGGTGGGAGTTGGCACCCAGACCACTCCTATGGGCAGAAGTGGTCTGGGTGCCTGGAGTGTCCCTTTAATGAAGCAGATTTTGTTTATAGATCATGCCTCTGAAAGAACAGAGCTTGATATAAAGGAAGTGTAAAGATTAGATCTCACTTTACAGGAATTGTTTAGGAAGGCTGTGAAAGTCACATGCAGGGATGTTTTAATGGCTGCATAAACGCGTGATTTAACTCTTAAATTACAGAATTCAGCAGTGAGACGACAGAAGCATGATCTATACACCAAAACTGCTTCATTCAATGGACACTATAGTCACCCAGACCACTTCATCTAATTGAAGTGATTTGGGACAGTCCCACTTAGTCCTCCTGCAATGTAAATCATTGAAGTTTTTGAGAAACTGCAATAATTATATTGCAGGACTAAGACTGCTACTCAGACAGCCACTAGAGGCACTTCATGCTGACTGACTTTTGGTTGCCTAACTGATGCTGGACGTCCTCATGTGCTTGAGGACATCCAACGTCTCTAAATTCCCCATAGGAAAGCATTGAATCAATGCTTTCCTATGGGGAGGGACTAATGAGTATTCCGCACATTAGCCCCTGCCACATCGTAGGAGGCAGAGAGACGACAGTACAAACTTTAAACACCAGAGGGCTCTATAGTGTAAGAAATACAACTTTGTATTTCTAACATTATAGAATCCCTTTAAAGGACCACTATAGTGCCAGGAAAACATACTCGTTTTCCTGGCACTATAGTGCCCTGAGGGTGCCCCCACCCTCAGGGTCCCCCTCCCGCCCGGCTCTGGAAAGGGGAAAAGGGGTTAAACTTACCTTTTTCCAGTGCTGGGCGGAGAGCTCTCCTCCCCGTCGGCTGAATGCGCACGCGCGACAAGAGCTGCGCGCGCATTCAGCCTGTCACATAGGAAAGCATTCATAATGCTTTCCTATGGACGCTGGCGTGCTCTCACTGTGAAAATCACAGTGAGAAGCACGCAAGTGCCTCTAGCGGCTGTCAATGAGAAACTGCTATGTTTATGAAACTGCTATGTTTATGAAAACATGGGTTAACCCTAGGAGGACCAGGCACCCAGACCTCTTCATTAAGCTGAAGTGGTCTGGGTGCCTAGAGTGGTCCTTTAAGCTAAAATTGTTTTGGGAGTTTGTGTCCCTTTAAATGTAAAAGCTGTTATTTTTTTTTGGTCCAAATCACTCTGGCTTGTTATGTAATATGCATGTAAATAAAGAGTGTTTTATAAGAAATGTTTTGATTACTCAGCTTCTCAATTGCTGTCAAATCTCTAGAATTAGGCCAACATGAACGAAGTATCATTTAATTTTTCATCACTAAACATTTGCCATGGTAAAATGAACCTCATAATACTTCTGTGGGGTGCTGGCCCCACCAACTAATAAACAGATTGTTTACTTTTCTCTCTTTTACAGATCAAATAAATGGCAGTGTCTTGTGTATTAGTATAGAACAGGGATAGGCAACCTTCAGCACTCCAGATGTTGTGGACTACATCACCCATAATGTTGGCAAAGCATCATGGGAGGTGTAGTCCAAAACATCTGGAGTGCCGAAGGTTGCCTATGCCTGGTATAGAAGGTGTCTTTGGTTACTAATCCTTATGAACCCAGTTCCTTGCCTCAATCTAATTGATACAATGCGCTGAATTGTTTATTTTGCATTGGAATTTAGTTGTGACCTTGTAGAATTAGAAATTCGATTTGGTCTCAGATAAGAGGGAAGATTTAACTTTTTTTTCCCTTAAAGGACCACTATAGGCACCCAGACCACTTCAGCTCAATGAAGTGGTCTGGGTGCCACGTCCAACTAGGATTAACCCTGCCTTCTGTGAACATAGCAGTTTCAGAGAAACGGCTATGTTTACTTTAGTGTTAATCCAGCCTCTAGTGGCTGTCTCATTGACACCAGCTAGAGGCGCTTCCGCACTTCCACTCACTATGATTTTCACAGTGAGAAGACGCCAGGGTCTATAGGAAAGCATTGAGAATGGCTTTCCTATGGACTGGATGTGCGCGCGGCTCTTGCCGCGCATGCACATTCAGCCGATGACGGCCAAAGGAGGAGGAGAGTCCCCAGCGCCGAGGGAGCCTGGCGCTGGAGAAAGGTGAGTGTTTAACCCCATTCAGCCCTGAGGGTGGGGACACCCTCAGAGCACTATAGTGCCAGGAAAATGAGTTTGTTTTCCTAGCACTATAGTGGTCCTTTAAAGATGCCTGTGATGTATGTAACATGTAGAGATATCCTGAAATAGGAATGACAATGGTGTGATGTCACTTTATGTATGTGTGCATATATCCATTTTTGTGTTTGTGTATAATAAATTTAGTTTCTCAAAATGAGCTGCAGAAACATTAATCTACCTCCACGACTGTGCATAGATTACATGCAAAGCACAGCATAGTAGCTTTTATTGGCAAAGTCTATGTATCAATGCTCAGTGAAAGCTGGTCATTCTTTATTTTTTTTATATCAAGTGGGTGGTTTTAACCCCTTAAGGACACATGACATTTTTTGACATGTGATGATTCCCTTTTATTCCATAAGTTTGGTCCTTAAGGGATTATAAAAGTGTTTATGCGTACACTCTTACATGTGAAATCCTCGCAATTCCTTTGCATCCTGTTTGGTGAGCAGAATTCACTGTGGTTCTAAAGTACCATAATGAGGGAGTGTAAGAGTATTGTGTACTGACTGGATGTTAACGATTTTCTACCCATTTACTTATAGAAAATGTGCTAACTTTGAGTTGAATTTGTATGTGGGTTTTCTCGAACATCGAAAATGTATCCTATGAGCAAATTGTGTGACCAGCGGACAATCTTCATAGAATCAAATAATAAATTAAAAAAACACACCTTGCTTTGGCTTTATTAGCTGTTAAATAAAGAATAATACCCTGTTGACATGTCAGTATACTTCAGTTTGAGTTACTGTTTAAAAAGGAACTCCTGTCACTTTTTGACATTTTTTAGATGAATCACATAAAATTAACTAGATAAATGTTTTATTTTTTTTCTTCTAGTTGCAATAGCAACATGCCTCTAGAAGCCATTTATGTATAATGCAAGTATTTATTTACCCATAATACTCTGCTATTACAGACTTTAGGTCACACTGCATATATGTTTCTTTCGGGGCAAAATATTCCTAGCTCCTTTTTAATGTAATGGGAAGCATGCTCTGCTCCTTGATACTCAGAAGCTGAGCCTGAGAATGCTATTGGTTTTGTCTTGGTATCTGCAGGAAATGCCAGAGAGAGGAAATAGGGAAACCCAAATCAAAAACCTATCCACAAAAACCAAAAATTTTTAACTTACCGTAAATTTCTTTTTCCTGAAGATTAGAGGCAGTGCTACACCAATGGGATTTCTAATCTGGAGGGAAAAAACAGGCAGGCAATTCTCCAAACTTTTTAAAAACCCTCCCGCTTATTAAGCACCTTCCTATAAATGTCAGCTTACAAAACACAACCCCAGAAAATACACAAGCTGGTTACATGCACAATTCTGAGTTTATTAGAAAAAAAGGGGGGGAATTATAGCACTGCCTCTAATCTTCAGGAAAAATAAATTTACAGTAAATAAATTTTTTTTGTTTTTCCATTCAGGTTAGAGGCAGTGTTTTACCAATGGGATGTGAAAAAGCAATCGCTTAGGGTGGGATTCTTTTCACCACTGCTTGTAGCACCTTGCGCCCAAAAGCTGCATCTTCTGAGGCCAGTATGTCTAAACTGTAATGTTTTGAGAATGTATGAAGCGATGACCATGTGGCCGCTGAACAAATCTGGGAAGGCGTAGCCGCAGCTCGCAGAGCCCAGGACGTAGATATAGCTCTAGTAGAATGGGTCTTTACGGAGCCTCTGATTTCCGCGTTACTTGTGGAATAAGCTAAATGAATACAATCCTTCAGCCATCTAGCCAGAGAACTTTTTGAAGCCTTCATACCTTTCCTTGCGCCGTTAATTAAGACAAACAGGTTCTTATCCTTCCTGAAAGACTTAGTAGTAGATTTTAGATATTGCATAAGACATCTCTTCACGTCTAGGCAGTGAAATTTTCTTTCCAAGGCATTGGATGGATTTTGGCAAAAAGTAGGCAATACCACTTCTTGACTGATGTTAGATGAGGTCAAAACCTTAGGAATAAAAGACGGAATAAGCTTTAAAACTACCTTGTCTTGATGAAAAACCAAAAAAGGAATATTCGCCCGTAAAGCTTGGAGTTCACCTACTCTCTTGGCTGATGTAATTGCCACCAAACATACGTTTCTTAATGATAAAATCTTCAGAGACGCCTTTTCTAGTGGTTCAAAAGGCGGCACCCAAAGAGCGGATAATACTAAATTTAGATTCCAGGGCGGACAGGTTTCCCTAACTTTAGGAACCAAACGGCCCAGAGCCCTGAAGAATCCTGATATCAGAATGTTTGATGCTAAACATCTGAATGAAAAGAAATTGATAGCTGAAACTTGTAATTTTAAAGATGCTGGCTTTAATCCCTTCGCAAATCCCATCTGAAGGAATTTAAGAATCTTTTGGATGGAGGCGGAAACAGGGTTCTCTTTAAACCTACAACACCAATGACACATTTTTTTTTCCAAATCTTGGAGTAAATTTTAGACGTTGATTCTTTGTTAGTAGCTAATAAAATGTTTATAACCTCAGGATCTAGACCTTTACTCTTTAAAATTTGGAATTCAAACACCAAGCCGTCAATTGGAATCTCTGTAGGGTTGAAAGAGGTACCATGGAATGTTCCAGTATTTCTTCTGATAGGGGAAGCTTCCAAAAGGTGGTCCCTGGTATATTTAGAAGAACTGAAAACCAATTTCTTCTTGGCCACCAAGAGAGGATTATGATAATCCTTACTCTTTCCAACTTGATCTTTTGAAGCACTCTGGGAATAAGAACTACCGGTGGGAATTCATATGCTAGGTTGAACTTGCATGGTACTGAAAGAGCATCTGATACCTGGTTTGTCTGCAGGGTTCAGAAATGCAAATAGTCTTGTCTTCCTGTTTGTCCTGGAGGCCATAAGGTCTATTTCTGGACAACCGAAGATGTCTGATATTTTCTTGAAAACTTTGCACGAAAGGGACCAATCTGTTTGCTTTAAGTGTTGACGACTCAGGGCGTCTGCTAATAATGGAATTTTCCCATAATGTGAACTGCCGAGATTGAGAGTAGGTGAACCTCTGACCACAGCATAATCTTTGAACATAGATTTTCTAATTTTGACGATCTTGTACCACCTTGTTTGTTCACAAATGCAACTGTCGTTCGATTGTCTGAAAGTATCTGAATATGCTGATTCTTTATCTGGAACTGAAATGCAAGGAGAGCCATCCATACTGTCTTCAATTCTTTGAAGTTCGAGGAAGTTCTTACATCCTTCACTTGCCAAAGCCCCTGCTTCTTTTGATCTCCTAAATGGGCCCACCAGCCTAATGCCGAGGTGTCTGTTAAAATTCTGAAGGATTTCATTTGGAATGAAAGACCTTCCTGCAGGAATCGGGATGAGGTCCACCATGGAAGACTCCTCAGCTTCTGACAGTTGAATTTCATCAGACCATCCAGGCTGTCTGTCTGTTCCAAACTTTTAAAATGTTTCTTTGAAGAGGTCTCATTCTGGCTTTTGCCCAACCGACTGCAGGGAAAGCTGCCGTAAAAAGACCCAGTAAACTCATCGCTTCTCTGAGTGAGAAAACACCTTTTTTCTCTGAGCCTCTGAATTGTTTATCTTTAGTTTCTTCCCTTCTGGAAGGAAAATCTTCATGGATATTGTCTATGAATAGACATAAGAACTGAATCCTTTGAACAGGAACTAATTTTTAATTTTTTTAATTTTTTTATTTATTAGCCAACCATGATTTTCTAGTGCTTGTAAAGCTGTAATTCGGTCTAAAGCTAGTTGTTCTTTTGATTCCGCAATCAAAAGCCAGTCATCCAAATAAGGGATGACATAGATACCCAAACCTCTTAGGTATGCTGAGATGACTACTAGCAGCTTTGTGAACACTCTTGGAGCAGATGAAAGGCCGAATGGAAGGGCTTTGAATTGGTAATGCCTGGTTACTGTCTGAATTCAGATTGCTAATCTTAAGAACCTTTTGCTGGATTCTGCTATGGGCACGTGAAGATAGGCGTCTTTTAAATCCAGGGACGCAAACCAATTCCCTGGTTGAATAAGAAGTGTTGCTGATTTTATTGATTCCATACGTAACTTCTTTTTTATAATACACTTGTTTACGGCCTTTAGGTCTAGTATGGGTCTGAATGAACCATCTGGCTTTGGAACTAAAATAGCCTTGAATAAGTGCCCCGATGTCTTTCTCTGGGGGGTATTTCTTCTATTACTTTCTTCTGCAGGAGTCTTTATACTTCTTGCATTAAAGCTTTCTATGTTGCCTGAGAATGAACCCTGGAACATAAATAGGTTCTCTTTGGGGTATTTGCCAGTTCCAGACCGTACCTGCTCTCTATTACAGAGAGAACCCAGAGATCTGATGTAGTACTTTCCCAGTGATTTAGGAAGTGGGTCAGTCTTCCTCCCACTGGCCTGGCGTCACAACATTCTATTTCTCTTGTCCATGAATCTTTCTTTCTTTCTGTAATCGAAAACTTTCCTCTGTTGATCCCTGTAATAGTTCCTATGAAAGGAACTTCTAACTGAGGGCTGGATCCCCATTTTTTTGTTGTTGTTGTTTTTATTCCAAACCTGCTTCTTGTGGGTTTCAGGCAAGGCCTTCCTTCATTTGTTTTAACAGATCATCCAGTTTTGACCCGAACAGTCTGCCAGACTCAAAGGGTAAGTCACACAAATTTTTAGATGCAGCGTCAGCTGACCAGTTTCTAAGCCAAATTGCTCTCCTAGCTACTGTTGTTAGACCCAAATTCTTAGCAGATAATTTCAGACTTTCTGAAGAAGAATCTACCAAATAATCTGCAGACATCTTGATATTTTTCAACAGCTTTACTGGATCTTCTTTTGATTCGCCTGCATAAACCTTCTCTAGTTCTTCTAGCCAATGGTTTTGGGCTTTAGCCACGGAGGTTCCTGCGATAAGGGCTTTTGCCTGAGCCGCTGAGGAAACAAACATTTTCTTTAAAGACGAGTCCATATGCTTTTCCGTCACATCCCTTAAACCACTCGAGTCACCTATAGGTAAGTTTTCTTACCTATTTGAGCTATAGGAACGTCTACTACAGGAACTGTATCCAGCAGGCAGTCCTGGTCCACTTCTTCTATGGAGAAAAGAGTTTTAAAGTGTTTTGATATAAATGGTTTATGACATGGAAACTTCCATTCTCTTAAACCCAACTCCTTTTAGCTGTGGATGTAATGGGAAAACTTTAGATCTTTTTCCTGTTATCCCATCATCCATAAGGTTCTGCACTGCCTTTCTTAACTTTCCAATGGCTTCCTCTGGAAAGGCAAATTCCTCCTCAGAAGAATCACTAGTGGAATCATCTCTAGAATCAGAAGCACAAGTACCTGAGCTTGCATCTGAATCTTTCCCATGATCTTGGCCTTTTCTTGGATTGTTTTACTACCTGTAAATCCTGAGCAACAGATGCCTGAGCTGACTTCATAGCTGCAGATTGCATTTCCACAACGGTTTGCTGCATACTCTGTTGTAACCAGTTTAGAAATGTGGACTTTTCTGTTTTTTTTTTTAGCTTCCTCCGAAGCCTCTTTGGAACATAGAGAACAAAGTTTTCTTTTATATCCATCTGGCATAGGTTGGAAACAAACAAAGCAACTTAAATGCTTGGATTTTGTTGAACATTTCCCCTTCTCTGTCGATTTCTCCGTAATCTCAGGATTAGACATACTGAGGAAAGATAAGAGAAAGGGAAACATTTTTTAATTCCCTTTATGATTCAGGCTAGAGCCATTTAAAATAAAAGCTAAATGTCTTACCTTAAATGGTCTCACAGTGCGTTGGAGGGCAGGTGAGAAACACACTCGCAACAGATTTGAGAGCTCCTGGCAAACAGAGGTTGCTCTTGGTAAGCTGCTCCTTTTCAGTCCTGTAAACCAACTGAACGAGTTCAGATTTGGCGCCCGAATCTTGGATCGCATTGCGCTCCGCGAATTCCCGGTGGAACGCAACGTAACCTGTACGTGCGTTCCCCCGCCAGGACCTCCCAGCTGACGCATGCCTGCGTCCTTCGTCTGACCGGCACCTGGCGCGGAAGAGACGGAACATTATAAACTTCGTGAAGAATCTGCCGTACAAAATTTTGCTTCAAAACAAAAGGAAGCCAAGCCTCCCGAGCCTCAGCCCTTCTCACCTGCTTCCCTGGAGAAAAACCTGCTATACCTCCTCTGCCAAAGGCAGGCAAAGAACTGGGGTTCTTTTTGGTAAGCTGACATTTATAGGAAGGTGCTTAATAAGGGGGAGGGTTTTAAAAAAAGCTTGGAGAATTGCCTTCCTGTTTTTTCCCTCCAGATTAGAAATCCCATTGGTAAAGCACTGCCTCTAATCTGACGGGAAAAAGTGTTTTCTTGGATTATTTAACAAAACGTTTAGTATACAATGCCAAATACACTATTTAAATCACATGTCACCCAGCAAAATGTGCGTTTTTTTTTTTGTTTTTTTTTTTTTATATATATCAGTGTTTCTGCAATGGTCTTTTAAGTTAATTATTTAAAAAAAAAAAAAGTGACACTTTTATTCCCCACCCCCTTATGACATTGCCATTGGTTACATATGTGCCAGATTGATTTAAAAGGATAATGGAATTTGCTGGAAGATATTTGTAGGGTTACTTAAATGATTGATATTCGTACTTTGCCTCACAAATCTGTTACTTATAAGTACTGTTGTTGGCAAAGCTTTGGTGCTATACTTCTATATTGTTCCAGTGTTAAACATTTATTGTTCATATACAAAAAAAAAAAATTGATGGCTGATTTTTAATTTGCTGTAGTGTTAGTAGTAATAAACAATGTGCAAGAGGCAATATTTGCTGCAGATAAGCTTTAAAGGAACACTATAGTCACCTAAATTACTTTAGCTAAATAAAGCAGTTTTAGTGTATAGATCATTCCCTTGCAATTTCACTGCTCAATTCACTGTCATTTAGGAGTTAAAGAACCACTATAGTGCCCTGAGGGTGCCCCCACCCTCAGGGTCCCCTTCCCGCCCGGCTCTGGGGAGAGGAAGGGGTTTGAAACTTAGCTTTTCTCCAGCGCCGGGCGGGGAGCTCTCAGTCTCCTCTCCTTTCGGCTGAATGCGCACGCGCGGCAAGAGCTGCGCACGCATTCAGCCGGTCTCATAGGAAAGCATTCATAATGCTTTCCTATGGACGCTTGCGTGTTCTCACAGTGATTTTCACAGTGAGAATCATGCAAGCGCCTCTAGCTTGAATGAGACAGCCACTAGAGGATTTGGAGGCTGGATTAACCCTAACATAAACCTAGCAGTTTCTCTGAAACTATGTTTATTAAAAAAAGAGGTTAACCCTAGCTGAACCTGGCACCCAGACCACTTGATTAAGCTGAAGTGGTCTGGGTGCCTAGAGTGGTCCTTTAAATCACTTTGTTTCTGTTTATGCCACACCTCCCCTGGCTATGATTGACAGAACCTGCATGAAAAAAAAACTGGTTTCACTTTCAAACAGATGTAATTTACCGTAAATAATTGTATCTCAAGCTCTAAATTGAACTTTAATCACATACAGTATGCTCTTGCAGGTTCTAGCAAGCTATTAACATAGCAGGGGATAAGAAAAAAACAGAACTTGCAATAAAGAAAGCCTAAATAGGGCTCTCTTTACAGGAAGTGTTTATGGAAGGCTGTGCAAGTCACATGCAGGAAGGTGTGACTAGGGTTCATAAACAAAGGGATTAAACTCCTAAATGGCAGAGGATTGAGCAGTGAGGCTGCAGGGGCATGTTCTAAACACAAAAACTGCTTCATTAAGCTAAAGTTGTTCAGGTGACTATAGTGTCCCTTTAAGTAAATCTGTCATTTTAAAAACAAACTTGCATTTATCAATATGGAACAAAATAATGTGAAGTTTTTCTTAAAACAATATCATAGTTTACCACTGCATATGAATTGGTTATCCTGATTGGCTTCTAATTTCGTGCCTAGTAAATGCTCCTATTGTGTTTTAAAACGAATGTGGGAATTGGAAAAAGGTGTAGAAGATGTAATATTCTGAACTTTAAGACTTGTGTGGGCACTTTAATTACAAAAGATTAAATGTTTTGTTACTGGGAACTCAGCGGGACCCAGGCATGTTGTCAAATTATTCTAAAGTGGTTTGACACATTACTCTGGGAGGGCACTCCTTGCACCATAACTGCTACAGCAGGTAAAGATTATGTGGGTTCTTAGGTTTAGCATATCATGGACTGTAACTGCCATGATTCTCAGCCAGGCACAGCATGTCTGAGAGCGATTTTACAGTTGATGGCATATTTAAATATAGCAGTCTAATTATTTAAATCTCTTTGAAATGTTTATAGTGCCTGTTTCTGAACAGTTGCACATTGATTTTTCTTGGTAACCCACAGCTTGGCCTCCACTAGTGGTATAGCTAAGTCAGAAATCTTGCATTTCCTTAGCAATACCAATTAATACCAGCAATGGGTGCAGTGTTAATTTAGTTGGCAAAAAAATGTTGTCATCGTTTTTATCAAAACCATGTTTTCAGTGCTGAAAATTATAATATAAAAACAAAGTGATTATGACAGATACTTTAACAAAATGTCTTGGTTTTTTTCATCAAAAATGAAATCTAGATGGAAATGTTTGGAAGGAACGAATGTCACAGGCAACTTGCATGTATAAACATAAAGATAAAGCACCGCGCTTACAGCAGCAGTGGCTTAGTATCCAACAGCTTAAAATACATAGTAAAAACGAAGAAAAACGTTACCTGCGCTCTAGCCTAGATCCCCATGTGCATTTGAACAAAAATGGAGGCTCTTTAGTTCTATTCTAAATGGCCATTTGAATATATAAGCTCACCAGCCACGTCAAGGCAAGCCTCAATAGGTGAGTTCCTACACTAGCCATTAGATACGCTGATATCAGCCAAGAGTCTCCAATAAGACAGGAAGGGGTATTTTATAAACCCTTTAACACTTAACCCTTTATAGGGCTTCTGCACATACAATAAACTTTGCTGATATCAGACAAAGTGAGACAGACAGAAAGGGGTGTTTTATAAACCCTTTAACATTTAACCCTTTATAGGGCTTCTACACATTCAATAAACTTTGCTGGTATCAGACAAAGTATAGACGTCTCTAATGAGACATGAAAGGGTGTTTTATAAACTTGCATGTATAACTACTGGCAAGACCATTTCTGTGAGACTTATTTTTATTTAAAAGCTGCACTGTCTAACTTCTGGGAACTTTGCAGAATTTGCAACGACTCCCGATGGTTACACTGCTGCTCTGGGTCAGGTGGCCTGAGAGGACAGTCAAAGGTGATATTTATTTACCTGGACCTGGCACAGCCATCTTACTCCTGTGAGTCCTCTTTACAAATGAGAAACTTGCGTCTTTGAATTCTTGCGCAAGCGTACAGAATTGAGGTCTCTGGAGGATCTCACAAGATCGCGGTACAATTCCTTGTAGCGGTCACTGGTGGCGGCTGTTGGGATTGACATTGTAGCTCTAGAAAGTAAGGTGGATGAAAAATACAGACACAAAGTATTTCTTACACTGTCACTGTATATTTCTTGACTGGGTTGAAATATCAGTGAAGTTACAAGACAGTCAAAATTAGTATTTCAGTTCTGCTTTTTTTTTTTTTTTAGATGTAAAATAGACATGTTCTATCACAATAGTTAAATCTGTATTGCATGTTCAAACCTTAAAGGGATCCTATAGTGCCAGGAAAACAAACCCGTTTTCCTGGCACTATAGGCTCCAGGAGTTCCAACCCTCCTGCGGGTCTGAAGGTTAAAACCCCTTCAGTGACTTACCTGAATGCAGCACCGCCCATGCTCCTCCCCCGTCAATGTCAGCTGGCGAGGGAGACTTAATGCGCATGTGCGGCAATCGGCTGCCCCATAGGAAAGCATTATTTAATTAAAATCTTATATTTAGTTGACTAAAACAATTCAGATGACTAAAATATGTATGGAAGGGCTGCACAATGGACTCAAAGAGTTGAAGCTGTTCCAATGCTGGCAGTTTACTTTTAAGACAGATATTTTGTATTTGGCTATCCCAAAAAGTTCTAGAATTCAAACAGCCCATTGTAATATGCAACCTATAAAAGCCAAATATATATGAAATCTATGAGGTATTTTTGAAACCAGGACAAAATACCTTTAGCTATTCTCTTGCTGAAGTGGTCATGGTGGTAGGAGTTTGTATGTGCAATGTTTCTGCTTTGCCTAGATGTGCTTGGCCTTTATCCGGAACACATTCTCCACTCCCTCCCTTAATTTATTACACGCCAACACATTTTTTTTTTTTTTCTAATTGCGTTTCCCCTGTCTACCCCCCAGTCCCTCCCCTCACCAGCTCAGATTGTGCGCATGCAGTCTGAACCAATGAAACGTCCATTTACAGGATGCTCATTCTTATATTTTATTTTTTGTCCTTAGCTGCAGAGGCTTCATCTCCGTCGCCTTCGACGTCATCACAATGAGGAACCTAATGTGCATGCATGGCGAGTGGTGCACTCACATTAGGCTTCCCCATAGGCAAGCATTGCTATGGGCATTTCACTGGACGTGAAACTGTTGGAAGTCACTAGAAGTGGTCTGTTTTTTTTTGTTTTTTTTTCCTCATTAATACTGCAATATTTTACATTGAAGCGCAAAGAGAGAGAGACACTTTGATAAGATTATGCAGTTTGGGTGCCTATAATGTCACTTTAAAATGGTTAATTTTAGATACTTTTTCCTTTTTTCTCTATATAGGCCCCTTGCTTACTGCTTACTGGATTGTCCAACTGGAATACTATTACTGATTGTCAGTATCATAGCAAGACCACTTAATGTTATCTCATATATG
>OW240917.1:41582020-41677932 GCA_933207985.1 Pelobates cultripes
ATAAATAAATGTTTAAATGCATTTCTCACTCTATCAAGCTTGCCATGTGCACTTTTTAAATTTGATCAATTGGTTATTGTAATGTTTACGATCTTTACTCACTCCAAACACTCCATAAAGTTACTCTGCCCAGTCCAACCTTTCCACAGTTACTCAAGCCACTCCACCCACTCCAGTTGTAGACTACCGGTAGAGGCAAGTACACTTCACATAATTTCCCCAGAAATTGTAGCTTTTCTAGTGTTTTTTTTTGCAACTTTTGCATCTGGTGTCAACACCCAGCATGCTATCCCCAGATTTCTTGAATAGGCTTCCCATGGCATGGTGCATTACACGCAGTGTGTCAAAGCTTCTGCTGCCATTATATCTGGCAATTCAATTGTGTAACCAACTCCCTGTTAAAAAACAAAACATAAATTGGTTCTGGATTTTGACATCTGCCATTTCTGGGTACAGAGGTCAGAGGGGAAAAAACAAAACGTAACACAAGACACACTGGAATTTGTCCCAGCTGAGTGCAAGAAGTTGCCTGCTGTTGTTTGACTACTGCTGTCTGATAACTCATTCCCAGGGAGATACAAGGGGGCTGGAGGAAAATCCACTCTCCCTAATGCATACCTAATTCACTACACTCACAATCTTCTAGCAGTGTCAGGCACTTTTTAAACTGTCTGTTTCAAAATAAATAAAGATGATTTCATCACAAAAGAATATTCTCCACTCTGAAAGTCACTCTTCTACTGCAAATCCATGGGCACTGATATTTCTTTACTGCTCAAGGCATAATCCACAAATTTGCTGAGTAATCTTAGCAGACTTTGGTCCTCATGACTTGAGATTTGAATGATGGTTGACTGAAAAAGGGAAACAAGTAACTTGTCTTTCTTTTTGGAAAATTTTGAAGAACTGTTCTTGTAAATGAAGGAAGGTATGCCTGTGAAAGGTGTTACAGAGATTTTGTATCTCTCCTGATACCCTGAGTTGTTTGCACATCAAAAAGCAACACGTATTTCCCATTGCTAGACTGTAGATAGTGTTGGGCACACATTCTGGTGTTTTGTGAATGCCCGACTAGGGGGCACCGTTTAATTGTGTGAACAGCAGCTAGTCTGAATGAGAGTGGATCACGTTCAGGGGCTGCTACTGTACTGCAAGGTATTATGCAGACCAACATCTGCATTGGGACACCATTTCTTGTTGCCATGGTGACCTGGCTTCCCAGTGTTTTTCAAGTCTTGGTGCTCATAATATTTACATAAAATATTAGATTTTTTTTTTTCCCTTACAGTAGCTTCTGTCAGTTTAGCCGTTTTGCTTATTGAGTGTTATGATGCCTTTACTCCTCGGCAGACCGGTTCAAACTGTTTCCCTGGCATTTTAGAATGGACAAAATAATAAACAAAATTTCCATTTATTTATTTTATTTATTTTTTATGAAAGTAACCATTTAAAACACGGTTTAGTTCAGCTGTCCCTGTTTTGCTGACATTTGCATCTGGCACTGATACTTTACTTTGGTAAATATTTTGGTAACTTGAAAAGATGAATTGCAATCTCTGAGGTTTCCCACAGGACATTTGTGTACTTTGTGCCATTGATGAGGAGTGCCATTTCTTGGGTACATGTTGTCTGCCTTAGTGAGGATTCAGTGAAAGTGTGGCATTGAATGAACTTGTGCTTTTGACTTTGTATTTTGGGATTAGATCTGGTTTACTCAATTATGTCACAAGACAACGGTTGTGGTGTGATTGTGCGTGTAAGACTTGAGTATAAATGACCACCAAAGGCACTCAGAACACTTCAACCCAATGGTGTAGTAGTGTTTTAGTTTTAACCCTGCAATGTTTAGTAGGTACAGCAATGCTTATGTTGCAGGTTTAAATACCTATAGTGACTATCTCCTGGACAGCCACCTGAGGCGCATTCACTGTGAGAAAAGTCAACTGTTCCCACAGCTAATCTTCTTTCTTTGGAGGGTTGCGGTGCTGGCCACACATGTACTTTTCGACCCAAATGAGAGCAGCATTGTGTTGGGCGAAAGAGAAGCATCTGTGTGATGTTGTGGGATATATTGGACTATCTGAATATTGTAGAAGCTTAAGAAAGGGGAGATTCTCACGAAAGCTTGTCATTACAAAATTCTGTTAGTCCAATAAAAAAGGTATTACAAGATACAAATATCTGTTTTTTACGTAAACTATCTTTAGGTGTGTATGTGTACGTGTGTGTGTACTTTAAGTTTTAGTACTGACAATAGGATATAGTGACTATTAAGCCTCTTTACTATCAGTATACTATTCTCAGAGTGTTTACTATGTTGAGGCAAACCGTTTAATCTGATGTTTTGATCATATTGTTGCATTCCTTTTATGCACCTCTGATCGTTGCTAATTACTATCGGAATCTCATGTAACAAATAAATAGTTACATTATAGAGTCTCAGATACTCTCTTGACATATTGTCGCATCTGCAATTATTGTGTAAAGTACCCACCTCTTTAGGTGATTTTTAACTATGTAAGTTTTCTTTTTTTTTTTTTTTTTTTATGTAATAAAGTATATATTTTTAACTGCTTTTTCTCAATATCTACATATTTTTATTTATACTTTGTAGGACAGATTCTCCTTTCTTTCTTTAGCGATTAATTTCATTAGGGTCACCCCCTGGTCTGTCCTTTTGGACTGTTTTTTGGACAACTGTTCTTTATTTAACTGTGTGTGTGTGTATATGTGTGTATATATATATATATATATATATATATAAAAAATTTTAGCCACCATATTTTCTAGGGATGCTTTTTTCCTTTGTTTTTTGAATCATGTCAAACATTGCCTAACTGTGTGAGCGCTCTGTACTGTGTGATTACAGCATGGCTGGGAGATTTACCTTACATGCTGTCCCTGACGATCACACCATCATTGGTGGTGGGGGGAGAATCTCCAGGATACTGAGCTGATCAGTGCAGCTGCTCTAAGACTGGCAAAGCATTATAGGGGTTAAAGTTCTGTAGGGGGTGTCTGAACATCTTCTGTTTGGCCACCTGTGCAATAAACCTTTCCACTGGAGAAGAGAGGGAGGAAAATGGTGTGATTACCGCAACAGTAATATGTTTGTGAAAATGATTTGCTTTGGTTTCTGCTGTAAGGAAAATCACACTGCATGGTATGTACATAAAGGTGTTTACAGATTAACATGCTTTCCTCCCCCCCCTCCTCTCAATCATTGTGGGCTGTACTTTCCCACAACCCAGGGCTGTGAATGAAATATTTGGCATTCCTGAGGTTGCAGGTGAACTGCTTTTCTTACTCTAATCAGCTCAGTATCCTCTTAACCTGTCAGTTGGGTAGATACCACGGTTTTCCACGTTAGCCTTTGTATAGTACTCAAAAAAAACAAAAAAACAACCTGCTCCAAAAGCATGACGGATGCCTGAGCTAAAGTACAGAATGAATGCTGAGTTCAAGGTAATATGAAATGCCACCAAAAACACTGGGTAATTTTGATTTGGAAAACTTATTCAATGCACTGTACTAATCCATGGCTCATGTACAGCTTGAATCTGTGGCCTAGATATCTGATGTAGGACTACTATTTCTTAAATGCTTGGCCTTAAATCTGGGGCCTCTTTTTGGTCCCCTCTGGCTTAAATGAAAACTCCAAGCACCATAACCACTACAGCTTCCTGACTACTACTAGCACCTTTAGCAATCAGATTGTACCACCCCAGTCAAAGTTTTCCACATTCTGGGAAGGATGTGGCAAAAAGGGGACATGTCTCCACATGTGGGGAGCTTGCCCTAAGAATACTCACTTCTGGGAAGAGGTCAGGAACCTCCTTGCAAAAGTCTCCAGACAGACCAATCACACTTCAACTATGGTCCTTTTACTATCTAAACCAATTTCCCCACTCCCCATAACAAAAACTATTTTTAATAAAATTTACCATAGCTGCTAGGAAAGCTTTAGTCCATGGCTGTTCAGGGATGCTATGCCCTCAGAAGACCTAATTCTACTTAGAACCTATTAAACCTATCTAATAGATAAACTTACCACTCAAGTATATCATTTTGAACGTTATGGCAAACATAGGAACAGAGCCTTTGGCCCAGTTTATCTCTTGTGGGATGCTTGATCTCCTTTTGAGCAGGCTCAATAATATATAAAAAATATATATTATATATTTTTTATTCATTTTTCATGTTTTTGCCATTGTTGTGCTTCATTTAAATTCTATCCTTTGTGCTTTATTACAGTCTACTAGTAGGATGCCTAGCAACTATCCATCCATCACTATAACATTCACATTTGTTCCTGTTATCTGTTTCATCTTCTGCTTATTCTTGATATTTTTACATCTACAGTATTCATGATTGTTTTGTATTTGTTTTGTGTTATTAATCCTGTACTTTTGGAGGATTAAACATGATCTTTGGTTATAGATTCACATTCACTGCTTTGCATGTTATACACATGCGTGCCTTCTGTCCGTGCCTGGAACAGATTACACAGCCGAAAACCATCAGGAAATGAATAGTGCGTTCCATGGTGGAACGCATCCGACCGCCAGCTGACATCAGAAGCCATGTATAAATGGAAAAGTCACAATGATGTCCCATATCCCTGAGGAAGTCCTTATTTGGATGAAATGCGTTGGATGTCTATATTTGGGACTTTTTATTATACATTTATTTTAATATACTTGTTCTTTGGCATTTTGTTCCTGCTCACTCCTACCTGTTTAATCCAGATACACTTCAGGTGGAGATATGCTTGAATTATTTGCCCTTTTGTAAGTGCATTTTTATTATCCATTGTGTTGTTTTTTTTACGTTATCACGCTATTGGCGCCTTTTTTCATGATCTACAACAATATACTGAAGTACACGCTGAGGCGAGACAAGCCTGCATTTTTCTACATCCTGTGAGTGCTCTCACTTCCCCCTCACCCCCCTTACTAAGCTGTAACACTATATTGTTCTTGTTCCTCCAGATCTACTAGATTTACTTTGATTTATCTTGATTGTAAGGTGCTATTTTTCTGTTTACCATATTGTGGAGCTTATTTTACCTTATACTGTGTATAAGTGTGAGCTACTTTAGCCTTGTTATAGGGGTGTTGTGAGGTCCACTAATAAGCTCCTGGTCCTATTTTGCACCCCTCTTGCACTAGTGCAGTAACAATGTATTTTTTCCAGTCACTAAGTATAGACCATAATCTTCTTACATTAGTCTAACTATTCGATCCAATCCGTATAGCTTTCTCAAATCAGTCACTTTTTATTACATGGCTTTTACTTTTCTGAGTTTACTACTTTTATTTACGTGATAATTTGCAATTATTTTTTTTTTACATTCGTATCCCTTGATGTGTCTAAATCACTGCATGCCCCACAGCTTTTTATTTGTTTAAAGGGACACTATAGTCAATTAAGTGGTCTGGGTGCCAGGTCCCTCAGGATTTAACCCTTCAGATGCAAACAAAGCAGTTTCAGAGAAACTGCTATGTTTACATTTGGGGTTAAGCCAGCCTCTAGTGGCTGTCTTCCTGACAGCCACTGGAGGCATATTATGCCTGCATTGCGCAGAGCGTCCATAGGAAAGCATTGCGCATTCCACTCCACTGACGTCGGAGGAGGGAGCTGACATCAGCGGGGGAGGAGAGGTCACTCGGCGCTGGATTAACTCCTCAAGCGCCACGGCAGGGGGACCCTGAGGGTGGAGGCACCCTCAGAGCACTATACACTATAGTGATCCTTTAAGAAAAAAAAGTGAAAAACACTTAAAATTTACATGTGATGCAGTTCCCAGACAATTTTTTTCCTGTGCAGACTCATGACAGCATTGGAGACACGGGTACTTATTACACTCTGGTTGTCAAATGCTTCACACAGAACCTTTTGAATTCCATATTCGATGATCTGTGTGAGTCTGACTGCCACTAGAGCTTTTTTTTTTTTTTTTTTTTTTTTAGAAAGGTCAATGTTTTACATTGTCCAAATAAAGGGACAGTATCATCAGGACTAGAGTTCCAGAATGGCTAATGTAAATTATGTGCATGTTTCCATGCACAGAATGTCACATTGGCAAGAGATGTCAGCTGGCGTTTTCAGCCAATGAATGGCGACTGGATCCGCTTCTGCAGAAGTCCGACATGCGCACTAGTGAGAAGTCATCTAATTGAACGGTCTATAGTGCTCGAACTGCTCTTTCGTTGTCTCTCTATGCCATGTTAAGCCATTCCCCCGTGAAGAAAATAGACTTGTTTTCGGTATTTTCTTCTTTAATTTGTGACTTTCTGCTGTATTTCGTTATTTTGGATTTATTGATTCGGTAGATTAAACTACCGAACACCGACCACCCTCTGGCTCATTATCTTCAAAGGGAACAGTCTATTAAGCGCTCTCTGGGCGGTCGCCGTTCGTATAGACTAATGCCACGCGGTGCACAAAAGGAGGCAGCGGTACTTGGTCGTCGAGTGTCTGGAACTAAAATCGGACACTCTACTTACCGAACACCGTTGAAACATACGAACGTCTGCTTCCTTTTGTGCCGAACAGCTAGGAGAGCGCCGTTCTGTAGTTTGATTCATACCAACATGGGGAACACTCGCTCCTATGAGCCAGGAGGCTCCATTCGTGCTCATTGACCGACCGCACACACTGAATTGGTGGAGCTGTTTTGGGCAGGATCCTCATGTGCGGTCAGTAAACTAAGACTTCCACACTTTTTGAGAACCCCTGAACCGATATGGATGAAATTTGAACTTTTTGGTCTCCCAGATCGGGGCTATCAGGGGATATGTCATTTGTGGGAATACCTTGTGTGTAAAGGGGTGTGCCAAGTTTTGGGGAAATTGTGTGCCATTTACCTGGAGATTATTGGGTTATTCCTTAACTTATCTCACCATCTCCCAGGCAGAGAAAGGGAGGGTTTTACTGTAAATCTGTATTATGATTGGTTGTTCCTTTTGTATATTGTGGGCGGTCCTCTTGCATGAGGATTTCCATAAAAGCCTGGGTGGCATCAATAAAACATTATTCCTGTTTTACCCTTCATGAAGTCTAGGCTCATGCTTGGGTAACTTTTTTATTTGCTGGGAAGATTTGTCTTGGAAGCTGCATTCATCTACACTATTCCTCTACACCATAACTGCAACTATAATCACCTGTGCTCAGCTATTGGGAAAGGAATAGAAGAACTCAGTACCATAACCACTGAAGTTGTTAACACCCCTATCACTAAATGAGGGTCACCAACTACCTATAGCACAATCCCCTCAGAAAATACAGTTGAGGCAGAGGTTACACACTTTGTTTTACACATGGAAAGACCCCCCCCCTTCAACCAAAAACACACATGAAAGATTGGGGGGAATACAAGTAATATACTAATAAAATACTGAGGATGCAATTCTCAAATAAGAGAACTGCAAGGAAAAGGTTCTCTGTTTATTTTGTTTGTGGACTCCATCTTGTTGGTATAGTTTATTAAGATTGTTTCTGTTGGTTTTGTCAGGTTTAAATTCCTCTGAATTTTGAAATTTGAACTGCATTTTAATTGCATTAGTTTATCTTCATAACCTTTTATCTAAATCAAGACTTAATTCTTACTAATTCTCGTCTTCATCTTTGTCTCGACTTGACTGCAGTTCGTCGTCGTGACTGACTTGAGTGGGCAAATGCTCACATTCGATGGCGTCTGGCACTTGGGAGAGATGTTCACTTCATGGATTAATCCCAGTTTCCACTGTACAGGGCATATAGCAGACCGTGTGTATGGCGTCGTGTGGGTGAGCGGTTTGCTGATGTCAGCGTTGTGGATCGAGTGGTCCATGGTGGCGGAGGGGTTATGGTATGGGCAGGCGTATGTTATCTACAACAATCACAGGAGCATTTTATTGATGGCATTTGGAACGCACAGAGATACTGTTAAGATCCTGAGGCCCATTGCTGTGCCATTCATTCACGACCATCACCTCATGTTGCAGCATAATAATGCACGGCCACATGTTGCAAAGAATCTGTACACAATTAATTTCATTAGGGTCACCCCCTGGTCTGTCCTTTTGGACTGTTTTTTGGCCAACTGTTCTTTATTTAACTGTGTGTGTATGTATGTGTGTATTTTTATATATATATATATATATATATATATATATATATATATATATATATATATATATATATATATTTATTTTTAGCCACCATATTTTCTAGGGATGCTTTTTTCCTTTGTTTTTTGAATCATGTCAAACATTGCTTAACTGTGTGAGCGCTCTGTACTGTGTGATTACAGCATGGCTGGGAGATTTACCTTACATGCTGTCCCTGACGATCACACCATCATTGGTGGTGGGGGGAGAATCTCCAGGATACTGAGCTGATCAGTGCAGCTGCTCTAAGACTGGCAAAGCATTATAGGGGTTAAAGTTCTGTAGGGGGTGTCTGAACATCTTCTGTTTGGCCACCTGTGCAATAAACCTTTCCACTGGAGAAGAGAGGGAGGAAAATGGTGTGATTACCGCAACAGTAATATGTTTGTGAAAATGATTTGCTTTGGTTTCTGCTGTAAGGAAAATCACACTGCATGGTATGTACATAAAGGTGTTTACATCCCAGTTCATGCATGGCCAGCATACTCACTGGACCGGTCACCCATTGAGCTTGTTTGGGATGCTATAGATCGCCGTATACAACAGCGTGTTCCAGGTCCTGCCAATATACAGCAACTTAACACAGCCATTGAAGAGGAGTGGACCAGCATTCCACAGGCCACAATCAACAACCTGATCAACTCTATGCGAAGTAGATGTGTTGCACTGCGTGAGGCAAATGGTGGTCACACTAGATACTGACTGGTTTCAGACCCTTCCGGACCCCTCCAATACATTAAAACTGCACATTTTAGAGTGGCCTTTTATTGTGGCCAGCTTTAGGCACACCTTTGCAATAATCATGCTGTCTAATCAACATCTTGATATGCTACACCTGTGAGGTGGATGGATTATCTCGGCAAAGGAGAAGTGCTCACTGTGACAGATCCATCTGTACAGACTGGGATTGCTGGTTCGTCTGTTTTGCCTTTTTGTGGAATTACCCGTTCGTATGCCCCTGTTCATTGAATTGACTTTTCCGTCGAACAAAACTACCGAACGGACGGCCACCCAGAAGAGAAGTGTGCTGCTGGTTAACCTCTTGATCCCAATTAGAACGTTGTGGTTAACCGCAGACACTTCTCAATTAAAACCGAATGCAGGGTGGTCGTCGTTCGTATGTCGACCACGAGGCGGCGGCCATTTTAAATAAGCGAAAGACCAGCGGTGTTCAGCCCAGATTCTATGGAACTAAAAACGGACACTTTTTCCGCCGAACACCGCTGAAGCCACCGACCTCCCTTCTCAATCGACAAAAGTATACGAACACCGGCCGCTCAGGAGTTTGAAACGCACGAATGGACTTAATCCAGATAGCCTTCCCATGGAGTCAATCGCATACCGAAAGACTGTAATAGACTTTGACTCCATGGCGATTGAACTATGCGTATGGGATCTGAGCGCTATTCGCCAATAATATGCACTCAGATCCAGGCTATCGGGGGATATGTGATACGAATGAGAAATGTTCGGAAATTATAAAGTTATGTATTTTTATGTGGTTTTTTTTTGTGTTACATTTAAAATGGCGATTTGCCGCTGTCCTGGAGATAATTGAATTACTTCTCAATTATCTCCTGGGCAGAGGGGAGGAAACCATGATGCATGCTGGGAATATTATGTGCCTGTGTGTCCTAACATGCCATATGTCTATTACAGTCTCCCATTTGGTCCCCTAGGGGATTGTCCACCAAGTGGGAGACCTGCATAAATACGGGCGGGTAGCCCACAGTTAACCCAGTTCATGTTTTACCCCCAATGCGGAGCTTGGTCTCGATATTGGGGGGATTTATTACCGACGACTAGAGACTGCCGGATGGGATTATTAGCCGCTTGGGAGATATATGCGTTCAGCTACTAGCGGCGATTCGTGAGTTTAGAGCTCGTGAAGTACCAGTACGGGTCCCGTTTGGAAGATAACAGCGTTCCCCTGCTTGCAGTTCGTATGATTGCAGTTGATACAAATGAAGCCTGCGTTATTGCGAGAGGGGAGGATTCACTAAACGGCGGTTTGTACATTTGATGCCGAGGATACCGTTACACTCGCTAACACAGAACAAAAACAAATATCAACGCTAGCTTTGGGCAGGGTTTATGACTAAGAGGCGACTAAAAAGAAAGGAAATAACGTTTTGAATACCCTGGGTTGTCTACTTTTGCAAATCATATGCCATGTGGTTGCCCAACCCCTCTTAGCCCTCTCAGAATGGGTTCAATATCGCCTTATTTTCAGCTCTCCACTGACTGCGCTGGCCCTGCCCCCTCGATGATATCACCAGAATTGCAGATTTTTAGCCAACTGGGAAAACATTGGTTTAGCTAAAATCTGCAAAGGGGCAGGGCCAAATGCCGTTTTGGCAAATTCGCATCTCCTCATAGAGATGCATTGAATCAATGCTTCTCTATGAGGAAAATTCAGTGTCCCCATGCAGAGCATGGAGACGCTGAACGGCAGTAATGCACACTGTGCAGCACTGAGCCTGGAAGCACCTCCAGTGGTCATCTGAGGAGTGGCCACTTGGAGGAGTCCCTTGGGGCAATGTAAACACTGCCTTTTCTATAAACTACACTAAGCTTGTAGTTTTTATGGTGACTATAGTGTCCCATTAATGTCCTTGTTGCTTTTTTCAAGTGCTACCAGGATGACCGAGCACATACATTTCAAGCCTGAAGTGTGCTAAAGACATTAAAATTTACTTTGCTATCTGTGTCTCTATTATGTTGATTTTTTTTATTTATTTATTTTTTCAATATAAGATTATACATTTAAAATACATAATGGAATTAAATGAGGAAGGAATGAGATTTTTCTGATATGAAAATATTGGCCAATTCTTACGTATGAGTGAACTCGCTACTAGAGCCTATAGTTCTCTCGTACTAAGAGAGGAAGCCCTGCTGGGTGTCAGCTTGCCAGCCAGAGGGGTATTCCCATACTGTTTTCTTTTCATTAATTACACTTTGATAAACCAGGACTATATTAAAGTGCTTTAGAAGCTGCTGTGCCCCTTTAATTGAAATTAGTGCTTTCTCTGTTTGGTACTATGAATCAGAGGTTCAGAGTAGACTTTTGGCTTAATTTTTGGCACGTTAGTTTTTCATTCTCTTGCAAAAGAGACTATTCACACATCCAAACTTTATATTTCCATTTGTAACAAAACAAAAACACCAAAACACAAAGGAGGCCTTTCCTGAGACAGGCTGGCTTGACCCTGGTAAGGACAACAGTCTTAAACGAGCTTCTGGCAGATGTGACCACGCTCTGCGCTGACCTTCTGGGAATGACTAGGATCTCTGGAAGAAAAGTCCACACTGTATACCCAGTAAATTTCCTTGATTGAACAAACTTTATGTGAAATAAAATCTTATGATAGCTAGGTCGAGAGCAAATTGCAGCATTTGAAGACATGACGAGAAATAGAATCTTAAAATTAGGGGGATTTCTGAGCAAATTTCAGCAGCAGAACTTACCCATTTCCTAAGGCGCCTGTTTGCGGCTGTAACCACACCTAAGCAAGCTATTGCCACCCAACTTAATGGGTTCTTTTGGCTTCCCAAGCCTGTCAAAGCACCTGCGGATACTACCAGAGATCTTGTTCACTTTAAAAATTGTGATAGGGCCGCAGTTATGGCAGCTCTTAAAGGAAAGTCTCCCATCAACTTTGAAAATATGTCCCTTAACTTTTAAACTGATCTTTCTACCTCCACTATGGCATGATGACGATCACTCCGCAACTCTACAGCTCTCCGAGAGAATGAGATCCGCTGAGAAAAACTCCTAGTGGGTGTCTGGTAGACTGCCACTAGAGGTGGAGTTAAGCCTGCAAGGTAAATATTGCTGTTTCTCAATGAGCTGAAGTTGTCTGAGTGCTCCTTTAAGTTTTAAGCACAGAGATTCTTGACTTCATGTACAGTCAGTTGTCCATTCTAAATCCGGCTAGCTGGCTTGATAAATCATTGATAAATATATCTTTATTTACTTATACATCCAATTGTTTTATTTTGCAACTAGTGTTAAAACTGCTATCAAACTAATATTATAGTATTCTGTAGTTGGATGTGCACCATTTATATTATCCCGGGGCACCATGGGACCCTAAGATGAGCCACAGGGAAACTGAGGGATCCCCCTGCAGGGAGCCCATTGGCCCCCGGGACGGACAGACCCTCCCCCGGGATCCCAACCAGTCAGACATGTCCGGACGAGCCTCTACAACCCACTACTCTTAGGACCGTGGAGCATAGGCCCCCTTGCCCTACTACGCTACGCAGCCCACAGAACTCATGGCGGGGGGCCCAGCCCAGACACAAGCTGATCGGACACGCACCCACCCAGCCCCACACGCGGAACCCACACACGGAACCCACACACATACACTCAGGGGGACCACAGATCAGAGCCACTAGAAGGCCCTGAAACGCCACCTGTAAGGGACGGACCCGGCCTCCCCACCCCCAGGACAGCCGGAGACATACGCTAGGACCCACCCGGACAGCATCACCTAGGGACCAGCGGGTCGGCCACCTCAATGCCCACTACACCCCCACCCCACACCCGCCAGGCGGAGACACTCGTTAAGGTACCAGGAGCACCCAAGTCAGGGGCGCCACGACGTCCACCAGCCACTAGTGGACCTCACAGCCACGACTCAGTCCCAACCAGAACACCTCGCGGGCCCCCTGTCCCCCTACCAGAGAGGCCACGATAGGACAATGCTGGTCCCAGGTGGTAACATAACAGATGTCACACACTCGTAGAGCCCAGACCCTCCCCAAATACGGCCACCAGCAAGAAGGGGCATAGGCCGCCACCAAATGACCACAGGAACGACACGGGAGGGCGACATATCAACCGAGGGGGCACAGCTGACGCATCACCCTAGACACGATCGTCAAGCCTAACACCCAAGTAGGCTGATATGCAACCTTAGCCTAGACACCAATAAGGCTGCAGGGGGGGAAAAACAGGGAACCACACAGCAACAACCCGAACAGCAGCAGACCACTGACGACTAAGACGCACAGACCCAAGCAATGCGGAGTCAGATGGACACCACGCTCCAGGCACCACAGTAACACCCAACACCACGCAGCACACGCAGGACACCACACAACACACCAGGTGAAAGGATGGTTGCCCATGTATGTTACAAAGCCTAATACTAGGATAACTAAGCTCTCTGTTTATATTACCAAAGTTACGAATTGATATGTATAGATGCTGGATTGATGATGTTATAACTATGTTACACAAGCTATGTTGAAGAGTTACCACCACCCGACCTCTAGACTCAGCGCCACCACACGAGGCGACAACACCTTCCAATGGTAAGAGAAGGGTTGTGGGCCGTCGACCTTAGCCGGAGCTCCTTACTTTCTCCCCCCTGCCCATGCTCCCCCCGCCCCACAAAGCTCTAAATGCAGGAAGATACCAGGCACCGGGCTGCCCCTCATAATACCCCTCCACGGGCAAAAGCTCACCACACTGCCACTTACGGCGGAAAGGATGACAGATACAGCAGTGCAGGTCGCAAGGCTGGGCTACCCACCACGGTATTGGGATTTTTTCCCCCCCCCCTTTTTTTTTTCTTTCTCCTTTTTCTCCCTCCCCAACCGGCAAGGGGCCTCACACCCTACCATACAGGGCAGCCACGGTCGCCATGGACCCACGCACCTCCCACACCCCCCACCCAGCCCTCATTCAGAGCTCAGCCAACACAGCTCCAAACCAGGCAGGCCGAAGGCAGGCGCTGCCACGACTTGCCAAAAACCCTCCCGCAGGACTTGCACCTTCTAATCCCATTGCGCGGATTGGAGACCGTGCCCTCCCGCCAACCAGACGACTGGCCAGATTGATAAGCCCAGTCAATCCCCACCCCACTCACAGCGACAGTCCCCGGCCCGCCACGCCCGCCCGCTCGGGGTCCCCCAACCCTCTGCCCTCCCTCACTGCCAAACCACCCACCCCCACACGCCGACCCCCCAACACCACAATGGCACCACCTTCCACGAAGATTCGCCTCACTTCCCTCAACGTGAAGGGGCTGCACTCCCCAGGCAAGAGACACGGGATGTTAAGATGGGCTAATCGCACAGGCGCAGACATAATCCTACTCCAGGAAACCCACTTCACGGACCAGAAATACTTCCCCCTAACCAATAGACGCTTCAAAAGATACTTCTTAGCTAACTCACCGGACCCGAAGAAAAAAGGGGTGGCAATCCTGTTACGTAACTCCTGCCCTCTAGAAGACATTCACACGCTAACAGACCCCAACGGGAGATACCTGTTCCTCACGGGAAACATAGGCATGACCTCATTCGCGGTATGCAGCCTCTACGCATCGGCCACACCGGACCCCACCTTCTGGAGCACCTTTAAGGCCCATCTCGGCAGCATCACAGCCAAATACCTAATCGTGGGCGGGGACATGAACGCGACACACGCACCCGCCATAGACCGACGGGCGCAAAATGATACAACGCCGGCCCCAACGAGGAACGACAAACTATATGCCAGCTTCCTCAACGAGACCACGCTACTGGACATCTGGAGGGCCCACCATCCAGCGGACAGGGACTTCACCTTCTACTCGCATACACATCGGTCATACTCACGGATAGATTGTTTTCTGGTAACACAAACGACCCAGCCCTGGACCACTCACTCACAAATTGGCAACATAACATGGTCGGACCATGCGGAGATCACACTGGACCTTCAAATCCCACGACTATCTCGCCCATGGCGATGGCGACTCAATCCGTGGATTCTCCGGGACAAAGAAACAGTACAGACCATCACTGGTCATCTCCAAACCTATTTCGAGATAAACGCCACAGAGGACATGGCCCCGACGACAGTTTGGGCAGCGCATAAAGCGACAATCCGAGGCCACTTCATAGCAATTGCCACGGCCCACAAAAAACGACGCCTCCGGGACCTCACAGAAGCACTGGCCAAACTAACTAAGCTTGAGACACTGCACAAACGACACCCCTCCGACACTGTGCTAAAGGAGCTCACAGAGTTACGAGAGCACCTCCGGCGGCTGTCCTCAGCAGACGTGGCACGAAACCTCATGTGGACCAAGCAGCGCTTCTATGAAAAAGGAAACAAAGCAGACGCCCTCCTGGCAAACTGCCTCAAAAAACGGCAGGACAACAAAAGAATCTCCAAAATCAGAACCAGCACTGGAGAGATCACGAAAAACCCAGACAGGATAGCTCAAGAATTCCTACAATATTACACAAAACTATACGACCATGCCGATCCCCCTGGTCCAACAGGGGACGAGTCCCAAAGAGAAAGAATCTCATCTTTCCTGCGACCGCTCAACCTGCCCACCCTATCCACCCAGGCACAGGCACTGCTGGAAGCACCCATGGAGGGAGAAGAACTTGCCCAGGTCCTCAAAACGCTGAAACCAATGAAAAGCCCAGGCCCGGACGGCTTTACCGCACTTTACTATAAAACATTCCAGGCCACACTCATCCCACACCTGAGCAAAACTTTCAACTCCATACTTCAGGGTCAACGCCTCCCCCCGGACATGCTCACCGCTGACATCTGCCTCCTGCCTAAACCAGGCAAAGACCAGCTAGAACCAGGCCACTACCGGCCCATATCATTGTTGAACATAGACCTGAAAATTCTTACAAAGGCGCTGGCCATACGTCTCAACACTTGCCTCCCCCAGCTGATACATCCCGACCAGGTTGGCTTCATTCCAAAACGGCAGGCTTCGGATAACACCAGAAGAGCCTTCAACACAATTTGGTACACCCAAAATCGGAACATCCCGGCGGTAATGCTCTCGCTGGACGCAGAGAAGGCGTTTGATCGCCTTCTCTGGCCATACATGTTCCAAATACTTACACATCTAAACTTCCCGTCCGGTTTCATGAACGCCCTGGAGGCAATATACAGTCACCCCAAAGGGAAACTTCTCCTACCCAACATTGAGGCCCAAACCTTCACCATAAAGAACGGGACCAGACAGGGCTGCCCCCTCTCACCCTTAATCTTCGCTATCTCACTAGAGCCACTCCTACAGGCCATACGCAACCACCCGGACATCCAAGGCATCCAAATCAGACAAGAGAAATACGCGGTGGCAGCGTACGCGGACGATGTCCTTTTAACCCTTGCGGACCCGATACCATCCCTACATGCCACGCTAGAAGTGATAGCCGAATACTCTAGCTTCTCCGGGTATAAAATCAATCAGACGAAATCCGTCCTCATACCCATAGCGATGGGCCCACGACAAATCCAGCTCCTACGAAACTCGTTCCCCTTCCAAATCTCCACGTCTCACCTCACATACCTGGGCACCCGACTGTCTCCTAACTTAGAAGACACCTACGACCTCAACTACAGACCACTTCTAAAAACAGCCCACCAGGACCTCCAACGCTGGGACAAGTTGGGGATCTCTTGGCTAGGCAGAGTCACAACCATCAAAATGAATTTATTACCACGATTCCTGTATCTCTTCCAAACACTACCCATCCCCATACAGAAGAAAGACTTTAAAGACCTTCAGACCGCCATCGACAAATTTATATGGAGGGGCAAACGACCACGCATTCGCAGATCAACCATGTACGTCCCCAAAACCAGCGGGGGCCTCGGGCTACCCAACTTCCAACAATACTACAATGCGGCACAATTGGCCCATGTTCAACACTGGCACGCTCCCCCGAGCACCAAAAGATGGGTGGATCTGGAGCACGACGTCATGGGTTGGGACCTACCATCATCATATATGTGGGTACCCCCTGTACATCGGCCACTCCCACCACCCACCTCCCCGGCAATCACTCACACGCTAGAGCTGTGGGACAAATTGAACCCCAAGTACGAACTGTCCTCCTTCATCTCCCCGGTAACACCTATTTCCCGCAACAAACTATTCCCACCAGGGATGGTGGCAAAACATTTCCGCGCATTCGACCAAAGGGACATTTCCAGACTCCTTCACCTATATCACCAAGGAGAAATCATAGACTACAAAGACTTACCGGACAGCGAAACACTTACAACTGCAGACCATTTTCGATACATCCAGCTGAGAGATCTAGCCAGACAGCCAATGATTAAACAAGCGGGGACCTCACCCCCGACATCATTTGAGAAAAGGTGCTTTGACGCACCCTTACACCCAGGACAAATCTCCAGCCTGTACTCAACCCTGACAACGCATACCTCACACATTAACCTCACCTACATCGCCGCATGGGAACGAGACCTAGGCCCGCCGGAGGAATCGAGTGATTGGGCGGAAATTTGGGAGGCAACAAACTCCTTGACAGTATGCGTCACCCACAAGGAACAGGCATACAAAACGCTGTTCCGGTGGTACTTGACACCACACAGACTCCACAAAATGGGCCAAAAACCCGACACCCAATGCTGGAAGCTGTGTGGCGAAACTGGCTCATACATACACTGCTGGTGGACATGCCCAAAAATTAAACCGCTCTGGTCGGCAATCTGTGGTCTCATAGAACAGATCCTCAATAAACCCTATCCGGCGCAGCCGTGGATGATACTACTCAATAAACCTCTGGACTCCCTCACCAGAAGCGAGAACAAGCTAGCTGCTAGGATAACACTGACGGCCAGGAGAGCGATCGCAGAACGGTGGGCCGACCACCGAATTCCTGCACTCTCAACCATCATCAACAAGATCATAGAAACCCGAGATCTGGACGAGTTAACCGCGCAGATACACGACTCTTACAAAGCGTTTCATAGAACCTGGGACCCCTGGGACATGAATTACCCGACGCTGGGCAACATTGAAGTGACATAAAGGCCCCACTGGATAGGCGACCCCACCAGCCCCACTACCAGGCAAATGCCACGGCGCAACCATTCCGCACACGCCGGACCCTACACAGGATGCTGGCATCACCCTACACCCCCCACCCCACCAACGCATCACCCCCCGCATCCACTTCCCCCACGGGGGGCCCCGACGGGCGCGGGCGGGAGGCCGGGGGGAGACAACACTTATGACCCTACCACAGGATTCCCCCGATGGGAGAGGAGGAGGAGCCCCTGGAGAGGAAGGGGCACCCCGGGAACTGCACCATAGCAGTCCCTGACCCCGACGGACGGACCATAGTCATCCTTCGGGCCGACACGGACCGAAGGGGTGATCCCCACCCAAGACAATCACCCGCCCTGAGTCCCAGCACCAGACCGATAGGGCCCCAACACGGCACAGCCCCATAGCTCCAACCACCACGATAGACACGGCACTGGACCGCCAAGGCCAGACAACAGGATCAGAGGCGGGACCTCTCACCGCATAACGATGGGACAAACCCGTAGACACTAGACCATCACCCCAGGCCCCCCCCCTCCCCCGACTGACCAACTGAAACCCAACACAAGCAGAGAGGGAGCTAACAGTGAGAATACCCACTCCCCCCCACCTACGAAACGCAAAAGGCGGGCAGCACAGCTCACCGAACGCACCCACATTACTCACTAGCCCCAGCCCCCCCCTTTTTTTTTTCTCTCTCTCTCTCTCTTTTTCTTTCTCCCCGGCCCTTTCTCACCTCCTTTCTCCCCTACGGTACTCCCTCTCCCTTCCATCCCAACAGAAAAAGGAAGAGAACGCTTAAAACCCACAGGTACAGCTAGACCCCAGTTCACCCCCACCCGGTAAAAACGGACAATGTACAAAGTCATCCAGTTTGGACATGGAAAAGACTACGAACTGCACGTGTTCAGCAGCTATCAACAGCAAAACTATTTTGAACGACACGACAGCGCTAAGAAACCTGACATCATTGATGTACCACCATGTCCAAAACCTGTATGTTACACCATCCATGTTCCTTTGAAAATAAAGAATTTATAAAAAAACAATTGAAAGTAGGAATACCAGTGACATGCTACGGCCATGACTCAAGAAAGGTAGCTAAAGGCATGCACCTTAGAGCTGCCACATGGTTACCCGCTCTGCAGATGAGCGCGGCCACCGCTTGCCACTGGGCCTATGCGAATTGTCCTATGCACCCTTTGTGTACTATTGTGTTGATTTATTGTTCTGTATGTTCCCCAAAAAATATAAAACGTGACAGCATATAAAATCCACCTGTTGTACGAAATTTACACAAGTGATACGATGCCAATTTTGGCTTCTGCGTAAGCCTCAAAGATTGTATGACAATTATGTTTTTGCACTATGTCACAACCTAAATAAAGAATTAAAAAAAAAAATAAAAAATAAAAAAATCTTAGTATTGTGCAGTCTTCTAAATCTGTACAGTATATTTCTGTTGCTGTACAATGTATGTTTGTGATATGTCTCAGCCTGTCATTATTTTTCTCATTGCACTACAAAAAATAAATGAAAATAAACGGTTTAATGGAAGGATGGCGCTTGGGGTTTCTAGACACTATAATCACTTAATGAGATAAAGCAGTTACATGCCTTGTATCCCTTTTACAAAACTATATATTTATCGAAAATAGTTCTGTCCCCCTTCCCCCCACAGCAGATTTAAACTTAGCTATGTGTAGAGAACATTGGATTGACACAGCATAGCATTTTGCTGCACATGCGCAGTAGCCTCCCAATGTTTTACTATGAGGAAACATTAGTTTGACTAAGATCGTCAACATTGATGTCAGCTATATAGGCGGCGCAGTAGGAGCTGAATGATAAGTCTCATCTTTCCACCTTTCCAACCACACACTAAAATAGGTTGATTAAAACTAAGGCGATTGGAATGCATGTTTGTATTCCTAATGCTATAGTGTTCTTTTAAGCAATTATACACTTTGTTGTTTTCCACTACTTTATGACTAGCCTGTGCCAATATATTGGTTATAATTATTTGTGTATTTCATGCATACGTCTACTTTTTGGGGCATCACACTGCTTTAGCCATACCAGCTTGCATACCAGAGATAGATGTTAGCTGATTATTATTTTTTTTATTTATATAGAGCCATCACATTCCGTAGCGCTGTACAATGGGTGGACTAACAGACATGTAATTGTCACCAGACAATTGGACGTACAGGAACAGAGAGGTGGAGGGCACTGCTCAGTGAGCTTACATGCTAGAGGGAGAGGGTGTAGTGACACAAAGGGCATAAGCAGGGGTATGAAGAAGGTTGTTTAGAAAAGGATTCATTGAGGGCTTACTAGGTACTTTTTGACAGTTTCAGGAGAGGCGTCATGGGGGATAAAAACCTGCTAACAGTTTAATTGGTATGCTTTCTTGAAGTGAGTTTTCAATGAATTTTTGAATGAGTGGAGACTGGGTGACAGTCTTACGGAGAAGGGAAGGGAGTTCCTGAGAAGAGGTGCAGCCCTGGAGAAATCTTGGAGGCGAGCAGTAGAGGTGGGCGTACGGATAGTGGATATACGTAGATCTTTGGCAGAGTGTAGGGGCCTCGACGGGACATACTTCTGAATTAGGAAGGATAGGTAGGTTGGAGCAGCATTATGTAGGGACTTGTAAGCAAGCACCAGAGTTTTAAATTGAGCCCTATATCCAATCTGGGGACACGTAAGACTACTGGGAAGGGTATTGCAGTAGTCAAGGCGAGAGAGAACAAGAGCATGGACCAGCACTGTAGCTGCATCCGGGGTTAAATAGGGGCGAACGCGCGCTATGTTTTTGAGATGGAAGCGACAGGATTTGGCAATTGGACATGAGGGGTGAAGGAGAGGTTGCAGTCAAAAAGAACACCCAGGCAGCGAGCCTTCGAGGTAGATGTGATGGTAGCTCCGTTAACGTAGAGGGAGACAGACATGGGAGTAGTAACACTTGAGGGAGTAAAGACCAGTAGTTCTGTTTTGGACAGGTTGAGTTTAAAGAAGTGAGCAGCCATCCAGTTGGAAATCGAAGAGGCAGTCAGAGACATGAGTCGAGATGGGCGGAGAGAGATCAGGAGAGGACAGGTAGATTTGCGTGTCTTCTGCATAGAAATGATAACGGAAGCCAAAGGAGCTGATGAGTTTACCAAGGGAGGCAGTATAGATAGAGAACAGTAGGGGACCAAGGACAGAACCTTGGGGGATGCTGACAGAGTGGTTGCGGGGAAGAGGCAGAGTCAGAGAGAAAAACACTGAAAGAACGCCGGGAGAGGTAGGAGGAGCACCAGGAGAGAGCAGTATCCCGTAGACCAAAATTACGGAGAATGCAAAGTTGTTGTTGATGATCAACAGTGTCAAAGGCAGCAGAAAGATCAAGGAGAATTAGGATAGAGTAATGGACGCAAGATTTAGCAGCAATTAAATCGTTGGATACTTTGGTCACAGCCGTTTTGACAGAATGACCAGTGCGGAATCCAGACTAAAGAGGGTCAAGCAGAGAGTTGGTTTCAAGAAAGTCAGTCAGTCTGGTGTACACAACTCTTTCGATGATCTTGGAGGCAAATGGCCGTAGCAAGATAGGGCAGTAGTTGGATGGGGAGTTGGGGTCAAGGCTGGGCCTTTTCAGAATCGAGGTTACAGTTGCATGTTTGAAGGGTGAGGCTCTCAGACCGTTATTGTGGAATCAGCCTGAGCTGCAGGATTGCATAGGTGCATCACAAAATGTTCAACCATTTAAAAACAATGGGACTTCATCAAGGAACTCTTGAATTTTGGTAATAGCAGACTGTGGTTGGAGGCTGTCATAACATGTTCAACTGCATGCTGCCTTTTTATTAATAATTAACCAACAGTGTAGGTTTAATAATAGAAATGCAATTTCAAAGTACACTGAACATTTTTGTAGTATTGGTAATTAAACCTGAATTTTCTCCTGCTTAGTTATATAAAAAAAATTATTTATTTTTTTGGTCGGGAATATTGTTACAAATGGACTTGTGTAAAGAAAAATCTCAAGTGACAGCCATTTTAATTATAATATGTTCAACGTAATTGTTTAGAAAAGGCACATATAGGGCATTTCATGCAGATTAACTTTTTCTGTGCCCTTGCGTCTATGTGCCTGTTTACAGAAGGGGAAAAGTGAGGTCTTCGCATTAGGTCCACTCATTGAAACAGAAATGCCACTTCCCTGTAAGTGACCATTCATGATCAATCACCCTAGTAAATTTATTTAATTGTTTACGTTTAAAGGGACACTTCGAGCATCAATACAACTTGAACGTCCAGCGTAGTTTCATGGAGTTAAACTCCAGGAAGCGCCTCTTGTGGCTTCTAGTGATTCTTATAAAGGTTATTGCATAAGGAGATCTGTCCCTGCAAAAACTGCTGCGCCTCTAAGAATTCCCTCTTAATAAGAGATGACATACGAGGAAGCTATATTGTCTGCCCACCACGCTTGTGCACAAGATGCAAATATCCACCTCCCCGCACAGTACTGTGAATGAAACTGTCCGTAAACTGACTGCTGCCTAAGTGAAGACCAACTTCAACATGGCTGCTGTTTAATTCAACTTTTGTCCTGAAATTAATTCTACTAAAGATCACTAAATAACACTTAACACCATAACCACTAAATCAGCTCTCCTGGCTGCTGAATAGAGAGAGGCAGACCAAACGTATTATTATTTTATATGGCGCCAAATGCCATAGCGATGTGCAATATGTGGACTAACAGGCATGTATTTGCAACCAGAGGTGCTGGATGCACTGGGACAGAGGGTGTTGAGGGCATTTCTGATATAAAGCCAAACTTACTCCTTACATTGGGGGGCCAGGGGTTTTGTGCCAGGCCCTCCTGGCATCATATCCACTACAGCACAATCTGTGCACAGGTTGTGTACCAAAATGTTTACTGGCATATCACCTATTCCAAGATGGAATGTAGAAAGCAATTGGTTGTGCTTTAGGTTCAATAAACAAAACATAAATATTTATTTTTTCTTCTCATTCTTTGAGTTTTGCATTTTTCAGTGCATTATGTATACAATGCATTAAAGAAAGTCTCCCTTTGCCCGGTGTTTCCTCTTTGCTCTTATACAGCACAAGTCTGTATTTTCACTGTTAGCGTGGATATGCGTGCAAAAGCCCATGATGATGTTTAAAAGATCTGCCAAGCAGACTCTATTATTAGATTGGCTACAGATTTGGATAGACACAAATTATTTGGCCAATTCATTGCTAATGGTAGTAAACATATGGGGATAAATCACAAGCCTTATGTTTTATTTCATGCTGTTTGAATTTAACTAGATTGTAATGTAATTTGCTTAATCTTTAAAGGAACAGGCTAGTCACCAGAAATACTACAGCTTAGTGTGGTGGTTCTGGTGTCTAAAGCCTGTCCCAGGAGGCCTTTTCATATAAACACTGTGTTTTCAGAGAAATGGCAGTGTTTTTATTGCTGCCTAGGTACACCTCCAGTCACTCAGACGGCTGCTAGAGGTGCTTACTGGATCAGTGCGACACTGATGTTCAGTGTGACTATGAAGTCTCCCTGTAGAGATGCAATGATTTTTAACAAACTCCGGCCCTCCTGATGTTGCTGAACTACAACCCCCATGATTCTCTGCCTATTTCGTTCATGGAATCATGGGAGTTGTAGTTCAGCAACATCAGGAGGGCCGTAGTTTGGGGAAGCCTGCTAGGGGGTCAGGAATACACGTTTGTATTTCTGACCCTATAGTGTTCCTTTTGATACGTATTTTAAAAAGAAAACAAAGCATTTCATGAAAAAAAGGTAAACACAAGTTATAGACGCTATTTAATGTTGTAATGATGGTGACGATATGACTATTATTAATGTGACAATTTCCACAAGTGCAGTCCGTCTGGTTTTTGGCAAAAGATTTGAGCTATTTGACCACAAAAATCCCAAACCGTAACTGGGGGTCTGTCTTGTGTTTGTGCAGACCTTTCCACCTCCTTGCTTCACCTGATCTTTGTCTCACTCTAGTAATTGTGCTGAGCGAGACTGCCATGGCAACTCTGCATGTTTTTACCCTGCTGAGCTGTGTGCTGGTGAACTCATTTCCCTGTCATGTCACCTTACCAAACACAGATCTGTTGAAACCCGCCTAGGAGGCGTATGCAGTGCATACGTTCTCATGCATGCCTTGTGCACATGTGAAGTGCAGGGAATGTCACCTGGAACCACATTATATTCTGTCATTCTCCATTGCAATATGAGCCTTTTTGTACAGCATTGAAGTGGGATGGGGAAAAAAATTAACACTCATGTGATTTTCAGTGTTTTACTTAATGGTGTGATTTTCACTTGTCTTCATATCGCTTATGTTTCACCCTTTTTTTTTTTTCTTTTTCTTTTTTTCTCTCTCTCTCTCCTCTGTAGATCGCTTTAAACGGTACACCTTTCTCAGATGGGCCACTTGGTTCAGAGTTTACTGGCATTCCCCAGGTAAGAAGCCTAACTGAATGTTTTCTTTTGCTCAAAATTAAATGCCACTTTGTCTTTGGTTTCTACACATTCCAGCCAGATCAAGCAGCTATTACACAGTCATTGATACTTTTTAAAATGCATTCTGGGATGTTAATGATTTAAATGCCAGAGGCATACCTATCACAGGGGAAACACTGATCACAAGAGCCCAGCCTAATTACTGCAGGATGGCTGCTCCACCCTCTCCCCCCAATACTGCAGAGTACTAGCTGTGCCGTCTATATGTACTGCATTGAGTTTGTTGCAATCAGGTCCTTGCTACCTTTCATCTCATTTATAGCAGTTGCTATGATTTTGCAAATAATTCAGCCCTCCTAATGCAAGATCCTGCAGTTTTTTGTTTTTTTTCTGTTTTTGGAGCCTTTAGTAGAGGTGCATGCATGTGCAGCGTCAAATGGCTCCATAGATTTATAAAGAATTACACAAGCTAACAGAAACCAATCAATAAATACGGAGTTGTTGCTGTACAGAGTAGTCTCTTTGGAGACAATGGAAGAATTCTTTAATTGCATTTTAATAATTTTTTTCCAGAGTACGCTGAAACAAAATCGGCTTCAACCGGTAGTATTCCCTGTAAGAAAATAATTACCAATGGTTAATAGCATTTGTAAAATATAACTAAATTCTAGAATAAAATCAATGGCCGAAGGGCCAAACTACACTCCAAAACACAAATATCTAATCAGTAAGTATCTGCACACATCTGATTTGTCACTGGACGTACATAAAGTGATAAAATAAATTTTGCTTGAAAATAGTAAGCCTAAATAATGCTTAATGGTAAGTGAATTGAGGGATTAATGTCACATGCAGGGCACAGTCTCAAAGCATAGCCTTTGAATTGTATGATCACAATTTGCAATGTGTTCTGTGCCAAGTCCATTTAAAACCTGTGATTCATGTTGCGTTTATGTAGCATGCTAATTTTGTAAGCCTTATTTTCAATGGTTAGAAAGAGTTTGCCAAAATGGCAACACAATTCTTTGATTATGAATAGGCAATGCATCTGCCTTGTGCTAAATCCTTCTTGATTTTCCCATATTAACAAACTTAAAATCTTTGTATTGCAGTAGGCACTCTGTCTAAGCAGCAGCCTAACTTTGACCTTGAACAAAGTTTCTGCATATTGTAGTTAGTCCTCTGAAAGAGGAACTGTCATACTTTAATTTAAGTGTTTTTAGGGTATTCATTTGTTTAAAGACTAGTGGGTCTATTTACTAAAATCTGAGAATATTCCCAGGCAAGTCTTCTGAGAGGTGAGCCTGTTAGAGCATTCTGATTGGTTGGTTTCCAAAGCAACCAATCAGAACTCTGTGCGGGGTTTTGTCAGCAAATAGTGCAGAGAGATGTCTGTCTTCATCTGCTGGTCAAACTTTACAAATGGTATCACATTCTTTGTTTCCCACTCTTTATGCAGATCTAATTTTTTTTATTATAAATCTGCCGCCCCATAATTGTTCTCCACATATCTAGGAAACACCATTATGTATGCAACACTAAAATTTTCTTCTGCACTATACAGTTGTATAATAAGTAACTGACAAACACAAATATGTGTTAACAGACAGTAGAGGTGAAGAAGGCCCTACTCAAATGAGTTACTATCTAGGGAAGGAGAACTTTGTTTAAATTGGATGACACTATTAATAGCTACTTTTATGACCTGTACTCAAGCCCATTCAACATATTAAAGGGACACTGTAGTCACCTGAACAACTACGGTTGTTCAGGTGAGATCTATAGCTCAGTTGTTCAGGTGAGATCTATAGCTCCCTGCAGGCAATCTAATGAAAATACAGTGTTTACATTGATAGGAATACCTTCAGTGGCTGTCACACAGACAGCCACCAGAGGGACTTCCTATCAGGTATGGCCCTAAAAAGGCCATGTACACATATCAGACGTATTGTGTGCGCAACTTCTCTCTCCTGTCTGTCAGCAGTGGAGAGGGGGCGGGCAAAGACTGCGAGCTGAGCTGTCAGCTCAGCTCGGGGCTGAATGAATGCCGCCCTATGAAGCATGTGCGGCGAAGCCGCGCATGAGCACAAGGGACCAATGACTCTTCCGAATGGAAGCGTGTGATTGCTCCCTGCTTGCGCCCGCTCATTTTGTAATTTTGACAAAATAGGGGGCGCAGCTTCACGAGGCTCCCAGTGCTGGAACGAGGTGAGTAAAAAGGGCAGAATAAATGCCATAATGATTGTGCTAAGATTTTCTTTCTCCTACCAGCAATCATCAAATTCCCAGAGTTTATATCAACCCATAGTCATCTTTGCATCTTTTTTTTTATTTTTTTATTTTAATAGCAGCATAGAGATGTCAGACCTAAACGGACACTATAGTCACCAAAACAACTTTAGCTCAAGAAAGCAGTTTTTGTGTATAGATCATGCCTCTGAATTATTGATCGATTCTCTGCCATTTAGAAGTTAAATCACTTTGTGTTTATGCAGCCCTAGTTACACCTCCCCTGGCTGTGACACTGATACAGCCTGCATGAAAAAGTTTAAATTTTGATCATCACTGGTAAATTGCTTTAATCCTGCCCCCCAAACTTAGTGGCTTCTGTAAATATTTCATTAAGTGTTGACAATGACACTTTTAATGCATCTGGAAGTTAATAAAAATAAGTCACATTTAGATAGAATTATGTGCTCTACATGTTGCATACATCTCTACAAAGTCAGTAAGTATAGGATGTTTATAAACCACTTATGCAAGTAAACAAAAAGTAAGTGCACCCTTGATATTTTTCTCCAAATGACTTATGCATTGGTCCCAAAAAAAGGAACCAATGATATTGTGGTTGTTTTACCACAATAGGTCAGGATTATTGTACCTACTACTCTTTACTTTTCCACTCACCACCTCCTCTGTTTCCTTTTTTCCTCAGATTTATGTTTCCGGCACAGGACTTGACTCTGAGTGTTTGTTTTGCTAATAATGTACAGCAATAGTACATATATCTTTGCTCTAATATTCAGGGATGTGGAAATTACAATATTTTATTGTAAAGCGCTGCGGAATAAGCTGGCTCTGTAAAAATACCAATTAAAAAAAAAAAAAAAATGTAGTTGTCCAAGGGAGAAGTGGGAGCCCAATTTACTTGTCCTGATACAAAATGTCAAATTAGAAAGTTTGGGGAAACTGCGTAGATGTGGACATTGACATGGTTATTCACGAAGACCTAAGGCCAAAATGGCTAATCTAGAAAAATATGTATCTATAGTTAAAAGTGGCTATTTTTGCTTCAGTATTACCAATCAGATTTAGTTTGCAAAATTTGGAATATAGTGTCTTGCCCTCTCCATAACCAATACTTTCAGCATATTCCATGTTATTTGACCATAGACCCCTTACTGAGTCAGAGTGCATGCTGGGAGTCCAAACGGCTGTGACTTGGTAGAATGTGCTGCAACTGCGAGTGAGCTGTTACTGAAGTGTGCACCAACAGTACAGACCTCACACTACACTTGTCCCAATCCCTTTCTCTCTCCAGCAGGCGTACCTCTTACCGTGGCAGGGCTATACACCAAAAAGAAACTCTGCCCAGCTCGCAGAACTGCATGTCTCGTGCGCTGGGCAATACAATTTCCACATCCCTGGATATTGCTAGTGTTACATTTACTTCTTTACTCCAATAAACATAAAGTCCCTCTCTACATGGTGTCTGCTGCTATCTTTGTAACGCTTGGCCCTTCTTGGGGACATTTTACAAGCAGGGCAATTCTCACCGATGTTACAAGCCTGCACATCTGCGTCAGCACGTCCTTTACTTTCCCTACAAGTGTGAGTAATTCTTTCTGGGGAGTAGCTGAGTGAAGGGAAGCAGAGAACAGTTTTTTTTTCTTTCTTTTCTTCTTCTGAGAGGCATAAAGGTAGATAAATTAAAAATTAAAATTCAGACCTTTGCTTGATTTTAACACAATGTATGGATTAAATTTAATCCCAATTTTATATTTAAAGGGACACTATATTCACCTGAACTACATCAGGCTTTTTAATGTAAACCGAATAAAGGCAGTGTTTACATTGTCTAGTAACACCTTTAGTGGCAGTTACTCAGATGGCAACTAGAGGAGATTTCTATTGCGGCGACTGAAATTCAGTGTCTCCACACTCTGCATGGAGACTCTGAACGTTCCCCATGGAGATGCATTGATTCAATGCATCACTTTGAGGCGATGTTGAATAGCGCAGTGTGAAGTTCTGTCACGCATTCCCAACGCTGTCCTATGGAAAAGCATTGGATTGGCTGAAATCTTCAAATTTGATGCTCTCCGCCATAGAGGTGGAGCAAGTCTGGGCCAGTTGCGGCAAGATGGAGTGACGTGGGAAAAAGTGAATAAAATCTTTTTAATGTAAATAGAGGGGGCTGGGGACATAAATAGTCAATATACCACTAAAGAGTCAGGAAATACATGTTTGTGTTCCTTTTAAAGCCAAAGTTTACTGGACATAAATGGTACCGGAGAACGGTTTAACAAACTTGTTTTGAAAACTAGAATGTAAAACTGCATGCCACCTAGTTTCCCAGCATTCTTGATATGAATTAACTTGCAAATAATAAAGAAAAACAAGTAGTTGCAGAAAATATTCAGATTAATCATTTATCTACAACTACAGTTGTGCTACTCCAAGCTTTCCGGTTGTCAGGACATCTTGAGTAACCGCATGCAGGCGGTCTGTGAATGAGGTCTCACTCACATGCAGCTTGTTCATTTAGTTTGACACGTGCCTGAATGGCACTCACGAGGACTGTTGGGGGTTGAGTACTGTTGTACTGTCGCATGTATGTATGGGAGAGTTTTTATTGTTTGTCCTTGTAAAAGTTTATATTTTTAAACTGAAAATGTCGACTATGACATGAAATAAAATTTTTTTTAATTGAATAGCCCCAGTAGGGCAGGCCATCGTTTAATTTTTTTTTTACCTAAACTGCTGGCTACTAGCTGTAGAGTGTCAATTATTTTATAATTGACACTCTAGAGAGTGCTTGCCTGTTGTGGAGAATATATATATACACACACACATACCTAGATAGATTGCACTTAGATGACTACATATCTTAGTATAAAGCTGTTTTATTGTGTACCTACCAATGTTTCAGTCTAAGGGAACTTTTATCAAGACCATTGGTGGACTGAAACGTTGGCATGTACAAGTTCTAACTGCACAATATAGCAGCTTCTATATGAGAAAATTTGAGTCCTCTTGAGTGTATTCTATACAGGTTTGTATACAATGGCTGAAGTTTTGACACCAGGGCAGCTAAGACTTTATTGGATTAACTAGCATTTTGAACTTACTGCTGGTTTTATACTGCATATCTGCCTATATAGACATTTTTTGCTTCATTCATCCTAACCAGTTAAAACTTTTAGACTGGCCATTTCCATGTGGAACACCAACGTACATTCCTACCGTCCATACAACTCATGTTGGTTTATTCCAGAATGCAATCTGTATTTAGGGATATAGGTAGATATATGTATTTCTACCTAAAGGGCAACTGTAACCTCAAAACCAATTTTATATTTAAATCAAGTTTTGAAAGGAAATAGTCCCCACCCTCCAAATTGAGCATATTTAACAAAATAAAGAGAGAATCCGTACAGGGTCCTTCTGCTTTATGCGCCTTGGGTTGGACAGCATTACAAACCAGTCTCTCTAGTATTCCTTGGTGAAGCACAGAGACTGTCGGTTTCCAAACATTGTCTGGTTTTCTGTGATATTTTGGACATCGTTCATTTACTGTTGAGTGTCAGCTGATGCGATTATTTAGTGAATTAAGTCCTAATAGGGCCTAAATTGACATTGCTAATGCAGAATGAGAAGTTCAGCTTTAGCAAAATCACAAAAGACTGGAAGGGCAGTGGGTGCAGAAGAAACCCAGGTAGTGGTTAACTGACTCTTTACCAGATGGCGCTAGGTAGCTCTTGGCCATGGTGATTGTGGTGCTTAGAATGCCCCTTTTAATGCACTTTTTGCATGTTACCTCCTGGCTTCATAGTATGCTCATGTGCATTTTGCAGAAATGTCTTCATTTAAACAATTGAACTGTTTTTTTATTTTAATTTTGATAAAATGTTTAACATGTACCTGCTGTATGGCCTTGCTGTACCTCCTGTTGCCTTTTTAGTATGCTTATGTCTTCTGCTTGCGCTTTATAAAAAAAAAAAAAAGCTAAGTATAATATAAAAATTTACAAATTATAGGAGCTTTCTAATTCTGCAGGTGATGAAACCATAACATCCACAATGTAGCTTTTGTTATAGAGTAGGCTCCCCACCCATTAATTCTTTATCAAGACGTCCAATCATTGTGCAATTGAAACAGTAGGCCTAGTGTTTAATAAGACCGAAAATATAAATCTAAATGAATAAAACATTAAAGATGAATTAAGATTAAATATATTTTTCTTTTATAAAACTCATTGTCCCACATGCAGTGTATCTGACATATCAGAATCGATATGGCATGAACCTGCAATTTGTTTCATGCACGTCAAGGTATTTGCTTCTTGTAACTCTGTAAAATATTTTCATTTTTAAAGATATTGTAAAATGACTTTCTCAAAAGTACTTAATTTCATATTTGCAACAGGCTCCTTTTACTTTTGGCCTGGGTCAGAGAGCTCCTTACACAACAGGAGAACACTGCCTTCTTTGTAGAAGCGAACGTAAGGACATCACACTTTCAGAGTGTGGCACTAAAAACTCAAGCAAAGTAGCACTTTCCACATCTCCAAAAGCCAATTCCAAGATGCACCTTCCTCTGTGGGTGTGCTCCGACTGCCGACGGACAGTTGAGAACGAGGAAATACACACCACACAAGACCAATCTGTAGTGGTAAGTCTTTAGGTGTTCAATTCAGTACTTTGGTGTTGGAATAGATAACAATTTGGTCCTCAGAGTCCCTCCCCATTCTTAATTAGAACTGTACATTTCATGTAACATTTGGCATTTGTACCATTACTTGGAATATGGAAACGAACAATGATAAATGTAACGTTGCTGCATTGTTCAGGTGTATATTAAATGTAACTTTGGGTATTTATTAATTGTACTCATTAGTGTTTATTTGCTAAAGTGAGAATTCAAAGTGAGTTTTTTTCATGTTAAAGCACTACTAAAGGCACCCAGACCACTTCATCTCGATGAAGTGGTTTGGGTGCAGTGATGCTGTAATTTTAACCTTGCAACTGGAAACATTGCATTTTGTAGAAAGTGCAATGTTAACGTTGCAGGATTAACACACCTATAGTGGCTGCTTTCTGGACAGCTGCTAGAGGCTCTTCTGCATGAGAACCAGGTCAAACTCTTAAAGCAGCATTTGATTTGCAGCACATGTGCACTAGTCCCCTCAATGCTTCATTTTGGGGAAGCATTTGATTGAATAATGTAATCTGCATCGCAAGGGCAAAAAGGTAAGTAAAATACCTATACCATGCACTCTGGGGGAGACTCACACAAACTGCTGCAGGACACTATAGTGTTAGGAATTCAAATGCTGTAGTGTTCCTTTTAAGGAACATAGCTGAACCAAAAAAGTCTCTAAGCCAGCCATGCTTTTGGTTTGCTACTGTGGTCTTAAATTTGATATTCACTTTGAATACTCACTTTAGTAAAGAACTGTGTTAATTTAGTATAATTATTTTAATACAGATAACCTGCGATTGTTTACAGTTAAAGATACACTATAGTCACCCAAACAACTTTTGGTGTATAGATCATGCCCCTGCAGTCTCACTGCTCAATTTCAGAATTAAATAGCTTTATTTATGCAGCCCTAGACACACCTCCATACATGTGACATTTGCAGCCACCCTAAACACTTCCTGTAAAGGTTCATGTACTGTTTACACTTCCTTTATTGCAAATGCTATTTAAATTCTAATTTCTTATATCCTGCTCTGTTAATAGCTCACAGGAGCCTCATTTATGTAATTCAAGTTCAATTTACAGAGCAGTAGATATAAACTTTTAAAGCAAAATCTCCTTCAACATGAAACCACTTTTTCTTGCAGGCTGTGTCAGTCACGGCCAGGGAAGGTGTGGCTAGGTCTGCAGAAACAAGTTAATTCCTAAATTGCAGATAATTGAGCATTAAAACATCAGACATGATCTACACACCAGAACTGCTTCATTAAGCCTATGTCCCTTCAATGTTTCATGTTTAACATTTGTTTATTGAGCCAACACTATCCTACCCTCAGTTTGTCTTCCTTGAAATCGCTCCCTCTATCGCAATGGGGAGTGACATTAGCCAAAGAGGATTGGACTGATGGAAGGTTTTACATAACATTTAAGGGTGAAACTTTGATAGTATTTATTGTTAAACATTGGTTGTGTTCCATATATAGTAGGTACATTGTTCTGGTGTAATTGGACAGTTATACCATCACATCTGACTCCTTGTGTTTTTTGCGTTTAACATTGGTCTTTTAGTAGTTGCAAATGCCATTAGTATAGAGGTAACATCTAATATTGGTTGTGCAATTAAAGCAGCACTGTCACGCCGAACGTACCTCTCTCGTATTGTTTCCTCTTCTCTTCCTCTCTCAGAATCTGTTCTTTTCTTCCTGTCCTAATTTTCTTTAAAGAATCACTATAGGGTCAGGAACACACACCCTATAGTGCAAAACCCACCATTTAGGTGGCTTGCCCCCCTTAGCCCACTTAAAAGGAATTAAAATTCACCTTATTTCCAGTGCCCCGCGGGTCTGCCGGTGCTGGCAGTGCCCCCTTGGTGACTTCAGAATTGCTGATTTTTATCCAATCCTTTCCCATGGGGAAAGCTTTGATTGGATCAAATATGCAAGGGGGCGGGGCCAAACACCATTTTGGCTGATCGGCACCTCCTCTTAGAGATGAATTGAATCAATGCAACTCTATGAGGAAAATTCAGCATCCCCATGCAGTGCGTGGAGATGCTGAACGGCACTGCTGCCTACTGTGCAGACCTGAGCCAAGAAGCCCCTCCAGTGGCCATCTAAGGAGTGGCCACTTGGAGGTGTCCCTAGGGGCAATGTAAACACTGCCTTTTCTGTGAAAAGGCAGTTTTTACATGAAAATGCCTAAAGGGAGCTATTATACTCACCAGAACAACTACATTGTTGTGGTGACTATAGTGTCCCTTTAAAAAATACGACAAAGTAGGGACTTAAAGGGACACTATAGTCATCCAGACCACTTCAGCTCAATTAAGTGGTCTGGGTGCCAGGTCCCCCAGGTTTTAACCCTTCAGATGTAAACATAGCAGTTTCAGAGAAACTACTATGTTTACATTGCAGGGTTAATTCAGCCTCTAGTGGCTGTCTTCCTGAAAATCGCATCCAGCATGCAGAACATCCACAGGAAAGCTCGGGAGCTGACATCAGGGGAGGAGAGGTCACCAGCGCCGAGGGAGCCCGGCCCTGGATTAAGGTAAGCCCAGCGGGAGGGGGTCCTAAGGATGATAAACTTGTTTTCCTGACACTATTGTGATCCTTTAAGCTCCTCCTTTGGTCAAAGAAGGTCAAGCATAGGAAAAATAAATAGGACAAAATAGTCCCTAGAACTAGATCAGATTGGAAGAAAATAACAGATTCTGAAAGGGGAAGAGCAAACAATAGGAGAAAGTTTAGTTTTGTGTTACAGAGCTGTTTTAAACATAAGTTGGTTGTTCCCTGTTCGTAGCATTGCAATAGTGCAGGGCATTTAACCCCTTAAGGACACAACTTCTGAAATAAAATGGAATCATGACGGAATATTTCCGTCGTGTGTCCTTAAGGGGTTAACATTGTACTAGATGTGCAGGAAATGTGATGTTGATGTTCTGTACTTTTTGCTATTGGTCTATATGGTATGCAAGATCTTATGGTTGCCTATGGTATTATTTTCGGTGCACAGTGTATTCATTACAGTTTTGTACTTTTGTAATAAGAAAATAAATTGACACATACGAACGGTAAAGTACATCATTTGCCATCAGTCAGTTTTACACTTGTGTTGGCACAAGCATATACTTTACATATGCTGCCAGTTAAACATGAGTCATCTCGGATTAATACAGAGGTTACTTGGGTCAATCTCAGAAATTTAGAATCAAGCTTTAGTGTATTTTGGGTGGCAGGTTAGGCATAACATGGGCATTCTGGAATGTAAAACATGTAGATAATCATAGAATCTTCTTAGAGCCAACTATATGCTGCTTTTTGTATTTAAATACTGTATTTTATTCTTTAAACACTCTTTAGTATGGAACTGTAAATAAAGGTGTCCTTGACTGGCACCAGATTAATTCATGTGCACAATAGTGTTCTAATTTGAATAAATGTCAAAACTTGCTCCGAGCAGCCATCATGCTTTTATATCAGACCACAGTTTTGGAATTGGCTGTGTAGACCAAAGATCTTGGGGTGACACTACTTCAGATCAGTATTGGCACCCTCCTGTGGTTTGTAAAGGCACTAGAGTCTGCATTTAACAAGCTGGGCTATCTTTTAAAAGTATTCTGAAATGTTTTGAGATTGTAAATATTTATCAATGAAATTAAAGCCTTTTTATGCATTTGAGCATTTTATTTTTTATTTTTTTTAAAGTTACTTTTGTAGAGTAATTACATAGCTTCTGTACAATTAAAGGCTTAATAATTCGGCTTTTGCAATTGTTAGGGAAGCATCAAAATTGATGAGATATCCCATCCATTAACTGTTTTGAAATAGGTGGTTACATGGGAAATGCTTTTAGTCTGCAACAAAAGGTTTTTTTTTACCATGTGTGGTGTGTGCATGATAAGTGTCACTGGCCATGCATTTTAAAATGAGCCCTCACTCAGCATAGAGAAGGTATCCTGAGGAAGGGGATATCTTTACTGTGAGTGGCTTTGTTAATGTTACAGGGTTTCTTTCAGTTTATTCTTTTAAAGGTGATCATATCACATTTTAAATGTGTAGCTTGGTGTGTAAACCACGCAAAAAAATTAAGAAGAATGGTTTCTAGTGTACCTCACATGTGACTTCAGTGCTCTAATAGGACCCCTAATTATGTTTTGTTTAATTAATGAATAAGTTAGTTTGACCAGTGGTATGTATATATCTTGTAAGCTGCATATTACAGAAAGTAGACTATATGGATGGGGGTTTCTGCCATTGAGGTTTGCCTTGGTCCAAATAGTATTTGGGAACCACGGGTCTAGACTTCTACCACAGCAAAGAACATAAATACTTTGCACTGAGATGCACATCTACACAATGGAACAATCACATTTATTATACAAATGTACCACAATATACAAGCAAATGAATCTCAACACAAGCAGTGTATGTACATGTAAACTTAAGACATGTTATTTTGATTAAGGTGGCAAAGGCTGCTGAATTATTTAGAGTGGCGGTCATGATTTCACAGTGATTAGTCTCCTTGTCACAGACTAAATGTGTTCTCAACTGTATTTTATTTGTGTTTACATGCCCTGTTTGCACAATTGTGTTAAATGTGTATTGTAAATGTGATTACTGTGTAATTTTGAACTATGCTTTCCTGTCCAGTGGAGGCTAATTCCTTATTTTGATAGAATAACCATAAAGTAATGCTCCAAACACCATAATCACGACATGCGTCTGTAGTCAGTGCAGGGTAATTCCTTATTGTTGTAGAATATCCTTAAGTGAATACTCCAAACACCAAAACCGCTACATTTGTGAACAGTTTGATAGTCTTACTTGCAGTCTGCATGGTGCTGCTCCCTGCCTCCCCTCCAGAGGACCAGACGTTCCTAAGCAGTTACGGCTATTGGGTTGCTTTGCCTGGCTTATCAGGAGAGCCAACGGAACCTGCTTATAAACGTCCAGTTCTCTGACGTTGGTAGTGGAGGTGGGGAGCAGTGCCCTGCCAATTAAGAGTTTATTTAAAGAAGAAAAATAAGGTGAGGGCTACCTGGGCACGCATGGCACCATAAACACTGCAGTGAGTTGTATTCTGGTGTTTGAAGTATTCATTCATATTATAGAAGGAAAATTCCTATTAGTGTCTCAAATGCGTGTACTCTAACGTCTGGATTAGCTGCTTTTCATTGCTGAAAATCTTTACCATCTGCACACGAGAGGCAGATGTTATTCAACATGTTGATTTTTTATTTTGCCTTTATAAATATATATTTTTGCTTTAAAAAAATAATAATAAAAAATTCTGTTCAAATATTTAGCTCCTTGTTTTATCGCTTGTCTCAACTCAGAGCACGTCTAACCTGAAGACCACAGAATGGAGCCACATATAGCTTGTGTACTAGGCGCCGTGAAAATCTGTAACTGTATCCAGGTGTATAACGTCATTGTAAACAGTCTAGTAGAGACATAGCATGTATTTTACATTAAGTTCTCAAAAATTCTCATTCTTATCTTATTTTTTTTTGTATTTGTTATTTTCTCGAACAGATGAGGTAAAATTCAGGGAGTAGGCTTGTTGACCATCATGAAAGATTTTGGTTTGCAACCCTGGGAAAACCTTAGTTGTTATGATGCTAGGAGTAGCCTAGCCTAGTTTACCCGTTTGATTGGGTCCCTGTCAGGCTACGAAGGAGCAGTGCTTGGCAAACCGCCACCTTATTGCTCTGCTGGCGCGCTTCCGTCTTCTGCTGAGAGCATCAGCTGACCATTCTCACCCAATGAATGAGACACACTGCATGATAATTTGCACAGAAGTGACAATAGCCAGCACGGAATTCTAGTTCCTAATGACACAACGGGAGTTGGAGTTACACCTCCAGCATGAAAGGGGGTTAAACTCTGTGTATTCAGATATTCATTCCGAAAAGTTGCATGTACACACTCTAGGCACCATGACCATGTCAAATTACTGAGGTAGTCGTGGTGTTGGGAGTAACACTTTAAGCATTACTGACACTGCATATGTATTGCTGAATCTGTCAAACCAAGCAACTCGTGTTAAATGTTTGTTCAAGTAAAGCATTATCTGTATTGTGAATTTTTATTTTAGTCACTAAACGTCAAATTTGTTTGTTTTTTTAAAATAAACATTTAAAAAAAAAAAAAAAGTAGTTTTTAAAATATTTTACAGTTAAAGCTGATTACGTTTGCAATGCATTCAAATGTGTAACTTTTTACTGATTTTCTGAACAGGTTATTGAATTAAGGAACAGTAATACAAAATTTAAGCACATAATTAGTTTCATATTTTTACTGTATTTAATGATTGACCTCTTTTAAAGGTTTATTGTTGGGTAATTATTCATTAAACAGGGACTATGAGAACTCCTAGCAACTTTTAGGGCAAAGTGTGGTATGAGTTATTTTATATTTTTTAATCCTGAATTGCTCTCGAGTGACCACTGTTATTTATCTATTTACTAGTGTTCTTTGTCTTGTTCTTTGTGTAAGATCCTAAACTAATTTAATGTTTTTGTTTTTAGAGTCAAGATTTCCTTTTGCACATGCCACCTGGAAACAGTGGATCTAAGCAGGAATCAGTTGGTGGAGGAAGAATGCTTGTTGGCGCACAGAGCGTTCCGTCTACAGTGGCACTCAGTAATTCTGGCCCTCCTGATGTAGCATGCAGTTGTGAGGCATGTAATGAGCGCAGGTAAGACATTTCTGTGGTATTTAACCCTGCCCCAAATTCCAATGCATATTTACATAAATGGAGATTTCTAGTATCACTCCAATGACCATTAAAGTGTTGGCTCACCTGCCACGTCAAGCAATTGTCCTTGCTGCTCTCAGCTAAGACAAAATCTGAGACAGAGGGGGGTATTCTTATGAACCCCTACTCATTTATGCTTAACCCCTTAAGGACCAAACTTCTGGAATAAAAGGGAATCATGACATGTCACACATGTCATGTGTCTTTAAGGGGTTAAAGGGACACTATAGTCACCAGAACAACTACAGCTTAATGTAGTTGTTCTGGTGAGTATAGTAGTTCCCTTCAGGCGTTTTCATTCAAACACTGCTTTTTCAGATAAAAGGCGGTGTTTACATTGCCCTTAGGGACACCTCCAAGTGGCGGCCACTCAGATGGCCACTGGAGATGCTTCCTGGGGCAGTGCTGCACAGTAGGCAGCACTGCCATTCAGCGTCTCCACGCTCTGCACGGGGATGCAGAATTTTCCTCATAGAGATGCATTGATTCCTTGCCTCCTTGCCGATTCTAGCCAATCCAATGCTTTCCCCATGGCTAGAAATCGGCAATTGTGATGTCATCAAGGGCAGGGCCACGCCCGGCGGACATGCGCGGCGCTGAAAATAAGGTGTTTTTATAACTTTTGAGGGGGGCAAGCCACCTAAATGGTGGGTTTAACACTATATGGTCAGGAATACAGGTTTGTGTTCCTGACCGTATAGTGTTCCTTTAATGTGTCACACATGGGGTGGTTGGAAGCACTGTCACATGGCTTTATAATTCAAAAGTAGATACTTTTATGTTCTGCAAACAAACTCCCTCTCCAGCAATGGCCATAATATTAATCAGCCCAAGTACAGAATACAACACACAGTTGCTTGCACACTATGCAACATTCCTATGTATATTTAAATAACGCAAGTTTTTTTTTTTTTTAAAGTATCACTTCTTGTAAAGAAGGTATGTAAATTAATGTATTTTAAAGGTTGCTTTTAACTGAATCTCCTCTGTCACATAGTGGATTTTTCTTTTCCTTGGGCTTTCATTTGTAGTTAGGTCATCCCCGTATGTGATTAATGCTGTAACTGTTATGCGTTTTAATATATTTATAGTTTGTTTTTCTGCTCCAATAGAATTTGCCTAAGGCAGGAGACCAAAAGTATTAGTACATGTTCTAACAGACCTGTGTAGGTCTGTGCTTGCGTAAACAATCTGTGTGTGTTCATTACAAAAGAGAAAAAAAAGCTGCTTTTTTTTTGTCTCCGCATCCTTCTGCTGACCTCCTCTGGCAGTGAATTGGGAAAGAGCGGTCTGGAGATGCAGCTTTCTCTAGTTTTAATGTCTATGGAGTGGGCAAGCTGTCTCTGCAGACACTCTCAGCTGAGACAGTTTTCCCAGCTATCCCTGATTCCCTTGAGCATCTTGAATAAAGCATAATGTGACAGCACATCACTTCCTCCCAACACTGTCAAGATGGTGTGTGATAATGTGTTCTATAAAGATGTCTTTGCTGCCCTTGAATGCCCACCACTTTGCAACCTGTTTGTGCCAATCAAGGGGAAGTCTTGATATTTACCTTGATCTGCACAGAGGCAAATTCTTGGTTGCTGTCCCCTTTCTCTGTTACCCTGTATTTGTCAAGACCTGTTCTTGGTTGTAAACTCATTTTGAGCAAGACCTTCCGCACCTCTTGTTTGTGTGCACAGTGACATGTTATGCATTTTCCAAAAAGCATTGATACACAATCAAAGTGATTGCACACCCACAATAGTCATAATAATGGATAATGTGATATAATTATATTTATTTATTGTTAATTTAAATAAAGCTTTGACATTTTTTTCAATTTCAGAACCTAAAAATAAAATATACAATGTTGTGCAGTAATGGGCAGAGTTTTGTCCTGGGTCTGTAATAAAGGTTTGACAGTGCCTTCGCAGGGTTGTTATCCAGAACACACTTCTATGTTATCAAACTGGCATAACATGTATTATTAACATATAACCAATGCCTATTTATTATAGAACAAGAGACCTCTATTATTAGGAGTAAAGGGGCAATGTAAACACTGTAACAACCACAGCGCATATTACTATTGCCTATTGAATGGAGTATCTTCTATGGTTTATTTTGGAAAACCTATGAGGGAGTTGTAGGTGGGCATACAACTGTATTTGTATGGAAATAGTAGAGGTTTGTTGGATCAATGAAGAAATAATTGTGCATTCAGCGTCATGCCTGCATTCCCATTCATCCATTCATACTGGACTGATCACTAATTTTACCAGGATTGTGCATGAACTGTTTCTATAACTCTTTGATCAGCGCTATGGCATGTGTTGGCGCATTATAAATATGTGGGCAGGGCTGCATCTTTGATTTCTCACATGATTGTATATTGTGTTTTTTTTTTTTTTTTAAATATTGTATCCTCTTGTAACAATGCAATGCTTTGTGGACCCAGGACATACTTGAAAACGAGAGAAATCTCAATGTATCCATCCTGGTAAAATATTTTATAAATAAATGCTTACCTACTTCTCTATGGCGGATATGATCTACTCCTTTGAAAGAACTGGGATTGGCTAAGACCTCACAGCCTGTTCATTGTTGAAGCCACTGCTATTGGTGTATGCCTTAGGGCTATGCTTCTAAGATAGATCTAGAGGTTGTTTGTTTAATGAATCCTCTATGAGGGGGTTAAAGTGGGTGGTATGTTCACTATGAAGTGTTCCTTTTCGACTCTCCGCATTAGTGGTGGTGAGGGGATTAATGGTCTACCTCTGACATAAAGCGGTTTAATCATCATATTAATTGCTCCTTTATTCCCATAGTGTTGTGCCATTTCAGTGCCAGAGGATGTGCGTTGTTAGTTCCTCTGACCTCTATCAGCAGTATAATAGACTGACTCCCTGTAAGATATCCACTGCATACCTTACCAGACCTCTCATTTTCCTATCTTTTTTTGACAAGTGTATCTTACCCTCCTCATTAGCTGACCCGGGAGGTAACAGATTGTGGCGACAGAACACGGTAGTTGTTTCTTCTGTCGCATAGTATAGATTCCAGCTCTGAGGGTTGTTGAGATCAGCAATTCTCTTACAGATCTGATGTTTGGAGGGATCTTGGTTCATAAAGGGTGATTTTATGAAAAGCTTATCAAAATTTATCCTAGCATTTGCTTCTGTTGTTCCCTGTCATCTTGCATGCACAGTGTAAGAATACCTACCAACAGAATAGCTGTTGTATCAACATTCTGCGCACCAGTACAGTTTGTGTTTTTTGTTGTGTGAATTGGGCAGCGGTGAGAAACAGGTTGTTTTTTTTTTTTTAAATCTGTATATACCATAATTTAGGAATAAATTACACATTCTACTATTCCCCTCTGTAACACGGTGTTAGGTACCTTGAAAAGCCTTAAAATATTCAGACTTAGGTGTTCAGAATGTTTCTATTCCAGTACATTTCCTGTTTTGTTAAATGTCTGTGTCCTTGATGACATTTCCTTCTTTCGAACATTCCCCCTGCCCCCACCCCTCCCCCACACCCCCCACACCCCAAATATATATTTTTGGAGTTTTACCAAATAAAAAAAAATATACAACACAATGGTCACCTCATACACTATAATACAAAAATACATGTTAAATAACAAAATTGTGGTCGCCAGAAAATGTTTAAATGCCTTATTGGTAGAGCAACACTCTCATAAATACTTCTTGTGCATCAGTAATGCATATTATTTTACAAATGCCTTTCCTTATGTACCAAACCAAATGGCAAACAATACAAGCCATCATCAGTTCCATGTTACCAAAAAAATATATAATTTAACGGAGTAGAACATATGCTTGTTAACCGGATGTCATATAATGTGTAATGCAGAGCGTGAGGACATCCAGCGTCAGATAACGGACCAAAGGTCCTTTCAAACCAGGAAGACCTTTTTTTATTTATTTTTTATTTTTTTCACTTTCACTTTGTTCCGGCTGTTTTTGAATTCTTACATGCTCTAAATAAACTTATTGTATGGTAGATATGCATTAAATATTATTCTTCTTATGAAGAAATATATGGTTCAGTTTCTGCAATTAAAGTTTTAAGGGATCCTATAGTGCCAGGAAAACACAGCCATTTTCCTGGCACTATAGTGTTAATAGGTGTGTCTCGTTCCCCTTCTGCCGTGGGGCTGAAGGGGTTAAAACCCTTTAAGCCACTTAACTGAATCCAGTGCCAATGTACCTTGGCGCTGGGTTTGGCTCCGCCCATGCTCCTCTCCTGCCGACGTCAGCCGGTGGGGAGTTCTAATGCTCATGGGCGGCAATGGCCGCACGCGCATTAGACCTCCCCATAGGAAAGCATTATTCAATGCTTTCAATTATTCAGTGCTTTCCTATGGGAAAAAAAACTGCTGCTGGAGGTCCGTGAAGACATCTAGCGTTGGATAACGGACCAAAAGACAGCCACTGGGGGCAGACTTAGAGCTGCTCTGGAACGGCAATGTTTTAGATTGCTGCACTAAGTGCAAAAGGGTCACAGAACCTAGACCATTTCAGTTAGCTGAAGTGGTCAGGGTGCCTACTGTGTTCCTTTAATGATATAATTCCTATTAGCGTATTACTGGTGTGTGTTTTTATTTCACGTGAGATAGATTGCACGTCTGTCAGACATGCAGTAAAATGTAAGTTCAATATGTGTTCTTTTGTGTGATGAATTATGTTCCACAATCTGGAAGACAAACAGATGAATCTTGCTTAAGGGAACACTAGCGTGTCAGGAACACAAATATTCCTTGCGCTATAGTCCTGGAATGCAGGATTATGGTTTACTCACACCTTACCAGTTTCACCCTGCCTGGCCCCACCTTTGTGGCTGAGATCATCTGTCACAATCTCAGCCAATCTGGTGCTTTCATGTAGGAAAGCATTGGAAGGCTATTTTGCAAAATGCTGAGCTGTGCCAATCAGCATTTCGTCGTAGAGATGCAGCTTGATATCAGTACCTCTGTAGACATTTGCATAGTCCTGATCATGCATTTTGTAGCGTTTCCAATAACAGATTTTCAACAGTTACATATTTGATTTGTTTTTTTCTTTCCCTTGTTATCCACAGGGAGATTTCAGCAGAGACTGAACGGGAATCCCAGCAGCTCCAAAACTATTGGTCGGATGTTCGGTACATGATTCGCTGCATATACCGTCAAGCCGGTACACCTTTGGCAGATGACCAGGACCAATCTCTAGTGCCAGAAAAGGATGGAATGAAAGATTTAGTTGATAGGTACTTTGCCAAAGTTCTTTTTATGTGGTTTTCTTTCTTTTGTAGCTTTTATTTGCTGATGCAACTAATATCAGAGTGTGCTTGAGTGAGTGTATTTTGACTACAGTATTAACCACGCCACTGTTACCAACTTGCTGAATGTTTTACCATTTCATTGTTTTCCTTTCTTACTCTTCTTACAATTCTCCAGGTTTATTTCTCTCCCCCCCTCCCCCCCAATCTCTCTGCCTGCTTGTGTTTGTGTGTGTATTTTTTTGAATGTGTATTTATGTAAACATTTATAGAGTGGGAGATATATACATTTTATGCCCGTGTAGGTTGTGTGAAAGAGATCCTTACCAGCTGTATCAACGCTTGGAGCAGCAGGCGCGGGAGTATGTACTGGAAATGAAAGTTCGCCTGCTCAAGCATTTATCCCTGGGTTTTAAGGTGACCTCCAGTATACAGGGTCCTCCGCAAGCCCATCAGTTCATCTCCTTGCTGCTTGAAGAATACAGTGCTCTATGCCAAGCAGCATGCACAATTGGCACTTTTCTCATCACCCTGGTAGGAATATGTATTTCCTTCTTAATTTGCGTTTTATTGCATTCTATTTATTACTTTTTTTTGGCGGGGCAGTGATATCTTACTTGCAGTGGTTTATTGACTTCTTTTTTTGTTTTTGTTTATTTTTGTAAATTGTAGGAAAATGAACATTTAAAGAAATTCCAGGTCACTTGGGAATTGCACAACAAGCACCTGTTTGAGAATCTGGTATTTTCTGAACCGCTGCTACAGAACAGTTTGCCAGCCCTGGTTTCACAGTTAAGGTAAGGCAAGGGGGAGGCCGGTCAGCATTGTATTTTAATGGGAAGAACCCCTTTTTTGAGTTTTGAGTATTGTAACACATTCTGCATCTTGGCTGAGCTTTTGGTTTTCTTCAATCTCTCATGGATATCGTAATTAAATAATCTAAATGTGACTGCCAGCCACAAAATGTGTGGACTACGATTCCTTTGATGCCAAGTATCTCCCAAAAATCTTTTATTCCTAAATTACGCAGTTTATCCATGAACTGCAATACAGGTTTCTATGTCTTTTGCGTTGCCTTCTAATTCACTGCATTTGATTTTTCTTACTTAAAGGAACATTTCAAAAACATGAAGTGCATGTGAAGAATGTGTCCTCTAATTTAAAATAAAATTGCAGATTTCACTAGAAAGTGGCACTTTTCTAATTAAATCTTGATAAATGAGACAACTGGTCCTGTTACTTCCTATTAACTCAAGAGGCAGCAATTTCCCAGAGCACCTACCTTGCAAAGTCTTCTCATTGAGCTGCATTGGGAAGTCTGTGATTGAACAGCGACAAAGTCTTGGCGAGGTTAGAAAGGGAGGACTTGTAAAGGCTGCAGGCAAGAAATCTGTTTTAAAAAGCTGTTTTTAGCTATACCCACAATGTAAAAAAACGCATAAACGCATGTTTTCAAATTGGTTATAGTGATTTGTTTTATTTTTAATTTTTTGGGTATTTGGGCAGTGAAGTGTTCATTTAAGCCTGTTTCCACCTAAGACTGTTAATGATGGGTATTGTGCTTCTTTTACTTTTATGAGCGTGATTGGTATCGTATTCGCTTGATGATGTCAGTTAAATATTAAACTTAGTTGAGCATGAGGATTTCTCACTTCTTGTTTCTCTTTATTGTGGCTTTATCGTGTTTGTTTTATATGTCCATAGTACAGCATTGCAATGTATGTTGGTGCTCTGTAAAAAGATATACTGTCAGAGTTGCAAGCATGCGGCCACCTTATTCTTTACCTTCCTGTTTCTTGGCATTCATGAATGCAGAACAGCTATATGAACAATCACGAGATGGTGCAAGGAATCTGTTTGGTACATCCTTTCAAGCCAAAGAGAGATAAGTGCACAGTGCACTTTAAAGGAACACTATAGGGTCATGAACACAAACGTGTATTCCTCACCCTATTGTGTAAAATATACTATCTAGCCCCCCTAATTATAGTAAAATCTTAACTTATTTCAAGCGATGTGCGGGTCTGCCGGTGCTGACTCCGCCTCCTTGCTGCCCACTGTGTAGCATTAACCCATGGAAGCACCTCTATTGGCTGTCTGAAGGGGTGTTCCTTGGCTGCCTTTTTTACCATTTTAGTCTGGTAGTTCTGGTGACTATAGTGTCCGTCTAATATTAGTATTTATATAGCAGCAGCATACTCCACAGCATTTTACATTTATAAAATGGGATTATTTGACAAGTAATTAACATACAGCGTGTAACAGACAAGAGGTAAAGAAAGCCCTGCTCAAACGAGCAAACAATCTATGAAGAATAATAGTAACTGCTGATAGAATAGTTTGCACCTTTATAGTATTAACACGCGGACTTTCAGTCTACTTTCTTTGTGTCTACAAATGCTGCTTTTGTGACTGTTTCTAATTGTGAATAAACAAAATATATATTTATATTTATGTTGGAAGATCTGATGCTTCCCACCTGCATATTAAGAGTGAGTCAAGATAAGATTCTATCCTTTGTTCTGTTTAGCGTTATTTTTCTGACTAGTTACACTTTAACACTTATCCATTTCTTTAACTCCTTATCTATATGATTCATTTTTCCAAGTGGGGAGATACTGATATGCTAGGAGGGTTAGCCTATTACTGGTGCATGGTCTGAGACTTCCTGATTGAAGACTGGGACCGTCAGAGGAAGTGAAGTGGTAGTGATTGGATGGATAGCTGTTTAGATCAAGTACCTCTCTAAGTTTGTACAGTTGTGTTTTTTGTTTTTTTTCATCCATTACATTATCTGTGCAGCTTGATAGTTAGAGAGGTTTTCATGGTATAATTTATAACATAACTGTGGTTTTTTACAATGTAGAGATTTTCTCTTGCTTTCATGCTGAGTTCTGTAGACAGAAGTTTGTTGGGAAATGATCTCCTGAAGAATTTAATGCCGCTGCAAATGTCACTGCAGGGAGAGGTTATTAGCCTTTTCAATCAGGTTATAAATATCTTTACAAAACAATGCAAGATCTTTACAGATGAAACGGGTTTTAATCGCCATATGAACAAACAAAGCAAGATATATATATATATATATATATATATATATTTTCTGTGGAATTCACAACAAAACTACATTTCTGTTAGTGGAACGTATACTAATATTTTAATCCGTATTTATGTCACCAGATTGTTTGAAAAATAAGTGACTAAAGTGTTTCAATTGCCTTGTAGGCTTGGAACGGCATCCCATGACTCCTATAGTGAAGATATGTACAGTACCTTGCTTCAAAGGTATCATCAACTTGAACAGGAAATGGGGCAAATTTCTGAAGAATGGTTGGAATGTCAAAAGAGAATTGATAATTATGTAGATGAGCAGGTAAGTGACAAAAAAACCCTTTGTGCTAATAATGACTGATCAATACTGTCCTCTATAATGAGCAGAATGCCAAAAATGTGCCCTCAAAGCAGGTTTGTGGTTTTCCACCATGGCCATATTTTTTTGTAACATGATTAAATATTTTTGTTTATATATAAGCCTTTCAGGTTATTTTTGTTAATTTGATATCTCTCCCCCTCCCCACTCCATTTTTTATTTTTTTTGGTTTGTTTTTAAACATTATTTCTATTGCATTGCTGAGACTACTTCCTCACTAAACCTCTTTGGTTGATTCACAGCTTATCTTGCCCTAGGTACTTTGTCAGGTACATTTGTTGGGTAGGTCCTTTTGATATGATTTAGTGGTTTGCCAGCCCAACATGGGGAAGAGAGACCTAAAAAGAAAATGTCAACCTAGACACGATCCAGCATGTATATACAGAAACACAGATGCCTGTTTCAGTTCAGCTTGTTTCCTATAAGTTATGTTGATCTGTTTACCAAGTGGAGTTTGTGGGATTTGCTGGTAGTCTTTGTAACAAACTACAGTTATGTGTGCTGCAGTTTGGTTGAATGAGACCCTTCATTCATACGCTGTGTAAGCACCGGGATACAGCAAGGGGCTTCATTGCACATGCTTAAATTATAACCAGGAGCTGGCAATTTCCAAAAAGGTATACAGACAGTTGAATATTATTCATTTATATTGTGTAACCTATTTTGTAGATCATTAAATGTTTATAATTAACGTACAATTAAGATGTGCACATAAAACTAATTTTCTGTTAAGAAGAGGTGGAAAACCAAAACCAGATTGGCAATTTAACAAGCCCTTTACACTGTGGCATGTTTGCACCTTGGGTTACAGGCTAATAATTCCCTTCTAGGTGAAATCATTACCTCTCTTCTGTTTAAAGTTACAGTAATGGTGGAAAACGTTACCTTGAATGGTAAAGGGGGATGTTGAAAATAAGGAAGAAAGGAAAAAGCATGTTTATTTTGGTTTACACTTCATTTTAGATGGCATTGAAAACCAAACAAAGAATGCTAAAAGAAGATTGGGAGTTCTTTAAGCAAAGGCGGTTTATTGAAGAACAAGTAAGGCCGTAACCTGTTTAATTTGCAGCGCTCTTAGATTTGGCTTTTATCAAGTAAAATTCACTCTGAAATCAGTTCTGTTGGATAATTGACAGGGAGACGGCTATTTGTATTCACTGCTTGGTTTGCTGGCGTGTGGGCTTCGGCATGCTTCTATTTGCTTCTGTCACTAACCACAACCACTGCGCTAGTGGTGATAATTACAGGCAGGACATCTGCCTATCAAATTATGCCTGGACTGGTCACTTGATTCTGGTCATGTTTGCTGTGAATGAACTTATTTAATGCAGTTTTCAACGGCTAACTTCCTGTCTACAATCTTTCTAAGCACTGCGTTTCTTCAGGGTCTGTCTGTTTCCTTAGAACATGATCCAATCTTTAAGTGTAAAATGCACAGCTAATGTGATGCCTTTCGGAGTATGCGACAGGGACTCTGATCCTGCAGCTACTTTGGTTCCTAAGCGACCTTGTAGTTTTTGTGAATCAAGTTTCACATTAATCACAACAAGCAAAAAAGGACGTGCCTTCCTAGACACTATGTAGTCCTATCTTTACAGACATAGCATATATACACATAAACCTAATTCAGAATAAAGGATGCCTGTTTCAGTTCAGCTTTTTTTCCCCAGCTGAACATTTTTTCTTTAATTTTATTAAACTAATAATTAAAATTATTTTCATCTAACCTGTCATGCCATAGGTAATTAAACTATATATCTATAACACTCGCCTCAACCTTTGCTTTTGAGTTCTCTCCTGATTTTCATGGCCACTCTGGATATGTCCAGATGCATTCTGGAAAATGAATTCCAAGCAGATAAGCTGGGTAATCAACATATATGCTTTTAAAGGTCTATGTGGTACTTGGAGTAATCCTTTAAATGTGGGAATGTTTATACTATTACATGAAAATACTGTCATATGTTCAGGGCACAAAATTTCCACCTGCTCACTAGCCATTGGCTAGTTAAAATTCACCACGGGCGGGTAGGAACTCACCAACCGGTCTTGCAGTGGTGCCAACAGGGCTTGCAGTGGTGAGTAACTTTATAGCGTAGGACTTGAAATTTTGAGGCCTGATCTATTCTTTCTTTGGCATCTAGATAAGTTTTGTTCAAGCATCACGATAAGTCTCAACCACAGGTTTGGCTTTTTTTTCTGTATATATTTTTTTTTATTTGTTTAAATTTAACATATAAGTACCAAGTTATACTTGGCTGCTTAATGTAAGTTTTGGTTTCTATGTTGACCAGTCTACCAAATGGGTCAGTGCTATTTTTCCTACATATATAGTTTATTTAATATGAATGAAGTGTTAGACCATTCCATACCAATTTAGCTTTTGTTTTTGTTTTGTTCATTTGCTGACATAGTAATGCATACTGAAAGAACAAACATTAAAAATATCATTGATTTTTGTTGTGATCTTCTCTGTACATACCAATGTTTATCTGTGACTTACAGTCAATGTGAGTGACATACAGAAATGGGCACCCCTCCATCATGATACAATAAAATGGCTTTTTACATTTTTTTTTCCCCCCCTTCTAAATTGGTAGCGGTATTTAAGAATGTGTCACAGTCACTGTGACAGGCATTATCTTCCCCACTAAGTAATACAGTAACAAATGTATTAACTTTAACTTTTTTCCTTTAATAAGAGGGGGGGGGGAGGGGGTGTTAATTGAGGGGAAACTCTCTGCAGTGTCCATACATAACAAAATGTCTTTGTCCATTATGGTCATTCTAAATGACACAAAAATGAGGATACCCCTGCAGCGATTTCAGTTTGTGAGTAGTTTAACAACTTAACTGGGTACTGCCTGAATGGGGTGGGGGGGATACCCTGCCTGCACCCAGAGTAGAGTCTCCCCCAAACTCCAACAGAAGGTTGCACTGGGATGGTGAGGGAGATCGTGCCTCTAAATTAATACATATATTTATAAAAATATCCATCTCCCTCTCTCCCTCATTCTTTATGAAAAATATGGTAATTTTACTTATATTTGAGGCCTATAATATATATTTTATAAATTGCGTGGGCTGTTACATTTGTTTAATCTGCGTAAATGTACAGTTTTCTTTTGAATGCAGTTTAATATTTACATGTTTCTCTGAAATATTAATCTGTTGGCAGTTTTTCAGGTACCACACTCATTATTTGTTTTAAGCTATTTTTGTACAATTTGATAAGTCAGGATTATTTAGTGCCTTTGCTGTGAACTAGTTTATTCGTAAATGTCTTCTGCATTTGCCTGTTTATTGCTAGATAGTCTAACTGGCCTAAGGTGGGCATTCATAGGGGTGCAGGGTTTTATTTCCTGTGAGAAACTTGCATTTTTGTCAAACCACTCAGACATAAACAGCGGTATATCTGTCAAAGACTGTGTGACTCATAGCCAAAACAATAAGCTGTAGTGTTTATGGTGCTTAGAGTGACCCTTTCAAGTTCTACGATCTTCCCCTTCTAATGGAATTAAATTTGCTCAATTTTGCAAAGTGATTACAATGTTAATTTTCTAATCCTGTTAAGAGGATCCTGAAACAATGCAGATTTGAGGATCTTTGTTGGAACACAGGTGAGAATAGTCAGTTTCTACAGATACATTGAAATAAAATGTCTCTTGTTTCACTGCAAGCCCTGCATTTACGATCTACCAACAAGTTACACTGCTTTTTCTTAGCTTTGAGTTAAAATCCCCAGTGCAGTGATTTGTTATGGTGCAATTCACCGGATTCTGCATCTGTTCATTTTTAATGTTTTTTTTCGTGATTGAATGGTAATCTTGCATTTTCATTTTGTTTTCTTGTAGTTAAATAATAAGAAAACATTGACTGGGGAAAACAACTTTACTGACAAAATGAGGCATATGTTATCAACCCGAATGTGTATGTCAGACTGTCCAAACTGTAACTATAGAAGAAGGTGAGCTTGTCCTATAAAACGTTTTAAAAAGATGCTTTATTGCTAACTAGCTATATATTTTTTTGTAATGGTTTGAAGATACAAACAAGGTGCTGACATCCCTGTTATTGTATAAATAGAAAACATTAAATGAATGCTCAGTATGCCAGCATCTTAACTGGAAACATTGTATTCAAAACTCTTGCAGTATCTTCCTTGCTGTACTTGACATTGGCCACAACATCTGTGGATCTGTGATGGCCACTATTATAACATTTTGGTAAATTGCCAAGTTAGCACTGGCACTAATCTGTTAAAACTGCTGAGAAGCGCATGTACTAATGTACATGCGCTTCTCAGCAGTCTTAACAGATTAGTGCCAGTGCTAACTTGGCAAGTATTTCCAGCTCTCTCTGCCCTGCTTTTCCTTGTAACTCTCTTATCGTTAATAGTATCTCTATACATAGTGCACCAGCGCAGCCCTGCGCCTTTAAACGTAACACACAACAATGGATATAAGGTTACATGATAGTACTGTCCCAAGCACTGTGTACTGAATCAGAAGGCACAGCGGTGAGAAACATCTTATTAATCATTGATATGGAAAGTACTGGAAAATTCATACACAACCGAAGGGAAACGTCTAATAGTTTCTTACTTGAACAGTCTGTATTTCATTTTCTCCTTTTGCATGAATGATATTTTGCTCTTGTGATGAGGGTTACTCTGAGATGGGTAATTAAGAGGTGAACATGCATGCTTTCAAAGTTTTACGAACACAAGCTTGCAGATTTTCTACCCATAGGCTAGTGAGGGGTTGACTATTTTAAATGCATTTTTTGGTGTTATCTGCGTAATCCATCAAAAAGGGCATAAGAAACCCACTATGGTGTTTCTCTGTATGTTTAGAAGATAAAAAAAAACAAAAGACTCCATACACGAATTCTTGAGCTATTTTGGTGACCTTGCACATTTTTCATTGTAGATGTACTTGCGATGACTGCAGCCTCTCTCACATCCTTACTTGTGGTATTATGGACACACCAATCACAGATGATATCCACTTAAATCAGTTACCACTACAAGTTGAATCCACTCCAGATTATCTGTCAGAGATACACCCTCCTAGTATCTCTTCGGCCAGTTCAGGGTCCGCTTCCAGTTCACCCATCACAATCCAGCAGCACCCCAGACTTATCCTTGCAGACAATGGCTCTGCACCCACGTTGTGAGTACCTTGTATTGAGTGATCATTTGAATAAACATTGATCTATGTATAATGTACTGAAGCAAAACAACTACATATATCTACTATCTTGATGTTATCTACCATCTTAAATAATGCTTCTCAATGCATTATTTCCCCCCCTCTCCTTTTCTCTTATATTACCAGTTGGTCAGTGGGACTTAAAAATGGTCCCACTGATGCAATACCCCTCCGACAGCAGCCAGGAATGGTGGATTCCCCTATGCATTTCTTGCAGTGTTCTCGGTCAAACCTGGACCATTGGTAATGCCTTAGGGAATGTTTGTGGTTAAAGAACATTCGCAACGCAACAGTTATCCACAAGCAATGTGAAATGCAACATGTTCTAACAGGGTTATGCTTAATGCACTGTGCTGGGGAAGTTACAAGCAAATGTATAGTTTAAACTATATGCATCAAAAAAGTAAATGAAGGGCACTTTCGTGCATACAGTTGCCTAAATGATGCATGTGGCAGCTTGCAGTGTATCTTATTTCTGCATGCCGCCTCACTTAGACTTAGGTAGGTGCACACACTGCCACCTGTAGCAGTTTAGAGATCTGGATTACTAAACTTGTAGGGTTATCCACTAGTGAGAATTGTCTGTGATTCAAACTCTGTCCAAAGAGAATTCAAACATTTGTTATTATTACTGGTATTTATATAATAGACCAACTGGAATAATGGGCGGCTTTGTGAATTTTTCCAGTTCAGGTATTTTTGCCTTAAATTTGTGAATTTTTCCAGTTCAGGTATTTTTGCCTTAAATTAGAAATTTAGCTTGAATTCCAAACAATTCTCATTTTAGTAAATATCCCTCCCTGAACTTGTCCAAGTTTCCCTTTCCCACTGCTTAGCGGGTTTGCAGGCATATACCACTCACACCTGGAGGAAACCCTCCTTGTCAAAGAGTTTGATTCTGGTCTCTGGACACTAATCCCATCATGCGGTCATGTGATTGGTAATTTGTCCTCGAAGTGCTGTTCCAATAATCAGGTTCATTTGATCAGTTCTTTAAATAGATATATGTGGCTATGAGTTTTTTCATAGCCTATGTTGCTATTTATTGAGCTAGGCTGTGATTTAGTGTTGGGAAAGCTCAGTTGTGCGTGCACACACATTAGGGACAATACGGACGCTGGCAAAACAGAACTAACATGGTTATTGCCTAAAATGGGGGTAGGCAAATTTGGCATTCCAGATGTTACGGACGATGTTTCCCATAATGCTGGCAAGGCAGCAGGGGAGATGTAGTTCACAACTACTTGAGTGCCAAAAAATGAGAATTGAAAGTGAATTTCAAATTTAAGGTAAAAATAGCAAAATGAGAAATTCACAGCTATGCTTTTAGGTCTGCACTTGAATTAACTTTGAGTTCTCACTTCAATAAATAACGATGCAAATTATCTGGGCTGTTTTTATAGTGTCAGTATAAATTACAAATCACTGCTGCAATAAGCCACTCTCTCCGAAATGAGTGGGCTCAGGGTGATCCTAGCGCCATGCACATTTCAGTAATGCAAAGTGCTTATGGTGCTTAGATTGACCCTTTGAAGGAAATTAATTTAATTCGTTTTGGAAGTTTCACTTATGACATTGTACACCTAACTGCTTTTGTCTTCCTTTCTCAAATCCATCTTGTAAAATGATTTTGTAACCATATATTTACTTTTTTTTTTTTTTTGCCAGTGGTAGTGATGACGAGGATGTTGCCCCTTTATCAGCAAAATTTGCTGATATTTACCCGTTAAATAATTATAATGATGCAGAAGTTGTAGCCAACATGAATGGAATTCACAGTGAACTCAACGGTGGTGGGGAGAACATGGCTTTGAAAGATGAGGTACTGTCTTTTTCATATTGCTCCTCAATTCCCCATTCTAGTCCCCATGTCTGCAATAATATATTCCTGGCCCTCACTTTTCAGTCTCCTCCGGTGAGTAGCACCAGCAGTAGCTCCTCAGAGGCCGATGATGATGATGAAGAAGCTGATGGGGAAAGTGGAGGCGAGCAGCACAATCTCCCAAAAGAAGATATGCACTTAGGAAAGAGGTCACCTCGAAAGGAGGTTGGGAAAATGGACAGTCCGCCTCCATCTTACCTTAGTCCTCAGGTAAAATGTTTCAACACACACTTCATTTTCCCATCAGACATCCCCTAATATTTACTTTCGTATTGGGGAATAGTAATATTTAATAAGTACATTTTGCTAGGAATTTAATATATAATTTGCTTCTTGCCTTTGCTAACAAATGTGTGGAATCCATGTTTATATAGAAAATATAGTATGGCTTGGGTATAAAGCACCTTGTAATGTCATGCAGTGTGGGTGATGGTCATTCAGCGGCATCTTAAAGGAACACAATCGGGTCAGGAACACAAACACGTATTCCTGACCCTATAGTGTTAAACCCACCATTTAGGTGGCTTGTCCCAACCTCAGCCCCTTTAAAAATAAATAAAACTCATCCCTTTTCCAGGGCCGCATGGGTCTGCCTGCGCTGGCCCTGCCCCGATCCACTACCTTGATATCAGAATTGCAGATTTTTAGCCAATCCAATTCTTTTCCATATTTTTATTTCCCCCATAGGGAAAGCATTGGATTGGCTGAAATCAGCAAGGAGGTGGGATGGGGGCATGACCAAACGCCGTTTTGGCCAATCCGCACTTCATAGAGCTGCATTGAATCAATGCATCTCTATGAGAATTCAGCGTCCCCATGCAGTGTGTGCAGCACTGCCCTAGGAAGCACCTCCTGTGGCCATCTGTGGAGTGGCCACATGGAGGTGTCCCTAGGGGCAATGTAAACAGTGCATTTTATCTGAAAAGGCATTGTTTGCATGAAAATGCCTGAAGACAATGATTTCACTCACCAGAACTACTACATTAAGCTGTAGTTGTTCTGGTGACTATAGTGTCCCTTTAAGTATAATAATGAGAGAAAACTTGACTGGCACTCAAAAAGTTGTGCTGAACGTCACTGAAAGAAAACATAGAGCAATCCTTAAAACATCTTTTCAAAAAGATCTTTTTAATACATTGCAGGGGGATTCCGTTCCCAGTTCATGTGAGTGTCATGTGTGTAAGCAAGAAGCCTCTGGTCTATCCCCATCAGCCCTTGTAGGAGGACGTCTACCTGCTGGACATCACTTTATAAACCCTGAGAAGCCAGCCCACCCAGCACTTCACCTATATCCTCATATTCATGGACATTTACCCTTACATACAATTCCCCACTTGCCTCGACCACTCATTCACCCTACGCTTTATGCAACGTCTCCGTTTGCACACAATAAGGTAAGACCGTTGCAAACTAAGCAAGCTGGTTAATTAGTATCACGTGGGCTGTTTTTACGTCAATGTGCTCAGGCTTGTAGGTGACTGCTTTAGTGAAAGACTTATTTCTAGTTAGACTTTGTAGAGACTTAGGTTAAGGTGTCTACCAAAGATTCTCTATCGAATAGTCACAATGATGAACTGTAATGCTTATGGTGTGACCTTTTAGAGTGACATTTAAGTTTTACCAGCTTCCCCTTCTGCTGGAATTAAATTTGCAAAGCAATTACTATGTTAACTTTCTAATCCTGTTAAGATTATTTTAAGAGAGATTTGGAGATCTTTGTATAAAGTCACATAATTGTCAGTTTCTACATGTTCATTATGATAATTTAAAGGTCTTTTGTTTCACTACCAACAATTTACAATGCTTTTTTAAGCTTGGAGTCGTTTACATTGTCTTTAAATTAAACTAGCCATGCCTTGCCTCGATTGTTGTTGTTTAAATTGGGCTTTGGCATTCTAATATTATGATTATAATGTGAGGCCTTGTTGTTCATTATGGAATTAGGTATTGAGTGTGTGTGTGTATGTATGTATGTATGTATGTATGTATGTATGTATATATATATATATATGTATGTATATATATATATGTATATATATATATATATGTATATATATATATATATATGTATATATATATATATATATATATTATACACACACACATTTTTTTTAATTTTTTTTTTAAAATATAGATTTATTTTCCCCCATTCGAAAACCTAACCATTTTGTTTTTTTTCTTGAACTCCAATTTTATACTTTTAGGCCTTGCCACAAACAACTGTTCAAAACCACACAAACAAGCATCAAGTATTTAATGCTTCTTTGCAAGACCACATGTATCCAAGTTGCTTTGGGAATTCTCCAGAATGGAACCGGTCGAAGTTTATAAGTCTCTGGGGTTCAGAAATGATGAATGACAAGAACTGGAATCCAGCTACGTTTTTACCAGACCCGCTTGCTGGTAAGGGAAGCATGGCAAGGACTACTCCAACCAAAAATCAGTGTCTTAATAAGAGCTTGTTTTTTTGTTTGGGGTGACCTTTTTTTAAAAAAAATTTATTATAGCATACGACACAGTTGCATGAACCCAAATTGATTTTTTTTTTTTTTTTTTTTACTTGATCTAATGTTTTAACAAAAGTGGCTTTAAGTACTTCACTATTGTTTATTGTAATTACAATATGAATATACACATCTCAAGAGATGTGGATTTGTTTTAAATCATAATTGAAATCACTAGTCGGTTTAAATTTTTTTTTTTTTTTTTATGTAAAGACTCATTCTTGCTTGTTATAATTTAGATATTTGCAACCAGATGAAGAGTTCGTATTTAAAATAACTTTTCAGATTAGTTTAGCTCTTGTCTCAGAACTGATTTTGTTATATACCTTTACAAATACATAGATATTGATGAAATTATTTGAAGATGAGCTATCACCAATATTATAGTTTTATCATCCATATTGGGAGAACAGTTTGAATTATTTTATTTAACTTACATGATTATGTATACAACATAATTTTATGTGCTTAAACGCCAATGATAACAATTATTTAAGTTCATTGGTTAAACAAAAGGTCTTTTAAATAGCAATTGTTTGCCATATTACCTTGGTTCTCACCAGGACGCCAAGCCTTCTCGGACTATGGAGATGCCCCATATGCCAATCCCGACAATCATTTATTGGCTGAGAGTGTTAGCTGAATGCTCTCAGCCACTGAATGACACATAGCCAAAGATTATGCACAATATTGATATTAATCAGACTAAAACTTGGTTTGAATTGGCTTATGACAGATTTGTTGATCTGCCACAATAAACAACTTGAGACATCACTGATCCGAGCTGGATGATGGGAGAATGACGCTGCTGGAGGTTGTCACCTTTTGACAGCAATATAAAATATCTCCAGAAGTTTTAGTTTGAAAAGCTGCAAGGACAGACTCTGTGCACCATGACCACTTTAAATCAGTGAAGTGGCCATGGTGTTTGGAGTAACCTGTTTTTGCACACAGTTATGCAGAATAACAATGGAATTAAGGTCTTTTTCTAAACTTTGTTTATTTTATTATATGTGCATGTTATCCCTACAGTAACAAGTTTAAAAAAAAAAAAAAAGAAAAAGTACAGAACTAATCCCCATTTCATTTTGAATAACGTTTGGACTATCCCGTATCTTAAATAAAAAAACTATCCTTAATATAATTTAATAAAATGCTTTTGAAAGAAAAATCTGGTTTTAATTCAACCTATTTCCCCTCTCCCACTCCCCCATTTATTTTTATTTGTCCTGATTTGTATGCTTGCTCAACTATAACTTCACATCTAAGCATTGTTTGCTACAGTGTTAAGGATATGGTAATTTGCATTCATTGGGCAGAGTACAGGTTTTCATGTTATTGAATTAGCATTTGTATATTACTTTGTATTGAATCCAGCATTTCACTCAGCGAAATTACTATGCACTATGTATTGAAAGGGTATGTAAACACCTTATGCTAATGATGGCCCTTTGTGATTGGTCCCTGTGGGTCTTTGCTTACGTCATATAACCCATGGTACACAGAGTAAGTTTTAAACTCACTCTGATTCTTGCTTGGTGTACCATATGCAGCAAACTAACCATGGGTGTAAATGAAGTTTATGTCTCTGTGTTTACCGTGGACAACTCATTGAATGTTGCTGTTTATCACACTTTAGGGGGTGATATTTTAGGGCCAGCGCTCCCTGAAATCAGACCTGAAGCACTTTCCACAGCACCTTGCAATGACCCAACACCGGCACCAGACGTAAAGGAGAAAAAAAACACTGCCAAAAAGAAATGTCTTTACAATTTCCAGGATGCCTTTATAGAAGCAAATAAGGTTGTTATGGCAACCTCATCTGCTACTTCCTCCGTTTCATGCACTGCTACCACAGTCCAGTCTAGCAGCAACCAGTTTAAAGTGTCATCGAAGAGGCCTTCTTCTATAGGCAAGTGATTTTGTTTATTTTTTTGGGTGCAGGGGGAGGTGATTTTGTTACTGGTCTGTAAGGGTCTTTAACATATATCTAAACATTTGCTGCACATATGTAACCACTAGTCCTTAAAATAGACCTTTTTAGCATCCTCTGTGGGTTAGTAAAAATGAACCCATACATTGAGCTAGTGAAATTGTCCACTAATGTGTAGGTAAAATGTGTCTGAAGTTTGCTGGTAATTCTCGGCTCTGTGATCATCTGCATTGCTTCCATAACACAAGTAAACTAGATCGTGAGATTGCATAATCTACATTTTGGGAGCTTGTGAAATAGAGCTATTCCCAATCTTTTTGTATACCTCTGTTTAATCTTTATGAAAAGCCAGCTTGGGCAGTGACATGTGAGTTTCATTTTATTAGATGCATATTCATTCTGCACTTACCAATGTTTTATGAAGACATCCCTAGAATTCTAATTACAATATATATTTTCATAGGGTTGGGAAGATATTTCCTGTAGCCCTTTTCCATTAGACGTTTTGATTCTCATTATTTGGGTCTCTCACCTTGCTAGTGGATTTTAATTTTTTTATCAGATGGGAGTTGCACCAATTGTATTTATTTGTGTGTGTGTGTGTGTGTGTGTGTGTGTGTGTATATATATTCACATAAATGTGAAGGTCATGGATTGTGTAAAGCAAGTATAATTAAACTCCTTTCTTTCACATTTGTAGCAAGTTTCTTTAGCGTAATGAATCCATGCGCACAGAGTCTGACTTTTCACTAGACGTTTCAGGACTGTGCATATAATTTGCCTTGTCTGACTCTATTTCCTTAGTGGGTGGTTTCGAACATTATACTTTATCTTCTCTTTAAGGTGAAGTATTTCACAATATCAAAGAGGACCACCGACATAATACTACGCCGATTGCACCAAGAAACAGTCCTACAAGCTTAACCACTCCTCCCTCGCTGTCTCCTGGTTCACACTCTTCAGCTGCCACTCCCCACCTCTCAAATATTGCTGCTCAGCCGTTCCCCAAAACAGCTGCCACCGCTCCAGGGTTCGTCGATCCACACTTAGGTTTTTGTCCATCTACAGCTGCACCTCCTTCGTCTACGACAGACAGCTCACTAAGTGCTCCTCCTAGCGTCTGCAGGTAAGTGAACTAAGCATATTGAATAATCCAGCAGATGACTTGTTGCAAATTACTTGTAGAAACAGCCTGTGATAGTGATGTTTTTTTTTCTTTCCCTCTCCTATAAACCTGCCCAATGCTAAATAAGTGTGTGAAATAAGTTTACTTAAACACTGAACTTGTTACTTATTCATACTGCAAGTGCGCCATTTTTATGTGTATGCATATTACATGGCTTTAACGTGCGTATCGCAATGCCCCATTGAGAGTTTATAGGCCTTATAATGTATTCAGGCTTTCTAATTTTGTGTAAATGTAGGAGACGCACAACTTCGAAAACTAAATGCATCTCAAATGTGATCAAAATAGAAGTTCAGCAGCACTGATAATTCCACAGTATCCACATCTCTCTCAAAGTCCTTTAGTTCCAATAAACTGCGGTTTATGATTCACTCCATGACATTTCTCTTTCTTGATGTAAGGCAATGTTTTGCTCTTCTCCTCCAAATGCTGAATGCCGAGCATCACTTGGCTTGGGAGGGTTTGTTTAATAAGTTTAGCTATAGTTTTAAACACATAATAATGAAACTGAAGCTTTTCTGTCGTTATCTTTTCAAATGCTAATGGTGAACAAAACTAATCCCATCAACTTTTTGTCTGGTGGGATATGTAATTGTTTACCTATTTCCACTTGTCAGTGGATAAACATGGTGGAACTTAGGTACAAGTGCTTTGCATTCTTTGCAGAAATTATGCAGGTTTGTTAATTAGTATAATAAACAGATTTACTGTGTGTATGTATGTATACACACACACATTTTGGAAGATGCATCATGAGTTTACACGGATATTTAAAATGTGCCTAAATGTTTCAGTGATCCAGACTGTGAGGGACATCGATGTGAGAACAATGGCGCTTATGAACACCAGCAGTACGATGGGGAGGAGAGTCAGGATGAAGACAGCTGCTCAGAGCACAGCTCTAGTACATCCACCTCAACCAACCAAAAGGAGGGGAAATATTGCGATTGTTGTTACTGCGAGTTCTTTGGACACGGAGGGGTAAGGGTATGGTATTATATTTAGTATAATGTACATCCTAATGCACTGAAATCTGCTATAGGATAACCTTTAACAGTCCACAATTGATGGCCGTTTCTCTTTTGTTTCTTGAGGTTGTATCTCAAGCTATTAGGTTGCTTACAAATAAGGGTAACATCTGCATTAAATGGATCCTACTGAAGACATCACTTAAAAATTTTCTCTTTTTTGCTATGTTTTTTTTTTTTTACAGCCTCCATCTGCGCCAACTAGTAGAAATTACACAGAGATGAGAGAAAAACTGCGCCTAAGGTTAACAAAAAGAAAAGAAGAGCAGCCGAAAAAATCCGACCAGCTTTCTGAAAGGGACGGTGTTGTTGACCATCGGAAAGTAGAAGACCTCGTGCAGTTCATCAACAGTTCGGAGACCAAGCCAGTGAGCAGCTCCAGAGCAGCAAAACGGGCAAGGCACAAACAAAGAAAGGTAAGGACACTAAATATTCCATTAGAGAGGCTACTAGGGAAAACTATAGACACATATGTATAGATACAAGTTTTGTTTCACAGCAAATGGAACAAGAGCATACATAACCAAACACCTTGCTAGTATACATAGAAATTTCACTCCTCATGTCTGTATAGTTGTTTTTCTTTAACAATTATGGCCATTAAACATATAAAATTGATCCATCTGTCTTTAACCATTGATCCCATAGAGACATGTTAAACGTACCTAAATAGATCATTAGGTATTCACATTAGTAAGTCAGCCAGACCTTTTGTGCCTGTGTTGCTGGATCTTGAGCAGCATGGAAGAAGAACAAGATTGGCTCCTTGAGTCCAAAAATCAGTTCTTCCATGTGAGGTCAGATGTTTTCTACAGTATGAATTATAGAATGAGCCCATTACTATTTATTTCTGCATAACTTTTCTATCGTAACGAAATATATGAAGATTTTTTTTGATCCATTATACAATTATAATTACCCATGTGCTACCCCATAGGATTATGGGGCGAGCCCAGCAATCAATATAAATGTTAGCCATGTGCTCGGCTCAGAGGGGAGCATGCAGGAAACCTGCACCAGCACGGCTGAGGAACGGACTGACAAAGCAGAAGCTGAGCCGGACGGAGAACGACCGGGAAAGCATCAGGTTAGCATCTGGGCCAGCAGTGTCTGGGAAAACATCTTTAGGTTTAAGGTACCAAACAGACCATACTGTAACACTCACACACACAACACACAAGTGCAGCATCATCTGTCCAAATGTTTTAGAGGAGTATCATGTACTTCAGTATGTTATCCTTTTTATGGTGTATGCAAACCTTTGAGGTCATGGGGTATTTTTATAGGGTTTCTGCTCTTTAGTCTGAGCTATTTTTTTAATTTTATTTTTATAGTAATTTTGACCTCAGGATTAAGATTGTGTGAGGCAACACTAGTTCACCACCAGGTTTGTATAAATACCAGTTTGTTTTGCAACAGTCGTATTCATTTTCATTCTTCAAGGATTGGAGACCAGGTGGTGTATTTTTACCCTCTTTCGTTTTGCTCTTTGGTATCTTTGTAGTGTTTCCTGTTTGTCTGAGACTAGGGTTTATATGATAGAAGGGGGAAAAAAAGGCCGGAATGGGAGTCTCCTTATAGTTGGAACTTCTTTCTGGTATTGATGGGTCAGCCTCCTGGTATTGATTACACTGTATTTGCTGAAGCAGCAGGAACTTTGCAAAATGTTTTTCCTTTCATTTTTTTAATGCTTTATCTTTTTTAATGCATACAAAATTAAGGTAAACTCCTTTGTATTGTGCAAAGTTCACTGCTGCTGGACTACATAGCAAAAACACAAAAATGTCTTTTTATATGTAGAATCTTAAACTTTTCAAATTTGAGTCTGCATTCAGGTTAAGTTACAATTTCTATACAGCTGCTGCGCGGTCACCTTACATGCAAACCTACCTTCTCCTTTGACGGGTAGCCAAGCAGACTCCTTCAGACTTTAACACTGCCACACATGGACATAGGTGAAGGGTTACATGTGCCATTTAAGGGTGGGATGTCTGTGATGAGGTTCTGATATGTCGACTGGGTATAGCAGTCCATTAAAAGTTAAGGTCTACAAGTAGTCTACGATAAAGAGTGAGAAGCCCTGCTTTACTTTAAAAATGAAGACTTCAAAATGTTATTTGGAATTCTGCAATAATGGTAATGCGAGCACTGTGCAATTTATAGCTCATCCTTTTTTGGGGGGCGGTCTTACCCCCTTTCCCCAGGATTTGATGCTGAATAGCAGTACAACATCCATAATCTTTGTGACCACAAGATGGCAGTGTCTTTTATTTACATTTGTCAGCAATTGTCATTCAGGTATAGGTAGTCAGTCTTACAGCACGTAAACCATGTTCCTGTGTGGTGCATCTTGTAGATACATTCCCTCTCTTCCATTTGTTTTGCATAATTTTTTAATGTGTTTTATGAACATATTCTGTTTTAAATGATCTATGAATTCCAGAAATTAAGAATTTCTAGTAGTTATCACATAACAGGAGAGTTACTTTTGATACGATATAAACAAGTTAATTGGCACACTTTACTAAAGTGTTGGGATTTCAAAGTGAATTTCAATAGTTGAGCCTAAGTAGAAAAGCATAAGGTATAGCTGACTTGGACATGTTTTCCAGTTCATCTTTAGAGACCTAAACCATGTTTTTTACTTTGTATTCTTGACAGTTCTCACTTTAATGGGTAATTCTGAAAGTTGTGTGCATTGTGGCTTTGTTGCTCTATATCAGTGTTTCCCTGACCAGTCCTCATGGCCCAGCAACAATCCAGGATTTATTTTTCTCTTTTTTTTGTTCCACTGGAGATACTGTCAAAACCTGGGACTAGTTTTGGAACCACTGCCCTAGACATTGTGCAAACCTTTTAGCTTATTTAAGAACTAAAGATAAAATGCCTAACTTGGGAATGTTATGCTGTAGGCTTTGAGGTAGTGATGGCCATTTAGAATTTTTGGCCAAGCCCAGTTATTACAGATCATATCAGTTTAGAAAGCACAGAAATATACTGCAACATTGAGACACGCAGGTGAGCTTTGTAGACTAGGACAAGTATAAGTGGATAAGGTCCCTGAGTGTTATACTCCAAACTGAAAGGGCATAACCCTAGTTAGAACCAGTATAGGAACCAGTATGTAAGGAGTAACATAAGAATGTAGAGCTAAATAAGGGAGAGGATACGGCAAAGTGTTCCAACAACAAAAATTAAAACAGATGAAAAGAAAAGAGGAAGCAAGGTATAATAGAATATACTATGTTAAACATCCCACGTATGTCAATACTAAATTCTTCCTCTTTTCACCTGTTTTAATTTTTGTTGTTGGAACACTTTGCCGTATCTTCTCCCTTATTTAGCTCTACATTCTTATGTTACTGCTTAAATACTGGTTCCTAGATAGAACCTCTCTTCCTTTTTGAGTTTTGTAGACTATCTTTCTGTACAAAAGGAAACTATATAGCAGGGATAGGCATCCTTTGGCACTCCAGATGTTGTGGACTACATCCCCCATAATGCTCTCACACCCATAATGCTGGCAAAGCATCATGGGAGGTGTAGTCCAAAACATCTGGAGTGCCGAAGGTTGCCTATGCCTGCTATATAGTTTGACTGGAAACATGTTTGTAGGTGTTTCCTGCTTTTTATGCAATTTTGTTTCAAATACAACAGTCGAGTAAACATTTTATTCAAGTGAGATTGTTTAGCATCTCTTTAATTATCTAGAAGTGTTCCCACGAAACAAAACCAAGGACAACCATTTTTATACTGTAGTCCACATAAGCATTTTGTCCTAAATTGTTCTTTTATTAAATACACTATTTGCACTTCCACTTTGTTGCCCTTTCTTTGTTGCCAAGGAGAAATAAATGAAGCTGCAACTCCTGATAAATATCAATATGGATTTATTGCATCAGAGTGTGGACTTGGATCTCTCGCTGTCTGGCTGCATTTACTTTTCCTTTGTTACGTTTTAAAGATTGTTTTAAATGACATAAAAAAAATTATTCCATATCACTAGGCAGGTGATTTGACATTTTGGCAGATAGATTCCATTACAGTGACCAGCCCTTTAGAGTTCAAAGTAGCATTTGTCCTGAATTTGCATACTACTCAGACTTTTCTGACGGCATGCATTCAAGTTTTAAATCCAGTCAGTATCATCAGATCAGATCCGGTGAGATTGTGCTACTAACTGATTTTCTGTGCACAATACATTGACAATTGCCCTGAGTTGCCAAACTCTAAAATACTGCCAACAATTATAATTGGAGCTCTTAAATTAAGAACTTCCTAAACCGTTGGCAAAAACTAATTTAGTCAATAAAACTTGCTAAAAAAGCAAAGTTTATGGGAATACTAATCTGTGGTAGATGCAAATTACATGTCAAGTTATTTCCATATCAAACAATGTGTTTAAATGACTGTTTTCTTTAATAGCTTTTCTGTCATCACTTGGCTTAGGTTTGTACACATTTCTGAATTTTTGACCCCTCTATGTACACATTCCAACACTGGAATCCCAGAAAACAGGTACAGGAAGGACGTTTTGGTCTTTCTACAACATTATTTCCTTAGCAGGATGGATGAAACTAAATCTGTCAACTTTTTTGTCTCAATGTGTAACTTTTTAGTGTCTTTGTTTTGCCCTGGTTTCTACGAAGTCATATTTTCAGTTTCATTTATCTAATTTTAAATGTGTAAGCACTCACCATACACTCAGCACATTTATACAGTGTGTCAACAGAATTTCAAATTGGGTTTAAAAAAGTGAAGTTTTTTGCGTAGATACATAATGTCATGTCTCTCATGTCGAGTTACAAAACTGTATTTGTCTTGTGCAGCTAGAGGAAAAGGCCCGACAGGAAGCGGAAGCCAGAGAGAGCGAAGAGCTCCAAATGCTGGAAGAGCAGAGGCAAAGGGAAGAAGAGGAGAGACTACAGCAAGAGATACTGCGTCACCAGGAGTGCCAGGCTCACAAGAAAAAGAGAAGGGAGAGATCCAGCAGAGACTCACATAAGATTGAACGATTGACTTGCAATTCTATTTCCAATAAGGAATCTGCACATAACTCCTCCGAGGTGATACCTAATGGAACTTTAGACCCATCGGAGATAAAGGATACGTTACCTGCCCAGTTTCTTGGGAGACAGTGTCATAAAATAGAGCCGTTACTAGAGGCCATCAACAAGCCACCATACTCTGAAATCATGAGAGACTTAAAGCTTGAAAAAGAGATGAAGATGAAGCAGCAAGAACTCTCTCTGCTTTTAGACTTAGTCCATCACAAGGAAAATGGTGTCAAACAGAAGCAGCCCAAGCCGCAAATCCCCAAACCAATCCTTGAACAAGTGAAAAAAGCCGAGGCTCCCAAGCTCAACGAAGTCCAACCAAAAACAAGGAACCAAAACGAAGCCAAAGTCAAAGCGGTGGAAGTGGTACCTGTTGTTGAACAGAAGGACGATAAGAAAATGAATGGTAACAATAAGAAGACACTTAACCATGTCAAGGAGGACAAACCTCCTGCAGCAAACGAAACCCAGGCAGTCAGTGAGCAGCCACCTAACAACAAGCTGACCAGTGCAGAGTCACCCCAACCAAAGGGGAAAAACAAGAAAAACAAAAAGAAGAAAGGCGAAAAAGTCAATAACTCAATTGGTAAGATTTCTCAACTATTAACCCATAACCTTGCAACTCATAAAATACATAAGCAATATGTACCAGCCTCTGTGTGCTTATAGGATTGGTCACAATGAGAGTCTTTTTAGAATGTCAGGGTTTACATAACATTTATTTTTGTTTGTTTTTTGTTTTTGTTTTTTGCCAGAGAAAGCCGCTTAGCCATTAAATGCACCCTTTGCTTTATTAAACTAGCACTAGGCTAAGCGAGGTATCTTTCCTATGGGGCTCAAAGTCTTTTGCTTTTCTTGCAGACTAGTTTTTACCAAACTAGTTAGGGTGCATTGTTAGAGTAGCTGAAGCATTAGTAGTATATACACTTATGTCCGACTACTCCGTTTACTCTTAGTACAGTTGGTTAACTATTTTGTGACAATGCCTTTCTCACTTGTCTACTATTTCTATATAAAAATCGTACTTTCCTATATCACTGCATTGTAGCTGAAATTTGTATATATGTAAGGATAGTCTGTACCTAGCGTTTGACTCTTACATTTTGTCTATGCATTGTGCTTGTAAAATGAGCAAATGTATGGGATTTATTGTTACACATTGGGGGTGGAGGAAGGGAAATTTGTTTTTTTTTTTTCTTCCTGTTTCAGTGTTACAAACCAGTGTGAAAATTTTACTTAAAAATCATTTTTATTTTGTAGTTCTGGAAAAGTAAACCGTGGTCCTAACTGATCATTTCATTTTACAGATGATGTCTTTCTTCCTAAAGATATTGATCTGGACAGCGTGGAAATGGATGAGACCGAGAGAGAGGTGGAATACTTTAAAAGGTAAAATTTGAAACTGTCAATTTGAACTGATATCAGGGCCATCTTTAACACGGGGCAAAAGGGGCAGCTGCCCTGGGCACAGTCAGTCTTAGGGGGCCCAAAGCATCTGCACCCTTAGCCTTCCGGTCGCTGTGGTGCGTGCAGCCCACGTGGAACTACCACGCAGGCTACGCGATGTGGGGGCTCATCGGGTGGCCAATGCTCTAAGGGCCACCCAATGGCGATGGATTTTCAGGGGCCCGGCCGCTTTGAGAGCACGACCGGGCACCTGTGATGTCAGAATGCTGGGAGGAAGTGACAGCCGGTCACTTCCTCCCAGCATTCACCGAGCGCCGTGTGGGAGGAGAAGAAAAGGAGGGAGTCAGTGGGAGCTCTGACTTCCATCAGCCTGAGCCAGCCTCCTGCACTCCAAAGGTAGGAAACACATTTAAAAAAAATGTGCGTGTATGTGTCTGTCTGCCTGCGTGTATGTGTCTGTCTGCCTGCGTGTATGTGTCTCTGTATGTCTGTCTGCCTGCGTGTATGTGTCTGTCTGCCTGCGTGTATGTGTCTGTCTGCCTGCCTCGTGTATGTGTCTGTCTGCCTGCGTGTATGTGTCTGTCTGCCTGCCTGCCTGCGTGTATGTGTCTGTCTGCCTGCCTGCGTGTATGTGTCTGTCTGCCTGCCTGCCTGCGTGTATGTGTCTGTCTGCCTGCCTGCGTGTATGTGTCTGTCTGCCTGCCTGCCTGCGTGTATGTGTCTGTCTGCCTGCCTGCCTGCGTGTATGTGTCTGTCTGCCTGCCTGCGTGTATGTGTCTGTGACCCTGTATATCAGTATTTGTTTGTGTGTCCGTATGGGTGTCTTTGTATATATGTGTGTCTGTGTCTGTCTGTGTCTCTGTGTCTGTGTCTCTGTGTCTGTGTCTCTGTGTCTCTGTGTCTGTGTGTCTGTGTCTGTCTGTCTGTGTCTGTCTGTCTGTGTCTGTGTGTCTGTGTCTGTCTGTCTGTGTCTGGATATGTGTCTGTGTCTGTCTGGATATGTGTCTGTCTGGATATGTGTCTGTCTGGATATGTGTCTGTGTCTGTCTGGATATGTGTCTGTCTGGATATGTGTCTGTGTCTGTCTGGATATGTGTCTGTCTGGATATGTGTCATTCTGTGTCTGTCTGGATATGTGTCATTCTGTGTCTGTCTGGATATGTGTCATTCTGTGTCTGTCTGGATATGTGTCATTCTGTGTCTGTCTGGATATGTGTCATTCTGTGTCTGTCTGGATATGTGTCATTCTGTGTCTGTCTGGATATGTGTCATTCTGTGTCTGTCTGGATATGTGTCATTCTGTGTCTGTCTGGATATGTGTCATTCTGTGTCTGTCTGGATATGTGTCATTCTGTGTATTTGAATGTGTATCATTCTGTATCTGTGTGTATCTCTGTATCTGCGTGTGGATCCGTGTATGTATCTGCGTGTATGTCTGTTTTTGTTTGTATTAGTGGGGTCCAATCAGTATTAAAGACGGCCCTGTGTGTGTCTGTTCCACTGAATGAAGAATACACATATGTACTGCAACTTCTCTGATATTTATAAAACTTTGAAAATCACCTCTAAATTGAGTTACCTTTTTTATGACCTGTTCAGGGTAAATACTGCAAATGGAGAGGAGAAATAAAGATTGTTTAATTTCTCTGTTTCTGCATGCTTGGTGAAAAGGACGGGAGTTGATAACAATGATTAAAGAGACACTATAGGCACCCAGAACACTTCAGCTCATTAAAGTGTTCTGGGTGCCTATAGTGTCCCTTTAATCTGGGTACAGTGTCCTAGGCCTGTTAACCATGCAATTGTAATTATTGCAGTGTTTGATAAACTGCAATAATAACCTTGGAGCGTTAACTCAACCTCTTGTGGCTGTCTACCAGACAGCCACTAAAGGGACTTCCTGATCGCTAGGACAGCCAGCGTCACCTGAAACCCAGATGGGTGAAGTCCTAATGCGAGCGCAGGTCTTGCTTTTTTGTTCAAATGTTTTTCTTGCGCATGTGCAAGCTGGTTCCATAAAGTCTATAATGCTGGGTTTGTGTCTACTTTCTGATATCTAGTACTAGGTCTTTATCTAATAAATTGTTCTGATTATTTCTCCAGGTTCTGCTTAGACTCTGCCAGACAAACACGGCAAAGGCTTTCAATCAACTGGTCTAACTTCAGCTTGAAGAAAACGACCTACGCCGCACACTGACTTTCACATTGTTAATGGGGAATCCCTGCCGGAACCAATCCCACTGATTTATGCCCTGCTGTCTGAGCGCTTATTCGGCCTTGAGCCAGTGCTGCCTTGCCTTCTTCCCAGTGCTGTGTGGATCTGCACTGAAACCCCCCCTTTTCCGGCCTGATAATTCTCGCTGATCTGAAAAACGAAATGCCACTTTCTACCTGAATTTGTTAGCTTGTGTGCTTGTAGTCTGTGAGTGAAGACTTTGGTTGTAGCAATACGCTCTCTCCTTATTGCCTTGGCCTCAGACTTAAGACTGGTTCCTTGGGTTTGGTGGAGGCAACAAAAAAGCTGTTTGCATCATTGACAGTGGCTCCCGTCACTTCTGCAGTATGCTACATTTTATTATATTGACTACTGGCAAAGCAACAGACATCAATGTGCTCATCTTTTCCAGACTCTTTAAACCTCACGGAAAAGTAAAAACAAAACTCATAGTAGACAAACATTTCCCAAGTTCTCACAATCTACTGTTTAAAAGAAGTGTACAAGATACGCTTATTTGTGTTTTTGATTTTTTTTTTTCTCTCCAGACTTGTAGCCAGCTTGTGTAAGAATACTTGCAGAATGAGAAAGTAAAAGGAAAAAAAAATTGAAAAAAGGAAAAAAAAATACTCACACTATCAATCTGTTATAGAGTGTATAATTGTATTAACACTGATGCCCAAGTGGCTACTTTTTTAACATATTGTTAAGTAATATTAAAATCATGTCTTTCTTTTTGAAAGATGGAATACATTAGTATGGCAGAAGGACTGTTTTTTTTTTGTCTTTGAATTATTTTACAGTGGTGTTTTCTTAATTTTTAGAGCGCTGTTTTAATGCATAAAACTATTTTTAAACAGATTTTTTGGCATGTTCTGGGGTTTTGGTGTTATTCCTCAAACCCTGAGGCATGAAAAGGTGGATTGGCTCTGCTTGGAGTCAAACCTGTCCTACAAAGGTTTACCCAGGTACTAGACATACTGTAGATACTTTCTAACCACTTTGCTTTATTGTAAGGCATGGGAAGCTTGGTAATCTCAGCACAACTAAGGCTACAGTTTAAGAATATTTACTGTAATCTATTTAGGGCTGTATGTACAGCAAGGCTTCTATTTATGTTGCACTTTAGAAGCAGTTCTGTGACCCAATGTTGGGGAAGAGAGGATCCCAAATTACAATTTTGGTTATTGTTTTGATTTTTCTTAGGAGACTTAGAATATTCATTCTGAGCAAGTGCTTAATACAAACACACTGTCCTTTACCGTAGCATTATTATACTACAATCTGTAACTTAATTTATATATATATGTATGTGTGTACACCAACACACACACAAAACTATTGAGAAAATTGTTCATTTCAAATTTCCCACAGATTTCAATCTCCACCATTAAATCCAAATCCTCCAAATCCTGCCTAGAGAAAGGTCTAAAAAGAATATATAGGCTGTTGTACTACCTGATGGAAGACTGTAGATGGTGCCAAATAGGTATGTCAGGGGTTCCCAACCCAGCCCTACCAGTACAGGATTTAGGGATTACCGTGTTGTCTATAGTTTTTTTGTTTTGTTTTTTCTTTCTAAAAATAACTTAGACACATCTGGGTAATCTCTAAATACTGAATTGTTAGTGGGTACCTGAGGACTGGATTGGGAACCACTGGTATATGTTAAAATCCTAAAAGTATATAACACAAAAATAAAAAAATGTTAATACAAGCTCTCTAAATACCAAATAACCAGGTTCTCAGAATATTATTAAAGGATTGCTATAGGGTCAGGAACACAAACCTGTATTACTGACCCTATAGTGTTTAACCCACCATTTAGGTGGCTTGCCCCCCTATAAAAGTTCAAATGCCTCCTTTGTGACCTCATTGAAATGGCCGATTTTTAGCTAATCCATTTGGATTGGCTAAAATTAAGTTTTGACCAATCAGGACCTCCTCATAGAGATGCATTGAATCAATGAATCTCTGAGGAAAATTCAGTGTCTCCATGCAGAGCGTGGGGACGCTGAACAGCAGGGCTGTTTACTGTGCAGCCCTGAGCCAGGAAGCTTGAGGGCAAGTGAAAAGGCAGTGTTTACATGAAAATGCCCGAGGGAACTATTATACTCACCAGAACAACTACATTAAGCTGCAGTTGTTCTGGTGACTATATTGTCCCTTTAATAAAGATAATAGAGAATGAATAGGGGTGAAATAGAAGTTCCCTACCAAAAGTCACTCTCATGTTTTTAATACACCAATTGAAACATGAGAGCAAAAAGATTGGAAGAAACAGGGAGAACAATATTAATAAAAACGTGACAGAACAGTGGCTACACGGGAGACCATATAAATTGAAAATCCCTAAAATAGGGTATGAACCACTTAGGAGCAAACTAAGATGGAAAAGTCCTTACATAAAGGATCAAATGTAGGGTAACTTAGAGAACCCAAACAAACGGCTATACTCTAACTTATAAGTCACACTAACACAAATGCCTCAGCACGCATTTCGATAATCAGATCTGCCATATTATTATTGATCACACATTGACCTGCGTTCACATGCAGAACAAAGTTATCTTGCAGACATTAAATATTGCCTCGGCTCCCACTTATGTAGATTCACTATAACTGCACACATAAAGTGTAAACATTTATAGTCAGCCAACATACAGTTCACATGCATTCTACATGTTTTCAGACTTGGTATTTTATTAGTATAACATGTTTTCAAGGTGCCAACACAGCTTCATTGTCATGGGAATAGTATTTCAGGTGACGTTTATAGAAATAATTGACATGGCTTGCTTTTCCTGTGCAGATGGGTTTATTTCTGTAGCGCGGCAAATTAGGCTGTTACACAGGGTTACATACAGCAGATATAACTTGGTGGATGACAATACAATGTAACAGAATGTAAGACAGCTCGAACATACTTATAGGAAGTTATACAATGGATCGAAGGATCAAATTACTTGTGATAACTTGAAACAAAAGTGGTTGACTTATCCCTTAAAACAATGTTTTCTATTATATTAGTGAACCAAAACAATGTATTCTACTATATTGTAAATGAATTAAACGCTTTAGATAACAAAAGTAACTCCCCCAGGGAAGTTATAGATGGGCTGAAATCTCTCCTTTCCCTTTCATAGATTACTTTAATCTGTCATTTCATCATTGCAATAGCGTATCCACTTATGGATGGTTACCACCAATGTGGCTATGTCCAATATACTGTAGCCACACGTGCTATTTGATTTGTTATATAATCACTATGGCATGTTTGGAAAATTTAATAAGAATCCGAGCTCAGAAAAATAGAATTTTGGTCAAACGTTTCTCCAACAGACTTTTTTTTTTTTTATAATTCTTTATTTTTCTTTGTGCACGTAAGAACAAGTAACAGTTAGTCTTGCAGTGCCACATCAGCGCCTGCAGGCTCATCTTAGACATTAAGACAATATGGCATGCGATTAAACAGCACATTTTTTGTTATTTAATCATGCTAATTTATCATGCTATATATATGAAAGGTATAGTAGTGCAAGAACTACGTTTCTTTCTGTTTTTTTTTTTTTGCATATAGGTTTAACAGACATGCTTGTGGTACCCCAAAGGCATTCCACTCACCTATAACACCAATAACATTTGTAACAGTGGGGTATACAGTGTCACTGGAACTTTTTGTGTTTAAAGTGAGGGTATGTAATAACAAAACATGAGTACATCAAGTTAATCTTTGTCAAGGTGACCTCCAGCGCTTACTAAGCAATGTGCATTTACGCTTCCTGCGCATTCTAGACATTATACATGGAAACACATACTAGTCATTGTGCTCTTATGCTCGCTATCCATGCTTAACATTAACGTTTAACCTTTTGTAAATTCTAGACATTCTACTTTTTAAACTTGTTGAATTCTTTTGCTTGTATTAAGGGGGGCCACCGCATAGTCTGGAGCTCTTTACTACGAGGTTACTTAGGGTCAGAAGCTGGGTGTGTAGTTAGTGAGCTTATATTTATAACAGACATGTGCACAGCGGTTTTTAGAAAACAAATAGCTTAGCTAGGGTGGTCTGTCAAATAAGATAAAGTAAAGTAGATTAAATCAAAATAAAGTAAAGCAGAGTAGAGTACCACCAGGCAGATTTCGGCACGTTGGGTCATCGTTTGCAAAAGTCAGGGTGGTGACGGCCGTTATGTATTGCCAGTTTGAGTGTGACCTTACTGACTTAGGTGTCCGTGTAGCGGTGAGTGCCGCCAGAGTGTCTGTTGGTGGGGGTGTCTGCGGTGAGTTCTGTGGCTTGTGCCCTTCGTGTATTCCGTCGTGAGGAGTTGGAGCTGCCGACAGGTCGTGTTGTGGATGCTGTTGCTGGGCATGCTCTTCTTGCACATGGGGATATACCCTGAAGGTCGCCCAGGGTCCGCTGGGTCCCAACGGCCCGCTACAGAGCATAGTGTCTGGGGGTCGGTGTGGTCATATTACCCGGTCGTGAGGTGAGTACGAGTGTTGAGCTGCGCAGAGCTCATTATCCGGGTGTGGGTACCGGTATTGTTGTGCTTTCATGAGTGGATCGCTTTTCCGGGCCTTTCCCCAGTGAGAGTCTGCGGATTTGGTGGCAGGAGGCTGAGGTAAGGCGTTTTCAAGTGGGGCATATATTGGGCTTGTCGCGTGAATGGGCGGTAGGTTTGTGGATTGCCGTCTTCCCCTCTTTACCACCTTTGCTGTCGAGGGATGTGCATGGATTCGGCTGCGTGGTGTGTGAGGTCTTCCTCAACGCAAGGTAGTTACATTGCTTTCGGCCATTTTCTTAGGGCCGCATGGTGGCTGTCGGCTGTCGTCGTCGAGCCGCCCAGGAGTGCCTTGAAGGTGTTTACTTGCCTGGTGGAGACCGGGATAACCCCCACCGGTCCAAAGGGGGGGTGAACGGGGCCGGGAGGGCTCCAGCCGCGCTGTGGGTCTCTTTAGTCAGGGGTGGAAAGTGGGGCAGCGGCCGTCCGCTTCACTCCCCCCCCCCCGGGTAGGCCTCAGTCCCCAAGTCCCAGAGCATCTCACTGGGACCCAGAGTCACCCGATTTCAGGTGCTCTAGCTGCACCAGGACACTCCGAGCTCTTGTTCCACGAGTTTCCAGTGTGTTTCAGGCTGAATTAAGTGGGTATTTGCCCAAAATTAGCTGAATTCCTCAGGAGCCGTGGTGACTTGCAGCCTGCAAGCATGGCTGCCCGGCCCCGCCCCCTCCAACAGACTTTTTAAAAAACAAAACAAAAAAAACAAAGCTTGAATGATACACCAGTCTTTCCAAATAACCCCAAGATCTCCAACTCCACTCATTGCCTTAAATCTGGCCTTCCAAGAGACAGTGAACCCCATTTATATCTTAACATCAAAGAAACTCTAACACTGTTATGTTTGTTTTTTTTTCCTTTGTTTTTTTTTTTACTTATTCTTAAAGATCCCCTATCATTATGAAAAACAAGTGACTGCACATCTTTAATTTCCTATCATCCTTATTTGCATTACCCCCCCACCATTAATGATCTAATAGTTATTGAAATTATTGAGTGTTAAGTACTGAACCCTTCTTATATCGCTCTCCTTTCCTCAACCAGTAAAGGCCATTTCTCACTGGTAAATAGAATTAGTTTTATTGTAACTAAAATTGCATTTCTTGTGAATTATTTATATGGACCTAAGTTTAATATTTTTGTGATATGCTTTTAAAAAAAATTCTAAATATTAAAATATCAAATTTCATATATAAAATATATTTTCTCAAAATATGAACTCATATTAAATGTTTATCTAAAAATATCATGTATGATATCAAAGCCAATGGCTATTGATATGTCATGAAGTTATCTATACATTCCAAAAAAAAAAAAAAATCAGCTCATCGGCTATTGTCAAACTCCTTTAATAGGTTAAAAAGTGTCATTGCAGCTAGACGGGTTTTGTAACCCTAAATAACATTCTGATCTAGAGTAGTTGACTGTTGCATTTTTAAGATTATATATATATATATATATATATATATATATATATATATATATATAAATAAATATAAAAAATCATATCCTGTATTAAAAGTTGCTTCATCTTTCCTATTGATAGGTGATGTTAATTTGTTTTGTTTTCATTGAACATTAGGTGGCAGCATAGGGCTACTTTAAAACCATGCATGAACAACAAAAGTCATGTGACCACTGTAAAAGAGTAATAGTTTATAGTAAGGATAAAAACGTGAGTAAGTTATAAGGCACTTGAAAGAATTGAAACTATAAATCTTACTTATTTTTTACACAACAACCAAAAATTTGATTTCGACAAGATTGAATCATATGTCCTTTATCATACTTTTACCATTAATTTCCAAGTATCATAACCAGTACAACTTATTGTAGTGATTGTGGTAAAAGGAGGCTTTGGGAGCATTCCAAAATGATTAATTTGACTACAAGAGAAGTTGGGCTTTTGGGATGTCATAATGAAGTTTGCATTTTCGGAGAGGGGTATAGGACGATGTGACAAATCTCTTAACCTATTAAAGGACCAATTTAGTGCCAGGAAAACAAACTCGTTTTCCTGGCACTATAGGGTCATTAGGCCCCTCCATCCTCGGGGCCCCCTCTCGCTGGTCTGAAGGTGTTAAAACCACTTCAGCCACTTACCTTTCTCCAGCGCCAGGCTCCCTCGGTGCTGGTGACCTCTCCTCCCCCTGCTGACGTCAGATCCGCATGCACGGCAAGGGCCACGCGCGCATTCAAACCGCCCATAGGAAAGCATTACTCCAGCGTCTTCTCACTGATTTTCACAGTGAGAATCGTGAAAGCGCCTCTAGCGGCTGTCTGTGAGACAGCCACTAGAGGCTGGATTAACCCTCAGTGAAACATAGCAGTTTCTCTGAAACTGCTATGTTTTCAGCTGCAGTGTTAAAACTAGAGGGACCTGGCACCCAGACCACTTCATTGAGCTGAAGTGGTCTGGGTGCCTATAGTGGTCCTTTAAGCATCACAAAATTGACTCGCCTTCCCCGTGTTAGTTTGTTGTAAGTTTGAACAGTACCAGAATTTATCCTCACTGTTAATGAGATACAAAATCAATGGGACTTGACCCTATTAGACTAGTACCCTGTCTGTCATAATAAGCTTTATTATGGCACGCGGCGTGTCAATTTCTGCATGCCTTGTTTCTGTACTATATAAATGGAGCTATGTATGCCAAAATAGCCAAACTGAAAATATTGCAGAAGCCAATTTGGAAAATTTTCTGTGTTGTGGCCTACTAGTGTTAAGTCACGTTGATTTCCTCACAAATCTTTACATCTTTAGTAAATAATCCTGGAAGAGCTTGTAGCACACATACTGCAAAGTCTGTCCAGAACCCAGGCTAAGCTCCTTTCTTTGTCGTCCCCAGTGATTGGCTGCTGACATTTGCTGAGGTATTTCAGCCAATCGCTTGCTTTCATAGCGTTCAGGGATACAATAAACAGGTATAGGATGTCCCATTCACATGATGTGCAACCAGTGTTTTATTTCTTGAACTGTATGCTTTTTACTCTAGTGAAAAGCCATAGATTGCATTTTTTTTAATGATTGGAAAGCAGGTCTCTGATTTCTTTTGGTCATCCATAACCTCTTTCTGAGAGCTGTATAGGAGAAGGGGCACACAAAGGAATAAAGGTGCAAAAGGTTTTACACCTTTAATGCTCAAAATAAGTATTTGGAAGATTTTTATGATTCACTATGACTGATTGTGGCAACCCAAATGTTCGAGTATTTCAGTTTCCATTATGTAGAAAAGATTTAGGTTTGCAATAAGGTGTATTTTAACATTTGCCCTCCAGGTGTTTGGAGTGTCTTCTGTGCTCAGCACATCTTTGTGTGTTTAAGACATTTGTTATAAAATGTTAACTGGTGAATTCAGCATTGTTTTCTAGTGAATGTGTCTTTTCTTAGAATGTTATGACAGAAAAAAAAAAAATCCGTAGAATGAGTGTTTCTCCGCAAGCTATTACAGGACTTTAAATACTTTTTTTTTTTTTTTTAAATATATATAAAGGAAACCCTTAAATGCAACCAGAATGTAACCTTATAACTTTGGAGCTACACCTGCATTTTTTTTTTTTTTCCTTTTTAGACTAAGTATGCAGATTTCCCAGAAGCAGGGGAAGTTCCCCCAACCTGTCTGTGCCAGACGGGGGGAAAGAAAAGAGAATTTCATTAACCATTTTAATCCTGTAGCAACTAAATTAATCTAAGGATTTTTCTGCCATTAGTCTGTTACAAGTATTTCGTTTCATTACAGTCTAATTGTAATACATAACGTAGTGTAGTAACATTTTCGATTTAAAATAATGCACAATTTACTTTTGGCTTTGTACAACAGGGTAGACAATGCTGCCGTCCAAAAGTAGTGGCCGTTTGAATGCAGGGCTAATGTGTTTTTATCAGCTTTTATATTGCATAAATTTGTAAGAGTTGGGAGCTACAGTGCTGGTATGTGTGCCATGTTTTGGGTATATTCATTTATAGGTTTACAGCAGGGTGAATTGTTAAAGTCCAACTCACCTAAGAGGTTTGCCTTGAACTTGTTTTGTAATGAATGCATACCGCTGGAATTGGTCAGTATTGCTTGGAATGGGCATCACTTAGTGGTGGGTTGGAAGAAATTATTAATTTATATAATCTTTAAAGAATAGTTAATGGAACACTCAAAGAATAGTTTACAATGGTTTTTATCTGGAGCATATAATGGCGCAGAATGGAACTGGTTCGAGGGACCATCTTGCCACTTGATTTGATGTCAGTTTACACTTTATATAGGTGTTTTTTCTTCTGGCTATGATTCAATGATAGTGACACCTTCTCTGCAAGACCGGGGATTTACTTACAGACAGTCCCTTCTGTCTAGATGTATTCTTGTATTTATTTTTTCCCCCTGTCCTATTGATTGGAATTAAGGGAACTGTCCTTGAAAACTTTGCCAGGGAAAAAATATATAGTATATAGAGACTTTTCTGTTTTTGTTCTGATTTGATTTTTTTTATTTTGTACTTTGAACGCATGCAAATTAATAAAATGTTATTTTTTTTTTTACTAATAGATCATCTATATATCACTGTTAAATAATTTGATACAACTCATTAGTGCAGGGCTCGACAAATCCCAGGTCGCCATGGCGACTAAAAATTTTACACTGGCACTTGGGAATTGCAGTGGCCGGATGTAGTAACAATGGAGCTGGGCTGCCGCCCTGGGGATCATGGAGGCAGCCGGGCTCAGGGAGAATGGAGGCGGCAGGCTGGGGAAGCGCACAAGGGAGCAGTAATCTTCCTGCAGCTCCTCTTTGCTCCCTTGTGCTCTGGTTAATGATACCGAGAGCCGGAATATGACATCACTAGAGGGAGCTAAGAGGAGGTGCAGGAAGATTACTGCTCCCTCTCACACAAGAAGATGGAGCAGCCCCATTAGACCGCAGGGAAAGATCTACTCAGCTATCCCAAAGGTAGGGAGGCTGGGTGGATTAAAATGAAAAATGTCAATTTGTGTGTGTGTCTTTGTCAGAGAATGTGTTCCTGTTTAGGTACCGGCCCCCGTCTGATCACGAGAGATGTTTTTACACACCTTTTTTTCCCCACGCCGTGCCGGTTTATCCGCGGCTTGTCCTGGCTCTGTAGCGGAGATAAACAATCTTTATGATCTCAGCTAAGCCAATGCTTTCCAGTAGGAAAGCATGGGGAGGATATTGCGCATGTTCTCTATGGGTAACATTCAGCGCCTCCATGCAGAGTGTGGAGACGCTGAACAAAGGACACAGAACTCTCTAGTGGCCATTTAAGTGACTGGCACTAGAGGTGTTACTAGGCGGCAATGTAAACACTCTGAAAATGCAGCATTTATATTGAAAAAGCTACAGGGACAGGCTATACGCACCAGAATAACTACATTAAGCTGCAGTGGTTCTGGTGACTGTAGTGTCTCTTTAAGAATTGTGTATTTCTCATTGTAAATTAAACTTTGCTAGTTTAAAAAACAAACAAATGGCTCCTAAAATTTACCTGGCTCCTAGATTCCAAAAAATGTGCACATCCGTTGTGTACGTAAGGCATTTTAATTCCCAGTCAAAAACAGATGCTTTAAAAAAATAAACAAACACCACAGGAGTTAGGTGGATGTAAACACATGTTAGTATGGAGCCAAAATGAAAAGTAAAAAATCATGCATTGCATATGAAAGAAAATGTAGATTGTTAATTATATTTTTAGAAAAAGAGAAATAAAGCTTTAGCTATACTGCCAAGTGAGACTGCAGCTGAAAGTCCTTCTAAACCACTTTCACAGTCATGTGCTTACTGTGAGACCAATTGCTCACATAAAGATAGGTAAGGAGATATTATATTGCCCTGTGCATATGTGGTAAATGCTAATTTCATTATAAATATGAGTGTGGTTTAGATTTCCTGTCATTAGGGTAGTCACCTGGTGAAACTTTGAACTGTGTACTCACACAATTGCACAAGGATGACAGTTCATTCTTAGTATACACAGTATGAGGTAACTGTAATTCTTCGCTTGTTCACCTGAAACACTGATAATCTGCACATTCCCCCTGAGATCTTAGAATTTGCCACATTACCATTAAAAGTGTGAATGATGTAACAGCACTGATACAGCTGTACAAATAACCTTTACGCCACTACTAAATGTCTGTCTATTGCGCAATGTGATAATGATGAAATATTGTTTTTCACAATGACTTTGCAAAAAAAGTGGTTGTTTAAAGAAATTATTTTAATGTAAAGTGTTTTTTTTTTTTTTTTAATTCGGTGACCAAGAGGGAGTTGTAAGCAATGTCTGTCAGAAATGGTTTGGCATGTTTTAGAAAGATTTGTATCCCTATTCACTCTTCAGTCTGAATGTATCAGGAACAATACGGTGAGGATATGGAGCTTGCATGTAGATGTACAGGACTCCCACCAGTCCTGCTTTCAGGGTCCTGTCGCCCAGATTTCAGTTTCCTGATAGCCGACATCCAGGAACCACCAAGGAACTGCCCTCAGGCAGCACAGCGTGAGAGCGTTATTAGTGCAGTGGAGCATAGGACCATGCAGAGTGCTTCAGGATCACTTTCTGCATGTTCCTTCAAGTGGGGGACCAGTCAGAGGCTGGCACTCCTTTTTCAGTGGCCAGCATGCCCACTTCCTGGACAGACATGCATATAGTGCGTGTTGCCAGTGATGACCTTATAAGGCCTGCTCTCCAGTCCCAATTACATATATTTCAGTGTTGGAAGGTATGGATATAGATGTGCCAACAGGGTCTTCACTTTAAAGCGACACTAAAATCAGCAAAACAAATTGAACTTCATGACGCAGTTTTGTTGTATAGGCCATGTCCCTGTAGTTTTACTGCTCAACTACAGAACAGCCCCCCAGGACCGCTAATTGTGGGTCCCAGCCTCTGTTGTGGCTGCAGGTACCACGGTAACATGAGGTTCCCGATGCCAATCTGCCTTTCTCTACTCTCCTTGGCCGACTCCCTCCAGACTGTGAATCTAATTAGGGCAGGCACCGCTTTACACATAAGGTGCCTACCACAATAAGCTCTGTGGGAGGGACAGATCAGTGGCACACCATGTTACAGCCATGTCTGCCACCATTATGGGGACAAAGCACAGTGTGGGTGGTGGGGTGCTCCCTCCATGCATGCTGGCAGAGTTGGCTGATGCCTGGGAACTTTGATAGCGGTGGCATTTTGAGGCCCCTTAGCGGCTCAGTCCATCTCCTGGGTATGCCAGTGTTGGTTGTAGGTTCATGCAGTGCAGATGTCTCTTGCAAACCCACCCCACGATTGGGCAGCTACTCCTGAAGTTTCAACCCCTCGCAGCATCATTGGAGGCTTCACAGACTAAGCCCTGTCCCCAGCATTAGCTGCAGCACAGCCTGTCTCACAGAAAAGGAAGGCACTGATAGGGAACCCAGGTGGGCTATGGCAGGGGAAGGGTGTGCAAATCGTTAGCTTTGCTACAATATTAAAATTAATCATAAAGTGAGGGCGTAGGTCTTGGGAGAGGATTTTTTCTGGGAATGCAGAGGAAGTAAAGAGCTTGCAGTCTCATTTAAGATTGTATTCCTGTTTATACATTTTTACCTAAACTAACATAATGGATGTGTGTGGGGAAGCAGGTTGGCAGCAAAATGTCTTGGACCGGCCCTGCAGGCAGTCACCGCATTGGCAGTGGTTCCACCTCCATGGCTCCCCAACTCCCCCTCCACCCCCGATATTCAGGCAAGCAAGACACAGAGTGCGGTGCCTGCCAATTATCTCCCCCAGTTCCCTCCTTTGTTAGGCAGTCCGGCCCTGCACCCCAGTCACAAAGTAACATTTACCACTGTAAGACCATGTGTCTGTCCCCAAAGCAGCCCAGCCACCGGACAGCGCATTTATTTAATTTATTTATTTTTTTGTTAAATTTTTTACTGCTAATTTGAATTTAACCTCCAGACTTAAGGCATTAAAAGGAATCTGTCTATATGGTTTATTCCCTATATATGGGATTGGCTTGTCCTCATAGTCAAGGATGCAATGTAAGACTTGGTCAATGTGATGGGGATCGTTTAGGAAGAGATTCAGTAATCTTGGAGGAAGAGTTGTTTTGTCAGTTACCTCTACCAAACCATGAGATGTGTGGGAAGGACCAACTTCATGCCTTCCCTCAAGATATTTAACAGAGAAAGAAAGAATTAGTTTTTATACTAAATCATGGATATTTCAGAAGGCATCCTTACCACTGTCATATAATCTGTACACCAAACACCGCTGGTGCAATTCGTATGCTGAACAGCGGCCACCCAGGGAACACCCAGTTAATTTGTGTGATTGGAAATTAAAGCAGTGTGAACCAAGTTAGGGAGGTCAATTGATGCCACGCTCCTCTCCGGGGTGGCCTGGTTGTTCGGTAGTTTGTTCGTTTGTCAAACAATATGGTGTAAGATAGTGGAAATAGGATTCTTACCGAACAACCAGACGAACGAAAGTTAATATTACATTGTTACTTGTTTCCTCATGTAACCAACAGGGCAAGTAACTGAAATACAGTAACAAATAGGGTGGGTGGACAGCCCTTAGCAAAAGGAAGGTATTGTGGCAAAACCCATTCCGCTACATAATCCAAGCACCAAGTGAAAGGAACAAGGGGAACGGCAAGAGAAGAGATCACAGCATTAACATTTTCTGATATCTCCATGTTTAACTAACTTTACTTTAGGTTACTAACATTACTTAAATTGTGAAATAATAATGGTCAATGAAATTGGAAGCAGTTCTAAACAAACAAAAAAAAAAAATCTAGCCTTGTACGTAGTAGCTTTGTGTAGGGCTGTCTCTGTTAGTAGTCTGTAAGACCATTTGGTCTCCAGTAATGGTGCCTAAGTCAACGCAAACAGTAGCAGTCATTATGGGACATCCTTCCCTTCCAGTTATTATGATGGGATATGTGAAAGCTCAGTTTATTTATTCTAGCCTTTGGTCAAATATATAGTGTATCTACCTGAACATATTCTCATTAAAGCCTAGATGTTAGAGAGTTCTTTGCATATACAGCCAGTCCAACTGGTCAAAGATCTTTTTTCTCTTTGAGCCAAAGATCTATGATATCGAAGTTATCAAATAATCTAAGCAAGCCTCTGGATCCTTACCCACCATCGGCTAGGACCTGATATGCAATTCCAATGTATCATGAGCCCATGCAAACAATGGGGTCATGGACTTTACTAGGCTTGTGAGTACAACATTACCAAAACTCCTTATAATACTAGAGCATTGGTAGGCAACCTTTGGCACTCCAGATGTTCTGGACTACATTTCCCATAATCTTCTTACAGCCATAATGCTGATAGAGCATCAGGGTAGATGTAGTCCACAACATCTGGAGTGCCAAAGGTCTCCTTCCCATGTAATAGAGCGAGTACACCATCTATGCCCAGTGGATGCAACATATAGTCATATACACTGCACTTTGCAGAATTCTTATGGTTGTACCTGTCTCCTTTAATATGTCTAATATATTTGTAGAATAAATATTAACTGGACAAGTGTCACTGACCCTTATATTAAGTGTCAGAAGGAGAGCGATCCACTTTAACAATCTAAATGCATAATTTTCCCAACTTGTTTTCCAAACAAGGCCATGACAAGTGGACAATGGAAGATGATGTCTTTGGTGATATTTTTTGTTTTCAAGAAACCAGACGTCTGTTCTTTTTTTAGTAGCTGGAAAACTCCCGAAAACTAAAAAAATCATATGTACATTTAGTGTTCACATTTATAATAATATTTATTTAACACAGCGGAACTCTTGCCCTAGTATCGCATGAAACTTTATCGTATCTATCTGTATCCTGTTTTGCAGTAAAGTATTACTTTCTCTTTTTAGAAGTATTGTCATATGTTCCTTAAATGTCATATTTATAGAACACTTGAGGAAAGATTGCTTTGGGTAATCCTAATCAGAACCTTGGGTCATGCATCTCTTGGGGTGCTGTAAAACATGGACAGAGGTGGTTCGGGATAAGAATGGATAGCTGTAGTTAACATTATGGGGCAGAGGTAAGAAATGTGGTATATGAAAGATCATTTACTAAAGTAAGAACTGTCAGGAATTCAAAGTAAAGGGGTGTATGGGCTGCAACAATCTCTAGGTAGGTGGTACATGTCAAGGACAGGTGGTTCCTCAACCAAATTTTTCCCCGAGCATAACAGTACCTCCACCAACCTTTTCACTTGCCCATTTTTGCAGCTTTCAACACATAAATCACTTGCTGCCCAATATATCACCCCTTGACAGGTGCCATTGTAACGATATACCGTATATACTCGTGTATAAGTTGAGAAATGTTGTTTGTAAATTTCATGTAAAAACGCTGGGTCGACTTATACACAGGTCAGTGCAAATTTCAATTGAATTCCCGTGGGGGTTCACAGTACAGGGAGTCAACTGACAATTTTATTCACGGCTCCAGGAGTAAACTGACAATTTTATCCACGGCTGTTGGCCTATGCATGCTCTCTATTCTAAAACACACAAATACATTTTTACACCAGGTTAACACAGCTATTTCAGACAACCTTTAAATGTTCTGCAATAAGACCTAAAGTGGCTAGGTTTGCCACATACATAATCTGATTATCCCATGGAAAGCTTGTGTGGAGAGTCTACGTGCACAAAAAAAGGGGTGCTTTTTTGTTTTCGTTTTAAATATCCCAAAATACCAACATCATTGATTGCTCAGCCTCAGGGCAGCAGAAGTAACCACGACATATTTTGGGCCATACCATGCCAATGATTTTTATTTTTAAATGCTGCCCCACCTGTCCCTATAGACCAGCCTCCACCGATCTGCACATATGTAGAAAATGGTTTCCAGAAGAAATAGGTACCTGTGCACCCAATGAGCCAAAACCGAAAAATACAGCTTATTTGCAGTTTCCAATTTTGTTAAACTGGACCCATTCTTAGTATACAGTGCCATACGTGCAAACAATGGGGCCACATGGCGAGAGAGTGTACCCAGAACCGGAGCCGCCAAGCATGGAGCCAGGTACGGCAGAATCCAGCACCAAGAGCAGCCGCCCACCACTACCAAGTGGAGCCAGCAACCCAGGAGATACTTTTTAATCAGACCGAAGAGCCCCTGGGGATACTACACGATGTGATGTCGGTACAAGCCACAGACAACAGGCAACACCATCGCCAGCTAGTAACCCTGGAAGGGAAAGAGGTCCAAGGGCTCCGGTATTCGGGAGCCACTCTGACTCTGGTAGCCCCTCATTTGGTTCCAGGCTCCACACACCGGCGGATCTGTAGCAGTGCGAGTAGCAGGGGGAGCGGTATACAGTTTACCCACCGCAAAAGTACATTTGAATTGGGGTGTTGGGGAGGGCATGGTAGAGGTGGGCCTGATGCAGAAACTGCCAGCGGATGTCGTATTGGGAAACGACCTGGGTCGAATGACTTCCGCCTTTATTCCTCAGGCTCCACTCCAAGAGGTTCATCCAGTAGCCACCAGGTAACAGGCTCGCACCACGGCTCCAGCAACGCACTCTGGGGCTCAGGTAAAAGACAGGGACCTTCCTACGACCCATGTTACCTGTGAGCAGGGGCGGACTGACCACTCGGGCAGACCGGTCATGGACCGAGGGCCCGAGGCAGTCAGGGGCCCGGCAGCACAGCCATGCCTCAGCTGGAGAGATCAGAGATCTCTCCAACTGGAACGGCAAAAAAATAAAATAAAACTATTTACATCTCACACAGAGCCCAGCGAGGAGAAGGAGCAGCAGCCAGGGAGACCAAAAGGAGCAGAGAGAAAGGTAGGCACTAATCACCCCTCTCCCCCTCACTGTCACTAGTCACCCCCTCACTGTCACTAGTCACACCCCCTCACTGTCACTAGTCACCCCCACTGTCACTAGTCACCCCTCCTCTGTCACTAGTCACCCCCCTCACTGTCAACTCACACCCCCACTGTCACTAGTCACCCCTCCACTGTCACTAGTCACCCCTCCCTCTGTCACTAGTCACACCCTCCCTCACTAGTCACCCCTCCACTGTCACTAGTCACCCCTCCCTCTGTCACTAGTCACACCCTCCCTCACTAGTCACCCCCCCGTCACTAGTCACACCCTCCCTCACTCTGTCACTAGTCACACCCAGGGCCGGACTGGCCCACCGGGATACCGGGAAATTTCCTAGTGGGCCGCGGCATCTGGGGGCTGCGCTGAGCATGTGTGTGCCACCGGGTGGCCGGTCCGGTGGCACACACTCTGAGGGGGTTGGTGGGCTGGCGGCCGCATTCCTCATTGGAGCCGCCGGGCCGGGTGGCAGCCATGTTTCTGTACCATGCTCCCTCGCGGTTCCTGTGCTGGGGATTGTGGGAGCCGCTGGTACAGAAACACGCTCCTCCCCATCAGTGACAGGAGGAGGGCCGCCGGACCGGCGGCTCCAGCGTGGAATGCGGCCGGCCCCCCTGACTCCTCTCAGGTAAATGGGAGGTGGAAGATGGGGAATAAAGAGACACAAGGGGAGGGGGGAAATCAAACAGAGGGGGAATAGAGGGAGAAAGAGACAGTGGGGGAGAGACACAAGGGAAGGGGGACAGTCACCACCTCCCTCACTCTGTCACTAGTCACCCCTTCCTTCCCTCCCTCTGCCACTAGTCACCCCTTCCCTCACTCTGTCACTAGTCACCCCCTCACTCTAGTGACAGAGTGAGGGAGGGGGTGACTAGTGACAGGGTGAGGGAGGGAAGTGGTGACTAGTGACAGAGGGAGGGGTGACTAGGGACATAGTGAGGGAGGTGGTGACTAATGACAGTCACCACCTCCCTCACTCTGTCACTAGTCACCACCTCCCTCACTCTGTCACTAGTCACCCCCTCACTCTAGTGACAGAGTGAGGGAGGGGGTGACTAGTGACAGGGTGAGGGAGGGAAGTGGTGACTAGTGACAGAGGGAGGGGTGACTAGGGACATAGTGAGGGAGGTGGTGACTAATGACAGTCACCACCTCCCTCACTCTGTCACTAGTCACCACCTCCCTCACTTTGTCACCAGTCATCCCCTCACTCTGTCACTAGTCACCCCTTCCTTCCCTCACTCTGCCACTAGTTACTCCTTCCCTCACTCTGTCACCTGTCACCCCCTCACTCTAGTGACAGAGTGAGGGAGGGTGTGACTAGTGACAGAGTGAGGGAGGGGGTGACTAGTGACAGAGGGAGGGATGGGGTGACTAGTGACAGTCACCACCTCCTTCACTAGTCACCACCTCCCTCACTCTCACTGTGTCACCCCCTCCCTCACTCTGTCACTAGTCACCCCTTCCTTCCTTCACTCTGCCACTAGTCACCCCTTTCCTCACTCTGTCACCTGTCACCCCCTCACTCTGTCACTAGTCACCCCCTCACTCTAGGGACAGAGTGAGGGAGGGTGTGACTAGTGACACAGAGAGGGAGGGGGTGACTAGTGACAGTGAGGAAGGGGGTGACTAGTGACAGAGGGAGGAGTGACTAGGGACAGAGTGAGGGAGGTGGTGACTAGTGACACGTGACACCAGTCATCCCCTCACTCTGTCACCAGTCATCCCCTCACTCTGCCACTAGTCACCCCTTCCCTCACTCTGTTACCCCCTCACTCTAGTGACAGAGTGAGGGACATGGGACTAGTGACAGAGTGAGGCAGGGTGTGACTCGTGACAGAGAGAGGGAGGGGGTGACTAGTGACAGAGTGAGGGAGGTTGTGATTAGTGACAGAGGGAGGGATGGGGTGACTAGTGACCGTCACCACCTCCTTCACTCTGTTACTAGTCACCCCCTCCCTCACTCTGTCATTGTGTCACCCCCTTCCTCACTCTGTCACTAGTCACCCCCTCCCTCCCTCAGTCTGTCACTAGTCACCCCCTCCCTCACTCTGTCACTAGTCACCCCCTCTCTCACTCTGTCACTAGTCATCCCCTTCCTTACTGTCACTAGTCACCCCCTCCCTCTCTCTGTCACTAGTCCCACCCTCCCTCACTCTGTCACTTGAGTGAAGGGATGACTAGTGACAGAGTGAGGGCGTGACAGAGTGAGGGCGTGACAGGTGACCGAGTGAGGGAGGGGGTGACTAGTGACAGAGTAAGGAACGCGGGGGGTGACTAGTGATAGAAGGGAGGGAGTAGTGACAGAGGGAGGTGGTGACTAGTGACAGAGTGAGGGAGGAGGGTGACTAGTGACAGTCACCACCTCCCTCACTCTGTCACTAGTCACCCCTTCCTTCCCTCACTCTGCCACTAGTCACCCCGTCACACTAGTGACAGAGTGAGGGAGGGGGTGACTAGTGACAGTTAGGGAAGGGGTGACTAGTGACAGAGTGAGGAAGGGGGTGACTAGTGACAGTCACCACCTCCCTCACTCTGTCACTAGTCACCACCTCCCTCATGCTGTCACTGTGTCACCCCCTCCCTCTGTCACTGGTCACCCACTCCCTCCCTCACTCTGTCACCAGTCATCCCCTCACTCTGTCACTAGTAACCCCTTCCTTCCCTCACTCTGTCACCTGTCACCCCCTCACTCTGTCACTAGTCACCCCCTCACTCTAGTGACAGAGTGAGGGAGGGTGTGACTAGTGACAGAGTGAGGGAGGATGTGACTAGTGAGGGAGGGGGTGACTAGTGACAGAGAGAGGGAAGGGGTGACTAGTGACAGAGTGAGAGAGGTGGTGATTAGTGACAGAGGGAGGGATGGGGTGACTAGTGACAGTCACCACCTCCTTCACTCTGTCACTGTGTCACCCCCTTCCTCACTCTTTCACTGTGTCACCCCCTTCCTCACTCTGTCACTAGTCACCCACTCCCTCCCTCACTCTGTCCCTTCACAGTGACAGAGATAGGGAGGGAGTGACTAGTGACAGAGAGAGGGATGGGGTGACTAGTGACAGAGTGAGGAAGGGGGTGACTAGGGACAGAGGGGGTGACTAGTGACAGTGAGTGAGGGGGTGACTAGTGACAGAGTGAGGAAGGGGGTGACTAGGGACAGAGGGGGTGATTAGTGACAGTGAGTGAGGGGGTGATTAGTGACAGTGAGTGAGGGGGTGACTAGTGACAGAGTGAGGGAGCGGGTGACACAGTGACAGAGTGAGGGAGGGAGTGACTAGTGACAGAGAGACCCCCTTCCTCACTCTGTCACTAGTCACTCCCTCCCTCTGTCACTAGTCACTCCCTCACTCTGTCACTAGTCACTCCCTCACTCTGTCACTAGTCACCTCTTCCCTCCATCACTTTGCCACTAGTCATCTCTTCCCTCCCTCCCTCTGCCACTAGTTACCCATTCCCATAGGCGTGCGCAGCCTATTGCATTAGGGTGTGCACCCTAAAGCACAAACACACGCCGCGTGTGTCTGTGTGTATATATCTATATATAGATATATACACACACAAACACTGCTGTGTGTGCTGTGTGCTGTTAGTGTGATGTGTGTGTGAGGGTGCTGTTAGTGTGATGTGAGGGTGTGTGTGTGTGTGTTTGTGTGTGTATGTTTGTCCTGTGAGGGTGCTGTTTGTGTGAGTGTCGTGTACTTGTGAGGGTGCTGTTTGTGTGTGTGTGTGTGTGTGTTTGTGGGGGTGCTGTTAGTGTGCTGTGTGTGAGGGTGTTGCGTTTTTTTTTAAAGGTGCTGTGTGTGTTTGTGAGGGTGCGGTTAGTGTACTGTGTGTGTGTGAGCTGTATGTGTGTAGGTGCTGTATGTGTGTGTGCTGTATGTTTGGAGGGATTTGGCAGATTAGTAAATCCTTGCTGCCATGTGCCATCCCTGGTGGTCCAGTGGAGAGTGCCGCAGCAACACTCAGATATCGCGAGAGGAACCTGGCGGAGCTTCTGTCTAGAGCTCCCTGGGTCCTCTCCTGCCTCCCTCCATGCTGCTGTGGGCCGGTGAGGTAGATCTTTGGTCTCCCCGCCGGCCCATGGAGGCTTAGAGCAGAGCCGGCACTCAGATAGCGCCGGCTCTGCGTGTGTGTGTGTGTGTGTATATATATATATATATATATATGCGTACACACACACATTCACAGTCACACACTCACACATTCACAGACACTCACACACAGACACACACTCACTGACACACACAGACACACACATACACTCACAGACACACACTCACACACACACACACTCACTGACACACACACACATACATTCACAGACACACACTCACTGACACACACACAGACACTCACACACACACTCACTGACACACACAGACACTCACACACACACACACACAAGAACAAATTATTATATTTTAATTTAAAAAAAATGTCCACCCAGCCTCCTACCTGGAGTGCTGGTGGACTTGTCCCTGGGGTCCAGTGGGGCGGGCGCCTTTCTCCATCTCAGCCACGGCGAGGGAGCTCTCTGCTGTCTGCTCCCTCTCGCCGCGCGGGCTGTCTGCTGTAGCCGGGAGCCGGAATATGACGTCATATTCCGGCTCCCGGCATCAGCGCGCGGCGAGAGAGAGCAGAGCGCCGACAGCAGAGAGCTCCCTCGCCGCGGCTGAGATGGAGAGGGGGGGGGGAATCCATCACCTCTTGACCCCCCCATGACAGGGGCAAGAGGTGAGTGGGGCGCTGAGTGCCTGCAGGAACAGCGTTCCTGCTCAAAAAAAGTGCAGGACTCAAACCATAGGCGTGCCACGGGGATTAGGGTGTGCCCAGGCACACCCGGCACACCCCGTGCGCACGCCTATGCCCATTCCCTAACTCTGTCACTAGTCATCCGCTCTCCCTCCCTCTGTCACTAGTCACCCACTCCCTCACTCTGTCACCAGTCACCCCCACTCACTGTGTCTCCCCCTCACTCTGCCACCACTCAACCCCTCCCTCCCTCACTCTGCCACCAGGTACCCCCTCACTTTGCCACCAGGTACCCCCTCACTCTGCCACCTGTCACAACCTCCCACACTCTGTCACCTGTCACCTTCTCCCTCACACACTCTGTCACCTGTCACCTTCTCCCTCACACACTCTGTCACCTGTCACATATGCATTCACACAGACATTATATACAAAAAAGCACATGTAGTCATCCAGACATGCACAAGTGCATTCACACAGACTCAAATACAAACATGCATTGATACACAGGTTTTCACAATATACACATCCAAAGGAATGCCGTATTATGAGTTATATTTAAAATTTATTTAATGCACATATATTTGGCCTTTAAAGGGCCTGGGATCTAATTTTGCCCGGGGGCCCCAAAGGCTCTCAGTCCGCCCCTGCCTGGGATACCCCGACTGAATTTGAGGCTGAGGTTCAGATAGAGCCCACATTAAAAGTATACAGGGATAGGGTTATCTCAGACCAGGCCGGATTAGAGGGAGAACGGTATACCTGGGAAAAGGGGTTACTGTACCGCATTTCTGAAAGGGTAGTGGGGGGATCTGTGAATGTGATTACTAGACAGCTAGTGGTCCCCCAGAAATGTAGACAGGAACTTCTTCGGATCGCTCACGACATCCCCTTGTCTGGGCATCTGGGGATGACTCGCACCCGATACCGCTTGACCCACGCTTTTTTCTGGCCGGGTATATCCAAGGACGTGCGGCAGTACTGCCAGACATGTGACATCTGTCAGCGAGTAGGCAAGAGGGGTGACCGCCACAAGGCCAAATTATGCCCACTGCCTATCATAGACGAACCATTTAGTAGAGTGGCCGTAGATATAGTAGGGCCCTTACCAAAACCCAATCCCTCCGGCAAGAGATATATCTTGACCATAGTAGACTACGCCACCCGGTACCCCGAAGCAGTAGCACTCTCTAATATCCACGCCGAGACAGTGGCCGAGGCCTTAATGAAAGTATTCTCCCGAGTGGGGTTCCCCCAGCAGATCATATCAGATAGGGGTATGCAGTTCACGGCCGAGGTGACCCACCAACTATGGAGAATATGTGGCATTAAACCTATCGTGAACTTTGCGTACCACCTGCAGTCTAATGGGTTATGTGAAAGGTTTAATGGGACGTTAAAGCAGATGCTCCGTGCCTTTGGAGAGGCCTATAAGGACTTGGAGCGATTCCTACCCCATCTGCTATTCGCTTTCAGAGAGGTACCCCCAAGAGTTCACAGGCTTTTCTCCTTTTGAACTACTGTTTGGGAGAAGGGTGCGAGGACCTTTAGATTTAATTAGGGAGCACTGGGAGGGGGAAATTAGTACAGATGGGACACCCATTGTACCATATGTGCTGGAGCTCAGGGACCGCTTGGAGGCACTAACCCAGATCGTACGGAGCAACCTCCAGACGGCCCAACAACGCCAGTGCCGCTGGTATGATAGGGGAGCCAGAGACCGCAGCTTTCACGTGGGACAGAAAGTTTTGATTTTAAAACCTGTTCGCAATGACAAGCTGCAGGCCATCTGGCAAGGCCCATACCAGGTGGTGGAACAGAGATGTGACACCACCTATGTGATTGGCCCCTGCTCAGGGACAGGGAAGAGACGCATGCTCCACGTGAATATGCTCAAACCCTACGCTTCAGCCTCTGAGGATCATGAGAATCTTCCGCTACTTGACTTATTAGAGCGGGAAGATCAGGCAGAGGCCTCCACAGGTGTTCAGCTGGGGGAAGGGCTAAGTCCTCAGGAGCATGCCCAGGTACAGGAGTTAATCGCGGCTAAGGGAGCCACTTTCTCCAATTTACCAGGGTACGCCCCGCTTGCTACTCACAGAGTTGAGACCCCCGGACAGCTACCTATGCGGCAAACCCCATACTCTATCCCGGAAGCGGTCAGGGAACATATGAGGAAGGAAATTGAGGAAATGTTGCAGCTAGGGGTTATAGAACATTCCGATAGCCCCTGGGCATCGCCGGTAGTGCTGGTACTCAAGAAGGACGGCACAACACGCTTTTGTGTAGACTACTGGAGGCCAAATGACAAAACAGTGTCTGATGCCTACCCGATGCCCCGGATAGACGAGCTGCTATACAAAATGGCACGAGGCCAGTACCTTAGTACAATAGATTTATGCAAAGGGTACTGGCAGATTCCACTAACCGAGGATGCCATCCCCAAGTTGGCGTTTGTCACCCCGTTTGGCTTGTATCAGTTTCGCGTCATGCCATTCGGGATGAAAAACGCTCCGGCTACCTTTCAACGGATGGTGGATCGGCTACTGGATGGGTTTCAGGAGTATGCATGTGCATACCTGGATGATATCGCCATCTATAGCCAGACCACCTGCGACATATTGGAGCAGTCATTGACCGTATCGGAGAGGCAGGGTTGACGCTAAAGCCCAGCAAGTGTCACATAGGGATGGCAGAGGTACAGTACCTGGGGCATCGGGGAGGGAGTGGACAGCAAAAGCCTGAACCAGCAAAAATTGAAGCAGTTGCTAAGTGGCCTACCCCCCGGACAAAAACCCAAGTGCTAGCCTTCCTGGGTATTGCAGGGTACTACCGAAAATTCGTACCCAATTATAGTGCCCTGGCCAAACCCCTGACTGACTTGACCCACAAAAACCTTCCTTGACAGGTCATCTGGGCCCCAGAGTGTGATCAGACGTTCCAACAACTCAAGACTGCTTTAACCAATGCACCTGTACTTGCTGCTCCTGATCCAACTAACCGATTTCTTGTCCACACAGACGCTTCAATGTTTGGATTGGGAGCAGTGCTGAGCCAAGTTGGAGCAGATGGTGGAGAACATCCCGTAGTTTACTTAAGCCGAAAGTTATTACCCCGTGAAGTGAGCTACGCCGCCATTGAGAAAGAATGCCTGGCCGTGGTGTGGGCCCTCAAAAAGTTGTAGCCTTATTTATATGGACAACCTTTTTCCCTACTCACAGATCACAACCCGTTGGTGTGGCTGAACCGTGTGGCGGGGGACAATGCTGCTGCGCTGGAGTTTGGCGCTGCATCCTTTTGACTTCACTATTCATTACAGCCCAGGAAAGCAAAATGGTAACGCCGACGGGTTATCTAGACAGACTGACCTTGAGAAGTGATCTGTGAGTACTCCTCCGGACATCCCCAAGCCGATCCGTTGGGATCAGACTGTGTATGCCGGCTTGGTTCTGGGGGAGCATTGTGGCAAACCTAGCCACTTTAGGTCATATTGCAGAACATTTAAAGGTTGTCTGAAATAGCTGTGTTAACCTGGTGTAAAAATGTATTCGTGTGTTTTAGAATAGAGAGCATGCATAGGCTAACAGCCGTGAATAAAATTGTCAGTTGACTCCCTGAACTGTGTTTCGTTCGGTTTTTGGGGGATTTGAGATATTGCCTTCTTTTCCAGCTCTTTACTTTGGATTACCTTCTATACCAGCGGATTGTACCAGCTCTGCTACAATGGACACCCCAAAACACAGACCTATATTGTCCTGTTGTCTTTGTCTGTCATTGGGCAACTGCAACAGGGGATAGAGTCGTCCTCTTTAAAGTGGCTGTTGCCCAAATACTTGTATCTGTTGGTTTACGGCAGTGGTTTCCAAACCTGTACTCAAGGCACGCCTACCAGTCCAAGATTTTTAGGGATTACCCAGTTGTGTCTAAGGTATTTTTTAGAAAAGAAATAAAATAAACAAACACATTGACACAACTGGGTAATCCCTAAATCCCGGACTGGTAGGCGTGCCTTGAGAACAGGTTTGGAAACCACTGGTTTATGGTGTTAAATAGACAAATCCTGGAAATGCCACACCATCCCGTCATGATTCTCTTTTATTCCAAAAGTTGTGTCCTTAAGGGGTTAAACGTCACCAGCCCACATTGGTACATAGCCCCACTTTGTCTCCCGGATGCCAAGAAAATCATTCATTTAGGTTTCTGTTTACTTTTAATCGTAATCAATAGATCTATTCATCAGGTGAACAATCTGACGTGCAGTGAGAGGCACGCATGAAACATTATCTGCCTATGTTTACTTATTGACCTAAAATGAACAAAAAATTATTGTTTAGTTGGTGACCGCTCAATTGTGTGATTGTTAATGTTCTGTAGTCCCTATGGTCCCCGTGGTGAGTATTCTGTGAAATTCTTATTACAGGGTATGTGACTCATAGGCTTGACCTTGCTTGACACATAGCTCGGGAGTGAGTATACAATGGTACATGCTTGTGTCTGAATTTACCCTAGGAGTCTGCTATAAATTGCCATGAACGTATTATTAAGTTAAACTCTGGAGCACTCCAGGGTGCAGCTGATAAACCATTAAAAAATGCTTTAGAGAAAATTTACTGACTCAGAAAAGGGTATCCCTATACTCTGTTCCTGCAGTGACTCACATTCAAAGCAGACTGTTTCTCTTACCAATTCTTTTCAAATAATTTTTATTAAAGTTTTAAAATTTTGTATAACAAGTAATAATAATACAAACATTGTATTAGGGGTAGAAAAGGAAGGGGAACTTGGAAATATTAATCCATCATTGAAATAGGCATAACAATGTATATAGCAAAAATTTTGTACATCAATGCACTTTAACAATAAATATATCAAAGACCATAAAGTGTTTTGATTTTTTTCTTCCCATTTATCCCAATTATATTTTAATATTGGGAAACCATGCATATTAGCTCTATGCGATAATTCGTGTGCCTTGTTTTCTAGAATCAAATTAAAAACTTCTCGAAGAGATGGCACATTTTGGGACTTTAGTCCTGTCTAGCTAAACAGGATGTAGCAGCGATCAGAATGTGGCCTATGATTATTTTATCTGATGTATTAACGGACTGCGGGAGTTTTTTAAATAAGGCTAGTTCCGAAATTAAAATGCTAATGGTTCTGTCTACTTTAATAATTAGATCATGAATCATTTTCCAATATTTAGTTAATTTAGGGCAGAACCACCAGATATGGGCCATATTGCCCACACCCCCACAGTCTCTCCAACACTGGTCAGAATACATATTATTCATGTTGTCAGGGGTCAAGTCCTGTGGAAAAAAGTGTGGGAACTCACCCAAGATTCCCGCTTCACCCCTGCAGTGCAGGGTGTGTATAATGAATGTAGTGTGTTTGTAGTGAATGCAGAGTATGAATTATAAATGTAGTGTGTTTGTAGTGAGTGCAGTGTGTTTTTAGTGAGTGCAG
>OW240917.1:41678032-41871614 GCA_933207985.1 Pelobates cultripes
AGTGCTGGACGACGTGCGTGCGAGTGCTGGATGATGTGTGTGTGTGTGTGTGTTGGATGATGTGTGTGTGTGTTGGATTATGTGTGTGTGTGTTGGATGATGTGTGTGTGTGTTGGATGATGTGTGTGTGAGTGCTGGATGATGTGTGTGTGAGTGAGTGCTGGATGATTGTGTGTGTGAGTGAGTGCTGGATGATTGTGTGTGTGTGTGTGTGAGTGCTGGATGATTGGTGTGTGTGTGAGTGCTGGATGATTGGTGTGTGAGTGAGTGCTGGATGATTGGTGTGTGAGTGCTGGATGATGGGTGTGTGAGTGAGTGCTGGATGATGGGTGTGTGAGTGAGTGCTGGATGATGGGTGTGTGTGTGCTGCATGATGGGTGTGTGTGTGCTGGATGATGAGTGTGTGAGTGCTGGATGATGGGTGTGTGTGTGCTGGATGATGGGTGTGTGTGTGCTGGATGATGGGTGTGTGTGTGCTGGATGATGGGTGTGTGTGTGCTGGATGATGGGTGTGTGTGTGCTGGATGATGGGTGTGTGAGTGCTGGATGATGGGTGTGTGTGTGCTGGATGATGGGTGTGTGAGTGCTGGATGATGGGTGTGTGTGTGCTGGATGATGGGTGTGTGAGTGCTGGATGATGTGTGTGTGTGTGCTGGATGATGGGTGTGTGAGTGCTGGATGATGGGGGGTACGACATTTTTTTTTACTTTATGTGTATGTATATTTATTTTATTTTATTCCCCCCTCCCTGCTTCTTACCTTGTCAGGGAGGGGGGAGATCGCCTGGTGGTCCGGTGGTATGCTGGAGGGAGGCAGCCGCTGCACAGAGGGGCCATCACACGCTGTGTTCCTTCTCCAGCTCTAACTCTCGCGAGACTCGCCTGTGCGGAGCGTTGCCATGGTAACAGTCGCGGGTCTCGCGAGAGTTATAGCTGGAGAGGGAACACAGCGTGTGCTGGCCCCTCTGTGCAGGGACCAGGGCCGGTCCTGCAGGACAGGTAACGGGAACGGCGTTCCTGCTTTGGAAAAAGTGCAGGAACGCCGTTCCCATGCGTTCCTGCAGGACTCGAGCCCTGCATGTTGTGCAATCTAGACGTAGCCAGGTACCAGCGATATAAAATTTTATAATGATTTCCAAAATGGTCGGTGCAATACGAAATACCTTTTAAAGCTTTAAAAAAAACAAACCATTCTTCTAAATCGTACTGGGCACCCAGCTCCGTCTCCCATGACAACATATGTTTTAATTTAACTAAGGGCTTGGCATTATAAAATGAATAACATAAGGATATCATACCTTTACTAGCGGGGCTGTATAAAAAAACTTTCTCTAATGGAGATATCTCAAGTGATTTATAGTTTTTATCTGTTTCAGGTACCTGGTATAGTTCTTTCAATTTGTCAATGATTAGCATACATTCCAGTTCACATACATTTGTTAATCCATACTTAAGCTTCAATTTTTCCAAATAAAGAATAGCATTGCCATAAATTTTTTTATCCAGATTAGGTATAGAGCAATCCTTCAACAGTTCTATTTTTAAGGATGATATACAATCTTTCAAAAACTCAATAGGCATTGCTCTATATAAACTGGGAGAATGGTCATTTTTAAAAATAATGTCCAAGGCCTTAAGCGTAGTCTTGGTAGATAAAAATAATTTTGTAATTCCAGGTCTTTTCTTAGGATTTAACCAAGGTAATTCTGACAATCTAACCGGTAAAATTTTCGATTCTTCTATTTCCATCCATCTGGGTTTATCAACCTGGTTATTAAAGCTCACAGCCACTGCAGCGTTAGTGGTGAAATAATATTTGCAGATTTTTGGAAGTATCGTCATTTTAATAGATGCGACCCTCCCCAGCCATGAGAGCTCCATCCTGCCCCATCTCCCCATCTTTTTTTGTAAGTCCAACAATGCTTTCCTCAAGTTGTGATTGTGCATATTGACCAGCTTTTTGCATAAATTAATGCCAAGATATTCCATATAGTCAGTTCTCCAATCAAATAAATATGATTTCTTAAGGGCAGTGGTTTCCAAATTATTTAAATGAAACGGAAGGGCTTGAGTCTTAGACTCGTTTAATTTGTAGTACGATATCTCCCCAAATTGAGTTAAAATGTCCTTGAGGTGTCTCAAAGATTCTTTTGGGTTTTTGACAGCTAGGATTATATCGTCTGCAAACAGGCCAATTTTGTGAACGGATTTTTTAATAGCAATTCCTACAATTTGTGGGGCCGTTCTAATTAGTTCGGCCAGGGGTTCTATCGCTAAAACAAATAAAATTGGAGATAAAGGACACCCCTGTCTTGTCCCATTGGTTAGAGAGAAAGTTTTGGATGTGAATCCGGAAGCTGAGACATGGGCGGAGGGTGCGCAATATAGCGCCTTAATTGCTGTGATAAAGGATGATGGTATGTTGAACCTGTCTAACGTTCTCCATAAATATCCCCAATGTATCCTGTCAAACTCCTTCTCTGCGTCTAGAGATAGAAGCAAAGAAGGGGTTTTGGTCATATTGATGTGCTGAATCAAGTTTATGAATCTTCTAGTTCTGTCTGGCACCTGTCTATCCTGTACAAAACCCACTTGATCCTTATTAATTAGCAATGGGATTAATTTGGTTAATCTATTTGCGAGAACTTTAGAATAAATCTTTGAATCATTATTAATCAGAGAAATGGGCCTAAAGTTAAGGCATCTATCAGGAGTTTTTCCCGTTTTTTCCGGGAGTTGTTTCCTCCGGCATCTTTCCCCCGGACTTATAGGAATTGAACATTTTAGTCATATGAGAAATTAAAATTTCTGGAAAAGTTTTATAATATAAAATAGTGAATCCATCGGGACCAGGGGCTTTTCCAGATGGCATAAGTTTGATCGCCTCAGCTATCTCTTCTGCTGATATTTCACATTCTAAGCTTTCTAAATGTCCTGGAGACAGCCGAGGTAATGTCACTCTGTCTAAGAATTTATCAATTATTGTTGCAGAAGGCTGGGGAAGGTCCAAATTACATTCTAAATTATAAAGTTTACTATAATACTCTGCAAACATATCACTAATTTTAGTTGAATGAAACACTTTTCGCCCCTGATCATCAAGTACCGTATATACTCGAGTATAAGTCGAGTTTTTCGGCACATTTTTTGTGCTGAAAAACCCCCACTCGATTTATACTTGAGTCAGTGTCTGTATTATGGCAACTTACATTGCCATAATACAGACAAGGACCGCCTGGCTCATTACAAGCCCGGCGGTCCTGTTGGGGGCTGGCAGAGAGCTATAACTTACCTTTCCTGCAGCTCCTGTCAGCACCCTTCTCCTCTGGTCCGGTCAGTTCCCCTGTCAGCTCCACTGTAAATCTCGCGAGAGCCGCGGGGTCAGAGCGCAGCAGTCACACCGCGAGACTTACAGTGGAGCTGACAGGGGAGCTTACAGGAGCTGCAGGAAAGGTAAGTTCCAGCTTGCTGCCAGCCCCCCTCCTACACAGCCCATGCCACTAGACCACCAGGGAATGAGAGCCCCCCTCCCTGACCATGTATCAAGCATGGAGGGGGGACGAAAAAAATATAAATAAAAATATTAAATAATATTAAAATAAAAAAATATTAATAATATAAAAAATAAATAATAATAATAATTAAAAAAAATTATAAAAATGCCCACCCACCAACAAGGCTCTGCATCACATACACACACTGCATTCATATATACACACACACACACACACTGTATTCATACACACACTGCATTCATACAAACACACTGCATTATATACACACACACACACTGCATTCATTATATACACACACTGTAAATAACTATTCAATTAATATAATTTTTTTGGATTCAATTTTATTTAGAAATTTACCAGTAGCTGCTCAAGTATATACGGTAAATATGCTATTTTTGATTGGGCATTCACATGCCGGAGTGAGGCCCTGTTGCCTTTTAAGTAAAATGTTTTCCTGAGACGTCTCACCATGAGAGATGTACGATCTAAATTAATTTTGTTCGTTTTAGCCTTAATTTCTCCTATCATTGCTGATAGGGAGGACGATGGACCAAATTTATTAGCCTGGTTCAAATTGTACAATTCTTTTTCCAATGTTCTTAAATTATTGCTATTAATTCTCTTCAGGTGAGACGCTCTAGAAATAAAATGACCTCTTAACACAGCCTTATGCGCATTCCAAGTCACCTCGCCAGGAACCTCGGGTGAGGCATTTTCCGAAAAATAATCACTCAAAGCTTTCTCCGTCAATGACCTGTTCACAACATCATTTAACAAATAATCGCCTAATTTCCAGGTTCTGTTTGGGGCTGATGAAACAATTTCGTCAATATGCATTATGATTGGAGCATGGTCGGACCAGTTGATGTCTAAGATATCAGATTTCAAGATGTACAGGATTAAAGCACCCTGGACCATAAACCGGTCCAGCCTGGAATACATTTTTTAGAGACAGAATAATACGTAAAATCTCTTTCATTCTCATGCATCAGTCTCCAGGAGTCGTATAAGCCACATTCAATCATGTATCTGGATCATTTATACGCCAATCTGTCACTGTCCCATTTATGCTGTTGATCACGTTCTTCCCTAGCGTTATCTAATTCTCCATCCATGACAAAATTTGTGTCGCCACACATTACCAAGCTGCCTCTCACATTCTCATTCACTAAGTCCATCAATTTCCTAAAAAACTGCAACTGACCAGTGTTTGGAAAATACATGTTCACAATAGTATTGAGTGATCCTATCCAAATTAAATACCTCCCGTCATCATCCGTTATTACTTTGTTTGTCAAACATGCTACACTCCTGTGAAAGAAAATTGATGTACCTCTAGACTTGGAGTTATATAAGTGCAATGGTATTGGACTGGGAAAAGCTTTGACATAATTTTATGGTCTTTATCATCTTTAAAATGCGTTTCCTGTACACAGATTACATCTGATTTGTTGGATTTTGCCTCTTTGAATAATAATCGTCTCTTGTGGGCGGTGTTCAGGCCTCTCACATTAAATTACATATATTTTAAAACCATGGTTTATGGAACAGCAATACCTGGTAAAGGGTAAAAGAACATTCAACTTTGTGAGAGTCCAAGCAACCGGCTTCCAATAGAGAAGTGTGCAGGTCCAACAATACTGTCAAAACAAACTCAAGCTGTGTACATGTGTGTACCGGAATAGTGAATATTATAAATGTATCCTGTTCGAGGTTAAGCCAGTTTGGCCATCAATAAAGGAAATTAACAGAATCAATGTTCAATGAAATATTTGTTACTCAAGGGTCTGTCTGAATTCCATAGACATAGCATGACAAATATACACATCATCGGCATTGTTTGTGAACATGTTCAGTGTGCATTGCTTTTATATGTACCTTACAGTTTTATACATTATCTCCATAATTTATGCTCCATTGGTAGGAGGTTATTGATGTATGCATTCTCTTAAAGGAACACTCCAACCACCATAACAACTCTACCACACTGTAGTAATTATAGTGCCGTGAGTGCATTGGCTCTCCCCCATTATAAATGCTGCTGGGTGCCATTACCTTCTGCACTACTTTAGCCAGAGAGCCAGAAGCTGTCTGTCTGAGCTAATCCCAACTGTGCAGAACTCTCGTAGATCGTAAGCTCGTCTTGGGAGGGACTTCACCTCTAAATATCCCCTTTCTATAATTGTAAAGCTCTGAATATTTGATGGCACTATAATCCTTAAAATAATAATTAGCTTGGAGAAATCAGCTGACACTCTCTGACAATGAGCTGGCCCTGCCCTGCAGCGCTTAGTTCACAAGAGCTAACGGAAGCTCCTGACTTGTTTAACAGACACAATAAAACCACTGATCTATCTTTTAACAAAAGGTACCAAGTCTAGAATGAATGGCACCCCAAGATCACACATTTTCCAACATGAGGGAATCAGTGTATCTTGGACAACCTTAAGAATATATAATGATTACACTTTTAGTTCCTAATGTGCCTCATTATTAAATTGTATTCTTTTTTTCTGTTTACATTTAATATGAATGATAGCTATTATAGAACAGACTGACTATTCAATGCATGAAATCATATCCCTCCGCACCAGACAATCCCCCCTAAAACTAACGAGAAGGAAAAACAATGAGCTCATTTTCAAAGATTTAAGAAATTTTGTGCAAATGTCTTTCATATGGAAACTCCTGTTTTTAAACATTTTCTTTGTAAACAGAATAACTGGAACATTTACACATCTTGAACTTTTAGAAGAATACCAGAGATCATCAGGCCAGTAAAATATGTAGATCATTTAATGAATGAGGCAATGGCCTTTAAACAAAATGTGTCTGGTATTCATATGTTCCGTTCGTTGGTTTGTCTAGCTTCCCCAGCCTGACTTATTGAAATGTCTGTAAGATGAGGAGGCTGCACCACGTGGTTGGTTAGTTTACTACATAGACTGACCTGTGAAAAGGGAAATGCTGATTGAGTAATTACACCAGGGTGACTGCCAAAATTAGTCTAGTCACCTTATCCAATAATTGAAGTAGGAGTAGCAGAGCCCTTTTGAGTCATTACATTACAAGTGACATTCTTTGTTAAGGTCAGAAAAATGCTTTTATGAAACAGCAAACTGCCCCGACGTTTACAGATTAAAAAAAAAAAAAAAGTCTTATTAAAATTAAGAAATGTACTCATGAAATATCAATGTAGAGAGATTTTTCTTATGATATGCAAAGACTTCTCCACGTTTGTTATAGTCACAGCATGGCTATTTAGCCTTCATTTTTACAAATCATTATAATTTAATGTTTGGTGAACAAACGTGTGTGTACGTGTGTGTACGTGTACTTGTGTGTACGTGTATAGGATCTCTCTCTCTATTTAAACACACACACACACATGACACAGTCGACATGATACTATGGGCAAACTATTTCTGGTTTAGCTATCTAATAAAATCAAATAAATCACTCCAAGGCACTATTTAAATTTAAGGAATGGCAGAGGTTTGGAGGGGAAGAAGGGAATCTTGTTTTACACCCAGGTATAAGATCTTGCAGCTTACCTCCCCCTTTGCTCTAGGTCTATGATATCTATGCAAAGGGAATACAAAAGTAGCCACATGGATGTCATTAGGGGAGAAATGTTTCTCTACAGGGACCAACCCAGGATTGAGCCCCAAAAAGCTCAAGGTTTAAAAATGTGGCATTTATTACGGTTAGCCCCAAGTCCCTTATTCTGTGCCTGTTCAGAACAGTAGACTCGGAATTAACAGTAATAAATGGCAAAATGCCGCCCTGCTCTATTTCTCCCCCCACCCAGGCCAGGACCATAGGCGTGTGCAACCTATTGTATAAGGGTGTGCACCCTATAGAACAAAAACACACGCCGCTTGTATATATATATATATATATACATACATACACAGCTGTGTGTGTGTGTGTAAGGGCGCTGTATGTGTGTGGGTGATGTTAGTGTGTGTGTATATGTAAGGGTGCTGTGTGTGTATTGTGTGGGGTGAGGAGGCCATTTAGTAAATATCCCCCTTCCCTTCTTACCTTATACCTGGGAGGGGAGATCCTGCTGGGCTCCGACCTCGCGAGAGGAACATCCTGAGATCTCCCCTGCCGGTCTCAATCCATAGGCACACCCTGTGCGCACGCCTATGGCCAGGACCAGCACTGCTCCCCTGAGATCTGGTGTTTAGAGTATTGCTTCAGATAACCATGGCAATGCTCCAAACATTAGAAATCACAGGGATAATAACTAGAGTCAGGTGGAATAAATGTGCGACAATGTGTGTATATGTTTAACAGATTGTTTGTATGTGTATAAGTGTGTGTTTGTGTATTTGTACCAGTCTCTTGCACATGACAGCAGTTAATATTGGTTTATGGCTAGATGTACGTGGGCATTTGTTAAATATATTTTGGCAACATTTTTACTAAGGTGCATTCCCAGAAAAAGCCATTAGATTGCTTACAAATATCCATAAGCGGGGTATGTGACCTTTTTATTTTTTTTATAAATAACAATATGTTTTGTCACAACTTCTAAATATGAATATTTTTTCCACTTCTATTTTAGTATTTCATGCCCTCGTTCGAATATTTAAAGCAGAGCAGTTTATTCTATGAAAGTGTCAGTTCCTCACTTCCTCAAACAATTAAATACTATTGCATAACTTACTCTCACTGAGCTACGTAGTGCAGCGGAATGCGTTAACATCCCCCTGTGATATCGTGGGTATTCTGCTGGCATCTCATAGATCAGCACAAATACAGCACGTGCACCTTTTTGCAGTCCCATACACATAGTCAAACTGTGTATACAATATATAAAAAAATAAAACAAACAAAAAAAAAACAGTTAATAAAAAGAACCTCAAACTCTATTTATAGCTAGAAAATTGTTAAACAATAAAAATCACAGTACATCTTTAGATATAACTATATCACAACCTTAAAAAATGTTAGAAAACCAATCTTTTTGAAAAAGATGTGCATGTAATTCAAATATTTAAATTTGTGTACACTCCTATACCTGATTTATTTATTTATCTGTTTATGTTGTATCCTTTAGCAGGACCTCCTGTTCCAGTATGTCAAACTTGTCTGGTTGCAACAAATGGCTTGTTAGTCCCACCTGTTGTACAGCGCTGCACAATTTGTTGGCACTTTTTTTTTTTTAACAAATTCTTTATTTTCAGATTTTGTCAACTGTAATCATGGGATACAGAATGAAGAATAGGGAAGGGGTATAAATCTTGTGATAGTCTCTCAGACTTTTTCAACAGTTGTGTGGCGGAGCAGGCCTCGCCACGTCTTCTCGGAGGGGGCTGCTTGCCCGCCTCCTACCTTCTGACTATGGCCCTGGGATATATGGCATTTGAAAACACTATTTGTGCCCTGTGACAAAACTGGAGATTGTGCACAAATATGACTATTGTCCATAGTTTTTATGATTCCCTTTGTTTGTTGCACTGTTCACCATGTGTTTCATCTGTTGGTTCGGCTGGATAGACTACCAGACAAACTGTGGAGTTACTGGGTGGCCACCATTTCATGTATCAGAGGCACATGGTGAGAACAATGGAGGGCGGCCATTTCAACTCACAGACACTGTTTTTACTTTTCTACACAGTGCCATCTCGCTGGTATTTGGTGCACAAAGACATCGTTCAGTAGTTTTAAACTACAGATCAGGGGACACATTTAACAGTAATTATTTTTCATACGGCCTGTGTATGTTCTGCGGAATCTGCATTAAACCATATCTTCCAAACTACTAAACGGATTTGGGTGAATTTTGGATATATGGTTCACCGAGATCCCCCGGTTCCAAGGATATATTTTTATGGGGTTATTGCATGTTTTGGGGTCCCTGTGATATGTTTTCTAATACTGTAGACAGAGGTGAGGATTTCTGATGTAATGAATGGGAGTGTTAGCTGTGTTGTAATGTGTTGTAATGTGTTGATTGGTTGTTCTTCAAAACCCTGTGGGCAGTACTATGTTTTGTAGAATGTAAATAAAAGAGGCTGTATGTGCCAGTACAGACAGTTCTACTTCACCCTCAATTTGGAGTGCCGTCTCTTATTGGGGGAATCTGCTACAAGGGATTGCTATGCTCTGCATACTCTCTTGTTATATTCACTGCTAAGCTCTTGTAAGAGCTTGCTCCTGTCCTGCTCTCTGAAGGAGTCCACGGTGGTTATGGTGCCTGCTGCAGAGAGCTTGGAGCCCTCAGGAAGCGCTAGGAGCATCCTTCAACGGAGGTACCCAGTCGGGGTGCCAGGTGATCTGTTACAAGTTGCTTTAACAGTGGTGGTATGCAGACAACAATCATTTAGTTTCAAATACTAGTTGCATGAGTTGTAGTGTCCCCATGGGATCTTTGGTATGCGATTAGTCTTTTCTGAAGGTGTAGGTGAGTGTGTTGTCATTCATTCCAGTGGCAATGTATGATGTAGTCTGGGGTGTTGGGTTTGTATCAGTTGAGTGTTGGGGGGAGTGGGGATGGGGGTGGGACAATTGACTTTTGGTCCCTCTTTGGAGTCGTCTTTTTAGGGGGTGGGAGGATTGGATTGTCCTGGGTATTTTCAGGACAGTTTCTGCCCTCAAGCTATGTTGGAGATAGCTCATGGGCATTGTACGAGTTGTAGGGTGTTGGGTGAGAGTGTGGGTTTTGTGTTTTATTGTTTATGCGCTCCCGATTAGGGGTCTTTATTTAGTCAATGTTTCTCTGGGAGGTTGTGGGTTCATCGGGTATCGTTTCTGTTTTTAGGTGGGGTATGTATGCATGTGTTTTGGGTGGGGGGGTTGGCGTTTGGCCTGTGTGCGGGTTGTTGGCGCTTTTTAAACAATAATATTTATTTACTTAACAATACTTATAAAGCTCCCTTTGTGCTTTACATAGAATAACAAATTATACCATGATTGAAAATAACATTTTGATACAGTCATTAAGTGGTGACATAGTAGGTTGCAGTAGTTAGAGGTTAAACCATGTTAGACTAAAGAATAATTACAGTAAGTTATTGAATTTACAAAGGACAACAACATTCCATGGAACTCTATGAATATATTTCTCTTGACAACTGATATGTCACATATAGAGGAGGTAGTAATATGGATACAGATTACAAATGTTGGGAGTGGGAGATATTGGGAAGGGATCAGACAAGATAAGTGAGGGAAGCCATCGACATTTCCCCACCCAGAATTACATTGTTTGCATGTAAGTATGTGTGTCCTGTGCATTGCTTGCAGTGGCATTCTGTGTCATTGTGTCACTCTCTTTGTTCCTGTGACTTTTTCTGTTTCACGTACCTTGCTGCTGTCACTGTTTATCTGCGCGTGTCATACATTTTCTGCTGTCACAGTGTCAGACGGGAAATGTCCCTCTGCTGACCCTATCTGTCAGTGTCATGTCTGTATTGTCAGCCCCACTCTGTTTGCCTCAGGTTTTTCTCTCTCGCCAAACTATCTTCCTCATGTGTATCCTGTATGTCCACATATTTCTCTAGGATGCAACTCATTCGTGTCACAGTGCTGTACAGGTCAAGTCCTGAAAATACAAGTATCCTCAGCATCGCTAGTCTTTCCCATTTGCTAAGTAATTCACATAATCCCGCTCTTACTTATCTAACCAAATACAAGTTTGATCCTAAAGTGTCTAAATATGTATGATAGTGTGTTTTATCAGTATATAATATTCTCCTGATAATGTCCCTTCAATTCTCCTCATTATTGCCAAGTAGAGTGTTCGACATGCAGCCTGGTGCTGTCCTTCCAGCAGAGGAGGGCTGGAAGAATTTGGACTAGAGGGCAAGCACAAACGAATGTGCTTTTTTATTTTATTTTTTTTTTTTTGTGATCTCCACGCCAGCACCAATCATCATGATTGCTCTGTAGAGAATGGAGCTGCCCTTTAAATGCCCACTGTGGCCTGATCAATTGGGGTTTAAAAGCTATATAGGAAAAAAAAAAGGTAGAGGCCCTAGAGGGCACTTTACCATTTGTCTCTGCAAATTTAAAATCCACCTTCTTAGTAAAAAGAGTGGAAACTCTGTTCCTTCTGCAAATATAAAAAGAGGGTCTTGAATTCAACTGATGTAGAAGTGACCATCAAGACCTTTACAGAGGACAGGGAGGTCAATTTTTGTCCTGAATTAGGGTATGCCTGTACACATGGTATTTTACATTCAGTCTTACTGAGTGACGTTATTTGGCTCTGCCCTGACACAGCTCACACTTTACTCTGCATGTCATGGAAAATAGCCCAGATCTCAGAATAAAAAGCATGCAGCAGGAAGGAATTTGTAAGAAATACCTTAACATGCTTTGTGTGATTTCCCTGAGGCTGAGTAGGGAACACTATGACCTAGTCTCTCATCTCCTCTCCTCTTTATGTGCATACTGACACCTGTACCTCCTACTGTCCTACATCTATCACTTCCTCTACTCCTCGCTGTGCCTGCAACGAGGAAACACAGAATTAAAGAGGCTTATTCATTATCTGATGAATTTGGTAGAGTTGCTTCCAATTAGCTAAAGATTTTTCACTTTGGATGGGAATATTTCTCTAATATTCACTTCAGTAATTAGTAGACAATTGGTTTCAAACCATTCGGTTCTGCAAAATTCAACAACTCCAAAACGCTTTATTGACAAATCACGTAACAAAATGGACAATGGCTGAAAATGGGACTATGAGCGTTCCGTAAAATATAGACATAAAATTTATAATATTAATTTTGCAGCACACTCATTCACCTATTTTCACACCACTGTGGTTTTTTCAAAGCATTTCGGTTGCTTGGATGAAATTTGTCTGCACCGAAACACCATGTAGACAAATCTTGAATCGACCAACACAATTTTATTTTTCAGACAAACTGATTTTGCCATCTATTCATTATCAAACAAACTGAAACTGCACTGAGCCAAATGAGTCCCAGATATCTCAAACAGAAATCTTAGCAGTTAGGACTCAAAATATTCACTGTCCACTAGCCTTTGGTGAGTGAAAACTTAGCCCTGGCATGTAGAAATTAATTAATTTATTTTATGAAATCTCACTTTTTCTTTTAATCTGTCATGTCATGGGAAACACGCCAGCAAATCATGTAAGTTAGTACACAGATAATTAATATAGACATAGTCTGTTAGCCTTGCCGTAGGATGGAACTTCAGCTCGGCAATGAATCTTGCACAAAACAAAATGGTTTAAATGTTCAGATCCACAAAACTAATATGCAGCAGCTGTAATTAAAATGTCAATTTTATTCAGACCATGTTAAAATTAAGACAGTGACATTCAAATTTCATATATAACCAAAACATAGTCATAGACTAAAGGGAGATGATAAAAAACGATTGAAAAAAAACACCCAAAATAACATGCCTTACGCGTTTCACATCGTATGGTGCTCACCCATAAGCAACAAATCTATTAATGTAAATTAGTTAACCCCTTATTCATCTTCACCACTTTTTTCACTCAGTAAATACTGCAATAGTGTTTGCCGTTTATTGGAAAGAGGAAATCAGGAGCTGTTACATTTCTGACATCTCTGGAAGGTACAGTACCACTTTAAGCAAAATTAGAAAAATATAACTAATTTTTAAAGAATTTGGTTATCTTTTAAAGCAATAACATTTCAATAAGAATCTGCAAAATATTGATAAAAAAAGACCTGAATATATACTTTTTTTTTTTTAGTAAATGACTTTTCTTGAATAATTGATCATTTATTTTTAGCGAGAAACTGCAAATTTCTATATGTTCATATATTTTAAATAGGCAACGAGAAATGTATGTTCCTGTCTACCCCACTCTATACAAAGCACTGTTGAACTTTTAAACTTTGTTAGTTCCATCATTAGTTTCTTTTCTTGCGAAAGACTATATTCTATAATTACAAAGTTTTCTGTAATACATTTTTTTTCACGTTATTTAACCTTCCTGTGAACTGTTGGAGCAAAAGTAACCTGTGTTGTGACATTACTTTCATTTCATTACTTTTGTCTGTACACATCATCAGAGATGCATTTATTTGGTATGTCTATTCAGGCTTCCTCTTTAAAATGATAGTGACCTATTCATTAAATTTTAATAGTTTCAGAAATACCAGACATTCTCACTTCCTTTCCTGTCCAGATGATAATACTTCATCTGTCTGTGTCAAATGGTCATCTAGAAGAGCTGTTGGGGAATTAAGGTTACTAAAGGGAGAGGGGGGAGGGGTGGAAGGGAGGGGGACACTCTTCCACTCTACTGTATTGCAAATTTCAGTAGTGGGTAGAGTTGAGCGAACCCGAACTTGTACCGAACATTACGATTTTTTGACCCCGAGCCCGAGCCCGGACATTTCAGTAACAGTTCGGGTTCGAGTTCAGTGTTCAGCGATTTAATGGCGCGTTTGAAAAGCTGCAGGGCAGCCAATCAACAAGCGTTTGACTCATGTGCCCTTAGAAGCCATCACAGCCATGTCTACTAATGGCATGGCTGTGATTGGCCAGTCAAGGTGTAACCGAGTAAACTTGCAGAAGCCAGACACAGAGAGATGGTTGCAGGTCTTCAGGAAGTAAAAGGTCTTTATTAACATACTGATCGGGTCTCAGATGAACTATCTTTCCAAAACAAGTCTGAGGGCCGAACACATGGAGTACATGCTTTTTAAAGAACTATAACTCCTCCCATTAATAGCTCCACCCACACATACCCTTAACCAATCGGTGGCCAGGATCTGGATTTCCTTATATGGGCAGACCACATGGCTCATCCGAAACAAAGGAGAAAGGAATGTGATTTCAGTTCCTGCATTCCTGCACATGCTCAGTACATTGATCTTACCCACGTGTAACTAACTAACTGGTACAACATACACGTGTACTTACATATGCCACGTGGAAATCTCAGCCTGCTAAATTTACATTTCACCGAAATTCCATCACATTTCCCCCTTTGATGCCTCTGATACAAAATTATTCCAGATGCATCAACAATCATAGTTTACCAACACCTCTCAAGTAGCCATTGGACCAGAACAGACCTTGTAAGCATCTTAGCATCATCACAAACTCCTTCAACATTCCTCATCCTGAATATGTTCTCTTTGGGCTAGGGATTCATATATATAGACAGCCATTACATGAGCAGCTGTCTTTCTTTCTATAGTACTTTCTATGATACTACGTATAGATCTGACCACTAATGGAATTAGGCAGGGCAGAACGGGACATAAGAATATAATGAATACTACTCCTCCTACTAATGCCTTAATCCTCCAAGCTGCTCATACCAACTTCCAAACCAACTACTAGGATTATACCCATTCCAGACCTGAGTAGGTACATGCGTCAGTTTAACCATGTGGCTTGTAAATTCAGCCACTGCTCGCCCTTCATCATCTATGTGCAAACAACAGTTGCTGAGATTAAACTTTCCGCATACACCTCCCTCTACTGCTAATAGGTAGTCCAGAGGTAATCTATTTTAATAGATGGCTATTCTCATCCGAATATTTTGCTTAGCTAGAAGATTAAGTGCTTGAGCTGTCTCATTAGTGATGATCTCAACCACCACCGGTAGTCTTATAATATGGTTGAGCATATATATTGTGGTTCTATATCCATAGGTACCATCTTCTGCCCACGTAGCAGGTCCATAATAATTAATAATGCGTTGGGGAGGTCACTCATCATCTTCCCAGCTACCTATATTCAAGGATGCTTGCTTCTTTTTATGATTTACATCACAAACCTTAACTCCCAAGGTCTCTCCTGTCTCAATTGGCAACAAGAAGAAGGATGGTTTGAGCATACCTAATACACATGCCCCTTCCCAATCTTGTGGTAACTCTGAATATGCTTTCTTACCACAGATCCAATATAAATTTGCTGGGGCTTTCCAATTAGATGTAGCAGATAAGTCAAACCATACCTCTTTTAAATGGTTGTAATTGGCAAACGGATTAGTAGGCTCTGAGACATTTGAAGCTGACCACCAAGTAGTATTTTTAGTATCGGCATTATAGGCCTTCTGTCCTAGACATGTTAACTCGCCAACAGGTGTGGTATACAATGGCCCTTTCCTGGCTAAACATACATGACCTATAATAGAGGTTTTTAACCTCCACTCTGATTTACCTCTAGTACTTACTTGATGATCAGACTGAGAAAGTATTTGTTGTTCATCTGTCTCAGAACCAGGGTACCATACTTCCTTTGCCTCCCATGGCCACTGGTCTCCCATATTAGTACCTCCACATACAAAGCAATTAGTTACATTAAAACTACCCGCAATACTCTCAGCCAAATCAATAAATAGGTTCTTAACATTATGGGGAATTTTATCCTCAACACTCATCTCCTCATAGAAGGAATGAAAAACCTGATGAGTTTTAATTGCTATCATCTCAGTTTCAAGTCCTGCATATATTATGGTCCCTGGATCTACTCCTGTGCCATATATTTGGAACCCAAATAGATTTCCAAACTTATCAATAAAATGTTGTGGATTAGAGATGGTCATATGGACAGGATTACATTCCATAGATTTACAGTGTGGTGTAGTGGGCAACCTTTGGATAATCATATCTTGATCCACTGTTTTTCCCCAGGTTGCCCACCCTACACAAGACCAATATGGACAAAAGTTAAAATCCCTATTTGGGCAATCAGGATCAGTAGCTCTTTTACTGGGACATAAATATTTATCATTAAACCCATAAGTTTGTTCCCATTTAAGATTACCAAATGCATTCCAAGGTTTTCCACTACCCGAGATCGCCTTACATGCATCAAAGAGTAGAATGCCTGTAGAATGTATGGCATTTATTACAGTCCTATTTATCAAGGTCCCCTGGGAGTTACTGTTCCGAATTACCAACCAAATTGTACGGGGTTGGAATTGGGGATCAAAACATTTAAGCTCTCCTGATATTGGTTTGCACACACTGTAATCTATATCTAAATATCTACACTTAGATACAGATCCCCTACATTCATACTGTGAGTGCCAAATGAGAGTTTGGGATATTTGGTTACCTGTTTTCGTAGTCTTAATGCAGCTAACATAACTTTGTATTTCCTCACCTTCCTGAAAAATCACAAAAATGCCTAAACACATAATATAACATATTATTCCAGAAGTCCTCATTTCTACTCTTCGACCGTGCGATGGCACCTCAGCTTCCTGATTGTGAAGGCTGCAAGGATTGTCGTTCTTCTGATCCTCACTTTTCTTCACAGAGGTCCCTTTGAGACACTCTGGCTATGACACGTAGGTAGGTGGTCAGGCTTTATTATGGCCGTCAAAACACCTACTTGCTGATCTCTGTTGTTACTTTCAACTTAAGATGTCCCAGTATCTCCTCGCATTATTTCTCACTCCGACTGAGTTACCCGCTTTAACCAGATCTTGCAAGGATTTTCAGGATCTGGAACAGCTTGCCAAGAATCTGCCGCTGATTTAACACTTGAATGATGAATCCACGGAGTCACTTTTATAAGAACATCCTCAGGAAACTCCATCAAATAAAAAAAATAAAATAGAAAAATTAATGCAGTAAAACGAACACCTAATTTCCTCCCTCCAGCAGTTTCCATTTTATATGAACAGTCTCTCAAGTTCATTGGTGGAGTGGGAGTCCTTGTGTAGGGCAGGGGGGATATGATAGAAACATTTAAATATATAAAGGGAATCAACACAGTAAAGGAGGAGACTATATTTAAAAGAAGAAAAACTACCACAACAAGAGGACATAGTCTTAAATTAGAGGGACAAAGGTTTAAAAATAATATCAGGAAGTATTACTTTACTGAGAGGGTAGTGGATGCATGGAATAGCCTTCCAGCTGAAGTGGTAGGGGTTAACACAGTAAAGGAGTTTAAGCATGCGTGGGATAGGCATAAGGCTATCCTAACTATAATATAAGACTAGGGACTAATGAAAGTATTTAGAAAATTGGGCAGACTAGATGGGCCGAATGGTTCTTATCTGCCGTCACATTCTATGTTTCTATGTTTCTATGCTCTGCATGGGTTTGTAAATGGCCATGAGCTCAATGGCCTCCAAATCTGGACTGGTGTACTGGGATATTTTCCAGTGGAATATAGCATCAGGGGCTGACCAAGATACCAGATTATATGTTGACCCTGGAGATTTTTGAAGATTAAATAGTGGTGGCAAGCAGAGCCTACATCTCAAGACATGCAGAGGTCTATGAGATGATACATCATACTGTGCAGGTAATAATGATGGATTATATGATGTCACACCTCGCAACTCTATCAGTTTACATATGTCATGGTTTGCATGCTCCACATAAGTACGACAATGCCCACTGAGATCTGTGTGTTTCATATGCATAAAATGCCATTTATCTGTACCCGCGACCCCCAGGACAGACATTGCCTCTTGTTACTAAGGAACAGGGCCTACAATTTCAAGTCCTAACTATTAGCCAGACCTTAAAGCTTACTCTCCACTATGAGCCTGGAGGATCCATGACACACTCATCAGAGGTGAATTTCATCAAGGGTACTGGCCAGTGGAAATTTTTGAGCCCTGCTAAAGGGGTGCAAATAAATGTGGCAATTCTCGGGATGAGAATATCATATTGCCTCTTTATAAATTGCTGGTAAGACCACACCTTGAATATGCTGTGCAATTTTGGGCACCTGTTCTAAAGAAGGATATCATGGCACTAGAAAAAGTGCAGAGGCGGGCTACAAAATTACTAAGAGGAATGGAGTATTTTAGTTACGAAGAATGGTTAAAACATTTAAATCTCTTTAGTTTAGAAAAACGGCGCCTCAGAGGGGATATGATAACATTATACAAATATATTTGGGGGCCAGTACAAACCATTATCTCAAAATCTATTCATAAACAGGGCTATACAGCTATATAGGACACGACATCAAGACTATTCCATTTGTTGTTATTATCAAAATCTTTTTATCTCTCACATAAAGGATTCACAACTAGTATATATTTTGTATTTTGTATCTTATTGTGTTAAGTGTTGGGGAAGCACTTTTGTGTTGGTTGTGAACACTACACATTTTTTATTGCACAATTATGTGAAGCGCCAGACACACTTATTAATATTTTGTATTCATTAAAATTATAGACTGATCATTTCTTTGTCAGTGGGCAAATGTTCAAAATCAGCAGGGGATCAAATAAATTTTTCCCTCACTGTATATGTGTTTGTGTTTCCTAAATAATAATAGTGAATAAAATAAGTGTTATAAATATTATGGGGTATTAGAACCTTCTATAACACTCAGAGTGTATTTTATTATGAAGGACAAGCATTTAGGTAGTTGAAAAGGTTTTATATGAGTAGTTATGGCTTCATAGTTGGGGAAGTTGAAAGCAGACATAAGAGTTCTCCTTTTGTTGATCCAGAAAAAGACAAATAAAATCCCCTCTTCACTCGAACAGAAGAAAGCTTCCTTCTTGATTTCAAAATACCAATGACAATACTCCCCGTGGAAACTCTAATATTCATTTAATAAGCATAAACCTTCATAATCCTTTTTGTCTCTATGTATTTTTATTAGGTGGCTAATTCATTTTGTATATAGCCATAATATAGCCATAATATAGCCATAATATTGTTGGTGTAGTAAAACACCTATACTGCTCTAGTAACTGCTGTCTGGGAGAGAATGATAGGAGTTTAGTCCAAAAACATCTGCAGGGGACGCAGTACATTCCCTGTACCGTTAAAGAATCATTTATATTGCTGGCTTGATTCAGGGAACTGATTTGCCTCTAAGCTATACTGGTAATGTGATCCAATACACAGTGGTCTATTTTGGATTTGTGCTGCTCTAGTCACGACTAAATTCAGGCACCCCCCTAATCTAAATTTGCCCCACCACTTCGTGTCAAGGCCACTTTTTTTGACTGACAGACGCATGCCCTCATTGACAAATGCACTGACATACACTCATTGACAGATACACAGTTATGGCACACACAATGTTTAACCGATTAAGGACACATGACATGTGTGACATGTCATGATTCCCTCTTATTCCAGAAGTTTGGTCCTCAAGGGGTTAAACAACCCACACTTTCAATGACAGACACACACACTGACAGTCACACACACTCACTGACAGTCACACACAGACATATTCACTGGGAGACACAGACATACTAACTGGCAGACACACACTAACAGACACACACACACACACACACACACACTGACTGACACACACAAACATACACACTTTCTCATACACTCACCAATTATTATTTTTTAAAACAATTGAAATCCACCCAGCCTCCCTATCTTTGGGAGAGCTAGAGTGGATCCTGTCCCTGACTGCTGCTGGGTGGGCTCCTGCGGGCTTGGCGGGCGGGCAGGCAGGCTTCTTGCTGGCTGGGCTGACAGGGCTGCAAGGCTCCTTGCTTGCTTGGCTGGCTTTGTTGGCTGTCCGGGCAGGCGCTCAATGGAGGTGGCGAGGGAACTGAGCTCTTTCTGCTCTGCTCCCTAGCGCACCGCCGGGGCCGGAGTGATGTCATATTTTAGCTACCGGCATCATAGAAGGGCGCTCGAGGGAACAGGAAGATCTCAGAGGACTGTGCTCCCTCGCCGCCCGTCTACACTTTGAGCCAGCTGAATGCCTCGGGAGGGCCCAACGGTGGCCAACTGGCCACCTTTGGCCCCCCATCCCCCTGAAAGTGCCGTCCTAGGCAAATGCCTTGTTTGCCTCGCAGCAAATACAGCCCTGCCAATACAGCCCTGCGAATACAGCCCTGCCAATTCATATTTCATTTGCTACCATAAGATACAAACTATTGGATAATGTGTATATTGTATGAAAAAAAAAGTTTTTATAAAGTGTAAAATAAACTTTTCTATTTCCTTCTTTCTTATTTCCTAAGCCCTGAAAGCTACAATCTCTTCCTAAATTTATTCTAATCACTTTCCATATGTGAATTTGTCATATAAATACTTGTGAAGATATCAGTGCTATTAGTTAGGTGCTATTTGGCATCTACTTTGTCTATTTTTGTTTCGTAATTACTTTATAATCCGTCCTAAGTTGAGCTCCATTCCACTCGTTCCTCCATTTGAAGATGTTCATTCCATCAAACAGGTGAAGCAATGTAATGTGGAAGGATATTATTACTGTTATTATTAGCATTTTTTATAACGCCAACATATTCCGCAGCGCACTATAATGACACGAATGGGGATATTTGACAACAAGGAACTGACATAAACAATATTAACAGACAAGAGGCAAAGAAGGCCCTATTGAAGTGAACTTGCAATCTAAGAGGAAATAGCTACATAAATCAATACACAATGCAGATCCCCACAGTGAAGGAAATGGGGCTGATTTACTTTAACTGATGCTATACACCCTGTTCCAAATTATTATGCAAATTCTATTTAAGTGTCACAAAGGTTAAATATTTTGTTTTTCAGTTTAACTCATGGATGGCATTGTGTCTCAGGGCTCTTTTGATCACTGAAAACAATCTCAGACATCTGTGATAATTAGATTGCCAGGTGAGCCCAATTTAAGGAAAAACTACTAAAGGAGGGTGTTCCACATTATTAAGCAGAGCACCATTTTCATGCAATATGGGGAAGAAAAAGGATCTCTCTGCTGCCGAAAAGAGTGAAATAGTTAAATGCCTTGGACGAGGTATGAAAACATTAGATATTTCATGAAAACTTAAGCGGGGTCATCGCACTATTGAGAGATTTGTGGCTGATTCAGAGCACAGACGGGTTTGTGCAGATAAAAGCACATTGAGGAAGATTTCTACCAGATCCATGCATCAGATCAAGAGAGCAGCTGCTAAAATACCATTAAATAGCAGCAAACAGATATTTGAAGCTGCTGGTGCCTCTGGAATCCCACAGACATCAAGGTGCAGAGTCCTCCAGAGTCTTGCAACTGTGCATAAACATTCAGCCACCACTAACCAATGCTCTCAAGCAGAAATGGCTGCACTGGGTAGAAAAATACATGAAGACTAATTTTCAAACAGTCCTGTTCACTGATGAGTGCCGTGCAACTCTGGCTGGTCCAGATGGATAGAGTAGTGGATGGTTGGTGGACGGCCACCCTGTTCCAACAAGGCTGCAAAGTCAGCAAGGCGGTGGTGAAGTCATGTTTTGGGCCGGAATCAAGGGAAGAGAGCTGGTCGGCCCTTTTAGGGTCCCCGAAGGTGTAAAGATGACCTCTGCAAAGTATGTGGAGTTTCTGACTGACCACTTTCTTCCTTGGTACAGAAGGAAGAACTATGCTTTCCGTAATAAAATCATCTTAATGCATGACAATACACCATCTCATGCTGCAAAGAATACCTCTGCATCAATGGCTGCTATGGGGATAAAAGGAGAGAAAGTCATGGTGTGGCCTCCATCCTCCCCTGACCTCAATCCTATTGAGAACCTTTGGAGCATCCTCAAGCAAAAGATCTATGAGGGTGGGAGGCAGTTTACATCCAAACAGCAGCTCTGGGAGGCTATTCTGACATCTTGCAAACAAATTCAAGCATAAACTCACATGTTCAATGGATGCAAGACTTGTGAAGCTGCTATCAAATAAGGGGTCCTATGTTAAAATGTCACGTGCATTTGCTGGAGGGAGAAGAGGTTTTTTTTTTTATATATATCTCCAGAATACGTCATTGTGATTGGGCATTGTACATTATCACGCTTTATCACTAACATTAAATTCAAAATGAATTGTAAACATAGCTGACTGAGAATTTTTCCAGTTTGGATATTTTTAGTTTGAATTTAAAATTCACTTTGAATTCTCAATTTTGTAAATAACCCTGTATGTGGAAATGCCCCTTAGCTCATCTTGAGCTGGCTTAGAATCTTTCCCTTCAATGTCTGCATCATTGCTATTTATCAGCCTATGGTAGAACTCTCTCCTTACTCCAGCCTAGAGCATGGGTTCCCAATTCATTTTTCCCGTGGAATCCTGTAACAAAGTGTACCAACAACGTGAAACCCTCACCCTCCTCCCTCCCGCCCTCGAAACAATTTTGCGCCGTAGCACAAACCTTTTAATAAACAGAGCGCAATGTTTTCTTTTTTTGGCAAATTTCTACAGATAGTAAACAGATTGTAGTACTTAGGAGCAGGTGTGCTTCTGTGTGTAGAGTTGATGTTTGTACGTGCAGTGGTGTGTTTGGATGTAGTGTTTAAATGATTTTAAATGCGGATGAACATTTGTGTGTAGTATTGGTGTTTGAGTGAAGGGTGTGTTTGAATATAATTTTAGAGTTGGAGTTCAGGGGTGTCTTTGTATGTCATGTTTGTGTTACAGTTGTGTGTTGGCATGTTGTGTTGGTGTTTGATTGCTGGGATGTCTGCACATGCACACTTACACAGACATGCATACACATTAACAAACAGAAACACACTGACACATACACACAGTCATATACACACTGACACACACATTTGTTCATACACACACTCAGATACACAGATACACACACTGGCACATACACACTGACACACAGATAAACACACTGGCACACACACACTGGCACATGCACACTCAGATACAGACATTGCCATATACACTAACTCAAAGATACACACACTGGCATATACACACACTGACGCACAGATACACACACTGGTACACACACTAAGATAATGATACACACACAGATACATACACACACTCAGATACACACACAGGCACATGCATACACACACATACAGATACACAGACACACACACACACATTGACACATACATACAGTCAGGTCCATAAATATTGGGACATCAACACAATTCTAATCTTTTTGGCTCTATACACCAACACAATGGATTTGAAATGAAACAAACAAGATGTGTTTTAACTGCAGACTTTCAGCTTTAATTTGAGGGTATTTACATCCAAATCAGGTGAACGGTGTAGGAATTACAACAGTTTGTATATGTGTCTCCCACTTCCTGCACCGTTCACCTGATTTGGATGTAAATACCCTCAAATTAAAGTTGAAAGTCTGCAGTTAAAGCACATCTTGTTTGTTTCATTTCAAATCCATTGTGGTGGTGTATAGAGCCAAAAAGATTAAAATTGTGTGGATGTCCCAATATTTATGAACCTGACTGTATGCACTCAGATACACTGACACACAGATAAACACTGGCACATACACACACTCTACTGGAGGCTGACTTGCTTGGAGTGATGCTCGCTGCTGGCTACTGGCTGAGACTGGTGACTACTGGCTGGTGACTGAGGCTTGTGGCTGTTACTTCCTCCCAGCATCCGATACTATAAGGGCCTAGTCGCGCTCTTAAACGGCCGCGTAGCCTGACTGGGCCCCTGTTCAATGATACCAATCAGGAAACCCTGAGTGCGATGGGCAAATCGCAGCGGAGCCCCAATTTTGTTCTCACAGAACCATAGGGTTCCGCGGAACACCAATTGGGAAACTTTGGGCTAGAGGTTTTACCACACTGGGAAAGAGACTTGACCAATAAAATAGACAACGAAGGATTGATTGGAGAAGTTGGGCATAATTTACTAATAAATATTTGCTTTGCACACATTAAATACAACATATTGAAAATTAGGCGGTGACCTACATTTTCAAACACAGCTTGAAGAGTCTTTCTACTGTCTGTAAATCACTTAAAGGGACACTATATGCACCCAGATAACTTCAGCTCATTGAAGAGGTCTGGGTGCAATGTCCCTGTCAGTTTAACCCTGCAATTATCTACCAGACAGCCACTAGACAGCCACTAGAGGTGCTTTCGGGTCATTAGGTGACATTGCTGATGCTGGTACGCTATGGACGCTATGCATGAGAACATCCAGCGTCAGCTAAAACCCTGTAGAACCATTGAATCAATGCTTTCCTATGGGGTTGTCCTAATGTGATTGCGGTGCTCGCAACGCTTGCTCATTAGGTCACGACATGAACAGACATCGCGGAGGTGGAGCAAATGTGGAGCCTGATCCAGCACCGGGGGACATCGGCGCTGGATTCAGTTAAGTGACAAACGTGTTTTTAAACCTTTCTGTGCTTTGGGCAGGGGAGTTTGGAGCGGGAGCGAGGCTAGGAATACAATTTTGAAATTCCTAGCCTATATTGTCCCTTTAATCAATAAATGTTTTGTAGTATGCAATTCTAAACAACTAGTTCCTTATCAGTATCACACACAGATCAGACTTCACACTATGACCTGTGTACACTCTGTTTATGTCCAGCAGCCAGCATTAGAAGGAAAAAACACATAGGAGAAATACAGCAGGCAGACGTTTACATGGTTATTCGCTTAAAGTGAGAATTTAAAGTAAATTAAAAGAGAATTTCAGATTTAAGGTCAGAGTAGCCAAACTGAAAGCTTAACAGATTTTTAATTATTTGACCTTAAACTTGAAATTCACCTTCAATTCACCTTGAATACTCTCGTTAGTGAATAACCTTGTTTGTGATATAAATAGTGATGCAAAACTGTTGCCACGCAGGAGCAGTGTAGCTGTCCAAACAGCTGTTGAAGGTACCTATCAATGAAAAATGAGCCTAAAGATGGATAGAACAGAATTTTCTATCCCGGCTGCAATATCAGTTTTATTTGGAAATTGTACTCAGTGAACACTTTAATAGGTATTCTTATTCTGCTGTGAGTAAGAATTTAGTGATATATGTGGGCAGGCAAGAGAGCATGCTGCATAGAGGGTCAAATCTGTCGATGTAAGGGCCTGTCCATAAAGTGGATGTTTGGGCATATAGATAGCCCCCTAGAGGCACTAAAAATGCTCTGTACGGGGTCATAGTACCCTGTCACCTCCTACATTATCTGGCAGTGGTAGATTGAACTACTAGACAAATTTGAGAATACAGGGACTCAATTTTGCAGAGACAATACCCTAAAATGTGGGATTGTATCAACAAAATCGGGTCTGTTGGCAAGTATTATTTAATAGGTTAAATGATAATCAATTGCATCTATTGCTTTATATGCGCCAAGACAACATTAACGCATCGGCACTATCCTGTACAGTTGAAACTATTCAGGAGGTTTTGGACTCAATCAGTTTATACTCCAACACTCTGTCTCCCCCATCCTCCGTCACTGCTCCCTAAAACAGTAGCTTGTGAGACTTTTTGGTAGTGCCAACCCTACCCCTTCACCCCAATACCGATTCCCTACTGGGATTTTCTCTAAAACAAGTTGTTGAGGAGCCAACTCGTAAAGAGGCCATACTAGATTTAGTGTTAACAAATGGAGATTTGGTATCAGATGTTACTGTAGGTGAAAGTTTAGGATCCAGTGATCATCAGTCAGTGTGGCTTAATATAAGAACAGTGACTGAGTCACACCACACAAAAACAAAAGTTTTAGACTTTAGAAAAGCAGACTTTTCTAAAATTAGAATATGGGTAGAGGAGTCATTATCAGACTGGAGCAATTTAAATGGAGTCCAAGAGAAATGGGATTATTTAAAAGTTGCACTATTGAAGGCAACAGAAAATTGCATTAGGCTTGTCAGTATAAGCAAAAAATTCAAGAAACCACTGTGGTACTCCACAGATGTGGCCAAAATAGTTAAAAACAAAAAGTTAGCATTTAGGAATTATAAAAAAACCCAGAGTGAGGAAGACAAAATGATCTATAAGATTAGGCAGAAAGAGGCTAAGCAAGTTATAAGAGCTTCCAAATCACACACAGAAGAGAAAATAGCACAGTCAGTAAAAAAGGGGTATAACATTTTTTTTAGATACATAAATGAGAAAAGAAAAGTAAAACAAGGATTAGTTAGATTAAAAACAAAAGACGGAAGGTATGTAGAAGAGGCTAAAGGTCTAGCTGACTGCCTCAATGAATATTTTTGTTCTGTATTTACAGATGAAAATGAAGGAAAGGGACCTCAGTTGAGAAAAAGGATAAATGAGTCATTTATTACACGTGAGTTTACAGAGGAAGAGGTTCTATTTCAACTGTCAAAAGTAAAGACAAATAAGTCAATGGGACCTGATGGAATACACTAGCAAAACCATTAACAGATTTATTTAACCAATCATTGTTAACAGGAGTAGTCCCAGAAGATTGGAAGTTAGCGAATGTTGTGCCCATTTACAAAAAGGTAATAGGGAGGAGTCGGGCAACTATAGGCCAGTAAGCCTTACTTCAGTAGTGGGGAAAGTGATGGAAACCATGTTAAAGGATAGGATTGATAAACACCTAAAAACACATGGATTTCAAGATCAGAGACAACATGGGTTTACTTCAGTGAGATCATGCCAAACTAATCTTAATGATTTTTTTGATTGGGTAACTAAAATTATAGATCAGGGTGGTGCAGTAGACATTGCTTACCTAGATTTCAGTAAGGCATTTGACACTGTTGCACATAGAAGGCTTATCAATAAACTGCAATCTTTAAGTTTGGATTCCAATATTGTTGAATGGGTAAGGCAGTGGCTGAGTGACAGGCAACAGAGGGTTGTTGTTAATGGAGTATATTCGAAGCTTGGACTTGTCACCAGTGGGGTACCTCAGGGATCTGTACTTGGATCCATTCTCTTTAATATTTTTATTAGTGATATTGCAGAAGATCTTGATGGTAAGGTATGTCTTTTTGCTGATGATACTAAGATATGTAACAGGGTTGATGTTCCAGGAGGGATAAGCCAAATGACAAATGGTTTAGGTAAACTAGAAAAATGGTCAGAATTGTGGCAACTGACATTTAATGTGGATAAGTGCAAGATAATGCATCTTGGACGTAAAAACCCAAGGGCAGAGTACAGAATATTTGATAGAGCCTAACCTCAACATATGAGGAAAGGGATTTAGGGGTGATTATTTCTGATGACTTAAAGGTAGTCAAACAATGTAATAGAGCAGCAGGAAATGCTAGTAGAATGCTTGGTTGTATAGGGAGAGGTATTAGCAGTAGAAAGAGGGAAGTACTAATGCCATTGTACAGAACACTGGTAAGACCTCACTTGGAGTATTGTACACAGTACTGGAGACCGTATCTTCAGAAGGATATTGATACCTTAGAGAGGGTTCAGAGAAGGGCTACTAAACTGGTTCATGGATTGTGGGATAAAACTTACCAGGAAAGGTTAAAGGATCTTAACATGTATAGCTTGGAGGAAAGACGAGACAGGGGGGATATGATTGAAACATTTAAATATATAAAGGGAATCAACACAGTAAAGGAGGAGACTATATTTAAAAGAAGAAAAACTACCACAACAAGAGGACATAGTCTTAAATTAGAGGGACAAAGGTTTAAAAATAATATCAGGAAGTATTACTTTACTGAGAGGGTAGTGGATGCATGGAATAGCCTTCCAGCTGAAGTGGTAGAGGATAACACAGTAAAGTAGTTTAAGCATGCATGGGATAAGCATAAGGCTATCCTAACTATAAGATAAGGCTAGGGACTAATGAAAGTATTTAGAAAATTGGGCAGACTAGATGGGCCGAATGGTTCTTATCTGCCGTCACATTCTACGTTTCTATGTTTGTGAAATATTGCAACATAACTGATAAGGCCGCATACAGGATACCATCTAATCATTTATATCCCACAATATTTCTTTAAAAAAAGCAAATGCAATTATGCAAATAATGAAAGTGCTCTGTCGATGAGGACACTTTATGTTGAGAATTGTAATGCATCTTTGCATGTGAAACATTATGAAAAATAGGCTTAATAATCTGTTTGCAATGTTACATAGCATTCACTTCAAATAAAGAAAAAAAAATATTGCATAAAAGTAAACTTTTCCATGTATCAGAACAATATTTGCTGGGATCAAACAGGGCTTGACTACTGGAAGTATCTGTACGTAGCATAAAGTAAATAGGACACACGGTATTATCTTGCCTCATCAGTAACCATTGTGTTATATTGTATTGTTTACTTAAAACATGTGGGAGGGGCCAGGGAAGCAGCTTTGAACCAGAAATCCCTGTCTGTGGGAGACGTCAGAACACAGACGGGGACAAGCATTCAGTCTGAGCGCACACTGTAACCATGGTAACAATGTATATATTGTGAGGAAACTCCCTCTGCATACGCACCCTCTAGCTAGTGCGTCAGGAAGTTAAATTGTTTTGTAATCTATTAAAAGAAAAGCGTGCATTATGGAGCTATATTTACGCTCAGTTTATTGTTAGCCAGGTATAATTAGTAAAAATATTTTGTGAATATTTATGAAACACTGCGTTGTATAACAAGGGCGATTGCAGTTTACTAGAGAGGCTACCCTGAAGAAGATGCATATTCTATAATTGATCCTGGCCTATATATTAAACACCCCCAAGATGCAGGACAGGAAATACAATAGAGTAACCCTAAAAGTATAGTAAACATTAACATGTATAAAATACGTTTTAAATTGAAATATTATAGGTGGATGTATGTACCAACATCTAAAAATACATTAAAAATATGAAAACATGCTTTATATAAGTATATCAAATAATATGCAATGTGATGGGGTTGAACACCAAACTGTACTGAATTGACAATCCATTTGCAAAGTTGGGTTAAAATAACTGAGCTACAGGTGAGTTAAAGATTTTGTTTTCCAAATTGACCAAATATTCCAAATTCTGTCTACTGTTTGAAATTCAGCTTCTCTAAAATGATAATAAAAAAACACAGAGATCTGAAGGTATCCCATAATCTGTGATGATGAGATACTAATATTTAATTATGCCATGTATTAAGGGGTGGGCTGGTACAGGTCCCCCCCTCCCCCCGCTCCTCCCCCACTCCGCAACCCCCCTCCAATGTAAGGAAATAGCAGTAGTGAATCACTGTCATTGTGTGTATCTGTGTATATATGTGTGTGTGTCGCAGGATTCAAACGTCAACACTACAACAAACACACCTCTGTATTAAAACATCAGAATTATATATAAACAGGCCCAGACTGGCCATCGGGCATACCGGGCAAATGCCTGGTGGGCCGCGATGGCCGTGGTCGGCAGGGGAGATCACAGGATCTCCCCTGTCGGCCCATGCAGAGCCAGCTCTATCCGAGCGCTGGCCCTGCTGTGTACCTCCATGGGCCAGTGGAGGTACACTGGCCCAAAGGCAGTTACAAGCAGCCGTCGGCTGGGGAGTGAGGGAGGCAGGAGAGGACCCGGGGAGCTTTTGCCCGCAGCTCCACTGGGTTCCTCTCATGGGATTCTGTTTTGTAATATTTTTCCTTCAATCAATAAATGTTTTGTAGTATGCATTCTATCAGTATCACACACACACACAGATCAAACTTCACACTATGACTGCACTTGGAAGTCCAGCATATTGCATTACCACAGCAACGCTCAGATCTCGCGTCAACTCTTGCCCTACATAGCACCCTCATACACACACAGCACCCTCATACACACAGCATCCTCATACACACACAGTACCCTCAGACACACATAGCAGCCTCAGACACACAGCACCCTCATACACACACAGTACCCTCAGACACACATAGCAGCCTGAGGGTGCTGAGTGGGTCTGAGGGTGCTGTGTGTCTGAGGGTGCTATGTGTGTCTGAGGGTACTGTGTGTATATGAGGGTGCTGTGTATATGAGGGTGCTGTGTGTGTATGAGGGTGCTGTGTGTCTGAGGGTGCTATGTATGTATGAGGGTGCTGTGTGTGTATGAGGGTGCTGTGTGTGTATGAGGGTGCTCTGTGTGTATGAGGGTGCTGTGTGTATGAAGGTGCTGTTTGTGTATGAGTGTGCTGTGTGAGTGAGGGTGGTGTGTGAGTAAGGGGGGTGTGTTTGAGGGTTCTGTGTGTATGAGGGTGCTGTGTGTGTATGAGGGTGCTGTGTGAGTGAGGGTGGTGTGTGTATGAGGGTGTTGTGTGTATGAGGGTGCTGTGTGAGTATGTGTGTGTGTGTGTGTGTATAAAGGGGTGCTAGGAGTATCTGAGTGTACTGTGAGTGAATGTCTATTTAATTGCGTGTCACTCTTGCCAAGGTTGGGGGGGGGGGACGACAAAAATTCTTGCACCAGGGTCCTCTCTGCGTAAGCTCCTCCAATGAGTCTGAGGATTGTAAAGACATAATTACATAAAGAACTGCTGGTCTGGGAAGCCTCATTTTGGCTCCATTGCAAATTGAGAAATGTCTGCCTATGGCACAGGTGTGTCAAGCTAAAAAGATTTTATCATTATTTTCCAAGTGTTTTGGAAACCAAGAGCAGACGAGCATATACCCAAATTCTCACCCAGGCTGGAGATCCATTGTGGCTAGTTTCATGTTCCTAGGAAGGTCTGCATCCTGTGCACGGCTCTCATCATTTGGGTACTTGTATAGCTAGAGTCTGTGCCAGAATGCATACAACACTGTCTGATATGCCTGTATAAGGTTTTTATTTTTAATATAATTCTTTTATTCATTTTTACATAAATATACACAAAGACAATCTAAAATACAAACAATACAAAAAAAAACAAAAAAAAGTAACGAAAACTAAATACCGCTCTTCAAATGTAGTTACATTTATGATTTATACAAGTCTAAAATATCAACCGTCTGCAGATACCGAGGGGGAGGGTAAGGGGTTTATGCCCTCGCTCAGGAGTTACTGTCTCATAATAAGCAATGATGTTTCATTTAGCCCTTCTCACCACAGCACGTACCTTTTCAGATTGTTTAAAAAGGAGATACTTATATCTCTTTCCATTTTAATCTGGGTCAATATCTGTTCTTTAATTAATTCCCAAATCAATATTTTATTATTTTTCCAGTTCCAATCAAACCCGTTATTCCTGGCACTGTAGGTTCCTGGAGTGCCCCCTCCCTCAAACTTACCTGAATCCAGCGCCGATGTCCACGCTCCTCCCCCACTGATCTCAACAGGCAGGGGAGACCTAATGCGCATGCGCAGCAATGGCCACACACTCATTAAACCTCCCCATAGGAAAGCATTATTCCATACTTTCCTATGGGGAAAATCTGATGCTGGAGGTCCATGAGGACGTCCAGCGTCAGATAACGGACCAAAAGTCAGTTTCCATTCTGGAAGCGCCCCCGGTGGCTTTCTGTTAGACAGCCACAGAGGGCAGACTTAGAGCTGCAATGTTCTCTGGAACTGCAGTGTTTAACATTGCAGCACTAAGTGCAAAAGGGTCACAGCACCCAGACTACTTCAATGAGCTGAAGTGGTCTAGGAGCCTACAGTGTCCCTTTAACTACTATAAAGAGGCACAAACTTGAAATGACATTTACCTCTGTAGAATAATGCATATTCTTTGTTTCTATTGATTATTTATGGATGTCTGGATTGACATAAGTAACAGATAATATAAGTTAGGGATCGGCCGATATTGATTTTTTAGAGCCGATACCGATAATCTGTGAACTTTCAGGCCGATAGCCGATATCTTGCCGATATTCTGTACATTTACTATTTTGAAAAAATAAACTATTTCTAAAGGTAAATGCACAAAATATACATGCCACATGTAGTGGATGAAGTGTGTTTAGACAGAGGAGCTGTGTGTGTTTGTGTAGTGTGTGTGTGTAGTGGGTGCAGAGTGTGTGTTTGTGTGGTGTGTATATATAATGAATGCAGAGTGTGTGTGTAGTGTGTATAGTGAATGCAGTGTGTGTTTGTGTAGTGTGTATATAATGCAGTGTGCGTGTAGTGTGTATATAATGCAGTGTGTATATAATGCAGTGTGTGTGTTTGTGTAGTGTGTGTATATAATGCAGTGTGTGTGTTTGTGTAGTGTGTGTGTGTAGTGTGTGTATGTAATGCAGTGTGTGTGTGTATGTAATGCAGTGTGTGTGTTTGTGTGTGTGTGTTTGTGTGTGTGTGTATGTAATGCAGTGTGTGTGTGTGTGTTTGTGTAGTGTGTGTATGTAATGCAGTGTGTTGTGTGTATGTAATGCTGTGTGTGTGTGTGTTTGTGTAGTGATGTAATTTGTGTAAAATGGGGGGGGGCATTTTTTTATTTAAATTTTTTTTAAATATTTAAATGTTTTTTTTTTGTTTAGTCCCTCCTCCCTGCTTCTTACCAGGGAGGGGGGATATAGTATTCCCTGGTGGTCCAGTGGCTTGTTAAGTACAGTGGTGGCTCAGCAGCAGCAAGCGCTGACTTACCTTGCAAGCAGCTCCTCCAGCTCCCTGTGTAAATCTCGCGGCTCTTAGTGCCGCGCAGAGCGTTGCCATGGTAACCCGTGGCCGCGGGTCTCGCGGGATTTACACAGGGAGCTGCAGGAGCTGCTTACAAGGTAAGTCAGCGCTTGCTGCTGGCCCCCCACAGAACCGCCGGGCTTGTAATGGGCCCGGCGGTCATGTTATATATTATCAGCAATATCGGTATCTGAATTGGCCAATAGTGATATTGCCGAAAATACCAAATATCGGCCGATAATATCGGCCAGACCGATAATCGGTCGATCCCTAGTATAAGTATAAGTCACAAGGTTTTCTTGTATGAGAACTCTGGAATGTGGATTGGGGGTTTTGTCCTTATATGGCTAGAGTTATACTCTGACGTCAGTATGGGCACATCTATATAGTAAGTGAACAAAGGGACACAGGGTCTCTCTCTGTCTCTCTCTTGATACAACGATGTAACTCTCCCTTCAGAAGTCCAGCAATTACCAGCTGCTGTTGAGCATCCAAGATCATGTAACATCCTTTGTTGTTTTATTATGTATCAGTAACTAAAAATAAACCTGAAGAAAGCCTATTAGTACTTTTCATTAATATAGACGTATATTAATGTGGCGAGAGTTTGACCCAAGACTATAGATACAAAGACGTATATATCAATAAACCAGAAAAAGAAAAGAAAGACGAAACAAGAATTTATTACACTCTCCCTCACCAAATGATAAGTAGAAAGGGCAACTACATACAGCACAACCACCACATGTGTCAGTATTGGCACCTCTTGCAGACAGATTCCTACTCCTTACCCAGCTTTCTGCCTAACATACCCTTGTTATTGGTTAGACAAACCTAGATTTTGTCTCAAATGGGGTTATGTTTGGAAATGTTTCCAAAAAACTATCTGAACAGACATGAACACACATGTAACGATGTAAAACACCCCAAAACCTATTTTAGTTTCTCTATAAATTGAATTACCACCTTAGGTAATGAGATTCATGCCAGCTCATGCCGTGGCTGCTGACTTAATAACTGCTGGTTAAAATTAACATTTGTGTGGCCATATATAGCAATGCATGTGTCAGATCGCTGTTGCCAAGATCATAATTGTGACGCAAGCATTTATGCTAAAGTAAATAAATCTGATATTTCTAGGATGTGTTTTATAGGAAAGTCATTTCATGTTAATGGTTAGAGTTATGTTTAATTAAGGTTGGTTGGAGGATGTAGGAGTTCCCAATGTCCTAGTTTATAGAGTGAAAGTGTATCCGTCAGTTTTACTGGGAATATTAGATTAATAATCTAGGTGTTCCTTAAATGCAAATAGACAGAATGACAATGCAAATATGCTTTAAAGGACTGATATGCTTATCAAAATGTCTGGCCCAATTAAAAAAAAACAACAAACGCTGGATCCTATTGACAGTTTCCCTATTTTTATTGAATAGCAACTCACCTTAACCCCTTAAGGACACAACTTCTGGAATAACATGGAATTATGACGGAATATTTCCATCATGTGTCCTTAAGGGGTTAAAGGAACACTATAATACCAGGAATACAAACATGTATTCCCGACTCTATAGTGTTTAACTATTTAGGTGACCGGTCCCCCCTTGATTGTATTGTAAAGGTGATTTTACTCAAGTTTTCTACCAAGCCATGCCGGTCTTGCTGCAGGTGTATTAGCTATGAATTTTGGTGATGTCAGCCATTCAGTTCTTTCCAATAGGAAAGCATTGGAAGGCTATTGCGCATGCACGGCAAAATGCCAGGCTGCAGCAATCAGCATTTCATCATGGAGATGCTTCTCCTAGGGTGAACATTCCGCTGCTTCATGCAGAGCGTGGAGACATGTGGTGGGAATGCCCGATCACAAAAGTTTATTGGCAACAAATTGCGCAGTTGCTGCGAAAACATTTGAGAGGGAGATTAAGCTAGACCCATGGGTATTTTTGTTAGCTAGATCTATAGAAAACTGGATGAAATCAGAACTGACCCTATTACATAAGGTGAACCTAGCCGCTAGGAGAGCTTTGGCACAGGTATGGTTGCGAAGAGAGGCCCCAGAAATCGCTGTGGTGATTCAGAAAATTAAAGATAATTATTTGATGGATGACCTAACAGCCCGGGTTCGGGGTACAATGAAAAAGTTTGAAAAAGTTTGGGGCCCTTGGGTAGCTAGCGCAGCAAGTGCGTGATGTACACACGAGCGAGACTCCCTTGGGCAGGCTTGGATGGAGTGGATGTAAGTTAGACTGGATTCCTCTGCGCTCCCCCTCCACTTACTTCTCCCTTTCCCTGTACTATCTCTTTCTATCTTCACACGTACCCCTCTTATATCTTTACTTGTCTCTTACTTTTGTCTGAGAGAATTATATACAACTGACCTAACATTGCCTTACAATGTGTAAACAACTGGCACTGCTAAAGGATGTGGTCAGACGATAATAGGTGCAAAAGGATAATAATTAGATAGAGCTAGAGAAAAAGACATATGGGGCCCGTGCATAATCGCAGGGGAATGGATGGGGCATGTTCTATCGACAAAAGAAATGTTTGTTTGGCGGTCTTAGCCTTGTTATGTCTTTTATATTTTTCGTTTAAAACAAAAATCTACCAGGGAGGACAGAGATACAGTGCTGTAATGTATGATAGATACACTTCATGTTACTATGTTGCAGTAAGGGGGTGCAAAGATTGTTAGCTCACTGTTATTGCAAATATGATACAATACTGTTTTGCACGTTGTAACAATATATTACAATGTTTTGATGCATCATGTTCTCAGTGTAATGTTCTGCCTTGGAATAAATAAAGAATTTAAAAAAATAAATAAAAATGGTTTAAGCCAGACAGTTCCACGTACTGGATGCTGGGATTTCCAATAATGTCAACAGATTCCTTAAAAAAAAAACTCTCGCAGGTTATTTGATTGTTTTTATATTTATTTTAGTTCCTCACCTACTATATATACTAAAATATATATTTCCAAATTTTATAAAAAAAATAAAAATAAAAAAATAAAATAAAAAAAATAAAATAAAAAAAAATAAAAAAATGCAGAGTTTACAGAATTTTACGGTATGCTTTAACTGAGTTCTCTAAACAAAATACTTTAACTGCATTCTCTAAACAAAATTACTGTTTGCCTATCCTGTGTTTCAAATAAATATTATCCTTGCCTTTTCGTAAAAAAACAACTCTTTAGATAAAAGGTTAATAAAATTATTATATTAAGACATGTAGGTAAGGTGGTGCCATTTTTACATCACCCCCTTTGTTTTTATTCCTGCAGTGAAGTTACGGTGAGTATTCATTTGCACTCTAGATGGCGCTAGTAGTCATCAGACAATGAACCAAAATCAGTTTTAAAGGTAAACGCTAGTAACTAATACAAGTCTAACCAGTTTAAAAGGAAGAAGAAAAGTTTGTGTGGGCATCAAGGTGAGAACCGTAAAGATGGAAGAGTTCACCAGGGGTGGCAACATGGCACAGTTAGGATAAAGGGCATGATTCTCCTAGTGGTATGATTTTAGACACAACAGAGACATCAAATAGGAGCTTGATGACAGCAAATTTTGGCATTGATTTAAATAACTTTTCAAATGATCACAACCTGTTAGAAAAACTTTTCACATGATTTATCTACGAAAATTCATGTAGACTTTAAAGGTGACTTCGGTAGTTAGGTCAGTTGTAAAGTTTTTCTAACATATTGTGATCATTTAAAAAGTGTTTCCAAAATAATTAAATTAATGTCCGTGGTAAAAGTTGTCAGAATATGTTCTCCATACTGGCAGCGTGATGCCGTGTGCCATTCCGGAGGAATATGACGCAGTAGGCCATTCAGTGTCATAATTAATGCAGGCCGCTCCACTGCCAGTAATATCAGTATACCTGTTCCATCTTGGCATGATTGACCTCCACCTCCAGTCTCATCATTTCAGTGACCATGCATGTTCTGGCTTTTCTCTAATGGTGCAGGCTTTTAATACACGAGAGTACATTCCTATTGTCTATTGATTTTCCTTGTATTTGACTTTTGACTTGTTCTCTGGATTCTCCAGTTCTGACTCTGGTATACCTAACCCTCCTGTTGATATTCTGTTATCTCTTGACCTCGGCCCGACTTTCACTATTCTATTACCTGTCTTTGTACATAAAGACCGGCCACCACAATTACCAGTAATTTGTTATCTTTTCTGTTTTCCGTGGCTGTCCTAGGTTTTCACAGTGAAAAGACGCCAGCACCCATAGGAAAGCATTGAACTGGCTGAATGCGCACGCGCATTCAGCCGATGACGGAAGAAGAGGGAAGAGATTCCCCAGCACCGAAGGAGCCCGGCGGGAGGAAAAAAGGTAAGGAATTAACCCCTTCAGCGCCAGGGGAGTGGGACCCTGAGGATGGGGGCACCCTCAGGGCACTATAGTGGTCCTTTAAAACATTGCTGAGAAAAGAAGCATTTGCAGAGAGCATGTATCACAGGGAGCTAACAATTCACTACCCTCCAGTGCTTTTAGAACAATGACCAAGAAAAAAATATTTGGGGGAGAACTCTCCACAGTTCTCCCCTGGTGAGCAAAGTAAAACCTGTTTTCTAATTTATGACATCCCCTGGTGCTAGAATCAGGTATGTGAAAAAAATGTTTTTTTACCTTTTACTCCCCAGGCAGAGGTGGAGGGGCATTGCGGCAGAGGGACACTATGGTGTTCAGAATACAGTTTTGTATTCTTAACAGTATAGTGTTCCTTTAAGTTGAAGATCTGTAATTCGTTGCCTCAGGCATTGTGGCAGCACACTGGTATGTCCTGGCGAGGCATATGGATGGAGTGGATCTAGAATGATGTTTAAAGGACCACTATAGTGCCAGGAAAACATACTCGTTTTCCTGGCACTATAGTGCCCTGAGGGTGCCCCCACCCTCAGGGTCCCCCTCCCGCCCAGCTCTGGAAGGGGGAAAGGGGTAAAACTTACCTTTTTCCAGCGCTGGGCGGAGAGCTCTCCTCCTCCGATCCGCCTCTTCTCCTCCCCGTCAGCTGAATGCGCACGCGCGGCAAGAGCTGCGCGCGAATTCAGCCAGTCACATAGGAAAGCATTCATAATGCTTTCCTATGGACGCTGGAGTGCTCTCACTGTGAAAATCACAGTGAGAAGCACGCAAGCGCCTCTAGTGGCTGTCAATGAGACAGCCACTAGAGGAAATAGGGGAAGGCTTAACCCATTCATAAACATAGCAGTTTCTCTGAAACTGCTATGTTTATAAAAAAATGGGTTAACCCTAGCTGGACCAGGCACCCAGACCACTTCATTAAGCTGAAGTGGTCTGGGTGCCTAGAGTGGTCCTTTAAGGGTCCAACGGAAGGAGATTTATGGGTGTACTAAGTCTGTTGAAGGACAAAGGTTCCATCTAGTGTCATGACTTAAGCTGATATGTAGCATGGATCATTCCCACTAGGAAACTGCCCCAATAAAGCTGCTATTGACTCTACTGTCCATGTGCCCTCCAGTTATGCAAAGCACAAGGGACCAAAAATGTAAATTCAACATTTGTAATGAGGCCGTCAGTAATAAAATGCTGGTTTTCCTATTAGGTCAGCCTTAATTTCCTGGCTCAAAAGAAAAAGAGAAAACTGAATCCAAAAACTGTTATTAAATAATTTTAAAAAATCTAAGGAAGAGTAATTAAAATATTAATTGAGTAGCATAACTAACTGAAATTCAATCGTTCCCATGCCGTTTTACTAGCGTTCATTGCAAATGTATTCCACAAACATTAAAGAGCAAAGGTTAATTATAATAATTAATTCATATATAATAAAATGTGTTTATGATAAGATGAATTAGAAATTCTGTAAAGACATTAAGGGTAACTTTAATTTAACCTTTGCATGTTTCCCACATTTTACTTGTTACTCTTCTTGGTAATGGAAATAGGCTATTTATTTTTTTGTGCTTTCCTGGTACTCAAAGATCACTCCAGTGTCATAAATAAAAGTATTTATTTATAACGCTGGCATGTTGGACAGTCTCCACGGCCCTCAACCAGCTCTGTACCACTTGCCGTGTGATCACCAGTACTGAAGCACAGGGATTGCGTACGGCAGTGTATTGCTCCTTAGTGAGAAGAGCAGCCAATAGCAGTCAGGAAGAAGGCTCTCCTGGCTGTCTGATTAACAGCTCGAACGGTGCAACCTTGCCAGATTATAAAAGTAGTCATTTTCCTTGAAGAAGGAATACTCTGTTAACTTGTTTTAGGGGTATGAATTACAATTAATTATATAGCGCCAACATATTCAGCAGAACTGTAGAATAGGAAACAAGAAACACATTTAATTCCCAAGACACATGGGAACAGTAGGCGAAGACGGCCCTGCCCGTACAAGCTCACAGTCTTTACATTGCATGATATATTGTAGACACTGATGTAATTCAGTCTCTTAATGTTAGTGTGGGAGTAAAACCAGTGTATCTGCTCTTGCAGGAAACAGAAAGATTGAAAGCTACTCTCGCTCCCACGAGGGTAGCCTTCAATCTTTCTGTTTTGAGAGTACACATGTATATATGTGTATACATGTATATATATAAAACCAGGCTGTTTTGGAGGTCGCAGGGTTAGTTTAGGCACATGTATAGTGCCTGCGGTATACAAACCTTTTGGCATGTTTCTCATTTGGGGTGGTTTAGCATCCCACCGGCATTTAAAAAAACTTCCACAAAAAAAAAAAAGTTGTTGTTCTTGTTAAAGTAAGTGCCTTAAAGGGACACTAATGTCACCCTGACCACTTCAGCTCAATTAAGTGGTCTGGGTGCCAGGTCCCTCAGGCTTTAACCCTTCAGATACAAACATAGCAGTTTCAGAGAAACTGCTGTGTTTACACTTGGGGTTAAGCCAGCCTCTGGTGGCTGTCTTCCGGACAGTCACTAGAGGCACATCTGCGACGCTGGATGCGAAAATCGCATCCAGCGTGCAGAACGTCCATAGGAAAGCATTGAGAAATGCTTTCCTATGGACTGTTTGAATGCGCGCGTGACTCTTGCCGCGCATGCGCATTCCGCTCCACTTGGAACCTGACGTCGGCAGGGGAGGAGAGGTCACCAGCGGCAGGGGAGCGCCACAGAATGGGGGGCCCTGAGGGTGGGGGGGTCCAAAGGATGATATAGTGTCAGGAAAACGAGTTTGTTTTCCTAACACTATAGTGATCCTTTAAGATACTTTAAAGAGATACTTTGTTCTCTGCAGTGGATTTTAGTAATATATAATAGGTTGCACACCTTGCATTGTGACTGGGAGTCCCTCATTCAAGGTGTGCACAAATGTATTCAGCGACATCTCCCAAACACAGCAATATTTCATTTGCATAATGCATGGCATTCTTGGAGGATACCAAGGCCACATTTAAAACACGTGTATCCCAACTTCTGTCTTATTTGCCTATAGAGCCAGCTAGTTAACTGGTCTCCTTAGCCTTCACATGCAGCCATATTGTCAAACATATTGATAAATGGTGTCAGGTTTCAGGTACATGCATGTGCTACTTTAGACTTTAATTGTTGTTCTCCACTACCATGTCCAAAATCTTAACATGGATCCCAGCTTAAAGTATTTTAGCCATCAAACAAATCACGGGGAAATACAAATGATCTCCTGGGGAAGGGGGAAGCTTAAACCAGTTAACTATGAACTCATGTTACTGTGTTTCTTTTCTTTCTTTTTTTGTAGGAAGGTAAGTGTAGGTAAGAATACATTTTAACAGTTTTACAATCAGCCACCTAATGGGTCATGGTCCTATGACTATAATTACTTGCACCAACCAACTATGCTGGTAGACGTCTCAGACTTGTTATACATCACTTCGTTTTTTGTCCTTTTGTAGAGGGCATTATCTGTAAGTTAAAATAAAAGCCAAACTTTTGCTGTCTGTTATCCATGCTCAATTACAATTTGTGACTTTTTCTCTCTTCGTTCCACTGACGTCAACAACAGAAGTAGTCAGTACATTTTAAGCAAATATACTGCTATTTACCTGACATTTATGAAATGAAAATATGATACTGATTACAAACCACAAGTAAACACATTAATCCAGGATAAAACACCTAGGATAAACAAACTACGATAAAAACTGCCATTCCCACGGTGCTTTGTCAGCATTGAGGCAAACAAAACATTACTGGATTTGTACTCCTTGTAACTAGCAGTGTGGGGATCTACATTACTGGGCAGTTACATGGCTGCCATCTTGGGTACCATTGCTAAACATTAGATTTAGAAACTCCTAGATGCACACTCCCAGACACACACATACACAAAGATACGTACTCCCAGAAACATGTGTGTACTTTCTTAGACCCACACTTAGATACACTTTCTCAGACACACAAACAAATACTGCCTGTCATAGATACAGTTTGTCAGACAGTTTATGGAAAAGTTCTGGTAATCGTCACATGCAACATTGTGTGTCCTTTCTTTAGAAGACAACGGCAAGATATACATAAGCAACAAAGTAATAGCTGGTTGGCCACTAATGGGGACACTGTAAACACTCATTGTAGTACATGTAGCGTAGATGCGTTCTCACAGACACACACGTAGCAAGGATACACACTCCAAAATTAAAACATACACCTATTTCAATTAATACTCTACTTGTTTTACCGAACTTCCTGTTTGCCTATACCATTGGTGCTAGAGGATGGCTTGCATTGTACTAATGGGGTGGGTTGAAAGCATCCTTAAAGTGCCAGGAAGAAGTGATACGACTTCACATCCTTCTAGCTCTACAATGCACTAGTGTAAAGAGAGCTGTCAATGTAGGTTGGTTACATGCCCCCTCTGATGAAGCTTTTATTATGTTGACTGGTTAGGGTAGATATTTATGTTACCCTTACTCAACTGCATAGCTTTACAGTACCCCAGTGGATAGAGAGTCCTGTGGCTTGGCCAGTGGTCATTCCAAATGTACCATCTATATATCCCCTGATTTAAAGAACAGCGAGATCACAGCTTCTATGTAGAAAGTCTCTTTAAATATTTCTTTATTGTGCCATACCAAAAACACGTGGCAATGTTCTGACAAAGATCTAGGTTACATCACGGTAAAGACACTGCCTTTCTCGTGGGCAGCCCGGCTTACATTTAGTTGCTTGATTTCGCCAATCGGCAGAATTGGTTGTAAATTGCACTCCCTCTCCTCCTATGTGTGTGTCTCATCTTAAAGGAGGGCTGTCCACAAATTAATTTTAATAAAACAATGACGGTAGCCCTCTGTATAGTTATTTCACGCGTCATGCAGAAATAAATTAAAAATAAATGTCTACAATTAAAGAAAAATATATGATTTGCTTTAATGTTATCTGATATTTCAAATTTTTTCTTTCTTTTTACATTTTTCTAAACTGGTTTTAGTTCTTTTTGTAGTTTATTTTAAATTCTTCTCTCTTTTTTTTGTGTTCCTCATACAAGAAAACAAATGTCAATTTAAAAATACTTTTTTTGAATGCGTTAAAAATCTAGATAGCATTTCACTGCTTCTCCTATTTGGTTTGGAAATATTACAACACATCAGTGAACCATTACTTAATTTTGTATGATGTATAATTCTTAAAATGTTATTATTTTTTTTTTTTTAACAAATATGGAAGATTTATACAAATAGTCACATGCAGTACTGCGTGGCCTTTCTTAAATAAACTGGAAAAAATGAACACAAAAATACCCAAAACAAAATGAAGGGCAAGATTGTTACTAAAAGGAATTCCAGAATTATAATGTAAATGTTAAAACACTCCCCTCAGTCTATCTAAAATCAGGTGTGCATTGACCAAAAGATAATGATTTAGATACTCATTAACTAACTAATTAACTATTATTCTATCCAATGAACCTCCAGTTTGTGAAATGGCCAACTTGACTACACCAGAGATCTTTGGGTCTCTTTTTGCAAAAATTAATTCGAAAGGTTCATAACATTAAACGTGCAAAACTTTATAAGATTGAGGTTATGAGCATAGTAATTACACTTATTAGTTTCTATGGTGATTACCCCACATTTGACACATTTAATAAAAAAAATGCCCCATTTCCAATCAGTCCCCTTTGGCTGCAGGGTATACCACACTGCGATCGTCAGACTGAATGTTCCAGAATATTGCCTGTTTCAACTCTATTAAAAAAAAAAAAAAAGAAATGGAGGCCGCTCCTCAACTTTACCAATCACAGCTAGTCCACAGAGGTGGTTTGTCTCAGCACAGATGTGCCAGCAAAGTGTGTCTGGAGAGCCCCCCTAATCTATTTGTTTACCAGGGATTAGTTTATGGTTAGGTTGGGACAGTTAGGGATTGGTTTACTGTGATGTCTTGCAAATTCTCACCTTGTTTTCATTCAATAGTTACATTAGACAGATGGGGTGATTTTGCTACCTGTTCCCAATCCTAACACTCCATCAAGGTGCTGCCAACACCAAAGTTCTGCTTTCATTAATTCCTGTGGTAGGCCACGGTACGATGAGATACCTCAAACCTGTAGCACCTTGTTGACTAACGAAATGTCGTTTTCGCTCCTGTTTGAGGTATCATTCCTGTTCCTTTGTATGTTTTTTATTTGTACATAAACATGCTTGTGCTATGTCTGATTGTATATTTCAGTCTGTTGTTCAGGTAAAAGCTTTGAATCCCTTCCTGCTTGTTACATTATGTACTTGTACATTCACTAATAAAAAGAGAATTAAAAAAAAAAAGACAAGAAACAAATAGAATAATCAATAGCATGCTTTAAACATTCCAGAACTGTATTTTAACAGTTAAGTAATAATTTAAATAGAGAGAAGATTAATCACTAGTAGTGAGTTGTGGTGAGTTGCCATTACACAATTCAATTTGCAAGTGTCCAATATATCACTGATGATACAAGTAACTGTAATACAACAAGCAAGTTTCCATCGCACTAGTGGCTTTTCTGCTTGACAGAGATGGTTATTTAATCAAATGATCCTCAGAGAGAGCATTTAATTGGCGCAGGACTGCAATTTGTCACTTAAGCACAATTAATCTTGATGATCTCAAGATCACAAAACCAACACAGCCAGGTAGTAAAGGTAAATAAAAACTACCTTTCAAATTTCAAACCCTCGTCCTAAATTGGTAGGGTAGAATTATATACTAGGAATACATATTGGTATTTTTAACACCCAACACGGTTATTTACTAGACTTAAAATTCAAGGGTAATTCAAAGTGAATTTCAAAGTTAAGTCAAAATAACTAAATCTAGAAACACTCTCGAAGTCAGCTATGCTTTTAGTCTGGCTACTTTGGCCTTAAATTTCAAATTCTCTTTGAATTTTCACTTTAGCAAACAAACCTACAGTGTTCTTTTAACATAGATATCCTTGTTTGTTTTTTTTTACATTGGAATTGCTCAAAAATGGAAAAACACAGGCCACTCTTAACACCTAAGAAAATGTAAAATTGCCTGTGCTTTGCAAGTGTTAATGTCATCAGTCAGAAATATATTTCCGTAAATCTTAACTATTGGATCGACAGCACCAATAGACACTTGTATCGTAGCACCAGACTATTCAGTTACACAATGACAAAAGGTGGTTAACCGAGGGAAATTTTTGCCTGACATTTAAATAGGAAGTTTGCAATGCCTAAATCCTCATACAGTTTGCTGTAGTATATAACAATGTGTCTGTGGTTAGGTATTTAGTGTGCGTAGTGTGGGAGACAGATTTATTTAGAACGCTTGTAGACTTGGCTGGTGGAGTTTTTGTTGTGTTTTTTTTAATAGTTTTAGTTTTTATATAGATTCAGATATGGATATATAGATATGTGCCAAAATCATCACAAAATAATACTTAAGTCTCAGATTGGTGAATTCTATTACAAGATAAAATCTTAACTCTGAATGAATACAGAGTTCTCTCTTTGACCGTCTTTATTAGAATTCAAAATAACATAATAAAAGAGTATACATATTGTATATACATATTGTAACCTCTGTGTGTATTATATAACAATGTATACATATAAGTAAACAGATTGATAATTTAGTGTCAGTTGGAGCCAGAATACTCCTGGCATTATAACCTCTAAAATACTCTGTTGTGGTTATGGTGCTTAAAGTACCTCTATAATAGTTATGAAATTCTGTTTTTATGAATTTCAAATTGATACGGATTTCCCTCCCTCAAGCCTGATGATGCACTGGGGTGTAATTTGAAGATTTAACCTTATTATTTTGCTCCGATTGGTAAGTATAGACTCTGTCAGATTTAGCAGAAGGTGGACTTTATCATAAAAGTGACTGTAGAATCTGGCATAGGTATATTTCAATTCACACCAGAAAGGAACTGCCTATAACACACAAGTTCCTCCTCAGTCTGCGATTAAATTATTCAAAAAGCTGCAGGACATGACATATGTCTACTGGGTCACCCAGGATGTACCACGACTGAATGAAGACAGGATAGGGTGACGGCAGGCCAGCAAGCATCAGCAGTGATACAGAGAGTTAGTATGTGAGCAAAGGGACAGTACAGGCAGCAAACAGGTGACAACAGGAACCAGTTGGTCTGGACAAGAGAAGACGGGAGTGAGTGCATGAAACTGGATTTAAGAATGAATCAGCAACTATGATTATCTGTCTTCAGCTCATGTTTCTTGTGATTACATCTTGTCGTACTAATTCACGACTGGACATAGAAACATAGAGACATAGAATGTGACGGCAGATAAAAACCATTCGGCCCATTTAGTCTGCCCAATTTTCTAAATACTTTCATTAGTCCCTGGCCTTAACTTATAGTTAGGATAGCCTTATGCCTATCCCACGCATGCTTAAACTCCTTTACTGTGTTAATCTCTACCATTTCAGCTGGAAGGCTATTCCATGCATCCACTACCCTCTCAGTAAACTAACATTTTCTCTTCAGACATTCGAGGCTGGATTGTGGAGTTTTATTTTATTTGTAAAGTACGAATGAATCACTTTACTACAAAACACTTTCCTGTACAGTGCAGGAAAGAGATGGCACATATGGTGACTGTTTTTTTCTATCAGAGACTGGACCGCTGCTGGTGGCCTTTTATTCTTCATCTTGTAAGGAATATTTTATTTATTTATAAAATATTTTACCAGGAAAGAGACATTGAGATTTCTCTCGTTTTCAAGTATGTCCTGGGTCCACAAAACATTGCATTGTAACAATAAGGTACAATAAAATACAAAAACAATATTAATACACAATAAATACAAAATTTAACAGAGAACAGGTAGGAAAATATATAATCAACCATGACACGTGCATTCTGTTTTGAGGTATGTAGAGAGGGATCTCTTAAAGGATTTTAGGCTTGGGGAAGATTTGCGGTAGGTCGTTCCATAATTGCACTGCTCTGTAGGAAAAGGAGGATCGGGCTGCTTTCTTTTTGTATTGCGGTAGACTAAATAAAGTGCTGGTACTGGTACGTAGGTTATATGAGGTGGGAACAGCTGGGGAGAACATTCTGCTCAGGTAGGGAGGGAGCTTCCCAGAAAAGCTCTTAAACTTGAAAAGATGAAGGGTGTGTCTGGATTCCAGCGACAGCCAGTTTAGTTCTTTCAACATGTCACAATGGTGGGTCCTTTAATTACATTGTAGCACAAATCGGCAGAACGAGTTTGTAGAATATTGCATATTCTATGTTTCTATTGATTATTTATGGATGTCTGGATTGACATAAGTAATGGATGGTATCAATAAGTCACAAGCCTTTCTTGTATGAGAACTCTAGAATGTGGATTGTGGGTCTTGTCCTTATATGGCTAGAGTTATACTCTGACGTCAGTATGGGCCCTTCTATACAGTAACTGAACAAAGGGACACAATGTCTCTCTCTCTCAGCTCTTCTTCCTGTACAGCTATGTAACGATGTAACTCTCCCTTCAGAAGTCCACCAGTTACCATCTGCTGTTGAACATCCATTATCATGTAACATCCTTTGTTGTTTTATTATGTATCAGTAACTGTAAGAATAAACCTGAAGAAATCGCAAGTCAGATTGATTATTAGTATTTTTGGTTAATATAGACGTATATGAACATGGCAAGACTTTTACCCAAGAAGAAATATATATAAAAGATAGACATGTGCAATTTGTTTCAGTCCGAATTTAAATTCAGACGAATTACAGCGATTTGGACATTCGGATGCCTCCGAATGTCAGAAGTGCCGAATTGCCGAATTTCAGAAGCTCCGAACCGAACCGAATTGGTGAATTGTCAAAGTGCCGAATTTGGAAGTGCGGAACCAAACCAAATTGTGGAAATTCCGAAGTGCTTCGGATTTCTGAAAAGTGGCAAAACAGGAGAGGGAGGGAAAATGAAGAGAATTATGACAGGAATCTAACCCTACTCCTAAACCTAGCCCTAACCCTAGCCCTACCCCTAGCCTAACCCTACAACTAACCCTTACCCCAACCTTCCTCTAACTCTACCCCTAAACCTACCACTAACCCAAACCATACCCCTAACCCTTACCCCAACTTTCCTCTAACCCTACCCCTAACCCTACCCCTAAACCTAAACCTAACCCTACCTCTAGTAGGATTAGGGGTAGGGTTAGGGGTAGAAGTAGGGTTAGGGGTAAGGTTAATGGTAGGGTTAGGGTTTAGGGGTAGGGTTAGGGGTAAAGTTAGGTGTAGGGTTAGGGGTAGTGGTAGGGTTAGGGGTAGGGAATTGCCGAAGTCTCGAATTCCCGAATTGCCAAAGTCCAGTAATTCGGAAGTGCTGAACAGAACCAAATTGTTGAAGTGCCAAATTGCCGAAGTCACGAATTTTGGAAGTGCCGAACCGAACCAAAGTCTCAAATTGCCAAAGTCCTGAATTTCGCAAGTGCTGAACCGAACCAAATATTTTTCCCATGCACATCCCTAATAAAACTATTATTTCAATCAACTGGAAAAACACACAGAAGAAGCAGAATTTATTACAGAGTTATACAATGTATTAGGCTTATTAAGGTGGGTTTGCGGTGCAGGTGCATATACTACATCCCCATAATCGATTGGCATCAGCATTTTCTGTACAATCTTTTCCTTTACTGTAGGGCTTAGGCAGGATTTGTTTCTGTACAGGGCACCTAGTTTTGGATAAAGGTTTGATGCAATTTTTTCTATGTGGAGGCCAGCAGCATTTTTTTTATTTTCACACAAAACAAACCAGCCCACGGAGGACACTGACCTTCCATTGCATGCAGGAGATTGTAGAGAAGATGTTAATGTTACAATTAAATATGTCGCAGTTCTCACTATCATTTAACCAGGGATAATATCATTATCGTGTGTGAAGTGCAGTCCTTCACCCCATATTACACTGACCCGTGTAATCAGGAACACTTGTTACATATCTATACCACAAGGATGCATCAATCCAGACCTGTATTTTTATAACTTTGTTCAACCTAGTGGAAGTTGGCTGCTTTGCTTGTCATTGCCAGAATGGCTCAAAGAACTGGCAAGCAGGGGGCTCCTATAAGACCCAGCAGGAAGCAAACTTTGCGCCTTAGTTCTACTCGTTTTAATTGCCAGACAACTCAATGAAAAACACAGGGTTTCACAACCACGGATAATTGTTTACAAAAAACCTGCTGAGCAACCTGCATTTCAAATAGGAACATAAACAATGTGACTAATGATGGGTGCATTTAATTTATGCTGAAATAGAAAGATTTCCTTTCTTTATTTCTTTCTTTTTGTTGTTGTTTTGTTACAGAATGGATTCACTTAAAATGTCTTCCATCAAAACAGGTCCGGAATGTATAATTCCACTTATTCTAAATCATGTAGATTTGGTCTTCTCAGTGCCAGCAAGGAATTAAGGTGACATAATGCATATTTGGAAAATTAGTTGTAAATGACACATGTGCTTGTCAGAGTTTCTTTGTCCTGAGGATGTGTAAATGAAGTGCATATATTTCATCACGGGACGATATTCACCAAATGCCTTTCATGGTATAATGTATCTGAAATTTGCTCTTTTTCATCCGAATTGCATTAGGACATATGATAAAATGATGGGGATGTGGGCACGGCTGGGTATGGGTGGGTGTGCCAGTGACACAATTCGCATCACTGGTGATGCCCATAAAGGGCAGATCGGCAAAAAAAGCATGTGCCAGCCTAGCACTAATGCAAGAAAGGTTGGCTGATAATCACACTGATTGGCACCTCTGATGACTACCCGTGCTCACAGACAGGCTGAATGTCCTGACAACAGCAATTTAGGTAGCTTGAGTACTTCTAATCATGTGCCCACTCTACGCTGATTGGTAATTTTTCCCTGATGCCCCAGTGGCAGGACAATAGGGAATAATTCCAGAATGGTAGGGCAGGGCATTGAATCTGGGACAATTTGGAGGTATGGAAACTGCATTGACTCCAATGGATACCTGCTAATTACAAACAAATCTCATTGCTGCCTTTGTAAAATAGCTCAAACTAATTGCCAAATTTTACATAGGAAAAAGGGGACAAAATGGGAAGGTTTTACCTCAGCCAAGAAGAACACCAAGGGCTGATGGACAACCACCACCTGGTCACATGTGACTGAACTCCTGTAAAAACAGGAGGTTACCCTTGCAGTAAGTACCAAAAATATATATACAACAAATAAAGCCAAGGGCTCCTAAGAAGAATAGAGAGACCTATGGTGGGGAGAACAGTAGGAGAAGGAGAACCCTAGCTTTTATTGATGAACTAAGGTGACCTTGAAATGATCTTGTGTAAACTAATGACCGATGTGTCATGAACAGAGCTGAACAAAACAAAGGCAAGACAATAAACCCTTAATATCACTTGTACGGCTTGCAGACCCCCATACAAAATGGGAGAAAATGATAGGCCGCCAACTAGATAATAATACTATTCGCAAGTCAAGACAGAAAGTCAAAGAGTAATACAAAATATGTGTGGCAGGTGGCAAAATAGAGGTAAAAGGGAGGAGTGGGTGAGATCCAATCCTCTCTAATAACACTACATCTATCAAAATATATGAGATAGGTGGCAAAAAGGAGGTAAGGGTGGGGGAGGAAAGGGAAAAAGGAGAGATATAGTATGATATACTTTGTATATCCCTCCTTCATCCCTTTCACCCCCCAAATATGTCCCGACAGAGTTTTTGATCCTGCCCTTATAACATTGCTCCCTTATACCTCTCTGCAGTATAAGCCTCTATGTCATATACTCATTTGAAAATTTAAGGGGACACTGCAGACGTGTGGTATATCCTGGTTTTGTGCTGCGCTAGGCATGACAAAACTCAGGCCTCGCCCCGCCTTCTAAATACTCATACACACTCAATGACAGACCCGTATACACTCAGTGTCAGACATACACATTCACTGACAGACACACACACACTAGCTAACAGACATACACACTCACTAACAGACACACACACACACACTCACTAACATACACACACACACTCACTCACTAACAGACACAAACAGACACACACAGTCACTAACAGACACACACACTCTCACTAAACACATGCGTACACACTCACTAACAGACACACATACTAACACACTCACTAACACACACACACACACACATACACACTAACACACTCACTAACAGACACACACATACTAACACTCACTAACAGACACACACACACACACTAACAGACACACACACACATAGTAACACACTCACTAACAGACATGAATACATACTAACAGACACACAATAACACACTCTCTAACATACACACACACTAACACACTCACAAACAGACACACACATACTAACACATTCACTAACAGACACACACATAGTAACATACTCACTAACAGACAGACACACACACATACACACACTCACCAACAGTCTGTTAGTGAGTGTGTGTGTGTCTGTTAGAGAGTGTGTTAGTGTGTGGGTGTGTCTGTTAGTATGTATTCATGTCTGTTAGTGAGTGTGTTACTATGTGTGTGTCTGTTAGTGTGTGTGTGTGTCTGTTAGTGAGTGTTAGTATGTGTGTGTCTGTTAGTGAGTGTGTTAGTGTGTGTGTATGTGTGTGTGTGTGTGTTAGTATGTGTGTCTGTTAGACACACAGACACAAACACACTCACATTTTTACATTTTTTTTTAAATTAAATCCCCCCAGCCTCCATACCTTTAGGGGTGCTGAGGTGGATTCTCGCTTCCCTGGAGTCCAGGGGGCTGCTGGGCGGCCAGCCGGTCACTGCTGTCTGTGAGAGAGCACTGATCCTCCTGCTCAGCTCCCTCTCACGCTGCATACTGATGCCTGGTTGACATCATATTCCGGCTCCGGCATTACCGCGGGGCGCGCGAGGGAGCTGAACAGGAGGATTAGTGCTCCCTCGCCGCCCGACCGGAAAGTGCCACCGCTGCCAGCCTCGGAGGGCTCTGTGGTGGCCAGCCGGCTAACTCCTGGGCCCCTCAGGACAAGAGACTGGCAAGGCATTTGCCAGGGCAATTGGGGGGGTGGATGTTTTTGCCACCCCCCATTAAGTACCGCCCAACCAAACGCCTTGTCAACCTCGCGGTAAATACACCCCTGCTGTAGGCACTATAACCATGTCATCTCATCAGATTGACTATAGTGTCTTTAGGCCCGTGGCACTTTCTCTCCTTTTCTTAGTCTAGTTATGAACAGATGAACACAAAACGTGGGTCCCTGGCTTCCCACAGCTCTGCTCATACTGGAATTATGGCTAAGGCAGAGATTACATTCTTACTTCGAGACACACCAAATCATACCGTCAACGTGAGCTATAGTAGGCTGAAAGTGGTCTGGGCTGATGATGACTCTTGTTTAACCATTAGAAATGGTTTAATGCTTAATGAAAGGACGGCGCCAAGGGACGCCAGACTATAACCACTTCAATGGCATGTAAGCACAGTGCTTATGGGATTCCTTTAAAAGATAAACAATGCAAGGCATTCTCGATGCTATGTTCTGAGACAACTTGCAGATTTTTATGCAAAAGGTTAAATATTTCAGGAGCTTTTACCATCAACCTCTGTCCTAGTCACAGAGCACTGGGAAACTAGAGTCAATGGTAAAAACAGAAAGTCACTTGAGCACAGAAAAAGCATGCAGACACTCAAACTTGGTTTCATTGGCACTGTGCAACACTCTAGGTCTGTATACAGTTTAGCAGTGACTGGGAGTAGAAGGTGAGGGGTTGTTAGGTGCAATTCCCATTATTAATTTTGTAGATTTATGAATTCCTAATAAAGCAAATTTGATATGGATTTGGACCGGGCTATTTTATTAACTTTGCTGGGACGAGTCTCCTTGAGTAATTTAGCAGAGACAAGATCCCTGCTGGCTGTCTGATTGATTATCCATTCAAGCCAAACTTGTAGAACAGGATGTCTCAATTGTTGTCTGTGAGACATCTGTCTGCAGTTTATAGAGATGGCAATGTGTCCAAATACAATAGGGATTAGCAAAAGGCCAGAGGCATACCTAGGTTACATGGCATGGGGGGGAGGGGAGGGGAGGGAGGTCTTTTGTCAGCCCCTCCCCAAAAACTGTAAAAACATGTTTTTTAATTGGGTCTTCCTCTGCACCACATCCAACTTGTTTATGTTACATGCACATGCTGACATTCATATACATACACAATCACATTTATATGTACTTACATGTACACACATACATTCATATAAACACAGACACACACATTTATACACTGATTATACATTAAAACCACCTGCCTAATATTGCCCCCCTCGTGCTGCCAAAACAGCTCTGATGCATCGAGGCATGGGCTCCACAAAACCTCTGAACGTGTCCGTGGTATCTGGCACCAAGACATTAACTGCAGATCCTTTAAGTCCTGCAAGTTGCGAGGTGGCGCCTCCATCGCTCAAGTTTGTTGTTCTAGCACATCCCACAGATGCTCAATCAGATTGAGATCTGGTAAATGTGGAGACCAAGGCAAAACCTTGAACTCTTTGTCATGTTCCTCAAACCATTCCTGAACAATTTTTACAGTGTGGCACAGTGCATTATCCTGCTGAAAGAGGCCAATGCCATCAGAGAACACCATTGCCATGAAGGGGTGTACGCTGTCTGCAACAATCTCTAGGTAGGTGATATGTGTCAAAGTAACATCCACATGAATGCCAGGACTGAAGGTTACCCAGCAGAACATTGCTCCGCCAGCCTGCCTTCTTCCCATAGTGCATCCTGCTGCCATCTCAGCACAGCACACACACGCACCCAGCCATCCACCTGATCTACAAGAAAATGTGATATATCAGACCAGGCAAACTTCTTCCATTGCTCCATGGTCTTTCTGCTGAGGACAGAGGTCACTCTGATCGTTTGCAGCTACGCAGTCACACGTGCAGCAAACTGCGATGCACTGTGTGTTCTCACACCTTTCTCTCATGGTCAACATTAAGTTTTTCAGCCATTTGAGCTACAGTTGCTCTTTTGTGTGTTTGGACCAGATGAGTTAGCCTTTGCTACCCACCTGCATCATGACCCTGATGTCGGTTCACTGGCTGTCCTTCCTTGCACCACTTTTGGTAGGTGCTATCCACTGGATACGGGGAACATCCCACAAGACTTGCTCCTTGACAGGTGCATGCCCTCCCAGAGTAACCTCTACCTTACATACCTGTCTCTTGCTCTCTCCTATAGGGCAGCACTTTACTCTCTCCTCCAGCTCTGCTTCACTTTTGAATTGCCATTTACTGTACTAATATGTTTTATACCCCACCTCCTATAGACTGTAATCTCGTTTGAGCAGAGTCCTCTTCAACCTATCATTACCGTAAGTTTTTGTAATTTTCTAATTTATTGTTAAATCTCCCTCTTTGATAATATTGTAAAGCGCTACAGAATATGCTGGTGCTATATAAATATATCAGTAATAATAATAATCAAGGTTGTTCACTTCACCTGTCAGTGGTTTTAATGTTGTGGCTGATCAGTGTATAAATAACTGGTAAGTAAGCACACAGAAACATAAACACACACTCACACATACACACACAGAATCCCACACATTTATATACACTAGCACACATTCCTGTGCACACACACTCATAAACACACATTCATACACACACACAAACACACACAGACATACACAGGCTCACATAATTATATCCAAACACACACTTACCATATTTTTCCATGTATAAGACTATGTTTTTTTCAAACTTTTGTCAGCCTAAAATTGAGGGTCGTCATATACACAGTTATATACGGTTAAAAAAACAACCACTTTTGCGCAGGGCCTGATGGCTAACCAAGCTAGTCGCATGTGGCTGGTCCTCCTTCAAAAATCGAATTATTAAGCCAAATACAGTACTTACTCAACGCAATTTGGGCACACAACCTGGCTACTCTCTGACAGATCACTCAACTGATGGTTGGGTTTGCTACTGCCAGGTTCCAGGTTGTACACCTCTGCGACTTGCTGACATTCTTGAAGCAGGGGAGGCGCTTCTCCATGAATTTGATCAATTGTGTGCGTGGGTCTGGGAGATCTTGCACAACCCGCATGCTTCCTCGCATCACTCTGGACCACGCCAAGACCTCTCGGTTCTGGACTACAGATAGATTGCGCGGGGTGAGGCCTTGCCCGGCTATCCCCCGTAGGGTACCGTGGGCAGATGGCATTGCTGCCACCAACAGCAGGACGATGGTCCAGGGAACCACTGTCCAGAGTGTGAGGGGTCCCGGGACCGGTGTGGGATGCTGATCAGCCAAACTGGACTTCAGTGCTATAGATGTTTAAAATATGTATTTCTTAATTTTTGGGCTCAATAAATAGGGGTCGTCTTATACATAGGAGCATCTTATACATGGAAAAATAAGGTAATTTTAATAAATAATGGAATAATTTATATCCATTGTTTTATACAGTTAGAGCCATTCAGCCTCCCTTGTTCTTACCTTGTCAGGAAGAGCTAGAGTAAAACATCATCCCAGGGGTCCAGTGTTTGCTGCTGGAATCAGTTTCTGTGCATGGATTTTCCTGATGTTCTGTACTGTTGCAGGGGGTTGGGATGTTGTCATATTTTAGCTTCAGCAACAGTAATCTGCGCATAGGGGAGCTTGGAAATCAGCTGCTCCCTTGTCACCAGCACTGCAAGTACAATCGCAGAGCAGGAACCTTCTTTGTGGCACTTCTACAAACGAGGTGCCGGATGAGCCTGATTTGGTGGGGCAGAGGTGCGCTGTGTACCTTAGTTTGCTATTCTGTATAGAATGTGCTGTATAGGGAGAATGGGGGCATTGTCCTTATTTGGGGAGTTTCCTTATATGTACAGCGTTTAAAGGAGCACTATAGGGTCAGTAACCCAAACATGTATTCCTGACCCTTTAGGGTTAAAACCACCATCTAGCCTCCCTGGTCCGTTCATGCCTCCCTAAATATAGTAAAAACTTACTTGTATTCAAGTCTGCAGCTGCTTACTTTGTCCCTGTTTCCTTTAGACCTGCCCACTGCCTGCTGACATCATCAGAAGTGGTAGCCTGATCCAATCACAATGCTTCCCCATAGGATTGGCTGAGACTGACAAAGAGGCAGATCAGAGGCAGATCCAGCACAATTCAAACACAGCCCTGGCCAATAAGCATCTGCTCACAGAGATGAATTGAATCAATGAATCTCCTTGAGGAAAGTTCAGTGTCTGCATGCAGAGGGTGGAGACACTGATAGTTTGGATGCATTTTAGGCAGCCATGACCCAGGAAGGATCTCATCTGAGGAGTGGCCAGTGAAGTTATCACTAGGCTGTAATGTAAACACTGCCTTTTCTCTGAAAAGACAGTGTTTACAGCAAAAAGCAATAATTCTACTCACCAGAACAAATTAAATAAGCTGTAGTTGTTCTGGTGACTATAGTGTCCTTTTAATTTAAAAGTTACGATGTAATTTCAGAACTGAGGACAAAGGACCACGTTCTCTTCTCCTACTCTTCGCTTTCCTCTCTGGGTGTGTCCCTGACTTGCTGATACAAAGACGAATATATCAAAGATCTCTCTCTTTGCAACGTCGTTAAGAAACACCATATGTTAAGTATATTATTGTTTGCTTTTAAAGTAGAATAAATGCATATTTTTTTATAAGGAACGTTAGATTGCGTATTACTACTTTTGGTTAAATAGATGTATATTAACCTGGCGGGCCTTTAACCCAAGACAATATATATATATATATATATATACAGACTTATTTCAATCATCCTAGAACAACATAAATCAAGACATTACATTATGATGTATATTCACATGCATTTAATGACAAATACACTATAAGAGATTTGAAATCTGGACACAGAAAATTCTATGCTTTAATGTGACTGTCAACATTATTATGATTATGACCCCACAGAGTCCTGGGCAGGTTAGCAGGTTGACCCTCTTCACACTTTGTAAAAAGGATGGTTTTATCTTCATTGCTCTGGAACCACTTTCTAACCCACGGTGCCTATGGAGCCAACTTAGAAGCGGAGCAGTATTAAAAAAGTCTATATTTATATATTTAATAAATATATAATATTTAAATATAAATTTGTTTACTGCCCTTCCTCTTTTACCCTCTATTGTTTCTTTCTTCTTACTTGATATGTGAACCAAATGGTGTGGAAATGCTGTGTACTGCAAAGTGTAAACATAATATTTATATTTTGCAGCAAACTGATTGGACCATTTTTGCACCATTTTGGTTAATTTTTCCCAAAACAATCACATGGACACATTTTGTCCGAACCAAACACCCACATGGACAAACCATTATTTATTTTATTTTTGCCATGTGCAAGTCTAATGAATATCTCATATTAAATAGAGGTGCATAACTTATAGAAATATATATACAGAAGAAATTACAGAAAAAAAGGGAAGTTACATGGCTTAAGTTCAGCTGTGACCACACTTTCCCCGAGCCGTAGATTTGCATTTTAGAAGAATATTTCTAAAGATGAATGTGAAGGAGAAATTACTAGACATTAAAGCAGATGTAAGTCACGTACTATACATTTTCACTGTATGAGACAGGTATAAGGTTAATGGGCTTCTATATTAGGAAGTCTCATAATTCGGGTTACATCATTTAGTCAGTATGAATCACTCAACTTCCTTTCCACAGACAGCTGCCGCCACTTGTCAAGTCTTTTGTATACATGAAAGCATTAAAGGAAGTCAGTTACTGTACAGGGGCTTTTGGTAGACTTTCTATGCAAGGTACACACAGCATATTTCCATCATCTGCCCCCTCCTTCTCCCCCTCCGTACCTTATTAAAGTCACCAGGGCTGTGGAGTGTCCAAACTAACACCATTGGTACAGGAACACTCACGCAAAAAATCCCTGACCGCAAATATGTGTTAGGTAAACCACAGCCTAAAATAAATTTATACACTCATTAAAGACACATTACTGTGTATGTTTAAAATTGTATTTAAAGGAACACACACCAACAGGACATGTGCTTATGTAAAAAAAATGCAATGGTTACACTTTAAGTATTTGGATACTCAATTTTTATACAAAATAAATCCCCTGCTAATTTTAGAAAATGTTATGAGATGAAAAAAAAAAGAAATGGACCTGTTTAACCCCTTAAGGACCAAACTTCTGGAATAAAAGGGAATCATGACATGTCACACATGTCATGTGTCCTTAAGGAGCTAAAGGGACGTTATAGTCACCCAGAGCACTTTATCTCACTGAAGTGATCTGGGTGCAGTGGCCCTGTCCTTTGTAATACAGGTTTTTAGAGTAGAAACAGCTTTTAACTAGCTATAACGAATCCAGAAATGAGCAATGACAAGAATAATGGGACAAAATTATAAGAATAAAGAAATATATATATATTTAAAATAAAATAATGTGACAAACCACAAAAAATGTGATGAATAAGTAAATGAATAAATACATCAATAATTGCAATAGGGCTTATTTATTGAGCTGTAAATTGTGGTGAACTGAAATGCAAATTGCTAAATTTAGGCAAAATAAAAATGCATCAATTGCAGCTGTTTTTTTCTGATGCAGTGATTTTGGACTAAATTTCGCAATTCTGCTTTCATTTCACTGCAATATACTCTTTAGTGAATAAGGTCTCTCGTGTTTATTCACCAAACTGGGAAATGGGGAGAGTTCACAAGGAAATATAAAATGGAATTCCAGAATAGCTGACCTCTAAAAAATATCCATCCCTGGCAAATCTCTGGCTTACTGAATCAACACCAAGTTTAAAAAAAAAACACTTTTGGATGGAATATATCATGATGAATGACAGATGGGTATAAACACAAAATAGAAGAAAAATAAAATTATGATAAAATAATAATGAAATTTTTTTTCAGGCTTTGCCGCGCTTGTGATACAGATTTTGAAAGCAACTTAAACAGCCCAGGTTCTCACTCACCATGTTGGGGTAGAGCACACTAAAAGTCCAAAAAGAAATACAAACCAAGAAAAGGTGAAAACTCATGCATCCCATCTGTCCTGGTTTTGTCCCATCCAATAATGTCCCTCTTTTCTAGGAGTTCCATATTGTTGGTGTGTCTGAGTGTATAACAGAGCTCCACAGCCATAATACTCACAATAATGTGTCTTTAAACTACAATAAATGTGTTTCGCTGTATTACCATGAGGTGAACTAAGATGGCCGCCTAGAGTCCAGGCATTAAACAGGGCACTAGCAATAGCACCCACACTTAATAGATATCTTTCTACTGTTGACCAACAGCAACTTGAGTCAGAAGGCAGGAACCCACCACCTGTTACACCAAGGACTGGACTACCTCACAATGTGACAGACAGCCCCCTGCCACCATGCCCTTCTGCAGTTGGTGTGACTATGAACCAGCAGATGGTCTGCAGTTGACTGCATATGAGATTCTGGCACTCCAAGTCTGTATGTGTGGCAGAAATTCAGGAGCATTGTAGGTTATTAGCTAGTAACTATGAGGATTCTTGGCTAAGCATGACCCCGTGCACCATTCTTATACTAAGATTGAGGTGTTCAGGCAAACTGATAACCTGCCTAGGACCCTGTGAGGTCATAATCAATATCTTGTTTGATGAAGAGTAAGTGGAAGTAATTGAGACATGGGATAATTAGAGAATCAACAATTTCATTATTGAGAAACAAGAGAATGAGTAACATTTTTAAGATGAAGACAGCAGGATTAGGAGATTCATTTGATATAAAGAACGAAAGATTGGCAAGAATGGCCTAACTGTATTTTATTAACATTATGCTAATATGGAATCTCAGTAGAAATACACCCTGGATATTTTCTTACATTGCCCTGTATTACCAGGAACACGTTAATAAACATTATTGGCGTTCCATGACTTATTTACTCATTGGAATTCAGCCCTTTATTTTTTTGACAGTCTCACCTTCCACATGTCAAGTTTGATCAAGATCCAAAAACAATTTGATATGGTGAACTCAATCAGAGACTATAATTTGGCAACTCTCCTACATGAGTAACTACATTTGAAACTAGATTTCTAATCTAATAGATTTACAAACAAGGTGTGGAAAGGTGGCGCTATTAAAATATGGTGAAAAGATAAAATTTCAACTGCTAAAAACACTCCGTGGGTACTCCTATACACCCACCACAAAGTTTAGAGCCTTAAAACTGTAAAAGGCTCTAAAAAATGTGAGTGGATTCAAACTTAAAAACTCACAAAATCACTAAAACTACTTTGATATACTGCACAATTATTTGTATTTCTCTCTTTTCCCCTTTTTCTCTCTATGTAATACAAGTGTGACATAGAGGGTAAGTGCATATAAAGCACTATATATATATTCACTAATCTATTCTTCAAAACAACACGTAGCGCTACACTCGAGAAAAACTGAGGGTTTAAAGGTTATACCTGCAAACCTTTAAGTTTATCTGTTTCTCTAGATTTCTAATCTGTCCACCTTTGTGGACAATGACCTGGCCATATCCAATTACTTTTCCTCATCATCTGGAGATGTCCCATCCCACCCCTACATGGTAGAAGAACACATTCAAAGTAACATCACTTGCTTCACAGCCTTGTGAGCTGACTCAGTCTATATGAATTCCCCTACATCCTTTTGGGTCAAAAGAAGTGTTCATTCCATTTAACGTTTTCTTACTCTGTGTATAAAAGCTTCACCTAGATTTACCCACGTTGTTCAAAAATACCCCACCTTAAATATTTCCTAAACAACCGTTTTTTTAATTCAAAGTTTCATATATTCCATACTCCCACACCTCTCTAGGGCCAATTGTTTTAATCCACCTTGACACTCCTCTACAAGAAGTTCAATGAAGTGTATACTCCATGTTAACTCTATTCTTCCTTAAGCGACAACTTTGAACAATTTCTGAAATGCAAACCTCTAAGTTTTTGTTTCCTTAATTTTCAGCAACAGATGATTCTTGGCTAAGAAAGGCCCCACTCACTTCTTATACTAAATTAGATGGGTTCGGGTAAACTGATAACCTGCCTAGGACCCTGTGAGGTTTTAACTCTTTATCTGGTCTGATGAAGAGTTGGTGGAAGTAATTGATATATGGGATAATTAGAGAATCAACAATCTTTATTCTTGAGAAACAAGATAATGAGTAATATTTTGTAGGATGAAAACAGCAAGATTAGGAGATTAATTTGACGTTAAGAATGAAAGATTGGCCAGAATGGCCCAACTGTATTTTTTAACATTATACTAACATGAAATCTCAGTGGAAATACACTCAGGAGATTTTTTTTACATTGCCCTGTAGTACCAGGAACACGTTAATAAACATTATTGGTGTTCCATGACTCATTTACTCATTGGAATTCAACCCTTTATTATTTTGACTATCTCACCTTCCACATGTCAAGTTTTATCAAGATCCAAAAACAATTTGATATGGTGAACTTAATCAGAAACTTATAATTTGGCAACTCTCCTACATGAGGAACTACATGGGAAACTAGATTTCTAATCTGTCTACCTATGGGGACAATGATCTGGCCATGTCACCTTCCACATGTCAAGTTTTATCAAGATCCAAAAACAATTTGATATGGTGAACTCAATCAGAGACTACAATTTGGCAACTCTCCTACATAAGTAACTACATGGGAAACTACATTTCTAATCTGTCTACCTTTGTGGACAATGACCTGGCCATATCCAATTACTTTTCTTCATCATCTGAAGGTGTCCCTTCCCACCCTGGATGGTAGAAGAACACATTCAAAGTAACATAACTTGCTTCACAGCCTTGTGAGCTGACTCAGTCTATATGAATTCCCTTACATCCTTTTGGGTCAAAAGAAGTGTTGATTCCATTTAACGTTTTCTTACTCTGTGTATAAAAGCTTCACTGATTTTTCCCCACGTTCAGAAATACCCCACCTTAAATATTTTCTAAACAACTGTTTCAAAGATTCATATATTCCATACTCCTACTCCTCTCTAGGGCCAATTGTTTTACTCTGCCTTGACACTCCTATACAAGAAGTTCAAAAAAGTATTCCATGTAGTTTAACAAAGTACTCTATGTTAACTTTATTCTTCCTCAAGCGACAACTATGAAACAATCCATGAAAGACAGCACTCTGAATTGTTTGTTCCCTTATCTTTCAGTAACAGATCTTATCTCACACACACCTAGTTGAGTTGACTCACACACCCCTAGTTGAGTTGACTATTACTATTTTTTTCATATCATGCCAGGGAATGTTTGATAAATATTTATATCCAAAATACAGTTCCCTCAGCCTAATTATTATTATTATTGGCATTTATATAGTGCCAATTTATTCCGCAGCACTTTACAAAATTCTAAAGGGCTAAATTTAAAAATAAATGAGACAATTACAAATTGTTACAGTACCAATAGGTTGATGAGGACCCTGCTCGAAAGAGCTTACAATCTAGAGGAGGTAGGCTGTAAAAGCACAATATGAAGGGCATCAAGAGCTAAAGCAACCAAGTGACAGGGTAGAAAAGTAGCAGAATTGTAAGGTGAGAATGGAGTCTGGCCTTCTAAGAGAGAGTGAGAGATGGGTTTCTGAATGAACAATTACTCTGGAAGGCCATAAGCTATTCTAAAGAGATGAGTTTGGAGGGACTTCTTAAATGATTGGAGACTTGGGTAGAGTATGATGGGAGAACCAGGCTGTTTCAAAGGAGTGGAGCTACCAGCTAGAAGTTCTGAAAGTGTGGGTTAACAGTACAGATACAAGCAGTGGAGAGGAGAACGTCATCGGCTGATTGGAGTGATCGAGAAGTGTCCTACCTTTTGATTAGTGAAGAAATGTAGCGAGGGGTAGAGTTGTTTAGGGCTCTATAAGTAAGGGTGAATATTTTGAATTGAATCCTATGGGATACAAGAGCCAATCTAAGGATTGGCAGCCTTCTCATATAAATTGGGTCTTTTGGATTAAGAAATGCCTTGATCTGATGTCACTGCAGAAGTTTAATTGTTCTACCTGTCACCCTGTCCTGCAAACCAAAATGTTGGATGCAGCTGTCTGTTGGTGAGATATATCATTCTTACAATATTCAGCCATGTGCTAACGTTGGACTTGATTTAATATTGTTGGATAAGCCTTCCAAATGATTTAATATTTTTTTATTAAACTTTTTAAATGATTTTCTTTCAACATATTAAAATATATTTAAAAAAATCATATATCAAAAAATATATCAATAGATCAAAAAATATAAAAATATTACACAATTTTTTTAATAACATCAGATAATTTTAAAAGCTGTTCAAAAACATTAAATCATTTGGAAATCTTATGCAACAAAATTTAATTTGTGTTTACCTCAACTGCAAGTAACTGTCAAACTATGTAGGATCCAAGGTTTTCGAGCTGGGTACCTACATGTTAACAGTGGGAAACTCAAAGTCCACACTTGGCCACTCAAACCAGAAACCTTTCAGAAGATCACAAATTAAAATGCTTCAACCCTCAGTCGTCTCTAACCAGTTCTAGAGCTTGATCTACCAAGAATACATAAACCATGATGTATACTTACGTACAGTCTTTGCAGTCAACTGTTTTATCCATAAACATGTATGTTGCATATACTTCCCGGCAGTAGTTTTTGGTTTTATTCTCTATATTTTCCAAACAAATTCTAGTACCCCCACTGACAGGCGAGGAGGGGGCCTGTATATATTAATCTCTAATATTCCTAGTTAAGGTTCTTCCTGCGGATTGTCAATACTAAAGGTATTTTTCCATTAATAAATACGTAATATCTATTACCTTAACATTTATTTAGTCTAATGCAGCGGTTCCCAAACATATTTACTATGTATTTAGATTAATTTAAGTTGTTATTTTGGGACTTTCACTTTACACTTAAAGTGCTCCATTTTTAAAGGGCCATCCAACTACGCTGGTTCCTCTTTCTTGGAACACACATTGTATATATCAATGTTTGTGTGTCGGTGTGTATCTTTGTTTGTGTATATGTTGGTGTCTATATGAATTTGTGTGTAGGTGTCAGTGTATTTATATGTATCTGTGTGTATGTATGTATGTATGTATGTATGTAGTGTATGTGCATACATCCAAGCAGTCAAACACCACCACAACATACAAACATACTCCTGCAAGCTAACACAAATATTACATACAAACACACCCCTGTATTCAAACTCGAAAAGGATATACAGACACAACCTTTCACTCACACACAAATACTACACACAAATGTACATCCGCATTTAAAAGTGAACATAACATTCAAACACACCCCTGCAATCTAATGCAAACATTATATACAAACACACCCTGTATTAAAACCCTAAAACTATATACAAGCATCCCTTCAAACACCAACACTGTACATTACACTATAGCGCCAGTAAATGTCGCAGCACTGTACAGATATACAACCTAGAAATTTTGACTTGAGGTGCCTTAAAAACCTATTCAAATATTAAGGGAGGCTCTAAACCTAAAAAGTTTGGGAACCACTGGTCTAATGAGATTGCTTAATTTTAAGTTAGGGAGGAGAAACCCTGGTTACATAATTTTGGGTCAAAAGAGGTGTTCATATAATTTTCTCTTCAATGGCCAAAAATTAAAAAGCCAAAGCATTCATACTTTGTAACTAAACTAAATATACTTTACAGAACGTCTTGTAATTAGTGGTTTAATAAATTCATCCAGCAGTATTATTATTGCAAGTGACAAGTCCATAGAACACGTGCAGGAAATTGATGTCAGTACTGTGATTTCTCCATTCCTGGCTTAGATGGACTTACCTCGGTGGAGTTCTTTAGAAATGTACTAACTCCAGGAATCAAGCAAATGGCGTCACGGCTGATGTATTCTCAGTAGATCAAGCTCTAGAACTGGTTAGAGATGACTGGGGGTGAAATCCAGATTCGATTCTTTTACTTTCAATACTTGTATAAAACGCTTCTAGTTTCATTTTTACTGCACTCGCGTTTATGCAGTATTTGGTAACATAATACATATCTATAAAAGACCCCAAATAAATTCCTGCCCAACATAAGTGTTTTGTATAAAAAGTCAAACTCAGCTTTGGTCACAATTTGGGTTTCAGCCCAAAAAACAGTGTTGTATCCCTCTTTAATCAATGTCAACTTTTTAGGCTCTTAACACATAGAGGCAGACTCAATGTCCACTTTATTTGGTATACCGACATTTAAGAATGTATCATGTGGCTGCAACTCAATATATAAAGCACGCAGACATGGTCATGAGGTTTATGTGTTGCTTGACCAAACATTCACCTGGGCAATACGCATGTAAACAACCTTTACCTTGTCTAACTCAAATCATTATTACAAGGTAACTTTAAACATTGTGACCACATTTGTGTTTTGAAGTAGTCATGGTGCAAGGGCCCTGTATAAGTAGCCTTTTTTCAGTAAAAAAAACCTGCACATAAAAATATCTGCTGAAACACCTCCTGTATGCTGCCAAGTCTCTGATACCAGTCCTCTCGAGGAGCACTCGCCCACCGACGTTCCAATGTTCTGTTTTCTACCTCTTGGTTTCCATGTTTTTCTTTTCCATGCCTCCTCTGCGTGGGACATTTTCTTCTGATGTGTTTTTGTCTTTGTTTGTGAAACGATGAAAAAAAAAAATCTTAAATAAAGGTTGGAAAAAATAACCATTGCACATACCTAGAGAGGCGTAAATCCACTTCTGCCAGCTTTCATTAGCCAGCCTGGAACAATGTCCTCTTTATGTCATGCCATAAAGGGGACACATCAAACTACGATGCATACACTCAAGAAAGTCAGGCTGTCCGGAAAGGGGGCTTCAATGTGAAGACAGAAAGCCCTCGAATTCCTGTAAGTGTGATTAAATATGCACTTTTCTCTGGGTCTCCAGAAGCATGTCAAAAAACCCAGGATGGAATGACAGAGCCCTAGAATTGGGACTGTCCCGCCGGATTCATGACTGTTTGGGTGCTTGATTTAGATGATAATGCTCTAAAAGAATTACTGACAGCTCTCAGACCACCAGCCTTACATAAAAGAGACCTGGACAGTTGTAACCATCCAATCTAAGCAGCCAAAGCAAATTGAGAAGGACTCACTGTGGACAAACTAATCACCAATATCTGTGCAAACCTCTTCAAAAAGTTAACTGTTAGTTTCTCCTGGCATTAGTGGTTAGGCAATTAAACGGTGTCTCAAACACAGGCTAGAGCTCTTCCGACACTTTTAATTGTATACCCTCTTTACCCCAATGACATTTGGTTTTTATACCACTAAACCACAATCCTCGTTCCTCTTTTTCTCAACAAGCTTGTGATGCAGCTAGTTAGATCTTTCTCCCCATCTACATTTTCACTTCTACCAGAAGACTGAAAACTTTTGCTTTTATTGTTTACCAATGCAAGCGATTACCCCGTAATTATTATAGTAAACTCAACAATTTTGTCTTCTCTCAGGCCGGCCGTAACCAACCTGATTACCTGTTAATCCTGCCTGATCACGTATTGGAAGTCACCTTGAATTGTATTGAAAGCGATAGTTTTGTTTTTGATTTTACTTTTTAATTAATGTTATGGGTCTTTTTTTTCTTGTTCTTCTTTAATTGTGGCCAAACCATTGGCAGGCATGAAATCAATTGAGAGAAGAACAGGTGGCTGAGGTGTCAATGACACAAGTAGTGTGATAGATGATGTAACGGATCACCTGGCACCCCGACTGGGTACCTCAGTTGAAGGATGCTCCTAGCGCTTACAGAGGGCTCCAAGCACTCCGCAGACACCACAACCACCGCAGACCCCACTAACCACCGCAGCTTGGTTGAGGTCTCGCCATCTCCTACCCACCCTGGACCTACGACAAGGCTCCAGGTTCCAGTGGGTGAACCTCTCCTCCAAGAGAGTGAAGCAGGAACAAGTTCTTTAAAGAGCTTAGTAGTGATTAGCTAAGGGAGTATGCAGAGCATAGCAATCCCTTGTAGTGATATAGCAATTCCCCCAATAAGAGACAGGACTCTAGATTGAGGGTGAAGAAGAACTGTCTGTACTGGCACATACAGCCTCTTTTACTCACATTCTACAAACATAGTACTGCCCACAGGGTTTTGAAGAACAACCAATCAACACATTACAACACAGCTAACACTCCCATTCATTACATCATAAATCCTCCCCTCTGCCTGTGATACAATTATCTCAACACAATAGACTAACTTAATTATCACAGACAGGAAAACACAGTATTATAAAACATATCACAGGGAACCCAAAACATGCAATAACCCCATAAAAAATATATCCTCGGAACCGGGGCTGGGTGAACCACATATCCAAAATTCACCCAGATCCTTTCAGTAGTTTGGAAGATACAGTTTAATGCAGATTCCGCAGAACATATACAGGCTATATGAAAAATAATTACTGTTAAATGTGTCCCCTGTTCTATAGTTTAAAACTACTGAACAATGTCTTTGTGCATCAAATACCGGCGAGATGGCACCATGTAGAAAAGTCAAAACAGTGTCTGTGAGTTAAAATGGCCGCCATCCATTGTTCTCACCATGTGCTTCATCCATTGTTCTCACCATGTGCCTCCGATACATGAAATGGTGGCCACCCAGTAACTCCACAGTATGTCCCCAGATGGTTCCTAAAGGGCCAGCAGGAGCATAATAAAATACAGTATGCCCAAATCAGTTCCTTAAAGGGCAATACATCCCAGGGCCATAGTCGCAGGGCAGGAGGTTGGCAAACAGGCCCCTCCAAAAACCAGTGGTGAGGTCACTTTCGCCACAGATGATGCGACTGCCCAGAAAGGTGTTGTGTCACATCACTGCCCTTTCTATCCAGGAGTGCCCATATTACCTTTTAAGGGCATTGCACCTGTTCTAAAATACACTCTTACTTTTCATTAACCCTTTGACACCAGGTAACCGAGACGATCTGTTGGTTAAATGGAACACCCATGTGTCATACAATCATATCATGAGACAGTCTTATGGCCTTACAGTATGTTTCAGATGGAGAGAGTGCAAGGGATGTTAATTTCTCCAGGAATCAATGGCTCTTAGATAGAAATGTAAGCTGTCCAGCAGGGGTTTGTAGAATAGGAAGTTTACTACTCAGTGAACTAATAGCAGCCATACCATGGCTACTATCAGTTTACACTTGGCCTAAGGGCCGCCAACAGTTTGTTGCAAACATTATGGTCCTGGGTGGCCAGGTCTGCACGGGGAGACCCTCTGATCTTGTAATCTGCTCAGGGAGAAAGAACTATATGGGTCCCGGGGAGCCCGGGGACTATAACCATACTGTGCATATATTTTAGGGGTATGGCTCTCTCTCTCTATATATATACATATACACTTGTGGGCCCTGCTTATAATGGAGAGGGGGTCCAGGAGAATCCAAGACCCACATCCAGCAATATTAATTCGCCGCCATTGGTTACCATGCTAATGCTCCGCAAGGCACACAACATACAGTACCCCCTTCACAAACACAGACACCGTATCCATGACACACTACATCCACTACACACACTGCATTCACTACACACAGGGCATTGGCCCCAGGCAGCACTTTAACAGGTGCAGCAGAGGCGGCTCTCTAAACTTTAGGGCAGACTAATCAGTCGGGTCCTCGGTCAGTGACCGAAGGCCCAACACCATGAGGGGGCCCGGCGGCTTGTCCTGTATGCCGCCAGGCCCCTCCATCAGTCTGCCCGGAGAGAGCCTCTGGTCTGCAGCTCCGCCGAGTGCAGAGCTGCAGACCATGTGATGGACGGCCTGCGAGCTCCCAGAGCGTTGACACGGGTTACCCTCACTAGGCCCTCCACAATGTCACCCTCACACCCAGCCCCTCACCACTGTCACCCCCATTGTCACCCCCCACTGTAACCCCCACCGTCACCCTCATACCCTGCCCCCGCACTGTCACCCTCACACCCTGCCCCCTCACTGTCACCCTTACACCCTGCCACCCCACTGTCACCCTGACACTGTCATCCTCATACCCTACCCACCCACACTTTCACCCTCACACCCTTCCACCCCACTGTCACCCTCACTCCCTGCCCCGCACTGTCACCCTCATACCCTGCCCCTGATCTGTCACCCTCACACCCTGCCCCCTCACTGTCACCCTTACACCCTGCCACCCCACTGTCACCCTGACACTGTCATCCTCATACCCTACCCACCCACACTTTCACCCTCACACCCTTCCACCCCACTGTCACCCTCACTCCCTGCCCCGCACTGTCACCCTCATACCCTGCCCCTGATCTGTCACCCTCACACCCTGCCCCCTCACTGTCACCCTTACACCCTGCCACCCCACTGTCACCCTGACACTGTCATCCTCATACCCTACCCACCCACACTTTCACCCTCACACCCTTCCACCCCACTGTCACCCTCACTCCCTGCCCCGCACTGTCACCCTGATACTGTCACTGTCACCCTCACACCCTGCTGTGAAAGAGATTTTAGTCCAAGTGGTTCATGCAGCTTGAGGATATTCCACAGGGGAAAAACATGGATAAAATCAGCACACTAAGTACAGGAGGAAAGGGGTCAGAACTGGAGTTGGTAATAAAACTAAAAAGCGTCAGCGTTTCTAAATTAAATGCTGAACAGACAGGAGGCTGATGTGGTTATGGTGCTTAGAGTAATCCTTTAAATAGTTTCCTTTATTTACTTCCAGAGAACTACAGACTCAAGAAGTCAATCTAGCACATTGGTTTTTAACCTTTCTAAACAGGAACCCAGCTGACGTGTGTTAGTTTATGTTTGATTATGTTAGATTGGCAATGTATTCTTCAATCGTAAAATTAAATCAGTGACCCGTTCTTCAACTGCTATGGAATATATAACCAAATTAAGTATGAAAATGCCTACATCAGATTCTTCCCAGTCTCTGAGAGCTCTTCTTTGCATGGGGGAAGACAATTCTACTGCAGTAAACAGGCTGTGGGCAGATGCCTTTGGCCTTATAGATATTATTTGCTTTTTCCAACAATTGGGGACTTCCTAAAAACAAAAGGTGACTCAATCTTGGATTCTTACGCAGGGTTTAAGAACCACTGACCCTAGTACATTACAGCAAGACCACATGTTAAGCGGTATCTATACATTATTAAAAGATACATTTAGCTATATAGAGTTGGCCAATAATCCCTTAATTATACCGAGCTGCAGAAAAAGTCCTTCTTGTAATATATATTTCTCATCTTTCTTCTTCCTGTTGGATGGCTTGCTGTGATGTTAATGTACATATATTATAATTCTTCTGTGTCAGTTAGAAACAACAATATGTTTACAACTTACGGTTTCTTTAGGTTTCTGCTTACAATTAATAACATATAATAAAATATCAAAGGATGTTACAGGATGATGGATATTGAACAGCAGATGGATGCGTTTTTGTCATTAAAATCAGAGAATTTTTCAACTCACTCCAACACTCCAGTTAAAGGGACACTATAGTCACCAGAAAAACTACAGCTTAATGTAGTTGTTATGATGTCTATAGCTGGTCCGTGCAGGCATTTTAATGTAAACACGGTCAATTCAGAGAAAAGGCAGTGTTTACATTTCTCTCTAGGGACACGTCCAGTCGCTGTCACTCACTTTGCATGGAGACGCTGAACATTTCTCATTTCCTATGGCAAAGTATTGGATTGGCTGAGATCAATTTTGATGATCTCGGCCACGGAACTGGATTGGGGCAAAGCCAGCGTCGGCAGGGGAGGTGAGGGGCTACATAGTTATATTGCAGCTATAGTGACAGGTATACATGTTTGTGTTCTTTTAAATAGATGATGTATATGGCTAAACATTTCTTTGTGTAGTTATGTCACTCAAATAAGAATATAGATATGATTCCTATTATTTCGGAACCACATTCCAGAATTCTCAGAAAAGAAAGTCATGTGACATTGATATCGTCTGTTACTTATACTCAGTCCAGACCAGTGTTAATTTTGTCGACTAAGAATTTTAGTCAAATTTTAGTCGACAAAAATTTTTGAGATTTAGTCGACTAAAACTAAAACAATTCAAATTACTAAAATACGACCACCAGTGGCGTACATATGACCCATGGGGCCCCGGTGCAAAAATTGATCCGTGGGCCCCCCTGCCCGCGCGCTTACTCGGCGCGGGTCGGGGTCGCAACACATGGTGGCGGGCACCTGGTCGCAGGGGTTGCAGGGCTGCGACCTCGCGACCACGGTATGCACACACACTTAAAGGACCACAACAGACACCCAGATCACATCAGCTCAATGAAGTGGTCTGGGTGCCAGGTCCCTCTAGTTTTAACCCTGCAGCTGAAAACATAGCAGTTTCAGAGAAACGGCTATGTTTCACTGAGGGTTAATCCAGCCTCTGGTGGCTGTCTCATTGACAGCTGCTAGAGGAGCTTCCGCGATTCTCACTGTGAAAATCACAGTGAGAAGACACTGAACGTCCATAGGAAAGCATTGAGTAATGCTTTCCTATGGGCGGTTTAAATGCGCGCGCGCCTCTTGCCGCGCATGTGCATTTCGGAGCTGAGTGGCGGACACTGGGGAGTCCGACGCTGGAGAAAGGTAAATGCTGAAGACACACACTCTCACGAACAGACGCATACACACTAGCTAACAGACACACACATTTACTGACAGAGACACACTCAGCGACAGACATACATACACACTCACTTACAAAACATACACTTTCACTGACAAACACACACTCACTAACAGACATCAAACACACTCAGTAACAGACACACACAGTAACACACTCACTAGCAGACACACACCCAATAACAGACACATTCACTGACACACACGCACTAACACAAACAAACACTGACACACTAACACACACACACTAACACACACACTAACACACACACACTAACACACACACACTCTAACACACACTAACACACACTAACACACACATATACTAACACACACACATACACTACACATAGAAACATAGAAACATAGAAACATAGAATGTGACGGCAGATAAGAACCATTCGGCCCATCTAGTCTGCCCAATTTTCTAAAAACACACACATACACTAACACACACATTTTTTTTTTTATGTAATCCCCCCAGCCTCCTTACCTTTTGGAGTACTGGGGGATTCCCTGGGGTCCAGTGGTGCTGCTGGGCTCCTGGGCGGGCGGGTGGCCGGCCGGTTGGGCAGGCAGGCGCGCGCGCGCGAGGGAGCACTCAGTGCTTCCTCTTCAGCTCCCTCGCGCACCGCACTGATACCGGAGCCGGAAGATGACGTCATCTTCCGGCTCCGCCTCCGGCATCCCTACGCGGTGCGCGAGGGAGCTGAAGAGGAAGCATTGAGTGCTCCCTCGCGTGCCCGCCTGCCTGCCTGCCCGACCGGCCACCCGCCCGCCGGGGTCAGCAGGGCCAGCCTCGGGTGCCCTGGGGTGGTCGGCTCCTGGGCCCCCAGGGGAAGAGGCTGGCCCTGTGGCTACATACCGGGTCGCAGGGGCGGCCCTGGTATGTACGCCACTGACGACCACTACTAAAATGGCTTTTTATTCAAAAGACTATGACTAAAACAAAATTGAAAGTTGCTGCCAAAATTAACACTGCACAGAGGGGCTGTGGAAGGGGCAAAAAAGACAGACCAGGGGTTGGGAGAGAGAGACCTAGAGGGGCTTGGAGGACAAAAAGAGAGACACAGGGGTTGGGGAAGGTGCAAAAGAAACAGATAGAGGCTTTAACTTAACCCATTAGATTTTAGTCGTGTCGAGTAAAATCTACTGAAGATTTAGACGACTAAAACTAGACTAAAACAATTCAGATGACTAAAATACAACTAAAACTAAAATGACTTTTTAGTCAAAAGACTATTGAATTTTGCCACCAAAATTAACACTGGTCCAGACACCCATATCTAATGTGAATATAATAAGCCATATTCTACAGGCGCTGTAGACTTATTCATAAAGATAAAACGACAGACAGATACATGCATAGATATATACATAAATAATATAAAATTCACATGAAATCATTAAGCAAGTTTATTTAATGAACTTATGCAATCTGCAAAAAACACGACACACTACTGAATTGCAAACCACACTTCAAGTTCACTTAGAACACAATCTTTCAAATTTCATTGACATATTCTGCGTATGTTCTTCAAACAGAATTAGGTGATTGACGTTCCTTAACGTCTGAAACTCCAGTGTTTTCAGTAAACAAGGTTGTCTGTATCTGCAACGATCATTAGAGTCAGTAACACACAGTAACCACATCCTCCTGTTGCACTTAGGCTGGGATTATATCTCTGCTATACCCTGTGTGCAAACAACCACCATCTGCGTGTATCAGGCACCGCTGTCACAGGATCAACAAGCTCTTTGTAACGAAGAATTCTCGATGTAAACAAGCAAGTGTGAGCATATCAATGTAAGAGCATCATAAAATACGTTATTAAATTTCAGTGTTGTTTTGCTCAGGGGGATTTGCAAACCACTTTACCCATCGAAACGGCCAAGACATTCGAGAATCTTATCATTTCATGCCTGCATGCGTACATACTTCATTCGCGTATTCTGTTTATGGTTTCAAAATGTAAATAATTGGAGCATTCTAAATACCATAAGCACCGTAGTTTATTGTAGTGGTTATAAGGTGAAGAATATTCGGTGCTGTCCCTTTGATTTGTGTTAAATAATTTTTTGACAAATGCTGAAGTTCTTTCATCACCTAAAGTCTAGCCCCTCTGCGGGGGAAATACAGAAAATTCACTTCTTATAAACTCATCCACCTTGGATGATAATTTAAAGGGACACTATAGTCACTAAAACAACTTTAGCTTAATGAAGCAGTTTTGGTATACAGATCATGCCACTGCAGTCTCACTGCTCAATTCCTTGCCATTAAGGAGCAAAATCTCTTTTTTATGAACCCTAGTCACGCCTCCCTGCATGTGACTTGCACAGCCTCCCTAAACACTTCTTGTAAAGAGTCATCTACAATTTATCCTTCCTTTATTGCAAGTTCTGTTTAATTTAGATTTTTTTTATCCCCTGTTATGTTAATAGCTTGCTAGACCATGCAAGAGCCTTAATTTGATTAAAGTTCAATTTACAGAGAAAGAGATACTATTGTTTAAGGTAAATTACATCTGATTGAAAGTGAAACCAGTTTTTTTTTCATGCAGGCTGGGTCCATCAGAGTCAGGGGAGGTGTGACAAGGGCTGCATAAACAGAAACAAAGTGATTTAACTAATAAATGGCAGTGAATTGAGCAGTGAATACTGAGAGGCATGATCTACACACAAAAACTGCTTCATTAAGCTGAAGTTGTTTAGGTGACTATAGTGTTCCTTTAAGCAATGATAATGTTGTAATTGGAGATCTCTGTACAGCACAACTTGACTATTTAAATAGTGAGTGTTAATTACCGTGTTAAGGGCATCTTGCACTGACGAATGTTTGAATTCCGAAAAATTTGTTACTTTAATTTGTGTCCTTCAAATAAACCAGCACTGTGGCATTGTGGTGCACACAGCGTTTCTTAGTTGCGTTGCTCCCATTTTGTCTTTTGGCTTTCATTTGGCGTCTGCTCTTGTCTAAGCAACAAGGGCTGGAGGTATCGGTAACACAGAGGTACCATTATTATAATTTTAAAAATCTGATTGTTTCATTCCTGACCTCATTATACATTGTAACCACGTGCGTTTTTGCTTTTAATGAATGATAATTTTGGGCTGACAACTTTCAACCTATAACTGCTGTCAAAGGTTGGACCGGCCAATGCAGAAATTCACGTCATCATTCGCTGAGTGAGTCGCCTTTAAGTGCCCTTTTTTTATTGAACTGCTTGAAAATAGTTTGACACAAACTAGGGGGTAGCATCCAAAGACTCATTATCTCCATTAAGGCTGCAATAAAACTGTAGTGGTTATGGTGCTTAGTGTGTTCCTTTAAATCTCCGACATCGTTACGAGAAATCTTTTTCAGTGTAGCTCCTTTGAATTTGTACTGAAATTCTGTTGCAAGCAGTTAAACTTACTGGGTATAGAAATGTGCAAGATAAATGGGATCTGCTGCACAGGAGGTGTAGTAGTAAAAAATCCAGGAGCTGATAAATATTAAAAGATAGTGATTGCAGGAAATCGGATAAATAGAAAATTATGTATATACACAAACTATATATGTATGGCAGAGTTATCTCATAACCCAGAAAACAGAAAAGGGATAATATGTGCCAAATAATATACTTTCTACCTATAGAGGAAGAAAATAAATGATTGAGTAAACTATCACTTAATACAATGTGATAGAGAAATGTCTGTAGTTGGGCAAAAAGCCAGTACATAGAGCTGGCTGCCCTGAGCAATAGATAAAATGTATCGCCAAAGAATAAGTTAAAAAGTAACAAAAATTTATTGAAACATAAAAATATATTAAAAATAAGTCCACATAGAGAGCAATAGAAGTGAGGAGGGTAAAATATACACAGTAACCTTAAGCACCGGCACGGATGGATTCAGATTGCGATGTTGATGCAGTAGCTGGCATCTGGTGACCGGTGAGGTCGGTCTGCGTTCCACAGTGCGTTCCACCCCGAGCCTCACTTCGGGGGAGCTGCGCTGCTGATCAGATGTTGCGATCAGAACACCAGTGATCGGGAGAGTTGCCGGGCTGCTGTGCTGACACCTCCTATCTCTCGTCTTTGTGTGGACAATCTGTAACCTCGAGCTTCGTCTGACGCGTTTCGTAGGGGTAGCCCTACTTCCTCAGAGACATCTGCATTCACTCCCTTATGGGGATGCTTATATACCACTCTCTCTATCCCCAATTGGTTAATTGAAGGATGAGTACATCGTGATGCATTCAATATATCGCTTTGGCTGTGATACATACATTATACAAATAAAATAAACAATGTATACATACATATAAAAAAAATAATAAACAATGTATACATACATATAAAAATATTTTATATAATATATACAGATAGGAGGTGTCAGCACAGCAGCCCGGCAACTCTCCCAATCACTGGTGTTCTGATCGCAACATCTGATCAGCAGCGCATAATTTTCTATTTATCCGATTTCCTGCAATTACTATCTTTTAATATTTATCAGCTCCTGGATTTTTTACTACTACACCTCCTGTGCAGCAGATCCCATTTATCTTGTCTTTAATAGGTTTTTGGTGAATTCCTATATTTATCCAGTTCTAGAGCTTTTTTCTTTCTGGTCTTTTTCCCTCTATCTCTCGATACAAAGATTTTTGTAAGAGATACTCTAATTATAGAAATGTGCAAAGCTATGCAAACATTTTAGGGTTACACTTTAAGATCCATATATCATATCCCCTACTTTCATACTTTTCCTCGGGATTGCAACACTTAGCAACTCTCAGCTTTTGTGGGATCTCAGCTCCCCTAGTCTTCATCCAGACTGAATGTGATCATCATTGGTCACGGTCATTGTTGTCTCTAGGATTCATTTTTAGGGGAGCACATGGTGGGCCAGGGACTAAAGTAGGGGGGCACATTTAACCCCGCCCTCACTGCAGATTGACCCCGCCCCTGCCGCATGTTAAGCCCCGCCCCAACACAATGTGTTTTTTTTTTTTTTTTAATAATCCCTGGTGGAGAATTCATTATTTTCCACCAAGGATTATTAAAAAACAAACACATTTCCCTTGATACAGTCCATACACACACACACACACACACAGAGACTGCTGAGTCCTTACACACAGAGACACACAGACTGCTGACCATACACACACACTCACACAGACTGCTGAGTCCATACAAACAGAGACACATAGACTGCTGAGTCCACACACACACAGAGACTTCTGAGTCCATACAGACACACAGACTTCTGAGTCCATACACACAGACTGCTGAGTTCATACACACAGACTGCTGAGTTCATACACACACACACACACACACACACACACAAACACAGACTGCTGAGCCCATACACACACACACGCAGACTGCTGAGTCCATAAACACACAGACTGGTGAGTCCATACACACACATACACAGACTGCTGAGTCCATACACACACAGAGACTGCTGAGTCCTTACACACACAGACTGCTGAGTCCATACAAACACAGACACAGACTGCTGAGTCCATACACTTACACACACAGACTGCTGAGTCCATATACACACACACACAGACTGCTGAGTCCATGCACACACACACTGCTGAGTCCATACACACACACACAGACTGCTGAGTCCACACACACACAAACACACAGACTGCTGAGTCCAAACACACACAGACAGACTGCTGAGTCCATACACACACACACAGACCGCTGAGTCCATACACACACACACACACACACACAGACCGCTGAGTCCATACACACACACTGCTGAGTCCATACACACACACACACACACACACACACACAGACTGCTGAGTCAACAGACACACAAACACACAGACTGCTGAGTCCATACACACACACATAAACAGACTGCTGAGTCCATACACACATACAGACTGCTGAGTCCATACAAACAGACAGACTGCGGAGTCCATACACACATACAGACTGCTGAGTTCATACACACAGACAGAATGCTGAGTCCATACACACAGACATAATTCTGAGTTCATACACACACACTGCTGAGTCCATACACACAGACAGACTGCCGAGTCCATACACACACAGTGCTGAGTCCATACACACAGACACACTGCTGAGTCCATACACACACACTGCTGAGTTCATACACACATACAGACTGCCGAGTCATACACACACAGTGCTGAGTCCATACACACACTGCTGAGTCCATACACACATACAGACTGCTTAGTCCATACACACACACTGCTGAGTTTATACACACACACTGCTGAGTTCATACACACATGCAGACTGCTGAGTCCATACACACATACAGACTGCTGAGTTCATACACACAGACAGACTGCTGAGTCCTTACACACACAGTACTGAGTCCATACACACAGACAGACTGCTGAGTTCAGACACACACACTGCTGAGTCCATACACACATACAGACTGCTGAGTCCATACACATATACAGACTGCTGAGTACATACACACATACAGACTGCTGAGTCCATACACACACAGACTGCTGAGTCCATACATACACACACACAGACTGCTGAGTCCATAGACACACACTGCTGAGTCCATACACACACACACAGACTGCTGAGTCAACACACACACAAACACACAGACTGCTGAGTCCATACACACATACAGACTGCTGAGTCCATACACACAGACAGAATGCTGAGTCCATACACACAAACATAATGCTGAGTCCATACACACACTGCTGAGTTCATACACACACACTGCTGAGTCCATACACACACACTGCTGAGTCCATACACACATTCAGACTGCTGAGTCCATATACACACACACACTGCTGAGTCCATACACACAGACAGACTGCTGAGTCCATACACACAGACAGACTGCTGAGTCAATACACACACACTGCTGAGTTCATACACACATACAGACTGCTGAGTCCATACACACAGACAGACTGCTGAGTCAATACACACACACTGCTGAGTTCATACACACATACAGACTGCTGAGTCCATACACACAGACAGACTGCTGAGTCAATACACACACACTGCCGAGTTCATACACACATACAGACTGCTGAGTCCATACACACAGTGCTAAGTCCATACACACACAGACTGCTGAGTCCATACACACACAGTGCTGAGTCCATACACACAGACAGACTGTTGAGTCCATACACACACACTGCTGAGTTCATATACACATACAGACTGTTGAGTCCATACATACATACAGACGGCTGAGTCCATACACACAGACAGACTGCTGAGTCAATACACACACACTGCTGAGTTCATACACACATACAGACTGCTGAGTCCATACACACAGTGCTAAGTCCATACACACACAGACTGCTGAGTCCATACACACACAGTGCTGAGTCCATACACACAGACAGACTGTTGAGCCCATACACACACACTGCTGAGTTCATATACACACACAGACTGCTGAGTCCATACACACACACACACACACACAGACTGCTGAGTCCATACACACACACTGCTGAGTCCATACACACACACACACACACACACACACACACACAGACTGCTGAGTCAACAGACACACAAACACACAGACTGCTGAGTCCATACACACACACATAAACAGACTGCTGAGTCCATACACACATACAGACTGCTGAGTCCATACAAACAGACAGACTGCGGAGTCCATACACACATACAGACTGCTGAGTTCATACACACAGACAGAATGCTGAGTCCATACACACAGACATAATTCTGAGTTCATACACACACACTGCTGAGTCCATACACACAGACAGACTGCCGAGTCCATACACACACAGTGCTGAGTCCATACACACAGACACACTGCTGAGTCCATACACACACACTGCTGAGTTCATACACACATACAGACTGCCGAGTCATACACACACAGTGCTGAGTCCATACACACACTGCTGAGTCCATACACACATACAGACTGCTTAGTCCATACACACACACTGCTGAGTTTATACACACACACTGCTGAGTTCATACACACATGCAGACTGCTGAGTCCATACACACATACAGACTGCTGAGTTCATACACACAGACAGACTGCTGAGTCCTTACACACACAGTACTGAGTCCATACACACAGACAGACTGCTGAGTTCAGACACACACACTGCTGAGTCCATACACACATACAGACTGCTGAGTCCATACACATATACAGACTGCTGAGTACATACACACATACAGACTGCTGAGTCCATACACACACAGACTGCTGAGTCCATACATACACACACACAGACTGCTGAGTCCATAGACACACACTGCTGAGTCCATACACACACACACAGACTGCTGAGTCAACACACACACAAACACACAGACTGCTGAGTCCATACACACATACAGACTGCTGAGTCCATACACACAGACAGAATGCTGAGTCCATACACACAAACATAATGCTGAGTCCATACACACACTGCTGAGTTCATACACACACACTGCTGAGTCCATACACACACACTGCTGAGTCCATACACACATTCAGACTGCTGAGTCCATATACACACACACACTGCTGAGTCCATACACACAGACAGACTGCTGAGTCCATACACACAGACAGACTGCTGAGTCAATACACACACACTGCTGAGTTCATACACACATACAGACTGCTGAGTCCATACACACAGACAGACTGCTGAGTCAATACACACACACTGCTGAGTTCATACACACATACAGACTGCTGAGTCCATACACACAGACAGACTGCTGAGTCAATACACACACACTGCCGAGTTCATACACACATACAGACTGCTGAGTCCATACACACAGTGCTAAGTCCATACACACACAGACTGCTGAGTCCATACACACACAGTGCTGAGTCCATACACACAGACAGACTGTTGAGTCCATACACACACACTGCTGAGTTCATATACACATACAGACTGTTGAGTCCATACATACATACAGACGGCTGAGTCCATACACACAGACAGACTGCTGAGTCAATACACACACACTGCTGAGTTCATACACACATACAGACTGCTGAGTCCATACACACAGTGCTAAGTCCATACACACACAGACTGCTGAGTCCATACACACACAGTGCTGAGTCCATACACACAGACAGACTGTTGAGTCCATACACACACACTGCTGAGTTCATATACACATACAGACTGTTGAGTCCATACATACATACAGACGGCTGAGTCCATACACACAGACAGACTGCTGAGTCAATACACACACACTGCTGAGTTCATACACACATACAGACTGCTGAGTCCATACACACACAGTGCTAAGTCCATACACACACAGGCTGCTGAGTCCATACACACACAGTGCTGAGTCCATACACACACACTGCTGAGTTCATATACACACAGTGCTGAGTCCATACACACACACTGCTGAGTTCATATACACACAGTGCTGAGTCCATACACACACACTGCTGAGTTCATATACACATACAGATGGCTGAGTCCATACACACAGACAGACTGCGGAGTCCATACACACAGACAGGGCCGGTGCTTGGATTTTTAGGTACATAGGCGAAGATGCCTTTTTCCGCCCCCCCGCACCCCCCCCGAAAAAAAACATCCTCATCTATGTGCCTCTTAACCAGCCCCTCTCCCCTCCCTGACCATTAGTAGTCCCTTCCCTTCCCTGTCCCTTAGTGTTCTTCTCCCCTCCCCCCTCTTTTCCCTGTCTCTTGGTGTTTCTCTCCCATTCCCTCCCTGTCCCTTGGTGCACCCCACACCCCTTTAGTGGTCACACTCCCCTTCCTGGTGTGCCTCCTACCTCTATTGTTGCATTGCCGAGTGGAGCAGATCCCCTGAAGGAGCTTCAGTTTTCTGTACCCGGCCGGACTGACAGGGAGTGCTCTCTCTGTGAGCACCTCCTGTCAGTCTGGCCAGGTACAGGAAACAGAAGTTCCTGTACCGCGCTCTGCTCCGCTACACTCTGTACACACTGACAGTCACACACCCAATGACAAACACACAGACGTCACTGAGAGACACAGACTCATTGATCTGACACACACTCATTCATTGACACTGACAGACCCACACTGATTGACACTCATTGACAGACACACTGATAGTCACACACAGACTCAATGACAAACATACTCTCACTGATTTGACAGACACACACTCATACACTCGCACACACACTCATACAATCACTCACAGACACACACACTGTCACTCACAGACACACACACTTTGTCACTTACACTCACAGACGTACACACTTTGTCACTCACACACACTGTCACTCACAGACGCACACACTTTGTCACTCACACACACTGTCACTCACAGACACACACACTTTGTCACTTACACACACTTTGTCACTTACACTCACAGACGTACACACTTTGTCACTCACACACACTGTCACTCACAGACGTACACACTTTGTCACTCACACACACTGTCACTCACAGACGCACACACTTTGTCACTCACACACACTGTCACTCACAGACACACACATTGTCACACACACACTGTCACTCACACACACTGTCGCTCACAGACACACACACTCTGTCACTCACAGACACACACACACTGTCACTCACAGACACACACACACACACACAGTCACTCACAGACACACACCCTGTCACTCACAGACACACACAGTCACTCACAGACACACACCCTGTCACTCACAGACACACACACACTGTCATTCACAGACACACACTGTCACTCACAGACACACACACACTGTCACTCACACTGTCACTACAGACACACACACTGTCACTACAGACACACACACACAGACACACACTGTCACTCACAGACACACACACTGTCACTACAGACAACACACACACACACACAGACACACACTGTCACTCACAGACACACACACTGTCACTCACAGACACACACACACACACACACACAGTCACTCACAGACACACACACACTGTCACTCACAGACACACACACACACACAGACACACACTGTCACTCACAGACACACACACTGTCACTCACAGACAAACACACTGTCACTCACAGACACACACACACAGTCACTCACAGACACACACACACACACAGTCACTCACAGACACACATCACATGCATTCACTAATTATTTTATAAATACATATTTTCCACCCAGCCTCCCTACCTGGAGAGCTGGTGTGGATTATGGATCGGTCCCTGGGGCTGCTGGGAGGCGTGCGGCAGTGCTGTGAACAGGCGCGGCGAGGGAGCTCTAATCTCCACCCTCTGCTCCCTTGCGGGCTGCCTACTGATGCCGCGGGAGCCGGGTTGATGACGTCATATTCCGGCTCCCGCGGCATCAGCAGGCAGCGCGCGAGGGAGCAGAGGGTGGAGATTAGAGCTCCCTCGCGCGCCTGTTCACAGCACTGCCGCGCCGGGGGTCGAGATGGTGGCCTGGCAGGAGGGAGAGCTTCCCTCCTGCCGGTCACTGAAATATTGCGCCCCCACAGCCCGTGCGCCCTAAGGCGGCCGCCTGTGCCGCCTTATGGACGCGCCGGCCCTGCACACAGACACACACACAAGCTTCCTCACTAGCAGACAGACAGACACACACACACACACCTGAGCATATCAAGCCTACCTGTTGCTGGGGGTCAGACAGCCATCTTCTTGCCTTTCCAGCAGCAGCATGGTCTGCTGCTTAACGGTAGGGGTGGGGCTTATGTGCGGGAGGCGGGGCTTCATTTGGGGGTGGGGCCTTGCAGGGGAGCCTGTCAGTGCTCCCTCTGGCCACAGACAGCTCCCAGCACCGTTCCAGCTGAGCTCCTCTGCCCTGCATTCCCTCCCCTGGGCTGTAACACACTGTTACAGCCCGAGGGAATAGAAGTTGCTGGCATTTCGGGGGGCCTAAGGGGGGGGCACAGCATGATGTAGGGGGGGGCCATGGCCCCCTCTGGGCCCCCCTAGCGACGCCACTGGTCATGGTCCTGGACCCTAACAAAGTATAGTGTAGTAATGCAAATGGGCATTTTCCCAAAACCTGCTGATCTATCAGAGAGAATAGGAGAGAGAAAACAAGCACAGAATATATTACACGTATCTGTAGGAGCTGTTCACAGAATAAGATTCTATGTGAAAATGAACCCACATTTACTGATGTTTTACATTCCATACATGGATCCTGGGTTGTCAGTATTGAGTCGAACTGGACCAAAGTTGAGATTAATGAAGCAGTTTTGGTGTATAGAGCATGCCTGCACTCTGCACTCTCGCTGCTCAATTCACTGCCATTCAGGAGTTAAATCACTTTTGTTTCTATTTATGGAGCCCTAGCCACACCTCCCCTGGCTGCGACTGACACGGCTTGCATGAAAAAATGATGTCATTTTCAATCAGATGTAACAGACAGTATGCGTACTTTACATGTTTAAATCTCCCGCTCTCTTAACTGAACAAGGCACTGTACGGTTACATGACAGTAGAAAGAGGTACAGTGAGTACAGAAGGTATACATGTATGTATATTTTATTTATACAAACACAACAAAGAAATGGTGGATTGGCGCTTAATACCAAAGAATAGGCAACTACCCCCAGTGCCCAAAATCACTAAATGGCATTCAGATACAAAGTGAGAGAAATGAGTATAAGGGGGCTGCAAAGAAATATACAATACTTGGCTATATACTTAGTATAGTGAGTTGAACACCTCCTGATCTTCCTATTATTATTATTATTATTGCCATTTATATAGCGCCAACGGATTCCTATAATAGAAACATAAACATATGCATAGTATAATACTGTAACACAAGGAAAAATGATCAGTTATGAAGGTATTGGGTCACTCACAATATGCAGAGCCACATAAAGCTGGCTCTGACTTCGAAAGTAGATGAATAATAAGCTTATTCTGGCTTTCAGATTCCTAAGCAGGCTAGCTCCTTTCCAGCCCCTCAATGAATTTCAGGATATCAAATTTGGTGAAAATGAAATAAACTTTACTGGATACAAAATAACACTGGGAAAAAAAATAACATGAAATAAATAGTCCACAACACTAACGCATTTCGACCTCCAGGTCTTTGCCAAAGTGTATAGTGGATGCTGGTCTTCTCTTTAAATAGTTGTATTGAATTGCCGGCGTCCGTCTTCACTTCCGGGTTCATTGGACTTCCGCATCACATGACTTGACGTCCGATCACCTGATTCTGACGTTGGCGTCTGGCGTATTGGTGTCATTTCCGGGTTCTCAATGTTTTCTTTTGGGTTCCCTAGACAACAGTAGCACTAGCGATTTCGCCATTTTTAAAGTGGGAAAGAACCTGGCTATATACAAATAAATTTTAAATGAAAACAATACATATAATAACCCAACCTAATGTTGTTCTTTCTTTCTATTGAAAGAAACAATAGACATAATTAGTATATACAGAACATTAAAACATATTACAAGAGAACATTCTCCCAAATATAAAATATTTGATTAATAATAAACATTATAATATAAGGAGGAGGGTCCTCTTAAAGTGAAACCTTCTTATAATAGGAACTAAATTTATTGCTTATAACTGCAAATTGAGGCTACCGAAAAATATCTAAAATTTAAATAGGGTAATAAAATATATATAATATTTATAAAAATATAAAAATCTATATATAAAAACAAGGATACGTGAGCACATCTATAATATTAGGAGAGGTTTTTTAAAACATAATGTATCAGTACATTTTTTAAACCATCATGGAAGAGATCCCTCTGGACTCCGATTTTGTGACATGCAGGTGATGGAAGCCCATTGGAGAAGGGGATGTCTGGAGTCAACGTTGAGCCGCTGTGAGATGAAGTGGATATTCAATCTGGACACTTTGTCTCCCGGCGGACTCAACGTCGACTTCGAGATGTCAGCACTTATTTAACCTCTTGCCTTTTATTTGGATTTAAATTTTTTAATGAATAATTTTTTCTAAGAAAATATTTTTAAAAAGAACTCATCAAGAACCGATTCATCAAGAAAAGTGTAGGGATCCTAGCTTTCACGCCCACCATCCCTTTGTTTTCAGTTAACTGTTGTTGGTGGTGTTGGTGTCTTGTTTTCTTCTCGTTTTGTCACAGCTTGCGGGAGTCCTGGCCAGAGCAGTACAGTTAAAGAAGATGCCGAAGCGGCTTGGGGAGTAGCAGCCTGCTGAAAGCTGATGGCGGGGGCAAGCTGCTCCAGACTCTTGGATTATTTCATGGTAGAGCTGTCTGGTTGGGGAAGCATCCCAACAGCTGACAGGATGATATGTTTGCTGGCATTTGTTGTTTTAAGTTAAAATAAAGCTGTGGCCGTTGCCCTTACCCATCAATATAGGTCTCATGCGTGCTATTGGGCAACGGGATGGGTTGGTCAGCAGCCATGACATTTCCTAAATCAATACAGAATTTATAATGTGTTGTTACATTTCTCACGGAGAACTCAAGCAATGCTAGACACATATTCTAAGTGAATCCATCAATAAACTTATTAACACCATGCCTCCCAATCATCCCAATTTTAGTGGGGCAGTCACGACTTTTGGGTCCTGTCCCTCCATCTTGCCTTAGTCCCCTGCTCCAGAGATCTGTCCCCTACAATCAGGTTGCACTATGTTTAGGGCACTAGGACTCTGCAGGGAGCATTGAAACAGTGGACTGGGCTGGTCTGCATGATGGACTGGCAGTCTGGTGTGGATTCACACCAGTCTGAGCTGCCAGTAATGTGGGTGGGCAGTTGCGCCCCCTTTTGGGCAGGGCCAATGACACAATTGCATCACTGGCACAACCCCTTTACTCCCCTTCCACCAGCGATGTTGTGAGATATGCAATAAAACCTTTTAAACACATACATAAAATAACCCAAAGTACAGCTTCTAGTTTCTTTTTTAGCTATACAGACTTTTGGATTCTTGAATATACCCACACAGGAGGAATTTAGATTTGCATACATCAGACAGCATGCTTTCTAGCCTAGATAAATTCCGTTTTGAAGTAGACAGTTAAAATAGCAAAAGGCTAATCTAAATGACTTTAAAAAAATTCCCCAAAAAACTTTTAAATGTGTTCATTGTTTTAAATTTTCTTTTTACAAACTTTCATAAAATGCATCAATGCTCCCAAACTACAAGGCTTAAAGGCATTTCGTTTTTCTTGCTGAAAAAAGCTTTCAAATAAATTTTTTTTTTTGCCACTGTGACTTTAGGAGTAAGATTTATAATTTTTAAAGAGTATGATTGTAACGGATCACCTGGCACCCCGACTGGGTACCTCCGTTGAAGGATGCTCCTAGCGCTTACAGAGGGCTCCAAGCACTCCAGCCGACACCATAACCACCGTGGACTCCTTCAGAGAGCAGGACAGGAACAAGCTCATACAAGAGCTTAGTAGTGATTTAGCAAGGGAGTATGACAAGCATAGCAATCCCTTGTAGCAGATTCCCCCAATAAGACACGGCCCTCCAAATTGAGGGTGAAGTATGACTCTAAAAAATTAGTGTTTGGGATATCTATATAACTTTTTTTTTTTTTAATTCAATCACCCCAGCCTCCTTACCTTTGGGAATACTGGGGGGGAGGGGTTCTCCCTTTCCCTGGGGTCCAGTGTGGCTGCTGGTCGGGTGGGCGCCGCAGAGTGACGCCGGGGGCCGGAATGTGACGTCATATTCCGGCTCCCGGCATCACTCTGCGGTGCGCGAGGGAGCTGACCAGAGAGCTTATTAATCAGTGCTCCCTTGCCAGCGCCACTCGACCGAACGGATTTTTAGTTAGCCGCGAGGCTAACAAGACATTTGCCTGGGCATTTGGGGGCGGCTTTTTTTACCGCCTCCTGGAAAGTACCGCCTCGCGGCTAATAAGTCCCTGTGTGTGTATGTACGTGCCAGTGTATCTGTGTCAATGTGTGTATCTGTGTGTCAAGGTGTTTCTATGTATCACTGTGTGTATCTTTGTGTCTGTGTGTTTATATGTCTGTATCTGTGTTAATGTGTATGTCTATCTATGTAAGTATGTATGTGGCAGTGTATGCATACATCCTTATGCAAGCACCAATACAAAATGCGAACACAAACATTACATACAAAAACACCCCTGAATTTAAACTCCAAAATAATATACAAACACAACACACCCTTCCAGGGCCACCATCAGAGGGTGACAACCATGACAGTTGTTACAGGCCCGGTGGTCTTGCTCTGGCAGTCCCGGGCCCTACTTTCCCTCTCTGCACACATAGATAGCGAATATTGCTATCTATGTGTGCAGCTGCTGGCCCCCGGCTCTCTGTTCCCGCAGAGGGGGGCCCAACACACTGCCTCTACTCTTCTTTTCACCTCTCTTCTAATAACTCTCGTGAGACCTGCAGCCTTCTGAGCGTTGCCATGAAGAGAGGAGAGGAGACGAGTAGAGGCAGTGTGCTGGGCCCCCTCTGCGGTAACTAGGAGCCGGGGGGCCCCCCATGCCACCGAACCACCAGGGATGGAATCTCCCTCCTCCCTGGATACAGGTAAGAAGCAGGGAGAGACATTTAATTAAATAAATATAAAATTAATATAAAAATGCCCCTTCCTCTCCCCTCCCCCCCCAGACTGAACATTTACACACACACACACACACTGCATACACTAACACAACACACACACACTGCATACACTAACACAACACACACACACACTGCATACACTAACACAACACACACACTGCATACACTAACACAACACACACTGCATACACTAACACAACACACACACACTGCATACACTAACACAACACACACACTGCATACACTAGCACAACACACACACACACACTGTATACACTAACACAACACACACACAGTGCATACACTAACACAACACACACACACTGCATTCCCTAACACAACACACACACACACACACACTGCATACACTAACACAACACACACAAACTGCATACACTTACACAACACACACACACACACTGCATAAACTAACACAACACACACACACTGCATATCCTAGCACAACACACACACTGCATACACTAATACAACACACACTGCATACACTAACACAACACACACTCTGCATACACTAACACAACACACACTGCATACACCAATACAACACACACACTGCATACACTAATACAATACACACTCTGCATACACTACCCTGACACACACTCTGCATACACTAGTACAACACACACTCTGCATACACTAGTACAACATACACCCTGCATTCACTACACTAACACACACTCTGCATTCACTACACACTGACACACTCTCTGCATTCACTACACTAACACACACTCTGCATTCACTACACACTAACACACTCTCTGCATTCACTACACTAACACACACTCTGCATTCACTACACACTAACACACTCTCTGCATTCACTACACACTAACACACTCTCTGCATTCACTACAATAACACACACTCTGCATTAACTGTACACACAGCATCCACTACACAAACATCCTGTATTCACAGTACACACACTACATCCACCACAAACTGAAACACTCTGCATTCACTATACACAGACACTGCGTCTAATACACACACTACATCCACTACAGACACTGCATCCACTAAAAACATTTCATCTAGTACACACAAAAACTACATCCACTACACAAACACACACTACATCACTGTACACACACTACATCCACTACTCAAACACACTCTGTGTTCACTATACACACTGCATCCGCTACACAAACACACACTCTGCATTCACTGCACAAACAGTATCTAATACACACAAACACTACATCCATTACACAGATTCTAATTCACTTCCACAATACACACCACATTCAGTCCTGCATCATTGTCAGCGGACTAGGTAGGGCGTGGGCGAGCCCGGGGGGGAGGGAGGCCCAGACCTTGTGCTTTGTTAGGGGCCCCAAACTTTCTGATGGCGGCACTGCACCCTTCACTCAAACACCACTACTACATACAAATGTATATGCGCATTTAAAAGCCAACACTACATCCAAACACACCACTGCACACAAATGCAAACATACAAACAGTACTTCATACTGTAGAGTTTGGTAGAGTTTGGTGGAGAAGTGGTAATGGTCTGGGTTTGGAATTCAGGGCTTAGGCTAATCCTCTTAATTACAGTGAATAGTTATCTTAATGGTACAATACACCCTGTTCCAAATGTGTCACAAAGATTAAATATTTTGTTTTTCAGTTTAACTCATGGATGGCATTGTGTCTCAGGGCTCTTTTGATCACTGAAAACAATCTTGGACACCTGTGATATTTAGATTGCCAGGTGAGCCCAATTTAAGGAAAAACTACTAAAGGAGGGTGTTCCACATTATTAAGCAGAGCACCATTTTCATGTAATATGGGGAAGAAAAAGGATCTCTCTGCTGCCGAAAAGAGTGAAATAGTTCAATGCCTTGGACGAGGTATGAAAACATTAGATATTTCACAAAAACTTAAGCGCGATCATCGCACTATTAAGAGATTTGTGGCTGATTCAGAGCACAGACAGGTTTGTGCAGAAAAAGGCACATTGAGGAAAATTTCTGCCAGATCCATGCATCGGATCAAGAGAGCAGCTGCTAAAATACCATTACAAAGCAGCAAACAGATATTTGAAGCTGCTGGTGCCTCTGGAGTCCCACGGACATCAAGGTGTAGAGTCCTCCAGAGTCTTGCAACTGTGCATAAACCTTCTATTCGGCCACCACTAACCAATGCTCACAAGTAAAAAACGGCTGCATTGGGCAGAAAAATACATGAAGACTAATTTTCACTGATGAGTGCTGTGCAACCCTGGATGGTCAAGATGCATGGAGTAGTGGATGGTTGGTGGACGGCAACCCTTCTCCAACAAGGCTGCGACGTCAGCAAGGCAGTGGTGGAGTCATTTTTTTGGCTGGAATCATGGGAAGAGAGCTGGTACTGGTAGGCCCCTTTAGGGTCCCCAAAGGTGTAAAGATGACCTCTGCAAAGTATGTGGAGTTCCTGACTGACCACTTTCTTCCCTGGTACAGAAGGAAGAACTATGCTTTCCGTAATAAAATTCTCTTCATACAATGCACCATCTCATGCTGCAAAGAATACCTCTGCATCAATGGCTGCTATGGGGATAAAAGGAGAGAAAGTCATGGTGTGGCCTCCATCCTCCCCTGACCTCAATCCTATTGAGAACCTTTGAAAACATCCCCAAGCAAAAGATCTATGAGGGTGGGAGGCAGTTTACATCCAAACAGCAGCTCTGAGAGGCTATTCTGACATCAAGCAGAAACTGTCCAAATACTCACAAGTTCAATGGATGCAAGACTTGTGAAGCTGCTATCAAATAAGGGGTCCTATGTTAAAATGTAAAGTGACCTGTTAAAATGTTGAAAAAGTTAAAATGTTGTTATAAGTTTGATTGAAATAGCTTTTGATTTCAGTAAATATGCTGCAAACACAACAAATGACAATTTTCAGTTCTTTACAACCTATAAAGTGTTTTGAAACTTACTGTGTGTAATAATTTGGAACAGTGCATTGTAAGTTTTTTATGTTTAAAAAAAATACTGTTATCATTAGGAGGTTTGTTCAATAAAATGTGAATTGTACTCTTAATAGTTGATAACATGAGAATTATGCTGACTGTTATTTACATCAATTATTTAGGTAAATGAGAAAAATATAATTTGAACACTAAATTTGGAACAGGGTGTATACATAGATATTTTAGATAATTGGGGGCTTCCAAGTTTGTGGTAATAGTTTGGTGCAGGTCCTTTCGTGTTTCAGCATAACTGTGCCCTGTGCATAAACCAAGATCCATGAAGATATGATTTGGTGAGGAGGATCTGAGCTGACATCAACACTACTGAAGATCTGACATGTACCTTTATGGTGATAATGCGATATATAATTTCTTCCAGTAACGATTAATTGTGATAACACATGAATACACATATATCAATTGTCATGCAAGAATTTTAAGATCTCATTATGAACTTTTATTCTGTAAATCTAGTGCTGAAGATGTTCTTAAGGACACATGCAGCGCAACTTTGATACCTGAGTCAAGTACCGAATAATATTGTGCTTTTTGATGTTTGTACAGCATTACACTCTTGGAGGGCATATCATAGAAATTTGGGTTCCTCCCCATTGAGTTCTACCCACTGTGAATTACTCCCACATAGATAGACATGATTGATTGATTGATTGATTCAGATAAGTACATTTGGATACTAATCCTTTTTTCTATTATATTTTAGCGAAATTAGAGGTATTGCATATATACCGTTTTCTTCTATAGATAGATATGAGTAAGAAGGGAGGAGTTAAGAGACAGAACATGGAATATTGGAAGAGGCAGTTACTTTGACCCTAAATACCCCTCTAGGGGAGTGCAAGCCCCTTTCAACATGAAGGCTCTCAATTAGTTATCTCGTAACATTACATACGATGACATCAGAGAAGAGGTTCCTACTCCTCCACAATCTCCTATAGGCAGTCAGTATACAAGGGCGGGTGAGAGAAACCCCACGGTCTACTCGATATGGGTTGGCCCCCGACGAAGGTGCATTAGTAGCACCGAAACACGTGTTGGGCTATTTGCCTCACATTTCATGTGCACTTTACTTTAGACCAATTTTTCTGTCTGTCTTTCTCTGTCTACTATTGGTATAATACATTCTTTGCCTTAACAAGGACGTAGAAGCTCTGTTACCAGCACACTGTAGTAGAGGTTTTGTTTTGTCAGATTGCAATATATCTAGTATTGAATGTTATCATTTAGGATAGTTGACAACCCAATTTCCACTATTTAATGATATCTATATATGTGTAGATTTTTTTATACTTACCGGTATACCTATAGGCATGTTTACATTACCATTACCTATTAACAATATTAGCAACATAGTAGCCAGAGGATTAATGTCAGACTGGAGTAGAGCCACTACCGATTACCAACGATATTCTAGACAAACATTATCTCTACAAGCTCTCTATATATTACCGTGTATACCCTTATTCTAATTATGACTTAATAGCTATTGTCAGAGTTGTGGAGTTTAGCTAACATAGGTAACCACATAGGCACTTTTAAATAAAGCCTGCAAGTGGTTTACTGCGTATTGTTACATTGTCTATAACAAGCTACACAGCACACGTATTTAGAAGTCATTGTTAGACTTGACTTTTTATGTATTAGAATGTTTAATATTCACTAAGTTTAATTTATATAGGGATCAGATAATTACCAAGTAGGATAGTCCTAATTGTTTTTTCTTGTTATAGCCTATTTTGTCTAAAAAAAAAAAAAACCTAGAAAATTTGACCCTCAATTTTGTAAATTACATGCGGTTTTTGTTTTTCTTCAATGTAAACTCGAGTTTTTGCATAAACAGATGTTACGCAACAAAATATTTACAAGAAAATTGCACAATGAGGAATGAGAAGCATCTATGAAAATTTCATGGGCAGTTTTGGAAACTACAAACTGGTAAACAATAAATCAGTTTGACATTGCAATACCTAATTAAACAAGACTCAGCTATGCTAATTCAGATTTATAGACGAGTGTGATAATGAATTGTCGCATGCAATGCAGTTATTTCAATTTATCACAATCTCGAAGACAAGCTCATCCAAGTGCGCTGGGTGAAAACCAACAAGGCGCCATAGTTCACCAGAGAATGAAGCAGGGGCACATTCGGGTTACTATAGCCCACCATATAATTAAAATCAGCTAAAAAGAGCCTTGATTTAATATTTGTGGATAAACGTTTCAAATGTGTTAGAAAAGGGAGGGAGCAACAGTGCCAGGAATACAACTTTATTTTCCTGGCTCTATAGTATCCCTTTAAATTAACCATATAGTTACCATGACCACTTCATCTCAATAAAGTGGTCTTGGTGTAGTGGTCCTGCATTGGAGAGGATCGTGGCTCATGTCGGCCTGGATGCTGACATCACTGGAAGTGGTGCTGGAGGCTGCAGGAGAGGAGACCTTGCGCTGGAAAGGAAGTGACTATACACTCCTTAATTTAAAATGTTTAAATACATTGGGTGGTGTACAAAGATTGGTGTACAAAGATTGGTAGACAGAAGGGAACGTTACCTCCCAGCATTTCAAATAGACAAAACAGGGACTCTGTCATTTTATAAAGTTTTTGTCCACTTACTAATAACAATTTATGCAACTAAAATAACAATGTATCTTATTGGGCAGTCTTGATGGGCCGAATGGTTCTTCTCAGCCATCACAGTCTATGTTTCTATCTTATTTACAAAGACTGACTTCTTAGCATGTTTGTTGTAGTTTAATTGTGATTTAGTGCTGTGGAAGTCTGATTTAAATTCATACACACCAACATGTACTACCTAGAAAAGAGGGCATTAGGATAAAAAAGGAACAGAGGGATTTCAGCCCAAAATAGGGACTGCCTCTCCTAAACAGGGGCATCTAGGAGGTATGAAGTAAAAAGAAGTAGAGGTTTGTGACCGAGGCTTGTTTGTAACAGAAATTAAGATGAATTCAGCCATATGGAATCCATATTGATCCAAACTGAATTAGCCCATTGTTCTCCCTCAATAAGAATGAATTGCCTTGAATCAGTAGCTTACTTTCTTTCTACCATTCTTTTTGGTTGTTCAACCCAAGTCTGTCCATTTGGGTGCAAATTTGGAGAGACAGAAAAAACATTCTTTGCCTCATTAAAGAACCTGAGCTGGTGATCAAATAACAATTGATTATGAATTCCATATAAACCGTTCAAATATTATTTTGGGATTGTGATCCTTGTTTGCAGATAGCACGGTCCTCTAGGTAGGGTAAACAACAGGCACAGTCCTTTTATTTTCACATAATCCAGGCACTTTATTTGTAAGTCCACACAGGAGACAGCAACAAATGAAAACATAAATGTAACACAAATCCCTATAAACAAAAAACCTAGCTCGTCTGAGCACTTACTAACATCAGGTTCCCTAGGGGTTAAACTAAAAACAAAACAATATTGGTTTCACCAACCTAGTGTCTTTGTCAGCTCTCTGCACTCCAGTGCTTAATCAGCCTGTTGCTTTCCTTTCTACACTCCCAGTGCTCCAAGCCAGCCTTAACTGCTTTCCTTTCTGCACTCCCAGTGCTCCAAGCCAGCCTTAGCTGCTTTCCTTTTGCACTCCCAGTGCTCAGTCTCCTTGACTCTCTCACTGGAGAGAACAGCCTCTCTCCTACCTGCTTCTAGGGAGGAAGCCAGCAATCCCCCTTTTACCTGCCTAGCAGGGAGGGGTTTATTCCCACTACTACAGCTGATTATCTGCAGCTGAGCAGTGGGTTGGAGACAGTTTCAAAAAACTCTGGTCTGGACCTTATTTCTCCCAGTTGTGTATAAACTGCGGAGTGGAGCATTGGCCCACCCTGCTCTCCAAATGCTCCACCCCAGGGGCCCATAACTAAACATAGCTTTGTGTTGCACACCACATATAAAACATGTACTTCCCCTGGGGTTAAATGTTAAAGGCCTCTCTGCCTTCACTTTATCACAGGATCTATTCACTTAGTGATTTGTATGGAGTTTAAAACCAACAAACCAACTCTGCTCATTTAGAGCAAAACTGACAATGAAGAAATCAGCCAAAAAATCTCCAACTTGACTGTGCATAACATTTTTTCACCTTGCCAAGCATTTTACATTTTTTGAGTCAGCTCAACACAGCTCACAGCATCCAATCAGAACTTACTTTGCCATTTATAATGGTTCTGTGCTCGGAAATAGCTGTTGTACTGCCATAAGGCATATCAAAACTGTCCATCTCATGTTTATCAGTTTTAAATCTGTTTAAGTCTTTTCTATTAAAATAATAATAAAATAATTCCAGCTACTCTGCAAATTACAGCCTCTGATTAGACGCTGACATTACACAATCTTTGCAGCATTGTTGTCTAAAGAGTAACTGTTACAGGTTTAAGAATTGTGGTGCAATACCAAGATGGCACCCTCCATTATATCCATTAAGTCAATTTATAGAATGATATTTTCAGATGACATTATTAGTTTACCCCATTCACCTAATACATACATTGCATATTTTTATTCAGTTTAAGCCTATATCTCTGCAATACTGTCCATATGTATTTCCTGATTGATAATGTGTTCTCCAAAATCTCTTTTTCTCCACCCATGGGGAGATTTATGAAGGTATTCTATTCTAAAAAGGAGTCTAAAATACTGAAAAGTGGTGCTATCAGCATGGAAACCAGTATAATCGTCAGGCAGATTCCATTTGTGACTCCTCCTCTTTAACATTTTCGCATCACTTATCATAACAGAACCCTTTCATAAATCTCATCTCCCCCAATATGTTTTCTTTTAGCTTAGTCTTACAAATAGGCGTTACTTTCGGGGCTAAAGTCGTTGAAGTGATTCTCTTTAGCTCCGGAACTCTAGAACTAGCATAAGGCAGGGGGATAATAATTTTTTTTTTAGTTATTATTTAAAATTTTATATTAGGTAGTTGATATAAATATAACACTGTGTGATTCCATTGGGTGGAATGGTTGTCTTCGAGGGTAAGCCAATTCTGAGCAGATAATTGAGGGATAATTGTCCTTCTCCACGAATGCATGTGGGCGTGCTTTCCACTTTTTTTCTCCCACTTTCTAATTTTCCACATTCCATCCCTCCCTCCATACCTTTACTTCACGCACACATTGGCAGTTCTTGTATAAGTGCAAACACCAAAACCGAGGTAGCTATTCGATTTATATATTGTTTATTTTGAATTATCGTGCTGTTTCACAAGCCATTGTATTGTATTGCACTTAACATTCTGTGTGATATTTTGACACTTTTTCTACGCATTTGTAATGATGCTTCAATAAAACATTTGATTTAAAAAAATTAAAAAAAAAACGTTTTGGAACTGTTTGACTTCTTACATGGGGCTTGTCTGGCACCATTCCCTGCTTCCACTATTATTATTACTGGTATTTATATAGCGCCAGCTTATCCCGCAACACTTTACAATAAGAGGGGAATTTACCAAATGAAACAAAATGTAATGGGAACAATAGGTAGTTGGGGACCCTGCTCAAACGAGCTTACAGTACTTCCGATAGCTCTGTCTGACCTAAGACCCCGGTAAGAAATCAAACTATTCTATTGGTTATGGTTCCTTTAATAGCGTCTAAATGTATATTTAATTATACCTTTTATTTCCGCAAATAACGTTTTTTTTTTTTAATGCATTTATTTCTTCGTTTGTTTGTTTTGGGAGCCTATTTTTATAGGTAGAAGATTATGTTTTTCTTTGACAAATTTATGTGATGGGTGCTATGTATTAGCTTTAATTTTAAAGGTTGTGTTTATATTTGTTTAGTCATGGAAGACTCTTTGAAACTGCCTCCTTAAAGGACCACTCTAGGCACCCAGACCACTTCAGCTTAATGAAGTGGTCTGGGTGCCAGGTCCTTCTAGGGTTAACCCATTTTTTTTATAAACATAGCAGTTTCAGAGAAACTGCTATGTTTGTGAATGGGTTAAGCCTTCCCCTATTTCCTCTAGTGGCTGTCTCATTGACAGCCACTAGAGGCGCTTGCGTGCTTCTCACTGTGATTTTCACAGTGAGAGCACGCCAGCGTCCATAGGAAAGCATTGCAAATGCTTTCCTATGAGACCGGCTGAATGCGCGCGCAGCTCTTGCCGCGCGTGCGCATTCAGCCGGCGGGGCGTAACGGAGGCGGAGAGGAGGAGGAGAGCTCTCCGCCCAGCGCTGGAAAAAGGTAAGTTTTTAACCCTTTCCCCCTTCCAGAGCCGGACGGGAGGGGGACCCTGAGGGTGGGGGCACCCTCAGGGCACTATAGTGCCAGGAAAACGAGTATGTTTTCCTGGCACTATAGTGGTCCTTTAACCCCATGTACTGAAAAACCATGAGCACATGCATTTAGGAAACAATAAGCGCTTTAAAAAGGTCTGACTCCACCCCCTAATGCTGTTATCCAATGACAGCCCTAGATGATAAGACAATATGCACGCTTTTCTTATAGGCCATTCAGGAAGTAACAGCCCAATGCAAAGCTAATAGGTGACATCAGAATTCTACAGGTGCAGACTAAGCATGTCTGAGGGGTCTATATCTAGAAAATGGGGCAGTTTTAAAAATTCCCCCAAATCTTGATTAGTTGTTTAGCCTCTTAATAGCATCTCCAGCCATCAATAAAGAGAGCGAAGATATTAAACATGGCAGACACAATATAATTTTTAGTTTTATAATATTTTTATTAGTCCATTGTGCCAATACAGTATTATTTATTTTTACAATAAAATCTGTGAGGTTGCTAAAATGTAACACAACAATATCATATCCAGTTTATATTGGAATAATCTGACTAGTTACATAAATAAATGTCATCAACGTTCAGGTGGGCAAGAGATACAAAATACCTGTCTTCAAAAATATTCAGGCAAACACTTTGGAGTTTCAGAAAGGAACAAGCATGATTTTGCACAAAGTATTAAAATACAGCAAGAGGAACAGTATCTTAGAGCTGAGGTCTGCCCAGTAAGCAATGACTCAGTACTATTGGGCAGTAGTGGGAATGTCCCAGTCTACACGAGCCAGAACCTCTTCCTTGTTCACTGAATATCAAATGGTACAATGGATAGATTTCCAGTCATGACAAATATGCCTGGATTTCCAAAATTTACATATGCAAGAACATATTCTCAGGGCAAGGCTGTTACCCTGTTGATCAGGGGTAGGTAACCTTGGGCACTCCACATGTTGTGGATTACAACTCTCATAATGCTCTTACAGTCATAGTGCTGGTAAAGTACTTTACCAGCTCCACAGCTTTGTAACTGAAGGAAGCTACAGTGTGTATATAGATATATATTTAGTTTGTAGTACATAGATCTGCCACGGAATAGAGAAAGAACAATTATTATCAATACTATGGAATAATTGGCATGGGGTTTATTGTCAATGTTCTGAACCGTTAGAGGAAAGAAATTAGAATGATAAGATTGACGCTCACATTCATTGTTTTTTGTTCAAAATTGATTTTAAAAAAGAGGCAATATCCAGCATCCACTAACCTCCAGTCAGTCAATATGATGGAAAACCAATGACTGTCACTAGCCACATCTGTATACTTATCCCTACTTTGTGCAAATGTGGACTCATGGGTAATTATTAGGTTATGTATGAGCTGTCTTTAATCTTAATGTGGCCCCAAGAAGGATCCCTATATAAATCCAGATTTTTTGCCCCAAATGTAATGGAACGCAAGCAACGTACAAACATTTTTTTTTTTTTTAATGGGAGGTGGATGGTAAACAGTTTATAGTTAGATACTGCTTTATTTCCTGAAGCCTAGCCTATAAAGCATGCCATGTTGTTTAGGTAGACCAAGTTCAATGGGATCATCCTTAATCCAGGCTCCTGTTCCACTGTTCTAGCTAATGCCCCTTGTTTCCCATATCTGGGTACACCAGTGTAATGCCCCCAATCAGCACAGTGTGATAACCTTGCACTACGTAAAATGCTTCCAGTGCATTGAATCCACACCCGCAGGGCTATAAAAGCACTTTGCCCATGTTCTGGCATGCCTCCATAACCTGCCCACCCCATGTACACATCGATATCATACTTTCCAGTGTTGGGAGATTTAAAATTTACCTCCTCGTTTGGCTCTCACTTCAAATGGAATTATTATGTAACAATGAAAAAATGCTCAAGACTTCGTATTTCGTGAAATGCTGCTGTGCAGAGACACGTGCCCTATCGATCCCCAAATACCCATCCTACCCTCATACCCCCAGCCAAACTGAATTCTGTCCGAGGTCTCAAACACATCCTGGGAATTATCAAAAAAAGATTGAAAATTAAGATAGATCTAAAAAAATAAACTAACTGCTATGGCTCATAGCACGCAATAAGCTGCGATTCTAGGATCCACACCACTCTGGCAAAATAATCTACTAAAGGTGGACTCTGGATGACTTTGTTTTATTGCCCTGGGGTAAAGCCAGCTTTGTTATTTATTTTGAGCCTACGGAGTCTTTCTGTTAAATACTGAGAAACTTTTGACAACTTGGCCCATGAATACCACATTATTTTCTATATGTTCTTAGTCAAATTTACTTTCTATTGTACTGTACCCCTAAGACTGTTCTCTGGGACCCGGACGGGGAATGCAAATGTGCCCGCATAACTAACCAACAAAAAAAAAGCTGTATATGTCATACTGTTTAACGTAATGTAGATGGGAAAACACTGAGTGTATGACTGTGGGGAAAAGTGCTGAATCCGCAGTAAAGACATACAGCTAGAACTAAACTGTGGGCTACAATAATTAGTCATTGTGCCGGGCCCGGGGTGAGTTCACAAATTATTTGAATAAATAATATTTCTTGCAAACTGTCTCAAACAAGGAAGGCAATATAGCTTGACTGTATGCACAGGGAACTCAAACACAGTGTCTATGTGTAGAGTGGTGTCTTAGTCACTGTAACCACAGACAATTTAACAAATATTTCCCAGAACAATTCACATAGTTAATTCTCAAGGTAAGCGATTTTTGGCATATGCAAAATCCACACAGAGACTAGTACCATTACATGAAGCAGAGATGTGGTATTTAAATCAATCAAACCGACTGCAAAGACAAAACGATCGCGTGCCAAACATTGGTTAAGGTACTGAGGTTTCAAAGTAATTTAGAATGTGGGTGATGGTTGAATCGCCTAGGAAATGAGAACTTAGATAAGAGACAAATGGGAGACAGTGTCCTCTGTAGAGGCATGTATAAGAATAACGCATGGCTTTCACGTTTATCTTCCCAGTTACCATCAAATGTTCTTCTGAAGATACCTTAAATTTTTACATAAACCTAGAGGTTAGCTCATATGATTTTTAATGCCACACAATCCCGTATAGGAATCCCCTATGACGCCTCTCTCAACTAAAGGGATGCCCCATCACCAACACCCCATTGTAATATGTCCATGATAAATTAAAAAATTTACAAAATTGTGATGTTAGACAATGACCAATTTAGCCAAGATACTGGCTCTTATTCCTCATATAATGTGGGGCTATTAAGCCATCCGTTTGACCGACCAGGCAAACCTACCTGGATAGGCTGGCAGTCATCTCTCTACCAGTGAAGTCCTAGAGACTTGCCCGAACTCTGACCAGCTGGTCCTGTTGAAAGGCTGATTGACTTACAGGGTAATAATAACCACTTATTGACATCTGACAGGCAGAACAAAACAACAACAAAACATAAATCATCAACACAAATGAGAAAAATGGATATAGTACATCTACGGGGAAAAAAAACTGGTTGCCTCTGTTCCTAACAGTAGACTGTCATACATACCTCTTTATACTCACATCTGTAAACATTCAACGTTTTGTACTTAGCTCAAGTTTACATGTTTCTCAAATGAGAATATTGCTACTTATTTCTCTCCAGCTCAAATACACCTTCATGGTACAGAGGTGCAGACATGGCCCTTCTATTTTTATTGGCTCATTGGCCTGAGGAACACAGATAGATACATGGCATGAACCAGGAAATAAATAAGTTGATACCTGCACTGCACAAAGTATACAATCAGCATATGTTCTGTAAACACCTATCAAGATACATAACCTCAGAGTTCATTACTATTCATTGATATTTCTGCTTTATACATAATGGGTAACCTTGGACTTCCCAAATGGGTATTTTTGTAATGACTTAATTCTCTTTTCCCTGTCTGTAGTCTATATGTCTATGTATATATCTCATGAATCACATCTCTGGAGTACCATTTTTAAAGGGTGACCAACGCTGACAGAGAGAAAGTTGCGTGGTGGTGTAGGAGTGGGTGGGGGAATGGATAGTCTGTAGTAGGACTGAAAGTGTTTGATAAAGAATATATATGAAGAATACGTGGGTAACAAGCTAAAAGGGGAATGAGAGAGATAGAGCGATTTAATAATTATAGAATACACAGATTGGCAGAGAGATAAACATATAGGCTTTCTCTTAATAAAATTAAAATTTGATAAAGTAACAGTATTGCATGCTAGAACATCTGGAGAATTAACCCCTCCCACACCCCTCCTGGATTGCATTCACCACTTTGCTAAAAAGCAAACAGAACTAAATGAAAGCTACAATTATTCTATAGTAATTTATTGATTTATAAAATATTTTACCAGGAAGGATACATTGAGATTTCTCTAGTTTTCAAGTATGTCCTCTACCACCTATAGTTGTAGTTGGCCTCTTCCATCTTCACGTGTTGGAATCCTGTAATATTTTGCCATCTTTTTGGTAAAATTGTCCAAGTTTTGTGGGGTTGGGTGAAGATTGGTGAAAAGCAATTTTCAAGGTTTCTGCACAGCTTGAAATCTGCTTGGCTGGGGTCATACTGAGACACTCAGGTTGTCTATTTAAGAAACCCCCCAGTGTGGCTTTAGCTGCATGGCTAGTGTAATTATCCCACTTCAAAGTTAACTCCCCTCCCTTTCCCTCAGGGGTCTGTCAAACTGAAACCATTTTTGGTATTTGGCTCCATCCATATTGTCCTCAATCCTTGACAATTTCCCAGTGGCTCGTAAAGCATCAATACATCACAATGCTACCACAATGCTTCAGCATTGCTGTGATGTTCCCAGGGTGGGATATATAACATAATTTTGGAGATCTCACTCAGACCAAAGATTATTTTTACACATTTGCTGTGTCACCCATATCCCTTTTGGGAAACTATAATTTGATGGGAGATTTTTTCAACGAATGACTTTCTTCTAGCCCCAAATTCATGAAGTCCAGCTTTGTGGAGCATTTGAGTTATAGTTATCCCATGGACCTATTTTGCACTAAACCAAAAAGGAAAGAGCCTAGGGCAGCTGGTTGGAGGGGTCTACAGGATTCTATGATTTCTAATAAAAACATGCTTTAATTTAGCAGTGGCTTATGCTAATCTGCCACACATTACAGCTTTAAAAAAGCCAGGGAAGTGGGTAAACGCTGAGAGAGATAGCCTCACGCCATGGTACATTTATTTTGAGATCCTGTGAGGCTTTAAAGGAACATGTCAGGCTTGCAGTAGCGTTTATGGTGCCAGGAGGGCCCATGAACAGTTTGATTTCTTATCTGGGGAACCAGTCTCCGAATTAAGCTACAATTCTGAGAGTGATCAGTTGACACTCTTAGCCAATGAGCTGGCTCTGCAGAGAGAGCTCAGGAGAGCTAATGGAAGCTCCTAGCTGTACCTACTGGCGGTCCTGAAGTCTAAGTTGAGGTGGGAGCAACGCCTGGAACGCTGTGTAGACGGTGGTGCTTGGAGTGTTAATTTAGGTGGACGCCATTCAACTAATCACCGAATGTTAGTGATAAATAGGATGCAGTTTTTTTAGCCCAAAAACGTTTTCAAATCTCATAGTTAGATTGAAACATTGACATTTATTTGGAAAATCTGCTTTCTTAGCAATAAAGCAGTGAAGTAGGGGATTACAAAACCTCTGAGGGTGATTTCTCTTTGAATTGTATATTTGTGGCCAGATACAGGTAGTGCCATTGCAAAGTTATAGGGTTAACATTCTTGGGCAGGGAGCTCTACTCCTATTGTATCTATACGCATAGACAACATATGATATTGAATTTAATCTTATACATACTCAGATTGCATTTGCTGAGCATACCATGTGGTATTATAACTAGATATGCAATATTTATAACGTGAATTTAAGCTCTATTTATACTCCCTTTCTTGATGAAGAAAAAGACAAACAATTTGGTACACTAGTGTTATATCAAAATCTTTTATTACAAAAATAAATCTATAGATGAAATCAAGTGGTTTTAGTTAATATTAAATAAATAAGGCAAAAATATACAATTTACATACATCATAATTTAAGAAAAAAGAAAAATACAGTACCCAAGATAAATATGAACAATACGAATAACAGTTCAGTGCAAATATAGAAAATATTGCCATGCAATAGTATTTTACCATATGTCATACCTAATTCGACAGCAGGAAACTTGGACTGTGAATACAGGTTACCTGGTTCACAATATAGGTATTTAACCTTCAAGTTAAATAAATAATAAATAAAATCATTCACTAGTCACATGGTTGGATGTCAGATTGCACACAGTATTTATAAAAAAAATAAAAAAAAGAGTTCATATTGCAATACAATTAGTGTTCTTCATTTTCATATATATGGGTAAATAAAAAAAAAAATCAAGCATTAAAAAGTGCTTAAAACTGCAGATATAAAAATTATAAAAAAGGAGCATATCAGTTTTTCATTTTTAAATGGTTTCTTTTACAGGAAATACTAATTTCTTTTGTGTGACCATGCTGCATAAATGGACAGATCAACAGCTTAGCAGCTAAAGGGTGCTGTTTTGAACAAACAGGTTCTCTTACAGTTTGTAAAATATCCACTTATTGGGCAGACTAGATGGGCCGAATGGTTCTTATCTGCCGTCATATTCTATGTTTCCAGTGTTGTGATACAACTGTTGAGGGTAAAAATGAGTTTATACCAATTAATTTTTTTTTTTTTTTTTTTAAATTAAAAATGAATTATTGGGTGTTTCACTGAAGTCTGAAAATGCAGAGCACTAATCGTTAAACATAATAAAAGAGTAGACTTTTCACCGTTGAGGCAGTCAAAGGGTTAACCCACTTGTCAAATCACAGGATCAGAGAGCAGCTACAAAATTAAAAGAGGTTTATACTTCTTACTCAACGTGACCTGAAATCTCTTAAAACATTTTATTTTCCACTAACTACATGTAATAAATAAATCCAACGTCACCGTCATGATCATAAGCTGCAGAAACGGACGTGTGCTCTCTTTACAGATGTGTTATAATGAAGTCATTTATGAAAATAACAAGAATTGTAGATAAAGAATCATGGCATGACATTGAGCGGAGTCTAGTTTCTTAATGGTTTAAAAAGGTGCTTAGAAATAAATATCAACAATTATGATCCGTTTATTCCTGCCAGTATCTAACTATGAAACCTGTTAAAACCTAAATCATTTTCATATTTTCACTTCAAGTAAGGAATCTTGTTTAACGCGTAATCCACCTCCACCTCTGCAAAGAGTTGTATTCATATCTCCACTACACCTCTGCAACTGAAACGTTTTGAAGATTTCTCAAGGCAACTTTACGAGCCTCTAAGCCATACATTTGGTTTTAATTGAAATCTCCTTTCTCTCTTTTCATAATTCTACTAATAGATTTCTGAGTTTCTTCTCACAATGCTTCTAGATCCATGTATACTAGAAAAGCATGTTTGTTTGAGTCCTTAAAGAACAAAAATCCCTTTATGATGTCTCATAAGGCCTGTAGCACCTTCTTTATTTAGTACATCGTGTCAACCTAGCATCTTGTGTTTATGGATGGACGTAGGAAGTAACGTCTGGTCATTCTCTTTGGATTCTCTCCATGTTGAGATATATGAAGTGTTTTCAAAAGGTCTTTTCACATCACATTAATCCACAGTGGAAAGTTGCAGTTTTTTTTTTTTTTTTTAACATTTGTCCACCAAGGAATGGGCAATATTACAGTAAACATGTCTCAAATTGACACTGGTCCGATGTAGTGGTTCGAATAGCAGCAGCAACTAAACAGAATGTGGAGGATCACTGGCCACATTCATCAAGATGTTCCAGAAAGCTAACACCAAATCTGTCCTGAAAAACCCTTAAGCAGACAGGACATTGTAGTTCATCCTGCCCTCTCCTCTCGGGAGCTGGATTCCGCTGAAGGTCTGCATGTTCTATGTTCCTCCGACCCTCCGCAGGTTCAGTGCTGCCTCGACATAGGGCGTCTGTCACATTTTTCGGGTTGTACAATTTGTTTTTGCCAACTCCAAGAGCCTGTGAATTTCCACCTGGTCCTCTCTCATCCTAAATCAAGAGAAAAAAATAACATACATTTAGAAATATGTTAAGGAAACAATTATTATTGTACATTACATCTTCATTTCTAACTAACTGCCACATTCTCTATATTTCTCCTGCAATATATGAAAAACAAGCAGGGAAGGGAATAATATCTCCCAATGGCTGCAATTATTTTGGTCAACCAGATACTCTTACTTTGGTCAACCAACACTGTCAGATATTCATAGTTAGTTGCTCTAAGCGTAGAGTTTATTTTCCACTATAGTCTACAATGTCCTTTTGTAATGAATGTTTCCATTTCCGAGTTCCTTACCTGTCTCTTTGCCTGTTGCTGCAAACAGGAGATCTCTTCACACAGTTCCTGAATTCTACCCTGCGCCCTCTCCCGATCCGCTCTCTCGGAAGTGAAATCGTCTTTGTAAACAAGCAGCTGCCAGAAAAAGAAACAGATTCTGGATTAGTTATTGGGGTTAAATGGATGTTTATCAACCTTCACTGAAGAATTTAATGCAACTTAACGCTTTACCTAAATGGCATGAATTCTAGCTATAACGCCATGAAAAAACAGGCTGACGAGAGTACAATTAACAAGTTTAACCCCCTTTTTATAAAGGAAATTATATATACATATTTAAATCAACACATTAGAATTACAAATGGTAATTAATTCAATCTGGAAAATGACTAAACCCATTATTAGGGGAGTCAACCTGTATTGTCAGATCTGATGTTGAACTACATTCCCCATGATCCTCAGTAAGTCAGTAGTTCAGCGAAAGTTAGGTAGCACATGGTCAGCTATGCCTCCACCAGAGAGATAAATAATCACCTGTTGCTCCAACATCTGTATATGTTCCCCATCAGTAATCCTAGCTTTGGCCAATTCCTCCGCTTCTTTTTGGAGTTTCTGGTGCTCGTTCATCTTCTCCTCTAATAACCTATTCAGCCGTAAAATCTCTTTCTGCATAAGTTCTGCATGCAACTGCGCAGTGTGAGGTCCTTTCGGATGTTCAGAGCGAGCTTTCATTTCCTTTAGCTGCAGGTGAAGTCCTTTTACATACTCTTCCCTACTGGAATCATACTTTTGCCATTTTGCATTTAAATCTTCCACCTAGAGGGAGAGAAAATGAAAATAATTTAAAAAAAAATAAAAAATTAACATTTGTACGAAAAGAGTGTTGATCCTTAAAATCTACAGTCAGCGAGTCTTCTACATTGTATCTATATCTCAAATGGACTCTACACTCCAAAATGTTTACACTGGTATATAGCTCTATATATTATAAGTATATCAAAGTGTCTACGTTCTAAAGTATTGCTATCAAAATAACAAGTAGTTTAACATTGTTTTTTGTTGTTGTTATTTTTTTTTAAATAAAGTTTGATTTTATAAAACCCACCAATCCTTGTTAAATGTTTAAATGTCCAGTGGTACACATGGTGGTGTACTATATGTGATACTCACAAGGTTAAAAAAAAAAAAAGGGATCTTGAATTTTGTCATAAGTGATGAGATAGTACGAGAAAGCGGTCCCTGTACCAGCTGAGAACAGGACAGAACCTACTCTAGGGGATATTAACTCACCCATATTACAGGAAAAAAGTAAGAAAGAGGAAGCGAATTACAGCAATATTTGCATTAACTTACATGAACGACTTTCTGTTTTAATAAGCGGATTTCGTCCTGGAGTTTCTCGTTAGACGGTTCATTGCCATTGTTCTGGGAAAGCAGAAAATAATGTTATAGCAAAGAAATGGTATGGGATTTTCCTTATAAACAAACATTTACATTTCTGTAGTTAGCTTATCAATTTAGAATGTGTCAATAACCTGACATTTGGTTCCTGGCACCTAAAACAGCAATGCAACACACACACACACACACACAAACACACACACACACACACAAACACACACAAACACACACACACTTTCTAAGGCCATTCACAGTTTGAATGGTACCATATCAGTCTCTTATGCTAGAAACTATGGGATGCTCTCTGTGTCTTTCAAAATACAATACTTACAGTCTACACTGCTATGCTACGGGTGTAACTTTAAAATAAAAAAAATTAATAAACTCTAGAAAATAATTTAGGGGAAACTTTTTAAAAGAATGCAATGGCTGTCAATCTGGCAACCACCATGTATAGATCAAATATTATTCCCTGTAAAGGCATGTCAAGCCATGCTTATGCAATTCTCACATAACATATCCATCATTGATATTAACATTAAAATGATATTAAACTTACTTTAGTAACCAATTCCTCCACGTTCCGAATTTCTTTCCTCTGAGACTCTTCAAGGTATTTGACTAAATGTTGGCACATTTCCGCGGTAGCAGCGAGCTTTCGACGGAGCTGGTGGCTTTCATCAGACAGCGTTCGGCAAAGCACTTCACTAGTGACTTGAACCCGCTCCTTCTCGGCTAGTGATCTCTGAAGTCGGCATATCTCCATCTCCTTCTGGTGTGGAGGCCAGCTTGCGATCTGCATGTTTTGGTCTTTTTCGGACAGCAGTTGATTAAGCCTCTGAATCTCCTACGGAAAAAAAAGCCATGTGCAAATGTCAATTTATAGTTTTGCCAAATACTGATGTAGACTCTAAAATTGTTTAAAGACACATTAAAGATTGAAATTGATCAGTTTTTCTGTGCATCTGATCCTTAGGATGATACTATCACTGAGCAAATTACATACTTTTCTTGTCAACTGGTCAGATATGAACAGTGGCTTTTATCATCAAACAGTTCAAGCACAGAAAGGCAGGGCGTGCTTAACTTTGCATTCTAGAGGTGTAACAATACTTTGTGACGCCTTGGTTTCACCTCTTGTATTCAATATTATCATGTTAGCAGTGTATGCATGATAATATAGCAAGGAAACTATATAAACGAGTAGCCAAACGATTTTAAAAATTTCTCCATTCAGGAGTTAAATATCTTGCACATATAGTATGCAAATCTATAAAGTAGATAATCTGTACGAAAATATATTAAAAAAAAATGGGAGTTAGCAAATACTAAAAGAATTCAACAAGTTCTGGGTTTTACACTTTATGTGACAACTTTGGCTGCTGTTTTTGAGATTGAGTAACGTATTCGAGGTTAACAAATGAACCAAGTAGATGTGTGGGGGGGAAGGGGGTCTTTGGAAGCATGTTTTGTAATGTATATGCTTTATTTACACACAGTGGAGAAACAGGAAGGGGCGGCTCATCAGACGTAAGTTAGTTGTTTGCTAAAAAGGAAGCAGAACTGCGTACAATGCCACAACATGCATCACAAACAGAATTGGTGGCATCATACCTTTTGAAATTATAAACAAACTCCGTCTGTAATCCCAACTCACAGTTATGCAATGGCTCACGTAAAACCCTCAAACAAAAAGTTAAATCAGTGTTGGACTGATACTATGGCATTGTCTGGGGGATTGCTCTTCGAACCTTATTTGTATTCACTCCAAAAGAAAAAAAGCTTTTCAAATAATTGCCATTGCTCTGGCTAATTGTTGTCGGTATTGGCTTCTTAAAAGTTCCATTGACCTTACATGCCCTGCAAGTGTTTATTTACATTTCAAAAAGGTAGGGTTCTAAAGAACTGCTGCTGCATTACAGATCACAGCACTCTCAGCCAGCACCGGTCTCAGAATGATGGGAGTTGTGGCAGGCTACAGTTTGCCATTCCCTAGGCTAACGATGACCCAAAAGTCAGAACACAAATTTCCCATGATGCTCAAAAATGTACTCCAGAAATAGCTGGGCTGTGAAGGGTATCCATCAGTAAAGTATAGTGGACTTAATGGTATTCATTAATGTGAGAATTCTAAACGAATTCACAGTGAGCTTCAAATTTGAAGTCAAAATAGGCAAACCGGAAAAATTCTTTAATTTGGCATGAATTCACTAGGGAAATCCAGATCTTAGGCTAAGCTACCAATAATGGAAAAATATCTTCAAATCAAATATGCTCTCATTTCTCCAATATATTCCTCAAATTTACAGTGTAATGAATAACCTTATGTAACTACTTTTCTTTATGGGAATTTATATTGGTTTACAAAGCCCTTACAAAACTCTTCAGTGTGGAATGATGGGGACAGAGGCAAAAAAAAATAAAAACATTCCATATATGTAAAGGTTTATTGAAATGCGAATAATGTGGAAATTCCCAAAAGCCGCAGGAGATTACAAACCTGAAATTTTAAGTAAAAGTAAACCTGGGTTCAGCACAAAGTCAACTTCTGTTTTTAGACATAAATGGAAAGAAAATCAATCATTGCATGTGGAGGCTTGGATATATCCAAATCAAGAAATGTGCGATTTAAAATATCCTATTAGTGTGCCAAGGCATTTTATTATTATTTTTGCAGTTTATATAACGCCAACTTATTCCTCAGTGCGTTACAATATTATAAAAGGGGGTAATTTAACAATAAATGAGACAATTACAAAATGTTACATGAACAATAGGTTGATGAGGACCCTGCACAAGGAGCTTGCAGTCTAGAGACTGTTGCATAATGTATGGTTCGTACAATGTGCAACTATATCACATTTGGCTAGTGTCGTTATTGCGCTATTGTATAAGTGGTCATTTTATCTACACAAATGTCCCTCAGCGCTTGGCTGATGACCATAAATTGACATTGGAATTGGGTAATAGTAACGACCCCTGGACGTTTTTGAAAACCAGAGTAATCTGAATGTACATTCCATGGTTAAATACTTTGTTATTATTATTATTATTATTATTATAGGTCTTACCTGATTTAGAGAGTCCACCTTCTCCTCACAGTTCTTCTCTGTATCCTTAAGTTGAGCCTTGAGTTTGCTTAATTGATCCATCAAGTTGTCCAGCAGTGATTTTGAAGGGTCCACCTGATGTTCTTCTCCGAAAGGTCTGTTCTGGTTCGATTTCAACCTCTGGATGACAGTATCCTTAGCAGCCAGCTGCAGGTTCAAATTCCTCATCTGCTGCCTGGCTTCATGATAAAAAGTGCTCAGTGTATTATAGCTCTGCAGTTTGCTCTTTAAAGCCCGGTTTTCCCTGTGTAGCTTATCCACTGTCTCCTCCAGCAGTTTAAACCTGGCCAAGAGAGGGTCTGTGCTCCCATCATTCATAGAGGTCATTCTCTGGGAGTGAAAGAGAGAGGGGGGTGAGGGGGAGGGTGTCCAATATCTGGGATCTGTGTTCACAACTTGCAGCAATCCAACAAAACAATGTATCCACAAAGATAGAACGTCTGGTCACAGCAAATAACCAAACAATAGGGAAAGGATTTAAAGTGGAATCACTGGAGGTATAGATTCTAGAAGTCACACAGTGATTCTCATGGTGACTCTGAGTATTGAAGTGTAGCACTGAGTGTTACAATATCCGAATTTATAGCATGGGGCGCGGCTTGTTAGAACCAGCCCTTTGTTCTAGTCTTGGACTGGAAATTCCACACAGGGGCTTCCCCCGTATTCATCGGACTTTTTACAACTTTTTTCGTGGGAGAATTAACTCGAGTTTGAAGGGGCTTAAAAAAAAAAACCCTCTGTTATCCCTCGATCTCAGCCCATCTCCTTAGGCTACTGGAAGTCCTTCTTTCCACACTTCCTGAACTGTGACTGTGAGTAACCTCTGCTGGGAAGGCGACTTGCTGATCTGCTGTGGTTGGGGTGGACTGTTGCTCACAGTCTGCCTGATACACGGCAATCACACACACACTGATCCAGAGACATTGTCAGTGGGAACGGGGAGGAGTGCAAAAGGGGCTGATTCACTAAACAGCAATTTGTGGTGAAGTGGAAACCACAATTCTGACCAAAATAGGCAAAATGTGAGGGGGTGGAGTGGGTTGTTATTCACAAATTAAAGAACCCTAAAGGAGTTGGGAACTGTTTCCAAATCAGCGCTGCCTGTCTCGGTTTTCATTGCACGAAATGTGCTGTTTTGTCAAAAAAATCCTAAGGAGAAATTAATTTATGTTTTCATTTTGAGTAACTTGAGCTAACATTCACTTTAAAGGGACACTGTAGTCACCAGAGCAACTACAGCTTAATGTAGCTGTTCTGGTGTCTATAGTCCCTACAGCCTTTTTAATGTACAGCCAAGGGACACCTCCAGTTGCAGTCACTCAGATGGCCACTAGAGGTGCTTCCTGCGCCAGTGCTGCACAGTGTGATGGTGTTCATCGGCTCCACGCTCTGAGTCTTCCTCATATAGATTTATTAACTCAATGACAACCATAACAACTTCATCTTAATCAGGTTGTTATGATTAAATAGGTCCTGGGTGCCATCTTAAAGCAAGAGTTTAAACCAATTACGAATGGTTTAACCCCAAATTTACAATGACGGTGCCCATCTGTTCTGTCCTCTTATTTCCGGCAGTGGTCCAAGTTTCAATGACGAAGCCTCAGACTGGGTGCCGCAGATAGGCTTAAAGCATTAGCTGACATTCTCAGCCTATCACTAGCTCCCTATTCACAAAAGGTACATAAAGGTAAGGTATATGCAAGGTATAGTTAGGGGGGGACATAACTTTTTTTCTCCACAAATAATCTTTATTATGTATGACTGAAAGCAGAGGTTCAGCTTTATATATTGTACAGCGCTACGGAATTTGTTGGCGCTACATAAATAATAAAATAATAATAATAAATAATAATATATAGTAAAAAGGCACATTTGCAAAAATAAAAAAAATAAACCTGGAATTTCTTAATCATTTCTGCCATTTTTAGATTAACATCAAATGTGTTCATGGATATCTGCCCTAAGAAACATAATGGGGACTATTTATTAAAATCAATTTGGGGGCCAACTTCCGAGACTGGAACAAATTGCAGGAACATTTAACCGGTTTCCAGTCAGACTGAAAGCTATGTTTACATTCTGCTCATTATACATAACCTCAAGTATTACCTAAAAGTTCATAGTTTAGTGTTTAATTACTATCAGACTTTGAATATTTATTCCAAATTAAATAAATTGGAAAAGTTCTCCGTCTCGGAAATTTTTGAACCACTCTTTTATTGCCCAGATTTTGAAGTCAAGAACACGGTTTAGTAAGCAAACACCTTAAGGCAGAATAAACCAGTTAATATAAAAATTAGCTTATTTTAAAAAAAAAATATTAAAACGTGTCAATATTAATTAACGTATAGACACTATATATTACGGCCAAAGAAAGAATAGTAAGTTATAACAAGAAAATGGGTAAATAAATTTACATTTATCTTTGCATCCTACATTCTAAATTCTTAGTAAGATAAAACTGTTTTAAATCATACATTATCTGATAAGTAATATAACACTAATATAAAAGGTGTTTATTGAACAAAGAACATATTTCCTATTAAAACATTTTTTATTTTTTTTAAAAGTACTTGCAGTCAGTTTTAAAAATTCCACCCCAAAAAAGAAGAAAAGAAACATATCAAATATACATACAGGAAATGGCTGGGTATATCAATACTGTATGATAATAATTGCCAATTGATCATTAGCTATGTATAATGTGGCCACTAGGTGGCATTACTAGACCTTTCCCCTGTCTCTTTGCATCAACAGTAAAAGTAGATTAAAGATAAGGAACAAACACATATTAAGGGATTTTCTTATGCTCCAAAGAGCTAGTTTTAAGAACACATAGGCTGAAGTTATTTACTGAAGTGAACTTCACATGTCAGACCAGATTAGCCGAACTGGGGAGATTTTTTCCAATTCGGTTATTTTGGTCTTAAATTTGATATTCAGTTTGAAATTACTTTGAAATCTCATTTTAGTGGAAATCCCTTCCTGTCTGCTGTGCATACACGTGCTGATATTTTCTGTTATGTCTGATAAAGTCACCATCGCAAAATCTTTCTCAGCCTCACGTATGTGCAGAATATTAAGATGATGACTGGAAACCAAATGGCATTTAGGTTTCAGGAGATTCCCAATCGGTAAAATCCTGGGTGATCCTGTGTGAGCCACAGGAATAACTATTCCCATCTGAATCAGATCAAGCATCCTTCCTAACTTTTAACCTTTATTGTGAGTTATTGTAGGACAACGTTTCCTAGCTTTTCAATTCTCTAGTCTTTACATTGTCCACTATATTTTACATAAAATCTATTCTTGTAGACACTATAACCCCATGAGAGTTGAAGTGCTGAATCCCCTGCGTGGGTGCACAGAGAAAAAAGAACTGGGGTTGCCCACTTTTTACCAAGCGACCGCAGTCAATAGTACAAGGAGTAAAAATGTATAAAGTGGCCAAAAAGAAGCTTATTGCCCCTTTCTAATGCCGTGGTTCTGGAGAATGAGGGGTTACAATAATTTGGATTGGCGACGGTGTCCCAATGTTCCTGACCCACAACTAATTTTACCCCTACCAGTCTGCAGAATGATCCTAGATATCACCTTATTAATATAGAGTCCTTGGCTAGTTTGGTTTTTTTTCCCTAGCTGAACCTGATTACTAGACCTCTAAAGTCAAGTATGAGGTGGAAATCCAAATATTAGGAAGATAAGCAGGCTTTGTTTCTTGTTAGATAAGGCTTCATTTATTTTGCTGTAGTGACTAATTTTGGAAGAATCACAGCCTTTGGTGAATTAATTGTTGGTAATGGCATTTACTAGCCTACAAGTTAGCATAGTTTTTTAATTTAGCTTTTTATAAAAAACAGGACGAGTCAATAGAGCCTAACAGGGTTGTTATTATTATTATTTATTATTGCCATTTATATAGCGCCAACAGATTCTGTAGCGCTTTACAATATTTTTAGAGGGAGGATTTAACTATAAATAGGACAATTACAAGAAAACAGGAACAATAGGTTGAAGAGGACCCTGCCCAAATGAGCTTACAGTCTATAGGAGGTGGGGTATAAAACACATTAGGACAGGAAATAGCAATCAAATAAGGTGGGAGTGAGGCAGAGCTGGAGGAGAGAGTAGAGTGCTGCCCTTTAGGAGAGAGCAAGGGACAGGTATGCGAGGTAGAGGTTACTCTGGGAGGCTATAGGCTTTCCTAAAGATATTGGTTTTAAGGCACTTCTTAAACGACTGAAGACTAGGAGAGAGTATGTTTGCGGTAGGCAGGCTGTTCCATAGGAATATTTACTAACTGGAGAATCCAAAGCTAATTTAAAATTTAAGGCCGGATTATCCAAACTGAAGGCATAGCCGAGTTAGTGAATTTTTCCAGCTCAACTATATTGATCTTAAAGTGAATCTATTGTGAAAAGAACAACTTAACTAAAATCACTCCCATACACAAAGACAAATGATGTATTTAATGTAAAACGAGTATAAAGATTTAATCACCTCTCTCCGCCAGCTTCAAGCTTAGCGGTTGTTATTCTTCCTGTAACACCCGCCTCTGTTCCACCTCCTGTCTTCTTTGATTTGCCCTGCTTAGGGAAGCAACCCCAAGCAGGGAAAACTTCCTCTGTGACATCATTATTTTTATACGTCACTCCGTTCCTGTACTCCATAGCCAGCTCTAGAAATGCCGACTAGGGAGTTTCCATAGCAACCACAGCGCAGTGGGAGGTCTTTTCTCTTCTCCCTAAAAAATAAAAAAAAATATTTTGCTAATCTATATATTTGCTAGCAAAACTGCTAGCACAATGTAAAGATATATTGTTTTGCCCAATCTAATGAGTTGTTTGGAGCATGACTGGTGCTTTTTTTTTTGTTTCAGGTGTTGTACCGGAGGATTGGAGGAAGGCAGATGTTGTTCCTATATTTAAAAAGGGTTCAAAATCCGTGCCTGGAAATTATAGACCTGTGAGCTTAACTTCTGTAACTGGGAAAATATTTGAAGGGCTTTTAAGGGATAATATTCAGGAATTCATTGGGAAGAACTTTGTTATTAGCAATAATCAGCATGGTTTTATGAAACATAGGTCATGTCAAACTAACCTAATTGCATTCTACGAAGAAGTAAGTAGAAGTATAGATCAGGGTGTTGCAGTGGATGTGATCTACTTGGACTTTGCCAAGGCATTTGATACGGTTCCTCACAATAGGTTAGTCTTCAAACTAAAAGAAATTGGTCTAGATGAATATTCCTGTTCTTGGGTAGAACATTGGCTTAAGGACAGAGTACAACGAGTTGTCATTAATGGTAAATTTTCAGGCTGGACAAAAGTGGTAAGTGGTGTCCCTCAGGGTTCTGTTTTGGGACCACTTCTATTTAACATATTTATAAATGATCTTGAAATAGGCATTGAAAGCCATGTATCAGTGTTTGCAGATGACACAAAACTTTGTAAAGTAATAAAATGTGAGCAGGATATTGCTTTGCTGCAGAGAGATTTGGATAGATTGGGGGACTGGGCACTAAAATGGCAGATGAAATTTAACATAGAGAAATGCACTTCGGGGTTAAGAATGCACAAGCAACTTACACACTAAATGGTAGTGAATTAGGGATAACCACACACGAGAAGGATTTGGGAATTGTTATAGACAACAAATTAGGCAGCAATATGCAATGTCAATCTGCAGTTGCTAAGGCCAGTAAGATTTTGTCATGTATAAATAGGGGCATAAATTCTCGGGATGAAAATATAATTTTGCCTCTTTATAAATCGCTGGTAAGACCACACCTTGAATATGCTGTGCAATTTTGGGTGCCTGTTCTAAAGAAGGATATCATGGCACTGGAGAGGGTCCAGAGACGAGCTACAAAATTGATAAAAAGAATGGAGCATTTTAGTTATGAAGAAAGGTTAAAAAAATTAAATCTGTTTAGTTTGGAAAAACGGCGCCTGAGAGGGGATATGATAACTTTATACAAATATATTCGGGGCCAGTACAAACCTTTATCTGGAAATCTATTCATAAACAGGGTTATACATAGGACACGAGGTCACACATTTAGGCTGGAAGAAAGGAGATTTCATCTAAGGCAAAGAAAAGGTTTTTTTACAGTAAGAACAATAAGGATATGGAATTCTCTGCCTGAAGAGGTGGTTTTGTCAGAGTCCATACAGATGTTTAAACTGAAATTGGATAAATACTTACAAAAACATAACATACAGGGATATAATTTCTAATTAGTGGGGTAATAGCTGATTGATCCAAGGAGACATCTGACTGCTATTTTGGGGTCAAGAAGGAATTTTTTCCTAGTTTGTGGCAAAATTGGAAGTGCTTCAGACCAGGTTTTTTGCCTTCTTTTGGATCAACAGCAACAACATTTCTGAGGAAGGCTGAACTTGATGGACGCAAGTCTCTTTTCAGCTATGTAACTATGTAACTATGGTGCCCTTTAAATTTAAAACTTACTTTAAAAATCTCAATTGTTTAGTGAAGAACTCTGAGAGTGTTTTTTTATTCAGGTGATTGGGTGGAATGATGGGAAATATGTACATGTGTGCCAAATAGTCTAGTTCCCCTGGGCAAGTGTAGGAAAGGGTGGGCAAGTGCTTTTATACAGAAATGACCCTTCCTTTGATTTAAATTGTGCTTAAGGGTGACAGTGCCTTTTCAAATTATGGCTTTGCCCCCCACTTTCTGCTAGTTTGGCCTTCTTAGCCAGCAATAAGCTTTTCAGATTAGAGCATCCAAATGTAGGTAGACCATAGCCTTCCTTCACTTCACTCAGTTCCAGCGTTTATAAGGCTCGCGTTCCAGAGTTTATAAGGCTCATATTTCCAGATAATATTTTTGTAAGAGAATTCAGACCCCGTTACAGCTAGTTATCATAATGCCATAATCACCCATTGTAAAGTAAATCTACATCGTTAACATAATCAGCAAGCATAGCCACCTTAAACATTCTTTTCAAATAGTTTTTTTATTGAACATTTTTCAAAATATAACAAAGTAAACATTATGGGGAAAATTCTAAATTAATTAAAACGAATGTATTCAAAAATGTTTATGCAAATTTCTTTACAAATGTTACTGTATAAATGTCTGGCCCTTTGCTACCGCGCAGTACTTTTTGCAGTTCAACCAGATTTAGTGGGATTTCTGAGGAAAACAAGTTGATTTTTCAAACCTGCAAGACTTGCTTCCGCATTGCAAGACCAACCCTGTTTCACTTGAGCTTTTAATTGGTTTTAACCACTTCACGATCAGGTTTTCTGCAAAAAATAAAAGATTAGATTTACCTTTTTATGAAGGTGGTAAGGTTATAGTGAATAATATTCAAATTATTTTTTTAAAATTATTTGCGTTACTATCAAAATAAATTATGGAAATACACCAGAACTTGCTATATACTGTGCTTTATAAACTTGATGATAAAAAAGGAGTTATTATAGAATATTGCAGATTAATTGGCAGCAATACTTTAAATGGAAACTATAGTCACCACAACAACTACAGCTTAATGTAGTTGTTCTGGTGAGTATAATCATTGCCTTCAGGCATTTTCATGCAAACACTGTCTTTTAAGAGAAAAGGCAGTGTTTACATTGCCCCTAGGGGCACCTCCAAGTGGCCATTCCTTAGATGGCCACTGGAGGTGCTTCCTGGCTCAGTGATGCACAGTAGGCCGCACTGCCGTTCAGCGTCCTCACGCTCTGCATGGAGACGTTGAATTTTTCTCATAGAGATGCATGGATTTAATGCATCTCTATGAGGAGATGCTGATTGGCCAAAACTGCATTTGGCCCCGCCCCGTGCTGATTTTAACCAATCCAATGATTTCCCTATTGGAAAGCATTGGATTGGCTAAAAACCGACCATTTTGATGATGTCACAAAGGATGCGGAGCCAGCGCAGGCAGACCCACGTGGCGCTGGAAATAAGGTGAGTTTTAAACTTTTATAGGGTGCAAGCCACCTAAATGGTGAGTTTAGCACTATAGGGTCAGGAATACATGTTTGTGTTCCTGACCCTATAGTGATCCTTTAAACAAAATATGTTTAAGTCACGCTTTAAATGTTTACTTTCCACCTGATTTTTCCACTGATATGAAACAAATTCATGCATAACTTTCCATGGAATCTAGCAGACATTGCCTCGTTGCCATTTTGCATTTATTACAACTCATGTTTACATTTTGCCAGCAGTGAAGTTGTGATCGCCTATACCAACATGACAACCCCTTGGTCACAAGGTCACCATTACGTTCATTCTTACACCAGAACTAACAGATATACAAGGGAAATTGCAATATGTTATGTAGATCTCTCTTTTTTTTTTGCTTTTTTGAGAAATATTCTTAGTAACACTTCACTGAAATTTTGATAAAACTTCAACTTCACAAACATTACAACAATCTGGCTACTGTGTTATTGAAACAGAAGTGTAACAAAATAGCCAGTGTGATTATCACTTATTGGATTGCCCAAGATCCACCGATCCACTGAACACCGATAGTGAATATGGAGTGAGATCTAGCACTATTCACAAATACATGCAGCTTAACGCAGTGCCACAAATCACTGAGAAACCGGCACAGTGAAAATGAATACAGTGTTAACGAAAAACACAACGATAATACCCAAACACACTATATAATACTTTCCTGTATTTTGAAAGCAGTGTGAACGAGAATTGATTTATCTGCAAAGATATAAATGCAAAACTTGCATTGTGCAGCTGTATAACTTCTAATATTTATCAAGACACAAGTGCAAACTTACACTTTACAAAGCCTCACAATGCTGGCTCTGGCTGCAAAGGCATTAAGCACAAGACTTATTGGATTGCGTCCTGTGATACTACAGGGCTAACTTAAAGAGACACTGTATGCACCATAACCACTACAGCTCAGTGTAATGGCAATGTTTAGGAGGGTTTGACAAAATCAATGCTGTGCTATACCTGCTATATAGCCGCCCACTACACTAAGGAGTTGAACTGTACCTGCTATCCAGACACTACACCAAGGAGCTGTGCTATACCTGCTATCCAGCCACTACACGAAGGAGTTGTGTCATACCTGCTATCTAGCCACTACACCGAGGAACTGTGCTATACCTTCTATCCAGCCACTACACTAAGGAGCTGTGCTATACCTGCTATCTAGCCACCACACCAAGGAGCTGTGCTATACCTGCTATCTAGCCACCATACCAAGGAGCTGTGCTATACCTGCTATCTAGCCACTACACCAAGGAGCTGTGCTATACCTGCTATCTAGCCACTAAACCGAGGAACTGTGCTATGCCTGCTATCTAGACACTACACCAACAAGCTGTGCTATACTTGCTATCTAGCCACTACACGAAGGAGTTGTGCCATACCTGCTATCCAGCCACTACACGAAGGAGTTGTGCCATACCTGCTATCCAGACACTACACCAAGGAGCTGTGTTATACCTGCTATCCAGACACTACTCCAAGGAACTGTGCTATACCTACTATCCAGACACTACACCAAGGAACTGTGTTATACCTGCTATCCAGACACTACTCCAAGGAGCTGTGCTATACCTGCTATCCAGACACTACACCGACAAGCTGTGTTATATGTTCTATCCAGCCACTACGCTAAGGAGCTGTGTTATACCTGCTATCCAGCCACTACATGAAGGAGTTATGCCATACCTGCTATCCAGACACTACACCAAGGAGCTGTGTTATACCTGCTATCTAGCCACTACACAAAGGAGTTGTGCTATACCTGCTATCCAGCCACTACATCAAGCAGCTGTTATACCTGCTATCTAGCCACTACACAAAGGAGTTGTGCTATACCTGCTATCCAGACACTACACCAAGGAGCTGTGCTATACCTGCTATCCAGCCACTACACGAAGGAGTTGTGTCATACCTGCTATCTAGCCACTACACCGAGGAACTGTGCTATACCTTCTATCCAGCCACTACACTAAGGAGCTGTGCTATACCTGCTATCTAGCCACCACACCAAGGAGCTGTGCTATACCTGCTATCTAGCCACCACACCAAGGAGCTGTGCTATACCTGCTATCTAGCCACTACACCAAGGAGCTGTGCTATACCTGCTATCTAGCCACTAAACCGAGGAACTGTGCTATGCCTGCTATCTAGACACTACACCAACAAGCTGTGCTATACTTGCTATTTAGCCACTACACGAAGGAGTTGTGCCATACCTGCTATCTAGCCACTACACCAAGGAGCTGTGCTATACCTGCTATCTAGACACTACACCAACAAGCTGTGCTATACTTGCTATCTAGCCACTACACGAAGGAGTTGTGCCATACCTGCTATCCAGCCACTACACGAAGGAGTTGTGCCATACCTGCTATCCAGACACTACACCAAGGAGCTGTGTTATACCTGCTATCCAGACACTACTCCAAGGAACTGTGCTATACCTACTATCCAGACACTACACCAAGGAACTGTGTTATACCTGCTATCCAGACACTACTCCAAGGAGCTGTGCTATACCTGCTATCCAGACACTACACCGACAAGCTGTGTTATATGTTCTATCCAGCCACTACGCTAAGGAGCTGTGTTATACCTGCTATCCAGCCACTACATGAAGGAGTTATGCCATACCTGCTATCCAGACACTACACCAAGGAGCTGTGTTATACCTGCTATCTAGACACTACACCAACAAGCTGTGCTATACTTGCTATCTAGCCACTACACGAAGGAGTTGTGCCATACCTGCTATCCAGCCACTACACGAAGGAGTTGTGCCATACCTGCTATCCAGACACTACACCAAGGAGCTGTGTTATACCTGCTATCCAGACACTACTCCAAGGAGCTGTGCTATACCTGCTATCTAGCCACTACACCGAGGAACTGTGCTATACCTTCTATCCAGCCACTACACTAAGGAGCTGTGCTATACCTGCTATCTAGCCACCACACCAAGGAGCTGTGCTATACCTGCTATCTAGCCACTACACCAAGGAGCTGTGCTATACCTGCTATCTAGCCACTAAACCGAGGAACTGTGCTATGCCTGCTATCTAGCCACTACACCAAGGAGCTGTGCTATACCTGCTATCTAGACACTACACCAACAAGCTGTGCTATACTTGCTATCTAGCCACTACACGAAGGAGTTGTGCCATACCTGCTATCCAGCCACTACACGAAGGAGTTGTGCCATACCTGCTATCCAGACACTACACCAAGGAGCTGTGTTATACCTGCTATCCAGACACTACTCCAAGGAACTGTGCTATACCTACTATCCAGACACTACACCAAGGAACTGTGTTATACCTGCTATCCAGACACTACTCCAAGGAGCTGTGCTATACCTGCTATCCAGACACTACACCGACAAGCTGTGTTATATGTTCTATCCAGCCACTACGCTAAGGAGCTGTGTTATACCTGCTATCCAGCCACTACATGAAGGAGTTATGCCATACCTGCTATCCAGACACTACACCAAGGAGCTGTGTTATACCTGCTATCTAGACACTACACCAACAAGCTGTGCTATACTTGCTATCTAGCCACTACACGAAGGAGTTGTGCCATACCTGCTATCCAGCCACTACACGAAGGAGTTGTGCCATACCTGCTATCCAGACACTACACCAAGGAGCTGTGTTATACCTGCTATCCAGACACTACTCCAAGGAGCTGTGCTATACCTGCTATCTAGCCACTACACCGAGGAACTGTGCTATACCTTCTATCCAGCCACTACACTAAGGAGCTGTGCTATACCTGCTATCTAGCCACCACACCAAGGAGCTGTGCTATACCTGCTATCTAGCCACCACACCAAGGAGCTGTGCTATACCTGCTATCTAGCCACTACACCAAGGAGCTGTGCTATACCTGCTATCTAGCCACTAAACCGAGGAACTGTGCTATGCCTGCTATCTAGCCACTACACCAAGGAGCTGTGCTATACCTGCTATCTAGACACTACACCAACAAGCTGTGCTATACTTGCTATCTAGCCACTACACGAAGGAGTTGTGCCATACCTGCTATCCAGCCACTACACGAAGGAGTTGTGCCATACCTGCTATCCAGACACTACACCAAGGAGCTGTGTTATACCTGCTATCCAGACACTACTCCAAGGAGCTGTGCTATACCTACTATCCAGACACTACACCAAGGAACTGTGTTATACCTGCTATCCAGACACTACTCCAAGGAGCTGTGCTATACCTGCTATCCAGACACTACACCGACAAGCTGTGTTATATGTTCTATCCAGCCACTACGCTAAGGAGCTGTGTTATACCTGCTATCCAGCCACTACATGAAGGAGTTATGCCATACCTGCTATCCAGACACTACACCAAGGAGCTGTGTTATACCTGCTATCTAGACACTACACCAACAAGCTGTGCTATACTTGCTATCTAGCCACTACACGAAGGAGTTGTGCCATACCTGCTATCCAGCCACTACACGAAGGAGTTGTGCCATACCTGCTATCCAGACACTACACCAAGGAGCTGTGTTATACCTGCTATCCAGACACTACTCCAAGGAGCTGTGCTATACCTACTATCCAGACACTACACCAAGGAACTGTGTTATACCTGCTATCCAGACACTACTCCAAGGAGCTGTGCTATACCTGCTATCCAGACACTACACCGACAAGCTGTGTTATATGTTCTATCCAGCCACTACGCTAAGGAGCTGTGTTATACCTGCTATCCAGCCACTACATGAAGGAGTTATGCCATACCTGCTATCCAGACACTACACCAAGGAGCTGTGTTATACCTGCTATCTAGCCACTACACAAAGGAGTTGTGCTATACCTGCTATCCAGCCACTACATCAAGCAGCTGTGTTATACCTGCTATCTAGCCACTACACAAAGGAGTTGTGCTATACCTGCTATCCAGACACTACACCAAGGAGTTGTGCTATACCTGCTATCCAGACACTACACCAAGGAACTGTGCTATACCTGCTATCCAGCCACTACACCAAGGAGCTGTGTTATACCTGCTATCCGGCCACTACACCAAGGAGCTGTGTTATACCTGCTATCCGGCCACTACACCAAGGAGCTGTGTTATACCTGCTATCCGGCCACTACACCAAGGAGCTGTGTTATACCTGCTATCCGGCCACTACACCAAGGAGCTGTGTTATACCTGCTATCCGGCCACTACACCAAGGAGCTGTGTTATACCTGCTATCCGGCCACTACACCAAGGAGCTGTGTTATACCTGCTATCCGGCCACTACACCAAGGAGCTGTGCTATACCTGCTATCCGGCCACTACACCAAGAGCTGTGCTATACCTGCTATCCAGACACTACTCTAACAAGCTGTGTTATACAGCCTAGGGATACTTCTACTGCCAATCCTCAGATGGCTGCTAGAGGCAATGGGACTTCCTGGGGCAATGCTACACAATGTGACTGACATTCAGTGTATTCCGAATGGAGACATTGAACGTTTCTCATAGAGATGTATTGAGTCAATGTATCTATATGAGGAGATGCCGATTGGTTAGGGCTGTGTTTGACTTGTGCTCCTGATCTTCCTCCTTGACAGTCTCAGCAAATCCAGTGCTTTCTTTTGTGAGAGCATTGTGATTGGCTGAGGGAATCACTTCTGATTATGTCAGTCAAGCAGACAGATCACGGGCAGTGCCAGCAGCAGCAGGCTGGAATAAAAGTAAGATTTTTCTATATTTAAGAGGGCTAGATGGTGGTTTTAACACTATAGGGTTAGGAATACATGTTTGTATTCCTGACCCAATAGTGTTTCTTTAATACATTTTCCTTACACTGAGGAAATCTAGTTGAAATGTTCCACTGAGAAACATTAAAATTCCAAATAATTGTTGCAAATTTCCAATCTAATAATAAAGGCATTGACTGAAAATGAGTCAGTCGAAAGGGACCTGATAGCTTAAAAACCCTATTTGTGCATTCTACCATTGTAGTAGAATATTGACTTACCTTGACATTACCACATGATATATGATATTGTTTTAAGAGAAATTCTGGCTCTAATGCTATAAGCCAATATTGTTCAGTATAAAGTATCACACCATCTCGTCCAGTGGTGGCTGATGAAGTTTTAAGATCACCATTGTAGGAGAAAAGGCACCAGACTCATTCTCCAGAATTTTACTCCAATGATGGCCCATGAATAGAGAGGCCAATAGCATGCCTTCACACATGGGCAGCTGACTCTGCTGCCCAAATGACAATTCAATGGAGATTCCTTCTTAAAGGGCAGTAGGCATGTGCAAAACCTGCTGAAACAGGGCAGATGTTCTCCAATAAGCTTCTCCAAACAGCTACTAGTGAATTAGAAGGGGGGCCTGCAGAACAGAATTGAAGAGACACTTATTTTTTTACATATTTTCTTAACTTATCATCTTCCTCTTCGGAAAATAGAATATCAGTGTTTCTAGACTTCTGCAAATACAATTTTCCCCACATAAAGTGCCCGTGTGGACGAGTCTCCGCTGATCTCGTCCTTGTCTTGCTACTGAGGTTTGTGGAATGTTCATGTACATATCACCTGACCAATTATGATATATACATTTTATGGTATGCTGAGTTCCAAAGATCCTGTATTAACATCATCCTTTTATAAATGAACACTTTGTCCAACTAAATAAATCCTGTAGGATCTATTTAAATTAATAACGCAATCTCCTGTAACATTGATTAATACAATGCATTACATTGTACATAGCCATCTTTTGCACCAAACCAAACATGACCATTTAGAGCTTACTCATTGTATCTTTTCTTTCTAACATTTCCCAAGAAACCAACAAATGACTAAATAAATATCTTTTTGTTCATCTTGAACGTAACCACTACAAGAACTGTTGTCATCAACGTTACCAGGATACTGACGAAAAACATATTTTTGCTACACGGTTGTCTTTGAGCAAACATTTTCTTTCACCGGCCAACTTTCTCCTGTAGGTCTGCTACAAATGACCTAAAATTAAAATAAAAAACAATGCAGTGTTAATATATTTTCACATAATAGGTTGTAGGTTTATTCAAATCACACTAATCTGCATGAACCCAAAAACAACTTTGCCTCTATTTGTTCCCTGAACCATTAAGAGGTCTTTTCACCTGGACCATTCGTTGTCCCATAGTACTTGTTATTTTGTGAGGGCCTCCCTAATTTGCTTCTCAGGGTTCCGTCTTCCTTATGTCCCACTGTTAAAGTGCTGCTGGTGTCAAACAGCACAGAGGATCCTCACAGTTCCTGCCAGGGTTGAATATTCAGACATCAAGACTGATTTCCACTTGTTAAAACGGTGGTCTTATTCAAAATCATTATTTTGACTGCCAGCTCTCACTCAATAAAAGCACACCTGGTTGTAACAGAGCTTCTGGTGAACAACTATCTCAAATGTTGGGCATCTGTAACAATTTAAGAAATCTTTATTCCCAGCAACTCTAGAAGTCTTATAGCAAGGAAATCAAGCCACGTATTTTAGCAGGTAATGCATAAGCAATACTGCATTAAAAAAAACAAAAAAAACAAAACAGTAAAAATGAATAGGTTAAAACATTTTGCAAAAAAAGACATTATGTCTAGATATATTTATTTGCTCATTGAACTTATAATTTTTTTGTGTGTGTGTGATCAATTCACAAATACAAAAACACATCTGGGGAAAATATCCCACGCAGGTGAGGCAAAGAAATCAGAAATATGGTAAGCAAGAGGCAGAAATCCCAAAGATGCAATAGAGACCTTCCGAAAAGAGCTGATGGGAATGACATAGAAATGTTGTATATCATTGTGTAGTCTCAAAATGCAATATAATGCAACGTGGGTAGGACAGAGGAAGCTTTGGACTAGATCCAGAGGTTGATGTGTCTTAGTAGGGAGCTATGAAAAGTAAATTACCGTATATATTTAACATCTGGTCAGTCGTCATCGTAAAATAGTTTTGATTTGTGAATATATTTGTGCAGTTATAAAATGTTCTACGAACTCTCTATTTTATTAAAACATGAATGCATTGCTACTTGTGCCAAATGAATACAGAATTATTTGTACATTTATGTTTTGATTTACGCTTTATTAGTATGTCTTACTTCGTTTCTCGTGTTCTATTGATCACCATAATATTATAAAATGTATTCACTAAACTCTGAATTGTAGTAAACCGAAATCCCTATGGAAAAATGTTGTTGAAAAGATATAACTCACCTGTAGTCATAACTTGGGTATTTCTGCCTAAATTTCGCTACTCTTATTTCAATTCAGAACAATGCATGGTTTAGAATGACTGAATATAATTGAACTCGCATTTTAGGGGTTCGTTTATATTGGCTTATTACCTCCTTATGATTACGAAGGAGTGATATTGAGAAACTCCATTGTAGACTGCTAGCTAATATAAGTGCTTATCAGCTTATAATAATAAGGAAATATCATCACCTAATCAATTTCTTGCAGTTGGCTCTAATCTGATCAAATTAATCTCCTTCACGTAAATCACTGTTTGCCAATAATTCTTATTTTACCTTTACCTAAATAATATGTTTGCACAAAAGTATATCTGATTCATTACAGACATGTTTACCTAAAGAAAATTAAATGGGTGTTCTGAGTGTTACAAGTTAGATTCATACATGTGGGTGACATCACTCAACATGCAAATCGATGGCTGTGAAATAAATTCGTAAATAAAGGCTGGCATGCCATGAGCTGATAAATCTTTAGTAAATTGCAATTTTAATGGTGTGACTTCTTTCCTATTACGTAGCAAATATTATTAAAATACCATGCATTGCCCTATCTGGAATCTTAAAACGATTTGGTTCATAACATTATGTATTGATAATGTATGTGTTATTTCATGACATATAGAGATACACAGAACCTAGAGGATACATTTAACATATTGTGCATGAGATCTGAAGGTTTATGAAAGAATAATGCATTCTGTCCTTGTTTGATGGGCATGGGGACCTCAAAGAAGGCAATGTTCACAATTCAGAGACTGCAGGGACAGTCTCTTTGCACCAGAACCGCTACATTATTATGCTTAGAGTGTTCCTTTATAGGAGCATGCCAACCATATAAAGTTTCGACACTCACTGACTATGCTATGTAGTTCAAAGGAGAAGTGAATGCTTCTAATAGAAAACCACTGTTTCAATACCAATGTGTGAGAAGCATAGTTTGAAGTTTGCGTGTGCAGTCTGTCCCAGTGCTTCTCTGTGCGCAGCACATGATTGGACGTCAGTCATCAGCAATGATGACATCACAGGAGGCGGATCAGAGGAAGGAGACTCTCCCAGCACTGAAATAAAGGTGTAATTTGGTGTAAAGTGTAATTTATTTGAAACCTTTTAATTACAAAATCTAAATACAAGTAAGAACCTTCCAATTATACATAAAAAAAAAAATTATATATATATATATATATATATATATTTTTTTTTTAATTGGGGTTTTCCTTTAAATAATGCAACTGGTGGTATATGACAAGTCACCATGACTAGCAAGGTCTGCTGTGAAAAGAAATATGATTAAATTACCCTGTGAATATACACAGTAACTGGTTTGCCTATATTCCTATGTGGTCATAATAGGCTATTTACTAAAATGGATTTGTGGAATATCAACAAAGGGATTGGAGGAGGATCGGGCTTCACGGAGAACTTGGCCTCAGCATGTGATCACAGGTATGCTTTTTGTTTTTGTTTTTTTTGTAGAGGAGGGCATGCCATCAAAAAGTACTCCATCCAAAACAATGTTTCATTAAAACACTATTTCTGCTGGTAGTAATCCTTAAATTCTCCACATTTTCTTAGTTTAATTCCTAAGTCTCTTATAGATATCTGTGATAATAAATGTCTTTTTTTTAGTACTATGTAACGTCGCTTCGTTTTCTCTTTTAGCACTGTTATAAAATAACACATTGGTCAAGAATTGACACACATATATTTCCCTGTCAGGCTTGTATGCGTGCAGATGACAGTAATTTAAACATGTTGGCAAATCCAATACATAATGCCACTCTTTTCCCACGTGTGAATAAGATTGCTTCCTTCTTGGACTTGATGTCAATTATATATATAACAGACGATGTGTCAACACTAAGCCTTGTAAACTGGTTCACCAAAGTTGCGCATTGGCTGCAGTTTGAATGGGAAACCCTTGATTTCACAACTGTGTATACTTTAACATTAGGAAGTACATTTGCCTTATTAGGAAAATTGTGAATGGAAGTTACGTTGTGTACTACTATAACAGGATTCACAAGTAAAAGCAGGCTTGGGAAACCTTTTTTTTTCATTTGTTTTATAAAGGAAGACTGTTTTTTTTTTTTTTTTTTAATGATTTAATGTTTATAGGAGATATACTGTAAAAGAACATAAAGAGAAACAATGTCTTATAATATTACATATTACGACATTGTATAATATAGATACAAAAACACCTGTGTGCAGGTAGATAACACACTTAGTGGGTAATAAATATAAACATACAAAAATTACCCTTAGTCAAAAGTGAAGTAGATGAAAGGACTCCTCTTATGTCCTTAGAACAATATTGAAATACTACCAGAAGGTAATCTACAACACAAAATAATAGAAACTGACATAGAATAGTAACGTAGTGTATTGGGAATTTGTAGAAATAAATGATTACACTCACAGACCCAATTTGATTGCAGGCATATCATAAATAAATAAATCGTAAGAAGTTCATACATCGTTATTTATGATATGCCTGCAATCAAATTGGGTCTGTGAGTGTAATCATTTATTTCTACAAATTCCCAATACACTACGTTACTATTCTATGTCCGTTTCTATTATTTTGTGTTGTAGATTACCTTCTGGTAGTATTTCAATATTACGACATTGAAATACAAAAACGTAAATGCATTACAACAATTGTTCTAGAGCGGGGGTAGGCAACTTTCGATGCGCCAGATATTGTGGACTACATCATCCTTTATGCTTTGTCATCGTTATGGCTGTAAGAGCATTATGCGAGATGTAGTCCAAAACGTCTGAAGTGCCAAATTTTGCCTACCCCTGTTCTAGAGCATGGAGATATACTAAGCATATCATCCAGACTAGTTGCCTGGCCATAAATTTAGGGTCTGCTCAGCAGGGATGTAGCGCGGAAGGAAATTTAACCTGGAGATGGTCAGTAAGTGCTTCAGGTTATTAAGCCAACATATATGTTGATACAGTGAGTGCCCGGCATATTTGGCTCATGGGATAAAACAAGGTACAATATTAGGTCATGGGGGAAGATATAGGTGGAGGTTGTTACAGTGAATAATATTGAGAAGGAGGAGAGAGATATGGAGGAGGATAAAAAGGTGGAGAAAGGAAGGAGGAGGATATTGACGTGTTGAATAGTAGAAAGATGCACTGTTCAAGGTTGGAGGGACATGTGACTATGATTTTTAAAAGTAATAAGTAGATATTTCAAGTAATGAGAGAGATCATGATGCTGAATCATGATAACAGAAGTAGAGAGAGAGTGCTTGAGGGGTCTGACATTGCAGATTACGATTTCCCATGGTTGTGAAGAGCCAGATGGAATGATCAGAGATCGATAACCATGAGAAATAAACTGGTGAAAGTGAAAATGACTGCCAGCAGGTGCCAAATATTGCTAATGGTTTAGGGAATTGTCAAAAATGGTCATTTGGGTGGAAATGTGAGATATGCAGAGTAATGCATAGTAGGGCTGAAAGGATAATATACTCCATTAAATTCTCCATAATTATCCATTATTACTCTGAGGTGATGTTGTCCATTCCAAAATGTCTGGAAGTGGGTAACCTTGTGGCTATGAAAATGGATCTCAAAGAGTGGAAGTAGGAGCTGGATGATCTTGTAAGAGAGCTGGTGGGGAATTGTGTTTAATATAAGTCTCATAGTATGTTTTGTTTGTTTAGACCAGGACGTTTGTCTACTTTGTATAATTTAGGAGATAATGATATTTTCTCTATGGTACAAGGTTCTATGAGGGATCCTGCAGAAGGGTAAGGGTTTTCTGAAGATTAGCTGAGACGTAATCCAAGTGTCGTCATCAAGTGTTTGCACACTCACTAACGGTGGTTGACGACAACATCCTTCTAACAATGTGCTCAAAACTATTACATACTTATCTCTTAAAGACTTAAAGGGAATCTTCAAGTTCCACAACATCATTTTATATATGTTATAGTACAAGGAGGTTCTTTTTCACTGTATCTTCATATACGTTTGGTTATATCTGCAACACTTTTGTATAATTTGATATATATATATATGTATGTAGGGGAGCAGTGGTGAATCAATGAACAATATATGGGGGCACATAAGATTCCACAGTTAAAGCTGGGGAGGGGGCACTAATAATTTTCCCTGAGGGGTAACATGCCGTCTTTGGCTGTCTAGCGCCATCATGCTATGAGTTCTGTCATCAGACAAATTTGCTCAGAATTCAAATTAGTCACTCTGAATTTTTTTTTCTGGGCTGGCTAATGACACCCCAATAATGCTGCTGTAGGTGGAGTTACACCAAGTCCTGGCACCATTAACACTTCAAAACAATGTGGTCATGGTGGTTGGAGTAAACTTCTAAATGTACACAAATTTGCCACATATTAGCACGCTGGCAAATCACACAAACAACAACTCAAAGAAATTTCAACCCAGTCAAAATATATGAGACCAGAGACAGGAAGAGGATGGTGGCACCCACGAGGAATTGGTAAGTAAGTAAATCTCAGCTTTGCTTGTCCCTACGGCCACCGGACCGCGAGCGATGAAATCACCATAATTTGCCAATTATTCAAAGACCACAGACGGTGACAGATGCACATAAGATACCACAGTGGAAATTTGAAATATGGAAATCTGAAATAATAATACTAATTTAAGAAGTTATCTCCTAAACAGCTGAAATATCAAAATGAAGAAAAAGAACCCTAATGTATTATTAGATTGCCGTTGATGGCCATTCTTCTAACACTTTATTTTGGTCAAATAAAAATAAATACATTATTTTAAACTAATTAAATTCTCAGACCAACATTTTCTGCGTATAGTGCAAGGTCCTATGCACAAGAGCAAGGAAACATGATTAGAAAAATTTAGTTATTCTTTCTAAAATATACATGTAGGATTAACCTTCAGTGCACTTATTAGAATGAATAAAAGATATACATCTGAACATTTTGCTGAAACTAAATGTAATGCGTTTGCAAAGCATCAAAGTCTATAGATCATCAGAAATGTCCCCAGCTGATGTGGATTACAGATTGTAACCTGACTACAGTCAATTGTTTTGTTACAGTTTGCCACAAAGGCCAGGTTCAACTGCATCTCACTGTACATCACTATGTGAGATATGAGTCTCTGGACAAATTAGTCCACGTCACTGGATCTTCTTTAGACGTGATAATAAGCATTTCATTGAGAACGTTGCGGTCACCTTCCGGACATGTTTATTTAATGAAAAGTTGTGGTTTTATTATATTTAAGTACGTGGTGTCTTTTTTTTTTTTGAGGTTGGCTAATGATACATTTAAACAGAAGTATACGTCATATTGGTAGAAGATAGGCAGACGTGTTAAATCGCTCGGCAACATGGCTATACATCATACCTCTTTTTTTTTAACATTCTTTATTTTTGAAGCGCAAAACTAGCAAGGCAAAACTAGGGATTACAGACCAAGTTCAAACACACAAAATATCAGGAAAAGCTTTTTTTTTGTGATGTAGGTGTAAAGTTAGCAAATCATGTATGACAGACATGTTTAAGTATTCATGAAAATAATGGCACAAGTAAACTTCTGGACATGTATAGCAGATAACAAGTTTGAATAAACTGTCCACTGAGATCTAAGATCTAAGGCATTACTAAAACGCATTTAAAAGGAAATCCGATAGGTAAAGTAGATACCGAATGCACAGTTAAGCAAACAGACGCAATAGTTCATGGACAGTGCAGGAGACATCACCCATACTCGTGAGAGGTCAGCCGATGCCCGTTCAGCGGAGCTGCTGGAACAGTATCAAAAAGCTCTCCAAGACCAGTATCATGGCAGTGTCCAGTGAGGCAGGCTGATCTATTTCACGCTGGGATCTTGGCCGTATGCCACATTCAAGTTGGATGTGAGGCAGCTGGATAGTCCTGGTCTTGGCAGGCTCCTCTATCCACATTCCAGCTGCTGCAGGAGCCCTCTGTGCGACTGCCCCCATTGCGAAGGGGCCTTCCATATAATGTGCTGAAGGTAAGGATTGTTGGAGAGCTAGGGGATATCCCCTCTGTTGCTCCTCAATACGGTGCCAAAAGGCAGCAAAGATATCTGTGTTTCATAGACCTTTTGAACTGGATCCATGGTCCTTTTTACTGTCTAGGTCCCTTGACAATTTTTCTAATCATCTCCACAATCTTTTAATAAAATAGAGCCTTGAAATCTCAGTTGTTGCATTCTGTGATTTCTTCTATCCCCGAGGTCAAAGTCAAAATTGCTAATTATTTCCTCTCGGGTAGGCTTACAGCAATTGTACTTGATACATTCCCCTTCTTTGGAAAGACTTAGTCTCCTTGGGGTAATATTACTGCCGACGTACTTTGTCCTTCAATGTGTGAGGATTGTGTTGGATGCTTTTTAATTTATTTTTTCTCTTTTTTTCTATAGAATGTAAGTTCATTTGGGCAGGGCCCTCTACATCTACTGTTCCTGTCATACATCTTTTGTTAGAATTGTTGGTCTTGTTTATCTAGTGTACACTGCAGTGGAATTTGTTGGTGCTATAAAAATAATTGTAATCACAATTCGTTTTTTCCATATTCCAAAAATTTGCAATTGCTATTGACATTTGCTTTTTTCCATGTCTTGTATGTTTACAATAGTGGTTAAATAAAGATTTAAAAAACACAAAAAAATGCTCACTTTGCCTAGTAAAGTGTCAGGTGCAACTCACTGACTAGGCCTAAAGATGGCCAAAATGATTATCTGGGTTTGCTGTAACTCTCGTTCAGAGGGAACTTGACTGGATTTTGCTGCCTGTATGTTGTCTTGCTCTTTAAGAGTAAGAGGCTGAGAATGGAGAAGCCTTAACAGGGGGTAAATATCCGAGTCCTTCCCCGACAAGTGCATGGCATGACCAGGCCCAAAACGGCCTCCTGTGTGGGGTACTGTTCCAACTCTGTGGAAGAGCTATCTCTGGAGCGTTCATTCTCATTTCAGGAATGGTCAGTCTATCAGCTAGACGTTTCTTTTGTTATTGCAAGGTTTTAGGTTGTGGTATTTCAATGCTACAACAGAGAAAAAAAAAGTACTTTGAAACCAGGGAGCTCATACCACTGTGCTGCGAAGTACAAATTCAAGGTCAAAGGAAAAAAATTAAAGTGGGGTGAAGAAAAAAAATCCCCACTAACCCCTCTGGAGTTCATTACTCCAGGCAAGGAACTCCAAATCCTCATGAAGTAATGCAAAGAAATAGCAAAAAAATAATGCCAGAAAAATCCAGCTCTCCAAATCCAAAAGGAAAAGGTTCATACCACAAGGTACATAGACAAACAGGGGAATACAAAAGCCTCCCCCCTCCCACCCCAAAATCTTCCTTAAATGTTTCGGACCACCCGGTCCTTAGACATAGGAGTTATGTGTGTGGTACGAAACATGTAAGGGTTTAGAGCACTTTTCCTGGCATTATTTTTTTTTTGTTTTTTTTTCTTCGCATTATTTTATTGCTACTACGTTTTAGGTCGAAACTAGAGCATAGTTTCTCTAAAGAGATATATTTCCCCAGTAGTCCCATAGTTATTCCTTAAACAGGGAATTCTTGGACATTGGCCATGGGATTTCTAATTTTAGGCCAAAACACTTCAAACTGGGAAAATGAATGAGTTCAACCATTTCCTAAAATTTAATTTATGTAAATATGTAATAAGTTTTATATAATTTGGGAAAATAGTGTTGTGTTAATAATAATGTCTTAAATCAGAAATGCTGCATACATGTCCTATCTGAGTCTGTCTGGTGAGCAGTAGGGAGAATAGACAAGATGGGGTTTTCCATAAATAGTTATATTTTTTTCGATCGTACATAGAAATGTCTCTTTAAATAAGACTAAGCCTTTAGTCTTAAGAGCTTGTATAAACAGTTTACATCCTGTTTCATTGAACACACGCACCAAGAAAGAGGGCTGGTACTTTCATATTTATTTTAAAAAGAGTTTACGTCATCATAGCCCTTCTTCATTCTAAGCATTTTATCAAAAGTGAAATGCAGATCATAAAACAGCTTCTAAAAATTCCCAGGAAAAAGTACTATGCAAAATACAAATGCCAGTCCAGTGATGGTCTTCCTTCATGTTGAAATTGTCTACAACACTGCCAAATTCCATTGAACCAGTATGCCTCCCTTTTAGATTCAATCTCTCAGTGCTGAATTACTGTATTATTTTACAGCTCCATTCCTGAGTGTTCCGCTTACAGAAGAATAAACTAGGTTTAATTGCAAGGCATTTAGAAATAAAACTGCAATCTTTTCCAGAATTAACCAGAAGAGGGGAAAAAAAAAACAAACCTGAAAATCCAAACCAGAAAATATGCAGAACACTGCAAAGGCTATTCAATAAAAAAGTAAGTGACCAGAATTAACCACGGAGGTTTGAATTTTAGTCTATAAGAGCCGTCAAATTCTACAGCGGAGCAATTTTTTAATTATTATAATTTTTTTTTTAATTATTAAAATTATTGTGTCAGGAAAACAAACTCGTTTTCCTGACACTATGTCATCCTAAGGTCCCCCCCACCCACAGGGCCCCCTTCCCTTGGCGCTGAAGGGGTTAATCCCCTTCAGTTACTTACCTTAATCCAGCGCTGGTCTCCCTCGGTGCTGGTGACCTCTTCTCCCCCGCCGACGTCATCTCCCGAGTGGAGCGGAATGCTTTCCTATGGAGTGCTGGATGTGAATTTCGCATCCAGCGTCGCATAAGCGCCTCTAGCGGCTGTCAGGAAGACTGCTACTACAGGCTGGATTAACCCTGCAATGTAAACATAGCAGTTTCTCTGAAACTATGTTTACATCTGAAGGGTTAAAACCTGGGGGACCTGGCACCCAGACCACTTCATTGAGCTAAAGTGGTCTGGGTGACTATAGTGTCCCTTTAAATTTCCCTGGTCAGTTTCTGATAAATCCCAGTATAGTGAACAAGTCTGGCATAGCTTCTCACTAAACTGGGAATTGTTAGAAATTGACCAGTGGATAGAAATTTCAAACCGAAACAGTCAAGCTGGGAAACTAGCTGAATTGCAGAATTTTGATTTTATTTAAAAGAAAAAGTCACATTTGTGATTTATTGGTTAATTCCCAGCAATATTCATGATTGATTAACCCCGTAAGATAGGTTCATTTATTACACCATTACTTGGGTGGTGTAATTACAACATTTAGTCAAAAATAATACAAATGAAAAGAAAGTTGATTTGGATCAACTTAGTTATTTTGACATGAAAATGTGCAGGTTTTTTTTTTTTTTATATAAATCACAAGTCAGTATTTATATCAATATTTACTAAAGTGAAATTTTCAGGAAATATACATCTCAACAAAAATTATGGCCAAGCTGATTTTCATTTTACTATTATTTTTTCACATATGATGAATATAGGAATATAGGACATGATGTCACCCATTTAGACTGGAAGAATGGAGATTTACATGGTTATTTACTAAACACCGGGTTTTGTCTGAATGAAAATTACCGAATTTAGTAAAGCCAATTGCTGTCATAATTCAGTCGGTCTGGCCAGTTCTGTAACATTTATCCAGAAAATCTGTGATTTTCACATCTCAACCCATTTACAGCACCGGAATCAGAGATTTCTTAATGACCGCATAGTGACCAAATAAAACACAAACGCATCACTTGCTTTTCGCTAGTTCATTGATCATTTGATATACTATGTGCAGGCTGACAGCTCTAGCAGTCAGAGGTCAAATAGTTAAAAACAAACCAACTCTGCAACGCAAGCAAAAAATATTTAATTAGCTAGAAATCCTATGAAGATCCACATTACAATAATACTACATTGATCAGCCACAACATTAAAACACCCTCCCTAATGTCATGTAGGTCCCTTTTGTGCTGACAAAACAGCTCTGGTGCGTCAAAGTATGCAACCGCTAAATGTGTCCCGTGGTATCTGGCACCAAGACATTAGCAGCAGATCATGTAAGTCCTGCAAGTTGTGAGGTTGGGCCTCCATGGATCTTATTTGTTGTTCCAGCACATCCACGGATGCTCAATCGGATTGAGATCTGGGGAATTTAGAGGCCAAGGCAACACCTTGAATTCCTTGTCATGTTCATCAAAGCATCCCTGAACAATTTTTGCAGTGTGGCAGGGTGCATTATCCTGCTAAAAGAGGCCACTGTTGTCAGGGAACACCATAGCCATGAAGAGGTTTACATGTTCTGCAATAATCTCTAGGTAGGTGGTACTTGTCAATGTAACATCCACATGAATGCCAGAACCCAAGGTTTCCCAGCAAAACATTGCCCAGAGCAAAACACTGCTTCTGCCAGTCGGACTGCCTTCTTCTTCTCATAGTGCATCCAGCTACCATTTCTTAACCTGGTAGAACAATGCACATGCACCTGGCCATCCATCTGGTCTAAAAGAAAACATTATTCATAAGACCAGGCAAACTTCTTTCATTACTTCATGGTCCCGTTCTGACGACCATTGAAGAATCTTTTAGTGGTGGCAGGGATCATCATGGGCACAGCAAAGTGCGATGCAGAGTGTATTTTCTGACACGTTTCTATCATGGCCAGCATTACGTTTTTCAGCAATATGAGCTACTGTAGCTCTTCTACGTGAACTGACCAGACAGGCTAGCCGTCGTACACCACACGGATATGACACTGTCGCTGACTGTTCACTTCCTAATATATCCCACCCCTTGACAGGTGCCATTGTAACAATATAATCAATGTTATTAACTTCACCTGTCAGTGGTTGTTTTGTTGTGGTTGTATTATAATATTTTTTTTATGTTTGTTTTGTTTTTGCCTGCCTTTGTTTCTTTATTTTAATTAGTGTCATTGGTTATTATGGATTTTCATTTGGCCTTTTTGGGGCTGAAGAACAGAAGAATTAGAAGATGTTTAATATAGTTTTTGTTTAACAGGTTGTAGATGTATTGGCTCCATCCTCACTATTATAAGGGTAAAGAGGACAGGTTGGGACTTTATTTTAAGAGGGGGCCATTCTGTTTTTTTTTGTTTGTTTTTTGCCTTTTGCATCAACAGCAGAAACAGATGTGAGAAAGGCTGAACTTAAAGGACACAAGTCTTCTTTTTTCCAGCCTACGTACCTATATATCTATGTAACTGTGGTGTATATAAATGAAACTGAATTCATAAGAAGGATGTTTTTATTGCATAAGAAGTAAAAATGTTCTTATTGCATAAGAACGCCTACTACTAAACTGAAACTATGAAAGTTTAATTTATTTTCACAGTGGGGAAAAATGAAGCAATTTTACTGGAATGCATTTGAGGAAATTCAGTGACCTTATACAATCCTGGTTCTCATTTAACATCAGGCTTCCGTGTATTCTGCTTGATGTTAGATGGTAAATACGTATAAAATATGTACGTAAAACTGAAAAATAAAATGTAAAAAAATAACAAATTTAGAAAGCATTACCTACCAAATAGCTTAGCTATTTTTCAATTCAATTTATTTATGAGAAAGTCCTTTAGTGTGATGAATACAAAGTTTTATTCCTAACACTATAGTGCCATCTGGTACCCCCCTCCTCCCTTGTGGCCCCCTCTGGCAGATAAAGGGTATAAAAACCCTTTATTTACTCACCCAATTCCAGCACGATGTCCCTCGGTGTTAGGTTGGTACTCCAACGTCATCCGATGCAGGGACCTAGTGCGCAGCGTTGAGAGAACATTAGGCCCTCCCCATTGGAAAACATTGAATCAGTGCTTTCCTATGGGGATTTCACTGATGCTGGATGTTAGTGCATAGTGTGAGGACGTCAAGCATCATTTAGAGCAGTGTTCCCCAACCCAGTCCTCATGGACTACCAACAGTCCAGGATTTGTCAGCAGCTCCATTGGAATAAAACAGGGAAATACATAAATCCTGGACTGTTGGTTGTCCATGAGGACTGGGTTGGGGAACACTGATTTAGGGACCCAAAGTCCAGTAAACTCCCGGAAGCGCCTCTAGTGACTGTCTGGTAGGCTGTCTTAGTACTGCATGCTTTCCTGGTTTGTTCTCCACAAGGATCGGCAAACCTCAATGGCAAGCCAGTAACCAGCCTTTGTCCCCTTTCATGTCCACCTCAAAGTGTCGTGGGCTCACTTCTTAGAGTCCCTTCTATATTTGTTCATCACTGACCAATGACCATGATGTTCCCATAAATTCTCAAGTTGTCAAGTCCTACACTGCTAGCCAGGCCTTAAAAGTTATTCAGTATGCCACACTTACCAGGGCTGGATTTGTACTTGCCCATGGCTAGTGGTGAGTGGAAATTGGGAGCCCCGTCCTATGCTCAGGTCCGGATTAACATAGGGGCTGATGGAGCTGCAGGCCCAGGCCCAGGCCCATGGAATAGGCCCATTAAAAAATAAATAAAAAAATTGTATTTCCAAATGTATTTATTTTTACACACTACTCTTAGGTTTACCACCTGACTGGTATTTTACTGGCACAGCCGGTATTTGAGGCTGCCTGGCCGTGCTAGTATTGCAGTAATACCGGCAATACAAATGCAGGTATTTTTCTCAGTATAAACGGAGATTACACTGCAATACCAGCACCGGCCAGTAGGGGTCACTGTATGTAGAGAGAGGCAGGGATAGGAAGTTACAGCATATCCCTCCCTGCCTCTCTCTAGTCACTGATATGTGGGGGAGCAGCTACACAGCACAGAGAGTCCAGACAGCAGCTCTACAGCTAAGGTAAATGAGGGATGGGGGAAAGGCAGCAGGGAGACATGGGGACACTGGGACACTGAGACACTAGGGGACACAGACACTAGGGGATACCACGAGGCATGGGGACACTGGAAAACATGGGGACACTGAGACACTAGGGGACAGTGTGAACATGGGGACACTGAGACACATGGGGACACTGTGAGACATAGGGACAATGGGAGACACTGAGACATTGGGACACGGAGAAACTGGGGACATTGTTCCCAACTGTCCCCAAGTGTCACAGTGTCCTCGGGTCTCTCAGTGTACCCATGTATCACTGTGTCCCCTAGTATCCTAGTGACATGGGGACACTGGGAGAAATGGGAACACTGAGACACTGGGAGACTAGGGGACTGGGCGACATAGGGACACTGACACTGTGATACATAGGGACACTGAGAGACTGGGTGAATTGCAAGACTGAGACACTGGGAGACAGGGATACACTGGGAGCAATCCATCTATACAGCAGAATCAAACTGTAAGTAGTTTGTTGGTGATTTTACAGAATTTTCTCTTATGTCACTCCATGTGATTTACATCATGTGATGTCACGCATAACTAATTAATTATACAAATGTTTAAGGCTGGTATTTTTTTCCAAGAAAGGTGGCAAACCTAATTACTCTTCACATACTCTTGCTTAAAGAACACTATAGGGTCAGGAACACAATCATGTATTTCTGACCCTATTATGTTAAAACCACCATCTAGCCCCCCTGGGCCTTCTTGCTTCCCTAAATATAGTACAATCTTACTTGTATTCAAGTCTGCAGCTGCAGGCTCTGCCTCTGCTGACATCATCAGAAGTGGTGGTCTGAGCAAATGACAATGCTTCCCCCAGGGCCAGACTGGGGATTCCAAAGCAGCCCTGGAAAAAAAAATCTATGCCAGCCCCATAAGTCATTGCGCCATATATTGTCGCATGTACTATGTAAGGCTATGTCTTGCCACCCTAGATGATTGATATATATATATGTGTGTATATATATATATATATATATATATATATATTGCTTTTTCCAATATAAAATATTGATCCTTTCAGAGTAAAATTTTTAATTATACAGTAAGCATACTCACATGCAGACACAGACAATCTCACTGACACAAGCTGATTGATACACAGCCTCATAGACAAACAATCTCACTGATATACATAAGGTCATTGACATAAAAACACAAGCTCACTCAGTAGCAGGCACACACACACACACAAGCAAGCCCACTCACTAGCAGGCGCGCACACACACACAGCTTAATGTAGTGGCTCTGGTGTCTATAGCCTGTCCCTGCAGGCTTTTCAATGTAAACACTTACTTTTTAGAGAAAAGGCAGTGTTTACATTGCTTCCTAGTGACAGACACTCAGACGGTCACTAGAGGTGCTTCCTGTGTCAGTGCAGATTGGGCCAGTCGAGGGAAGACCAGCACGACGTGGGGGGAAAAAAGGTGAGTAATAACACACATACACATACCATGACAGACACACACCATGACACAGACAGACCGTGACACAGACACACACACACCGTGACTAAGACAGAAACACACACACACCATGACACAGACAGAAACACAGACACACCATGACAGACACACACACACCATGACAGAGACACACACATACCATGACAGACACACATACATACCATGACAGACACACACCTTAAAAAAGACACACACACACACACACACCTTGACACACACACACCATAGACAGACTGTGACACAGACAGACACACACCGTGACACAGACACACATTACATGACACTGACACACACACACACACACACACCATGACACAGAGAGACTGTGACACAGACACACACACACCTTGACACAGACAGACACACATGCACACCATGACATACAGACACACACACACAATGACAAACACACACACACCATGACACAGACAGACCGTGACACAAACAGACACACATTACATGACAGAGACACACACACAATGACACAGACACACACACCATAACAGACAGAGACAAACACACCATGACACAGACGCACACACCATGACAGACAGAGACACACACACACCATGACACAGACAGACACACACAATGACACAGACACGCACTGCATGACACAGACAGACACACACGCACACCATGACACAGACAGAGACACACAATGACACAGACAGAAACAGACTTTGATCTCTCTAACACTGTGGCATGTCCCCTTTCTTCTACACTCACTACATCCACCGTTTCTTTGTCCCAAACTAGATACCAGGAACTTCTGCCTGCTAGTAAGAAGATAAGGAGACAAGTGGACATGTGAGAGCTAGGGGACAGTCCTTAGAAAAAGTGGAGTAGGTGCATCATTTGATGCATTTATGTCAAGCTCAGGGTACTGCCTGCATAGTATGCCTTTAGTTGGACAGCCTGCATGATTGCCAGGCAGTGTGACATGCATTCATGCCAGGCTGGCCTTCCAATTCTTTGGACAAACATGCCCCCTTTTTGGGCATGTTCACCCCTTTTGGCAGGTCTGATCACGTGGACACTGCTGTTAGGCGATACTTAAAAACTTGAAAGATGAAAGCATAAATTAGAGAGAGATATGCATAGAGTATGTGTTTTCGTATAGTTGCATCCTTTGAGTTTCCCTCCAACACCAGCTCCATCAGATACACGACCCTTGGGAGGTATGATTGTTTTAGTGTTTTTGGTCGATAAGATTCTGTAAATAGGCCCATCATAATTGTCAGCACCAGGCCCACTGGGCTCTTAATCTGGCCCTGCCTGTGCTGTATCATAATCTAGCAGAAATACTGCATTATTCAGTTTATACCAGTTGGTATATCAGCATGATATATTTTATTGTCTAGCATATTTTGTTTTGATCTATTGCTCCCAAATGATTCCTCTCTTGCAAATGTCACTAGTCTAATACTATCCTTATCTTTTGTGTCACTTTACCCCACTCCCTCTAGCATGTAAGCTCATTGAGCAGGGCCCTCAACCCCTCTGTTCCTGTGTGTCCAACTTGTCTGGTGACAACTACATGTCTGTCCGTCCACCCATTGTAAAGCCCTACGGAATTTGATGGCGCTATATAAATAATAACATAATAACATAATAATATTAATTGTAAGCTAGTGCATTATGTGGTCCATCTCATGGATTGTAGGCTCATTTGAACAGGTCAATTCTCACCCTTTAACATCATCGTAGAGGGCTGCAAGATATGTTGGCACTATATAAATAATAATAGTGTCCATTTTAATTTTTATCACCTTTGCATATATGCCGTTGCTTTCAAATTTTAATGGCACAGTCCCTAGCTTGTTGTTCTTGAGTTGTGTTCTACAAAAAAGTTATAACAACAAATGTTTTCATTGTATTACATTGTAATTTCAAAGTAAATGAAGGAAGAGGGGATGGACAGGCTGCATAATGGACTGGGTCCATTATAAAATAGGTCACTTAATTCAAATGTATCGAGTTCTCCCATGATTAGTCATAATCGCGATATTTGATTTTGGCACTGTATTCCTTCAGCAGAAACTGCACTTGCTTATTTTGCTGTAGGGAGTATAGACATCGGATGCATTTCAGGAACAATTGCCAGGTCATTTGTATATCTCTTGTGTGACAAAAAGTTCTAAAACAAAGCTGCAAGACAGCACGTCTTCTCTTCTCTTTCACAATCTCGTTATATTTCAATGAGTGCATGGGTGGAGAGATTGGCAAGCATGCAACTGGCAGAGGCCTCCACAGTCACACACGTATACTGACAGGGCTCCTCTGTAAAGTGATCTTTGCAATACTCAAACTACATCTCAAATTTTAAAGAGAGAATTTAGCCGAGTTTCACATTTCAATGAAATGTGTATTTCAATTCAATACACATTTTGAGGATGTTTGCTATGTGCTGCATTGCAATAACAAACCAATCCCTGTGCAAACAAGGGACATGGCTGAAACCACAAAAAAATACAAACGGACCTATCTTCTGGTACATTTTTGGGATTCTCCTAGTCCCTAACACGTGGGAGGATTAGTGCAGGCTCTCAATATATCATTTAAACTCAAAGTTTAACAGCCAATGCAGATGTTCGTTAGCTAAGCAGCAGCACTGCGCAAATGGTGCCACTGTAACAACTACTAATGAGGTGTGGTGATTATAGTGCCCCTTTAAACTAATGTCGTTATGGGTTAGTCATAAAAAGCAATTCGGAGGTAAAGTTCTGAAATTGGAACAATTGCCATAGAAGTGGATTATTCCACACTTTAAATTTTTACCCGGATTTGTTTTATTTTTTAGTTTTTTGGCTTTATAAAAGTCCTTTTTATTCAGTTTTCTATTTTCTTTTCTTTTTTCTCTTTGCTTTCTGCTTTGGTTTCACAACAATTAAGGGGAACGGTATGTTCCAAATTGCCCCTCAATTAAAACAAATAAAAACAGTGCAGCTGCTAAGTTACATAAAAAAGTGGCGTAGGTTCATTACTTTGTTGTGGTGACGTGCTGTCAGTGTGATGCTTCCTCAGCAAGAATGCTTAGAGAGTGACTCATCACCCAGACCCCTCCCATAACACGACACTGAATACACACTTATTGCACAAATGTGAAGAAGAACCTGTTTTATTTTCTTGCTTTTAATTTTTTTTCATAAGCACCAACGTTTAGAAAAGAAACCTGAATCTCTGGCCACGGCAAATGCACTCTTGAGATCATTATCTTTTTGTCACCCCCCCCCCCCAAAAAATGGAAATTCTCTACTGAATGAGCAATGTTTCTCAGTATGCGCATAAAAAGCCAGTAAGCTAAACAGTACGTAAAAAGCCACACATGCAAAATGAAAACCGAGAAAGAAAATGCTAAGCTTGCAAGAATTCTAGGCATATTTTAGCATCATTTTTCTTTCTCGCATTTGTAAAAACATTCTCTTCTTCAGCGATGATTTCCCCAGGGTTTATTTATTAACAGCGAATTGTGGAGATTCAAAACGGAAAACTGAATTTGCTCATTTTAGGATTAAATAACCAAATTGGGTGTAAAGCTTCCATGCTTTTGGCTTCAGTTAGGAAATGCAGTTACATTCATCTTAATTCCTTGTTTGGTGAATAAAAAAAAACTACTTATTTTAATTTGACATTTATTTAAAGGTATCAAATACATAAATAAAAGATGAAGAATACATCAATGTCATCTTTTTACAAGTCTGCCAATAGAGTCGTACAGCTAGTATGTTTAATATTTTTGTGTAAGTGTGTGTAGCAATGTATATCTATGTATGTGTACCTTTTGTGTGTCTGTATATGAGTTTGTGTGTGAATGTCAGTGTGTATTTAACATGTGTTTGTGTGTATGTGTGGCATTGTATATATGTATATCTTTATGTATGGTAGTATGTGGGTGGGTGTCTGGCTGTTAGTAACTATATCTGTGCGCGCTCATAAGTGAGTGTGTATCTGTGAGTGTGTCTGGGAATGCATACCCATTTGAGTGTTTGTGTATGTATGTGTCTACGTATGAGTGTGTGAGGATGTAAATGTGTATCAGGGTGTGTGTCTGGAATGTGTTTGTTTGTTTCTGTGTACATGTGTATCTGTATATTCAGAGACCCTGTTAGTGCTTTTGTAAAGGGGGGAGGAGGGGGCACATTTTATGTAGATCAAAAGATACAAGGCCAAAGATCAAAGGGTTCTTAAAAACAAACCACAAAACCAAAACTGAAATTGTTCTGGCAATGTGAACCATGACATCAAAATTTCTCCAGACCCATGGGCAGGGCCAGATTAAGAGCCCAGTGGGCCTGGTGCTGACCATTATGATGGGCCTATTTACAGAATCTTATCGACCAAAAACACTAAAACAATCATACCTCCCAAGCATCATGTATCTGATGGAGATGGTGTTGGAGGTAAACTTAAAGGATGCAGCTATACGAAAACACATACTCTATGCTAATCTCTCTCTAATTTTTTTTTTTTAAATTCTTTATTTTGAAAGATGTTTGTTTTTTGGGGTGGGGGTGCAGAATAGAAAACAGGGAGTTAGAGTTTGTGGTACATTAACCTGCTTTTCATAGTAGTCTAACTTTTCGAATGCATATATCAGTTGTTTGTCGGTAGTTTCAACATACGTACATAGCAAGTAAATATTTTCAACAATCTTGTCGGCATCTATTATTCTTCTTTCGTCCTGGGTTTGTAGTGGGGTACAGAAGTAAGAGGGGTGGGGGTGAGGATGCTTTCTCATTTGCGATTTGTAACATACATTCTGAGATATATTGTGTTTCCCTTTACATTGCTCCCTCCCTCGCCCCCTCCCTCCCCCTTTTTTGTGTGGGGGGGATGCAGTAAAACTATCAAACAGATAGAAACGGGGGTTAGGCATTAGTCACGTGGTTTTCTCAGCTTAAGCCCATGTGTGTTTTGTAATTTTTCTCAATGTAAATACAGTCATCTTGTCATGTTTCTGTGTTTTTCTGGATTCTATTCAGTGTTTTGATCTTTGGTCTGCGGGTTTGGGTAGGATTCAGGAGGAGGAAGGTTGGTTGCCTTGTCCTTGAGTGTTATTGTGGTTGCATTTTCGGGCTATCTGCTCGTTCCTATGTTGCAATCTTTTTGCTGTGTACCTTTTGGATATGGACTTGGGTAGGCGGATTAATCGGGTTTTGGGTCGTGCCTTTTCTGTTTGTGGCAATAGGGTAAATTAGGTTGGGGGGTGGGAGTCGGTATGTGTTGCCTTAGTTTTTCTTCTCGTGGCGTGCTTTCCTGTGTTGTGGATTTTCCTGCTCTGAGTGTGTTGCTGCCTGTGTCGTGGTCTGGTTGTGGGTGTGGGTATTGTCTTGGGGTCATTCCGTAGTTGGGTGGGTGTGTTGCCGGTTGTGTTGGTTGTCTTGTGTTGTCTTTGGTCTTAGATGCTTACGTTTCTAGTGGCTCTTGCGTGGTCTTGTTGTCGTTATGTGGTGTGGGTCAGGGTAGGGGGAGCAAGAGGGAGGGGGGATGATAGAGGAACGAGAAAAGGGAAGAAGAAAGAGAGAGAGGAAAAAAAAGGGGGGGAGAAAAGGTGACCCCTGCGAGCCAGTGGAGTGCCCCATTGGGGGAGGGTGTGGGGACTCGTGTACCCTGGTCCGATGTGTCTTCTGTATGTGGCTTGCTCAGTGTGTGCTAGCGAGGGTCGGGAATTCGTAAAACCATGGGTCCCATATTTTATGGAAGTGTTTGGTAGTGTCGTGCACTATTGCGGACAGTTCGTCCATTTTAATAGTGTCTACTATTTTTCGTCTAATTACCTCCATGGTCGGTGTTTCATTGCTGCCCCATGTTTCGGCTATTGCCCGTCTGGTTGCTAGAGCTATCTTTGCTGTCAGTTTGTTTTGTGCTCTGGGTATGTCTGCATGTGGTTTCGATAGCAGCCAAATAATCTCTCTCTAATTTATGCTTTCATCTTTAAAGTAAATCCATACCCCCTAACAGCAGTGTCCACATGATCAGACCTACCAAAAGGGGTGAACATGCCCAAAAAGGGGCATGTTTGTCCAAAGAATTAGAAGGCCAGCCTGGCATGAATGCATGTCAGACTACCTGCCAATCATGCAGGCCGTCCAACTAAGGGCATACTATGCAGGCAGTACCCTGAGCTTGACATAAATGCATCAAATAATGCACCTACTCCACGCTTTCCAAGGACTGTCCCCTAGCACTCACATGTCCACTTGTCTCCTTATCATCTTACTAGCAGGCAGAAGTTCCTGGTATATAGTGCTGGGACAGAGAAAAGGTGTATGTAGTGAGTGTAGAAGAAAGGGGACATGCCACAGTGTTAGAGAGACCAAAGTCTGCATTATCTAAACTCATTTTATTGTCAGCCAGTCCACACAAGTTTTGTTCCCAGAACAACTACAGCTTATTGTATTTGTTCTGGTAAGTAGAATCATTCCCTTCAGGCTTTTTGCAGTAAACACTGTCTTTTCAGAGAACATAACTCCGATGGCTACTACTTAGATGGCTGCTAGAGGTGCTTCCTGGGGCAGTAATGCCTAGTGTGCAGCACTGCCATTCAGTGTCTCCACCCTCTGCATGCAGACACTGAACTTTCCTTATAGAGATGCAATGAATCAATGGATCTTTATGTGGAGATGCTGATTGACCAGTGTTCTGTTTGACTTGTGCTGGCTCTGCCCCTGATCTGCCTAACTGACAGTCTTAGCCAATCCTCTGGGGAAGCATTGATTATTTGCTCAGACCACCACTTCTAATGATGTTAGCAGAGGCAGAGCCTACAGCTGCAGACTTGAATACAAGTAAGATTTTACTATATTTAGGGAAGCAAGAAGGCCCAGGGGGGCTAGATGGTGGTTTTAACATAATAGGGTCAGAAATACATGATTGTGTTCCTGACCCTATAGTGTTCTGTAAGCAAGAGTATGTGAAGAGTAATTAGGTTTGCCACCTTTCTTGGAAAAGAACACCAGCCTTAAACATTTGTATAATTAATTAGTTATGCGTGACATCACATGATGTAAATCACAAGGAGTGACATAAGAGAAAATTCTGTAAAATCACCAACAAACTACTTACAGTTTGATTCTGCTATATAGATGGATTGCTCCCAGTGTCTCCCTGTCTCCCCGTGTCTCAGTTTCGCAAGTCATCCAGTCTCTCAGTGTCCCTATGTATCACAGTGTCAGTGTCCCCATGTCGCCCAGTCCCCTAGTCTCCCAGTGTCTCAGTGTTCCCATTTCTCCCAGTGTCCCCATGTCTCAGTGTGTCCCCATGTCACTAGGATACTAGGGGACACAGTGATACATGGGTACACTGAGAGACCCGAGGACACTGAGACACTTGGGGACAGTTGGGGACAATGGGAGACATGGGGACACTGAGTCACTAGGTATACTGAGGGAGACTGAGACATGGGGACACAGACACTGGGAGACTAGGGGAAACTGGGAGACATGGGGACACTGAGACACTAGGGACACTGAGACACTGGCTGGGTGCACATGGGGACACTGTGCTGTGTAGCTGCCCCCTTGCAGATCAGTGAGTAGAGAGAGGCAGGGAGGGATATGCTGTAACTTCCTATCCCTGCCTCTCTCCACATACAGTGATCCCTACTGGCCGGTGCTGGTATTGCAGTGTAATCTCAGTTTATACTGAGAAAATTACCTGCATTTGTATTGCCGGTATTACTGCAATACTAGCACGGCCAGGCAGCCTCAAATACCGGCTGTGCCAGTAAAATACCAGTTAGGTGGCAAACCTAAGAGTAGTGTGTAAAAAAAAAAAAATTAATACAGAAAGACTGGAGAGGAGGGGATTTCAATAAAAAGATAGGAGAAGAAGAAATTAAATGTATTTATAATCTTAAAACACTTATTCCTCATGGTCTGAATCAAGATTTCGAGTTATGCCATTTCTTAACATAAATATTTGTAACTAACTACATGATTCTATTCCCAATTAAAGTTTAATTTAAATATGTAATTATCCTTTTAAAATATTTTAAAATTACTTTTGAACATTTTAACAATATTTTAATAATTTAGTACCTTCAAGATAAGCATTATCCACTTTTCTCTCTTATGTATTTAGTGGTTCCATACTCCTTACTTTTATATATAATTATGAAAATTGACATTTTTGTCTATCTAAGATATTTATATTTTGTGTTATTAACAAGTAACTACTGTTTCTATATTTCTCTTATAAGTTGATAAGTCTTTATGTAGATTTCGCATCCTTTTAGAATATAATAAATATTTTTAGGAAATATACTATCTTTTTATAAAAGGGGGAAGAGCAGAATTAAAAAAAAAATTATTTTCAAATGAAATGACTGTCATATAATAGAACCGATTGAGACATATTTTATGAGATTGAGAGTATTTTATTCATGTTGTAAGGATGAAATACATCTATAGTTGCACTTTGGAAATTGTTGTACTGTTGAATACATATAAATCCCATCATGGTTTTTTTGGCACTTCAATATCCGTTTTTGACCAACTGAAACGCAATATGCATTCCATTGAAGCCGATCCTGACAGACACAGAATCGGACGCAACCGAATATGACGCGGAGAACCTGGAAGTAGGAGGTGGAATGCAGGATGTGTTCCACCAAGAAAGACCATGAAAATCAGAATTAAAATACAGTAGTTAAGAAACCAAAGGACACAACAACATTATGAACATCAACTGAGGAAGCCACATATCGGCGAAATGTGTTTTGGCAATACTTTGGACACTAGTAGACTTTTTATTTGCATTTATTTTATCTAGTGTTTTATTTAATAAATTTATCTTTGGAATTAACTTCATCTCTGCTGCCTATCCTTGGGAAAGAAGTACCAAACATCTTTTAAACACCACCAAAGGGGTTTGGATCACCCAAAAGAGATCCTAAGGAGATTCATACCAGAGCCAGGTCCAGTATATGGCTCTTTCTTTGTAAGTGTGTTTGAGTAATGGTAGGATGTATTTTGTGAATTAGAAACATAGAAACATAGAATGTGACGGCAGATAAGAACCATTCGGCCCATCTAGTCTGCCCAGTGGCGTACATACCAGGGTCGCAGGGGTCGCGGCTGCAACCGGGCCCGGCCCACCTGGGGGCCCGGCCGCCCCTGCGACCCGGTATGTACACACAGGGCCAGCCTCTTCCCCTGGGGGGCCCAGGAGCCGGCCACCCCAGGGCCCCCCGAGGCTGGCCCTGCTGTCACCGGGCAGGCGGGCGGGTGGCCGGTCAGGCAGGCGGGTGCGCGAGGGAGCAATCAGTGCTTCCTCTTCAGCTCCCTCGCGCACCGCACTGATGCCGGAGTCGGAAGATGACGTCATCTTCCGGCGCCGGCATCCCTACGCGGCGCGAGGGAGCTGAAGAGGAAGCACTGAGTGCTCCCACGCGCGCCCGCCTGCCTGACCGGCCACCCGCCCAAAGTGACCTGCCGCCCAGGGAATCCCCCCAGCACTCCAAAAGGTAAGGAGGCTGGGGGGATTAAAGTTTAAACAAAAAACTAGTGTTAGTGTTTGAGTGTGTGTGAGTGTTAGTGTGAGTGTTAGAGTGAGTGTGAGTGTTAGTGTGTGTGAGTGTTAGTGTGAGTGTTAGTGTGTGTGAGTGTTAGTGTGAGTGTTAGTGTGTGTGTCAGTGTTAGTGTGAGTGTTAGTGTGTGTGAGTGTTAGTGTGTGTGTCTGCTAGTGAGTGTTAGTGTGTGTGTGTTAGAGTGAGTGTTAGTGTGTGTCTGCTAGTGAGTGTTAGTGTGAGTGTTAGAGTGAGTGTGAGTGTGTGTGTCTGCTAGTGAGTGTCAGTGAGTGTGTTACTGTGTGTGTCTTACGGAGTGTGTGTGTTAGTGAGTCTGTTTGATGTCTGTTAGTGAGTGTGTGTTTGTCAATGAGAGTGTATGTTTTGTAAGTGAGTGTGTATGTATGTCTGTCGCTGACTGTGTCTCTGTCAGTAAATGTGTGTGTCTGTTAGCTAGTGTGTATGCGTCTGTAAGTGAGAGTGTGTGTGTCTTCAGCACTTACCTTTCTCCAGCGCCGGACTCCCTTGGCGCTGGGGATCCCTCAGCCTCTCAGCTCCGAATGCGACCGCGCACGCATTCAAACCGCCCATAGGAAAGCATTACTCAATGCTTTCCTATGGACGTTCAGTGTGCTCCTCTAGCGGCTGTCAGTGAGACAGCCACTAGAGGCTGGATTAACCCTCAGTGAAACATAGCAGTTTCTCTGAAACTGCTATGTTTTCAGCTGCAGGGTTAAAACTAGAGGGACCTGACACCCAGACAACTTCATTGAGCTGATGTGATCTGGGTGTCTGTAGTGGTCCTTTAAAGGACCACTATAGTGCCAGGAAAACATACTCGTTTTCCTGGCACTATAGTGCCCCGAGGGTGCCCCCACCCTCAGGGGCCCCCTCCCACCCAGCTCTGGAAAGGGGAAAAGGGGTAAAACTTACCTTTTTCCAGCTCTGGGCGGAGAGCTCTCCTCCTCCGATCCTCCTCTTCTCCTCCCCGTCGGCTGTATGCGCACATGCGGCAAGAGCTGCGCGCGCATTCAGCCGGTCACATAGGAAAGCATTCATAATGCTTTCCTATGGACGCTGGCGTGCTCTCACTGTGAAAATCACAGTAAGAAGCACGCAAGCGCCTCTAGCGGCTGTCAATGAGACAGCCGCTAGAGGAAATAGGGGAAGGCTTGACCCTAGCTGGACCTGGCACCCAGACCACTTCATTAAGCTGAAGTGGTCTGGGTGCCTAGAGTGGTCCTTTAAGTGTGTGTGCATCTGCATGCACTGGCGTACATACCGCGGTCACAGGGGTCGCAGCCCTGTAACCCCTGTGACCAGGTGCCCACCGCCATGTGTTGCGGCCCGGCCCGCGCGCGGGGGGGGGGGCCACGGATCAATTTTCGCACCGGGCCCCCATGGGTCATGTGTACGCCACTGAGTCTGCCCAATTTTCTAAATACTCCCTAGTCTTATCTTATAGTTAGGATAGCCTTATGCCTATCCCACGCATGCTTAAACTCCTTTACTGTGTTAACCTCTACCACTTCAGCTGGAAGGCTATTCCATGCATCCACTACCCTCTCAGTAAAGTAATACTTCCTGATATTATTTTTAAACCTTTGTCCCTCTAATTTAAGACTATGTCCTCTTGTTGTGGTAGTTTTTCTTCTTTTAAATATAGTCTCCTCCTTTACTGTGTTGATTCCCTTTATATATTTAAATGTTTCTATCATATCCCCCCTGTCTCGTCTTTCCTCCAAGCTATACATGTTAAGATCCTTTAACCTTTCCTGGTAAGTTTTATCCCGCAATCCATGAACCAGTTTAGTAGCCCTTCTCTGAACCTCTCTAAGGTATCAATATCCTTCTGAAGATACGGTCTCCAGTACTGTGTACAATACTCCAAGTGAGGTCTCACCAGTGTTCTGTACAATGGCATGAGCACTTCCCTCTTTCTACTGCTAATACCTCTCCCTATACAACCAAGCATTTTGCTAGCATTTCCTGCTGCTCTATTACATTGTCTGCCTACCTTTAAGTCATCAGAAATAATCACCCCTAAATCCCTTTCCTCATATGTTGAGGTTAGGACTCTATCAAATATTCTGTACTCTGCCCTTGGGTTTTTACGTCCAAGATGCATTATCTTGCACTTATCCACATTAAATGTCAGTTGCCACAATTCTGACCATTTTTCTAGTTTACCTAAATCATTTGTCATTTGGCTTATCCCTCCTGGAACATCAACCCTGTTACATATCTTAGTATCATCAGCAAAAAGACATACCTTACCATCAAGACCTTCTGCAATATCACTAATAAAAATATTAAAGAGAATGGGTCCAAGTACAGATCCCTGAGGTACCCCACTGGTGAATTGGAAGAGTTGGTTGATAGGAGCGTTTACAATGAAGGCTCATTTTTTTAATTGACACAGTTGCAGGAGAGGATGCAAGGTGGGTTAGTGAGGTGTGGAGAAAGTACTGTTTAATTGATATGCCTTTTTGAAATAGTGAGCTTTTAGTTTTTGCTTTTTTAAGTAATGGAAACTAGGTGATAGTCTAATGGAGTAAGAATCGAGTTCTATTGGAATGGTGCCTGCCTAAAGAAGTCATAGTGTATAGTATGTGGGCATCATAGTGTAGGGGTCTTGATGAGACATACTTGTGTATTAGAGAGCATACTTAAACAAGAGTAGTGTTATGAAGACTTTTGTAAGCAAGGACCAGAATTTTAAAAGGAGCCTTATATCTTACATGCAGCCAATGTAAAGACTGACAGAGAAGAAAGGCAAGATGTAGAGGTGGTGGTGGGAGTGTGTAAAACCAGTGAGAAACGCAGGGCAGTAGTTGAAGTTGGAGATGATAGGGTCATTGACCATGCACACTCACATTTTTGGGGGGCGTAGCTGTCAAGTAGACGCCCTAGACTCTGTTCAGAACCCTGTTGTTGTTTTCTTGTGATCCCATGAGCATGTTTCTAATTCTGTGATTTCCTGGTTTCCTAATTTGGCTTGTCTGACTACTTTGTTATCCGCACTAGTTGACCCAGCATAGCTGGACCTTGCTATGTTGCCTACTATAGGCATGGCTTTACACCAGGCCACTATCCTTTATTCCCATCTTTGGATAGTATACGTTTCAAGCATTTCGTGTAGGATTGTTATACTTACCTGGGTAGGGGGGCATGTTGCCATGGGCTGCCTTCAACTAGATGCCAATTTTGCACCGGATTCACATTAGACAACCTAGAACTTTATGGGTGGAGTTAAACTACATGTGTATCAATCTGTGACTAAAGGTTGTACACCTTGCACTTTTAACTTAAAAGGTAAACTAAAGAATATAAAAATACATAATAATAATAATAACTAGAAAAGCTACAATTTCTGAAGTGTTCTTGCTTCCACCAGTAGTCTACAACTGGAGTGGGCGGAGTAACTGGATGGAGTGGCTTGAGTAACTTGTGTGGTTGCAGTGACTGGAGTAACTATGGAAAGGTTGGCGTGTGGTTCACTCACTCTACAGCAACGGCAGAGAAGAGCTTTCAAATCTTTCAAATCCCTCGAACATTCCACCAACTGCCAACAGGAACTAATAGATTTCAAATAGGGCAGAGAAGAACTTTATATTGTGAGAATCACAGGACCCAGACCCACATTTTGATGCATAGTATGTGTCTGAAGTATTAAAAATGAAGGCACAGTCGCAGTTTAGAAATTGCACTTCAAATTTTAGGTGGCTAGAGTGGAGTTTCAATGAATGTCAATGGACGGCGTGAGTTGGAAACAAATGTTCATATTGTGAAAATAGCCGTGGACATGTTTAGTGGCAGCAGGGATAGCTGAACGTTTTGATAGAAGATTTGTGTAGGTGGGTTTGAAAGTGAGGGAGTGGTGGCAGTTTAGAAATCATGTCCTGATTTTTCAGCTTTTGCCAGCTCCCACTCTAGCTTTGCCATTCATTCCTATGGGACCAATTTCACCAAAAGAACGACGATATTTTGTGAACCATTCGGCGAAACGTTCCACAAAGTAATAGCAATCCGATCGGGAACAATCCGCACGTGTCTATGTAGTGTAAAAACTGTGGGAGGAGTTAGGGTGGTAAATTTGGTTATAATAATGTATATGTGAGATAACAGTAAGTGGTCTTGCTATGCAAGAACACTTAATAATACATTTGAGTTGTGTTGGTGCTTGGAATGTGCCTAAAGTGTGCAGTGCAGTAGTCTGGCATATTATATAAAAACCAATAAAAATCTGTATTTTTATTTAAAAAAACACTATTTATTTGGTTTGATGTAATTATCAGCTGTATATATATCTTTTCTGTTTGTTGACAGATAGAGAAAGTCCTATGGAAATGCACAAAACAAAGAGGTCAGTTCAGCTAGATAGAGTCACAACTATTTGGCCAAGCAGGAACATGGAGGATGGTTTCAGCGGTTGTCATGGGGGTCTAAGTGCTGAGCCACGACCACTGCAGTGAGAAGCAAGTCCATAATTAACCAATCCCAGATAACGGGAAGCACAGACTTTCTGCAAGGTGGTCTTGAGCAGCAGGGGGGCAACAGGTAGGTGAGGTATTCCCCCAGCCCCAGGCCTTTGTGGAAGCCAATATCCTTAATCCACTGGCTTGGAACCTTGGTGTGGCCAAGTCCTGATGTCTGCTGAGAGCGGTGTGATGTTGCAGCAGGGCAAGTGTCAAACCCCCACTGGTCCAAGGGCCCAGCGTCGAGGAAAGCGGTCTAAATCCTGAGAATTTGCAGCAAAAGTAAACTTCGAAAGTTCATATTTCTTTTTTTTATTTTTAGAAAGGAGCATTTATTTATATATTCTATATAACTTGTATTATCTGTATAATAGCCTCTCCAGCTTTGAATGTCTCTTTAATAAGAAAGGACTGAAGTGACTCATCTAATCTGCTATCTAAAGAGAAACTGGCAGAGTATCTGTTTCTGACAAGATCAAATTATGGCATAGTTATAAAATACTATACAACTGTTAGTAAACTGCATGCTTATTGCGATTTAAAAGGTCAATGATAAGCCAGAAAGCACAAGCTCTGATTGGCTTAGAAATCAGTTACCGTAAGCCTGTGTATCTCAAAGACATCATGTTCTATCATTGTCACAAATAGCTAGAGCCAATTATGAAGCCAACAGCAGTCTTGACATCAGTGACTGTCATAAACTTTTAATTGCATTTACCAGGCGCCCCTATATTTTCAGGAGGGCATTTTTGTTTATATTTTAATTTGTTGCTTTTTCTTTATTTTTTTAACATTTCTTTAGGATAGAAAGAAATATTATCTAAATGGGTAAATAAACAGCTGCTGGAAATTCAGTATTGTGGTTTTATCTCAGTATTATTTGCCAGTAAACTGTTAGTTCATTAGAGCACATGTAAAAGAACCCAGTGATGAAGTTTTATTCTTTTTGTCTTTGTTTTATTTTATATCTCTGTGACATCATAGATGCATATACTTAGAAATGGCGATTTCTGGGGGGACTGGCCTGACCTTCATGGTGAGAAGATTTGGCTGGGGAGATCTCCCCACTAAATCTCCACCGTTTGTACTTATATTGCTGCTAGCAACCTTTAAACAAACACAAGTGACACTTGATCCCGCACATAGTGGAGCTCCCTGGTACCACCTTTGAGTTTCACTTTCTAGCCCAGGACACCAAACTCCAGATTGTGTCCTCCCTGGCCTGTTGTGTTCTGAGGAGAAGAGAAAGTGACAATGTCCTGACCTTGAGCTACTAGAGCAGTGATGGCGAACCTTTTTGAGCCCGAGTGCCCAAACCGCAATACAAACCACCTTTGTTTTTCCTCAACACAGCAATAAAGCCTGAATACTGAGGTATAAATTTAGAAAAAACAACTCATACAGTTGTCCAAACTAATTAACATCTTTTGTTTTAAAAGAAGAACACAACAGAGAGTTCAATGATAGAAACTGTTTTTTATTGAAAAATATCAATTCTAGTAAATGAAAACACATTGGTGTTCGGTGGTGCTTCACCTAACTAAGGACCTATTACCACCTATCCACCTGCAGTTTGCACGCATCTTACCTGCTGCTTTGGCATAGATTAGATCTGAATTACATCCGTCTTACATCCGGTTTTGGTGCAGCTTTGTATGAATGTCATTGGACATGCATTTTTCATCAGGTTTCTGTTCTTTCAGCTGCACCAAATCTGCATGTAAACTGTGCCAAAGATGCGTACAAGGGGATACTCAACTTGTAATCTGATTACATGCCAGACTGAAATTGTATGACGAACGCCTTACTCTGGGTCCTTTCTCTGCTTCTACAGTTACAGTAAATGTAAACCTGAATGAGGATGAGAAAGATAAACAAGGAAACTAAACTTGCTTAACACACTTTAAACAACTCCTAAATTAGTGTCTTGGACACAAACACTGCATTAGTAAAAGTTTGCAGTTGCAATGCTTCTGCACAATTCATGTGATTTTTACTGCTGTATCCGTGCTGAACATTTGTCAAATCTTGGTTCATACTCCGTTAGTTTGAGAGCAACACATGCAGCACTCAATTCATCTGTTAGTCTGTTTCTGGTATCAGATTTGATATAATTCAAAGCTGAAAAATAAGCATAATATGACCCAAACAATTAAAGAAGAGCAATTCCAAGTGCTTTTATTGACTTAAAATTATTCGGCACAGAATTCCACACTTTTAGGATTTCATTTTCAGAACAAACTGTGCTGTCCTTTGTCATCCCTTCACATTCTATCTTCTCAAGTGTGGCACGCAGGGCATAGAATTTATTTTTTAAATCTAACCAGTGTAAGCAGGAAATATCAAACTCTTCATATTTGGCTTGATGTTGGAGGGAAACTCACAGGATATAGCTTTTAGAAAACACATACTCTATGCTAATATCTTTACTTTCACCTTTCAAGTAAATCCATACCCCCTAACAGTAGTGTTCGGTGACCCAGGTTTCAGTGGGTGGGGTAAAAGATAAGGGCCACTGATGCAAATCACGTAACCAGAACCGCCCAAAGGGGCAAACATACCTAAAGAAATGTGCGCTAGGAATTAGATGGGCAGCTTGGTGTGAATGTATATCAGGCTGGCTGCCAAACATGCAGGCTGTCCAACTAATGGTATACTATGCAGGCAGCACCCTGAGCTTGGTATAAATGTATCTAATGATGCGCTCGCTCCACTCTTTCCAAGGACTGTCCCCTAGCTCTCACTTGTCCACTTCTCTCCTAACCTTCTTACTAGCAGGCAGAAGCTCCTGTTACACAGTCTTGGACACAGAAAAGGTGTATATAGTGATTGTAGAAGAAAGTGAACATGTCACAATGTTAGAGAGGCTGAAACAGCAAGAGCATTTGTATAGAGCGCAAGGTCAGCTTCACCTTAACTAATTTCATTGTCAGCCAGTCCACACAAGTTTTGTTTCCCCACATCCACATGTGAAGAATAGTAAAAAAAAAAAAAACATTTTTTTTTTTTCAGGAATGGTCCTATTCCATGGGTATGGGCCTGGAGCTGCAGTTCCATCAGCCCCTAAGTCTAAATTAATCCAACCCACCCTGCAGGCCGTATCAGTGAGCTGGGGATATTCTTGCCCCTTTTCATTCATAAACAGACTAATTTCATCCAAGCAAGCCACAAATCTCTCCAGGGCTCATCCTCTGCTCAGCCACCGGACATTATTGTACATAAGTAAAGTATTATACTGTGCCTGTACCTCATCAAGAAGTGCTTGAAATTGTCAAAAATTAAGAGCACAAGCCATATTGTAATTCACCATTTTTGTGACATCTTTGAGGATGTCTTATAATTTTATGCTGCTGTCCCCGGCACGAAGAGCTTCTTGTGTATAATACAATGAAACTGAATGACTGTATGTTTTGCTTCTTTAACAAAGAACACTATGCATAGGATGAGGTAGAGGTACAAATGTGACTACCCAGTCTTAATAAAAATCACAAAAAAAGATTATACCTGAGCTGTAGAGCCTCCAACTGTAGTAATCAGCAAACAAGGAAGTTCTGGGCATCCAGTTTGGTTGTGCACTCCCAGGTGCTACTGTAGTTTATTTGAGGACACAGAATAAATGGACGTTTCGGGCACAAGCCCTTTTTAAATGCAATAGTTCTATAGCATTGAAAAAGGGCTTGTGCCCGAAACGTCTGTTTAACAAAGAACTGTATGAAACCAGATGTTGCCCCCCCATGCAAGGGGCTCCATCACTAGTAATTGAATCCACTTTTTCTGGTCTTATTTCTTGCGTCAAAAAAGCCTCCATCACAGCATTGTGGATATCTATTCCTTGTGTTCTTCTAGGCAAGGACAACAGTTTCAACAGCTCTCCTTTCATCAACCAACAGCAGAACGCAAAATCACTGCTAGCCTTGCATGATTATTTATTTCTGTGGTTTCATCCAAGCACATGGAGTAACAGGCTGCCTTTGGTAGTAGTGTAGCGAGTAGTGGACAGGAGAAGGTCATGGGCAGAGCGGAGAGACCGATAAGGGGCATACCTATGGATCTGTGAAGAGATATGAGGGGCTAGAATTGGTGAATGCTTTATAGGTATGGGTTAGCATTTTGAATTGACTCCTATAGGATACAGGAAGCAAATGTAAGGACTGACAGAGGGGTGAGGTGTGAGAGGACCGACTAGAGAGGAAAATCAGTCTAGCAGGGAGTATTTACTACAGACTGTAGCGGGGCAATATGTTTTTGGGAAGACCAATTAGGAGAGGGCTAGAATAATCCATGCAGGAAATTACTGGGGCATGGACAAGCTCTTTGGTACCATCTTGCATAAGAAAAGGGCGGATGTGGACTATGTTTTTAAGATGGAATCTACAGGATTTGGTAGCATGCTGGATGTGAGGCTCAAAGGTGAGGCTAGAATCAAATATGACACCAAGACAGTGCGCTTGCAAGGATGGACTGATGTGGATACCACTGACTTGAAGGTAGAGCGAAAGAGGAGGATCAGTATTAGGAGGAGGAAAGAGAAGGAGTTCAGTTTTAGAGAGATTGAGTTTCAGAAAGCAGAAGGACATCCAGTCAGAGATGGAGGAAAGGCAAGCAGTGACAAGTTGCAGGACGGCAGGGGAGAAGTCTGGGGAGGAGAGATATATCTAGGTGTCATCAGCGTACAGGTGGTAGTGGAATCCAAATGAGGCAATAAGTCTGCCAAGAGAGGCAGTATAGAGAGAAAATAGAAGGGGACCAAGGACAGAGCCTTGGGGGACTCCAACAAAGACATGATAAATGGAAGAGGTATCATTAGAAAAGGAGACACTGAATGAGCGTAAAAACCACAGTGGACAGTGTCAAAGAGACCGAGTGATTGAAGAGTTTGAAAAAGGAGAGAATAATCAATGGTGTCAAAGGCAACAGAGAGGTCAAGAAATATAAGTATGGAGTAGTGGCCTTTGGATTTAGCTGCGATTAGTAACTTTGATAAGAGCAGTCTCAGTAGAGTGGAGGGGGAGGAAGCCAGATTGAAGAGGGTCAAGGAGAGAGTTGGAATTGAGGAAATGAGACATACGGGTAAAGACAAGTCTTTCCAGAAGCTGTGAGGAAAAAGGGAGCAGGGATATGGGAAAATGCTTAGAGGGGGTGGATGGGTCGAGGGATGGGTTTTTTTCAGGATTGGTACTACCCTACCATGTTTAAGGTTATCAGGGACAATGTCAGAAGAGAGAGAGCAGTTGAAGATGTGTGTTAAGGAAGGCACAAGACAAGGGGAGAGAGATCTGATAAGGTGAGATGGGACAGGATCGAGCGGGCAAGTGGTGGGATGAGAGGAAATATGAAGCACAGCCACCTCTTGTTCAGTAGCCGGGGAGAAAGTCTGAAGGGTAGGAAAGGCATGATCGACGTGTGGTTGAGAAAGAGAAAGGCAGGGTGGGGAGAATTATTTCCTTAGCTGTTAAATCTTGTCGGTAAGCAGGGCTAAGAAGAGAGTTAAAGGTGTCAGAGAGATGCCTGGGATTGCGGGAGCATGAAATAATGAGGAAGGAAAAGTATGACTATTTGGCGAGGGCAAGGGCTACGCTGTATGAACACAATATGAATCTATAACGGAGAAAGTCAGACTCAGTGCGAGACTTCCTCCAGGAGCGTTCAGCACAACAGGAGCATCTTATGCATCGCATAACTTTATCCTTGTTTGGAAAATAACGAAAAAGGAAAATACTCCCATTTTGATAAAATCCCCATCAGAGAGAGGCTTGCCATGTTTTTCTATGCACAGTAAAATTTGAAAACTGGCAACTGTGAGATGATTTGATTTTGAAAGATAGTTGGAAAAGCTACAAAACTGGGAGTGATAATTCCTCAATGTCTCCTTAAGAAACTCTTTCCTTTCAGATTCTCCAAGTTTGGCAACACTTTTGTGGTTGGTGTCAAAGTGACATCTAACACTTAATGTGCGGGACACAACACTTTCACTTCACAGGATACATAACGCTTTTCCATTGCGTTCAAACACTCCGAGTTATTCTGTCCATTCTTCCACTATCTGTTTTAAGTTTTGCTTTTTTTGCTGTACTAGTTTTTTTGTGTTTGTGACGTGAGGTCTATAAAAACACAATTTTCTTTAAAAAAAAAGACTGTATGGGTACATATCGCTCACCAGCACAAATAAACCGTACATACCACTTATTACCACACTACGAGTGTAAAGGGTGGAAAGGATACTTGTCATTTATTATCACCCTGCAAGGTTTGACAGTCGTAGCGTGCTGGTGCATGATAAGTAACATCACAGTGTGGTAATAAGTGATAAGTCTTTGTGTTTTGACTGAGTTAGATGCAGAGACAGAGCACCGGAAAAAAAACTTCCTAAGCAGAAAAAACATAAAAGACAAGAAATGCTAAAAGCAATTAAGAGTGAAATACCTGGAGCTAGAATTGGAATAAAATAACAAGGGGATGACCTAATCTAGGAGAGAGAATCATATAGTAAAACAGCTACATATATTAGACGTCATTTCCTGTCTCCCGGCAGCATCAGCGGAGGGAGCAGTGCTGGAACAGCATGTAAATCTGTGCTCCCTCGCAGCCCTCCATCCCACCCACCAGTGCCATCTTAACAACATTATGGGCCCCCGGGCAAAGCAGTGCACTGGGGCCCTGCCTACACACAACTCACAGGAATAAAATTGTAAATTATAGATAAAATTAAGCTTATATTTATTAGTATCTCCAAATGCAATACATACACACAGACTGCTGAATTCAGTCATAGACTGCTGAACACATACACACAACGACTGCTGAATACATACACACACCGATACGCACACAGACTGCTAAATACATACACACAGTCCGCTGAATACACACACAAACATACACACAGACTGCTGAATACGTACACACGGTCCGTTGAATACAGACACATACAGACTGCTGAATACATACAGACTGCTGAATACACACACTGCTGAATACATGTACAGACAGAGACTGCTGAATACACACACACATAGAATGCTGAGTACACACAGACAGACTGCTGAGTACACACAGACTGCTGAATACATATAGTCTGCTGAAAAAATACACACACAGACTGCTGAATACACACACTCAGTCTGCTGAATACACACACACAGTCTGCTAAATACACACACACACACACACACACACACAGACTGCTGCATACATACAGACTGCGGAATACATACAGACTGCTGAATACACACACATACTGCTGAAACATACGGACTGCTGAATACATACAGACTGCTGAATACACGCACACACATGCATTGAGGGGTGCAGTGTATGTGTTTGTGTTTACGGGTGCAGAGCGTGTGTGTGTGGAGTGCTGTGTGTGTGTTGTGGGATGCTGTGTGTGTGATTGAGGGGTGATGGGTGTGAGAGGGGTGCTGTGTGAGAGGGGTGCTGTGTGTGAGGAGTGCTGTGTGTGTGGAGGGTGCTATGTGTATGAGAGGTGCTCTGTGTGTGTGAGAGGTGCTGTGTGTGTGTGGGGACTTGCTGTGTGTGCGTGGGTGGGGAGGGGTGCTGTGTGTGAGGGGGTTGCTGCAGATAGCATATGTGTTCATTATTAAAATCTTTGTCCCCCCCCCCTCCATTCTTCTTACCTTTGGTGAAGGAGGGGGGACACAGCCAGCCCTGGTGGTCCGGTGGTGGTAAGTTCAATGTAGGTTCTGGCTGCATCTCTCCTGTATTTCCGCGCGCAGAATCCTGTGTGGAGCGTTGCTATGGAACGAACCTTTGGCTGTGCCAAAGACAGTCTTTGGGGCAACAAAGCTGGACTCTGTACTAGCAGGGAGGATATTGCAGGAGTGGGAAGAGGAGTTTCACACAAAATATAAAGCCATTTGTGAGGCGTTTTAGCAGCGTATCCACACTCATTAATTAAAACTAACTTTATCCGCTGATGTAGGGTCTGTGGATGATGTCTCGGGATGCCGCTCTCCCCGTGGGCAATGAGTCAAGACGGACGTTGATCAAGTCTCTCCTCCACAACGTTGAAGGCCTCTCTGCAACATGGATGTCTCATAGAAATTTAGCCCTACCATCTAGTATGGGGGGTCCAGTGGTCCTTTGGCACTGGTTCTTACTACATCCCGAGTTTGGAGAGTGTAAGTGCTGGGGCACCACCATGTAGTTCAACTTGGAGACCAATATATCCTGCCTTGCCAGTATGGTGCGGAGGCAACCATACTCATGTTATCCTAGTGGACTTAGAACAATCTTCCAGATGTTACCAAGTTGCAGAATTAGCTGACTGCTTGATATCTGCTTCTTGCAAGTCTTAAGAGTTACTTATTAATAATGAACTTCTTTTTATGATTGATCAGACTTGGCTCCTACTACTGCCTTAACATTTTTAAAGTTTGTTTTAAGTTGTTTTAACTTTTTCTCACCTCTGCTGTCTATAATTAGATTAACGTGGTGAGTATATCAGGGCCAATGCTGCATAGCTCTCAGTTTTCTTATTAGCAACTATAGCATGGGTGTAGTTTCAATGTTATTGCATCATGACTATTTTAACTTTACAAAAAAGTGCATTTTTTTTCAACATGTGTCCAAACTTATTGTTGATACCTCTTTATAACTGTCTCATGGTGACTTGTCTCAACCCGCATAATCTTTACGAGCATTTACGAAAAAACATTTTTTATGAATGTCAATTTCCTGTAAAGATGTAGCAGGTGCATATCTATTTTATTCCAGCATGCAGGTATGACATTTACTGTATGTAAAACGAGCTCTGTATTTCAGCTCTAAGAATAAAAAAACATACATTTGTATGTATAGAAAGATTTAACTCGCACTATGTAGTTACTCTATATATTGACAAAATATCTGGACACTTGACCATCCCATGCTAATAGCATGCACGAGAAGGTCGGTTTCACAATCAGTGTTTCAAATCATCCCAAAGGTATTCAGTGGGGTTTCAGTATTCACTTTAAATGGACACCGCAGGCACCATCACCACTACAGCTTGTCCTAGTGATAAAGGTGCTAACAGTTTATAGGTGCAGTCCTTGTTTAGTCAAAGAGTTTTGTCAAAGTGGTTTACGAAAACCAGAGGATTCCCCAGCACCCAAAATCCACCCTATGAAATAGTGATAGAACAAGTTAGTTTCACTTCCTCATTATCCATCCAAGCAGGGCCGGACTGGGGAATAAATTTGTCCCGGGCATTTTTGAATCACAGCGGCCCCCTGAGAAGGGGGCGGGGCCAATGAGGGTGCGTTTTGTCATCACTAATGACAAGCATACCCCCTCTCAAAGTGAGCATGTTGGTTCAATGCGCAGAATCCTGCTGAAGAGCTCTAGCATGTATTTGTTCTGTGCAGCACAAGCAAATTTAATAACATGCTTTCGCTGTGTTTGCTTGTGACATGTATCTGGTGTCTCCGTAAGTGGGACACCAGAGGACAAAAGGGCCAAGAAAGTGTATTGTACATGTGTTTGGAGCCTGCTTGTGGGATTGCGTGTATGTAGAGTTAGTTCATTGTGGTGTGGTAGTTCCTACGCACCTTTGTGCACTTCAAACTTCCAGTCACATCCCTGCATTCGCATTTGAGGTGGCTCATAACGTTTCACACCTGGATAGTAACTCAACCCCATGCACTCCACTATCCTGCTCCAGTTACTAATTTATAAACATAGAATACATATACACACACTACATAGCACAATGTGTGTCTACATATGTATGTGAATATGTGAATGTATGTATAACATGTTTTGCAAATTTGTATATGTACATGTATTAATGTATAGGGCTATAATGTGTATATACAGGTGATACTCGAAAAATTAGAATATCATGCAAAAGTTCATTTATTTCAGTAATGCAACGTAAAAGGGGAAACTAATATATGAGATAGACGCATTACATGCAAAGCAAGATAGTTCAAGCCGTGATTTGTCATAAGTGCGATGATTATGGTTTACAGCTCATGAAAACCCCAAATCCACAATCTCAGTAAATTAGCATATTGTGAAAAGGTACAATATTCTAGGCTCACAGTGTGCACGATATTCTAATTTTACGAGTATCACCTGTAGGTGTGTATACATTGTTATTATTACTGGTATTTATATAGCGCCATCAGATTCTATAGCACTTTACAATGTTATAAGAGGGGGAGATTTAACAATTAATGAGACTATTACAAAAACTTACAGGAACAATAGGTTGAAGAGGACCCTGCTCAAACATGCTTAGTCTATAGGAGGTGGCATGTAAAACACAATAAGACAGGAGATAAGGTGGGTGTGAAGCAGAGCTGGAGGAGAGAGTAGAGTGCTGCCCTTTAGGAGAGAGCAATAGACAGGTGTGTAAGGTAGAGGGTACTCTAGGAGGCCATAAGCTTTCCTAAAGAGATGGGTTTTAAGGCACTTCTTAAACGATTGAAGACTAGGGGAACGTCTGATATAGGCTATTCCATAGAAAGGGAGTCGTCTGCGAGAAGTCCTGCAAACTGTACATATAAAACAAACTGTAAGAAGGACAAATATTTTACGTATAAGTTTTGTATTCAAAATATATAATTCATTCAAATAATTTTATTGAGATAACCTTTGCATTGTTTATTAAAAAGGACTTCTATTTGACCTGTGCCTAAGTACTCCATTCTAGAGCCCCCTCACATTAGTGTAGGATTTATTACAGTGGAGTTCTGTCATACAAAATGCACATTGCCCTGTGTTGTGTTTTATAGCTATGCACATTACCGGGAAGAGCTCGGTGTTACAATGCATTGAATAGGGATATTCCGCTGTACGTTGCCAAACCAAAACAGAAAGCAATAGATTTTTTTCCCAAGTTTGTTATCTTCCAATAATGATGATTTGTCTGTGCATGAAAACATTGGTTGTTGTAATGTTAATCCCTATTTTCTATTATACTTTAGCCTGTGTGGATAAAGATCTTGTCATGTGGACTTTCTTAGTAGTTAGGATTTCTTTTAAGTGTTTATGTGACAGCATCTGGAAGAGTAATCCTGTAATTTTATGATGACACAGTCTAATTCCCCAGGTCAGTGGAAATTACAAAATGAACCTTATAGAAAGGTATTAGTTAAAAAATAAATAAATATATATATATATTTGCTCATGGAACTTTATAGGTCTTTTTCTCAATCTAAATATTAATGTCTAGAGGAGATCTTTAAAATACATTTACAAGGAGACACGACGGATATGATTTGAAGAAAATAGAAGGGAAAGGTGATTATAAAAGCTTTGTTGAAATGGTGGTGGAGAGCAAACTCAGTCAATGACCAAATGGGAATTGAGGTTTTATAATGGGCAGGTGAAGCACGCAATTCTGTTGTCAGATTCACTAAGAGATTATAAAATATGGAGTTATCTAGTATGGGTTTGTGCTACTACAATTACAATTATTTATATGGTGCCAACATATTTCACAGCGCTGTACAACATAAGGTAAATAAGACAAACATTTAATTCAAACAAAACACGTTTAACATATGGGATCAGGACGAGAAGAAGGCCTGCCCAAACGAGCTTACAGTCGAAAGATACAAATGCAGGATGTTTCTTGCCTTAGACTCAGCCAAGTCTATGCACCCTCTTCTCTCATACGCATATTATCATGCAAATTTTATATATATACACACACACACACACACATACATATAAAGTTTACAAATAAAAACACAGCCAAATTCTCTGGCACAGAAGTTCATTTAGACACACATACAAACTCATTGACAGACAAACTCATTGACACTCACATGCAAGTTTACTGACAGACAAACTCACACAATGACACACACAAGCTTACTTACAGGTAAGCTCGCTAACACACGTGCTAACTGACAGACAAGTTCACTGACAGGGAAGCTCGCTAACACACATGCTGGGCGTTTGAAGCTTTACTTGCAAGCGGTGGTAGGGTTGACTCTGGAGACAGAGGGAGGTGGGCATCGTTTACCTGGTTTCTTTACCCTGGGCAGGTGGCCCTGTAAGTACTGGGAGAAACTGGGAGAATGTCTCTGTGTGTTCTCAGAACATGCAGGGGTAAACCCCATATACACCACAAAATTGTATGACCGCACAAGGGTAGTGCTGAGGGAGCAGAACAGGTGCGTGGCGGCTTCTGAAACAACTGCCCAAGTATTTTAAGTTTAAACAATGTATATATCAATAGAATTGACCGGATGCCCTCTTTAAATTTACCGCCATAGACAGTCTAGTAATAGATACAATCTTGTATCCAAAATGGCCTTATTTTGACATCCTCTGAGCAGCTTTTCTGCTCTGGGAGTAGAGAAGACATGAATAGAGGTTTTGTTTGTGAAACACCCTCTACATTACATTCTATTGATGGTAAATCCTGCGTTTACTATCTGGGAACTTCCTGGTAGTTATTGGAACATATGCTAGCTCAGCCTTAGAATAACCGTTATACTGGCCATCTATTGAATTGTAACTGTCTAGCTGCCCTCATACTGCCATATAGAGTCTACATGAAAAGACTTTCTTTAGTTTTTTTAAATATACTTTAGCCCATACTTTATCAAAGCCAAAAGCTTATATATAGCAAAAACACCTAAGATTAGGGTTTAACTGGTGCAACTCAGTGGAGCTTCCGGCTCCAGAAAAGGCTTCAAACGGTGCCAGTTGGAGCCAGATAAATTGTCAAACTGTTAACAAGCAGTCTGACTACTTAAAAGAGTACTATAGTGCCGGGAATACTGTATTCCTGGCACTATAGCTCTCGCTGCCCCCCAGGAGCTTGTTCCTCTCATCCAAACGAACGATTTCACTGAACAGTGCCCTTCTAAATTGTATAGAACTGAAACCAGGCGATGATGGAAGTCCAGCAGTGTTTGGGAGTTTCTGTGTCCGCTTTTAGTTCCATGATATTCATGCCCAAACACCTCGTGATTGTCCATAGGAATTGCGGCCACCCAGACAAACAATTAGAACACTGCGGTGAGAACCGTTCCAAGGTGTTAATAGGTGTTAACAAGCTCCCGGGTGGTCCCTGGTTCGTGTGGTTGTTCAGTAGTCAAATGGGACAATGTTAGAATAGGAGGGGAATGCAATCTACTGAACAGAATAGCAAAAAGGCACGAACAAGGTCTTTTATGAGCCTTTTTGCATGGCACATAGTCCTGAGGCAGGAGGTTGGCAAACAGGCCCCTCCAAGAACCAGTGGCAAGGTTACTTTCGCCATACAGACAAATTAGGATTTTCTTAGCGTTATATTTTTTTCTCGTCTTCTTCTCAGAGAAAAGTGATTTTGTTCAGACATTGTACAGGTTACACAGAATTGAGATTTTTCATAATTGTGTGCCAATCTCATTTTTGACACAATATCTGGTTCATGATGCTCCATCCCTGGTCCAGAGATTCCTTAACCATTACATGAATATTAAAAGCAAGGGGCTGAAGGGGTTAACCAGTTACCTGAACCTAGCGTCGATGTCCCTTTGCGCTGGGTCAGGCTCCACCCACGCTCTTCCCCCGCTGACGTCAGACCTAATGCGCAATGCTTTCCTATGTGGAAAATCTGACACTGGAGGTCCGTGAGGATGTCCAGCATCAGATAACCAACCATCGGTTTGGATTCTGGAAGCCCTCTAGTGGCTGTCTGGTAGACAGCCACAGTGGGCAGACTTAGAGCTGCAAAGTATACATTGCAGTTCTCTGGAACTGCAATATTTTACATTGCAGCACTAAGTGCAATGGGCACACAGCACCCAGACTACTTCAACTAGCTGAAGTGGTCTGGGTGCCTACAGTGTCCCTTTAAGCGAGATTGATGAAACAACACATACACAAACCCTCCCCGTGTCCTGTTGGTTATGACATCATCAGTGGATACGCACACTTATTTTCAGTAAATCAAGAGGAAGTGCACTCAAATAGAGTCTGAATAGTAAAAATGAAAACAGCTGAATGTTTCATAATACCATAATTACAGAAACAATGTTTCACTCACATTCTCTCTTAATAAGTGGTCATTTTGAGCGTGCCCTATTCCCACACTTTGAGGGGCAACCCCACATAGAATATCTGAGTAACTGATTTCCCTATTTGTATTTAGTCACGACAAAGTTGGAACAAACGATCGGTTTATGATCACTGTTTACATGAAATTGACTTATGGTAACTGTGAATGTCACAAGATCCCCTCTATCAGATGGTGGCAAGCTGATGGTCAGGAATATCCCCTTGGAGGAGTGCAAGAATTGCTCACAGGCATTTTCCACCTTTAAACCTGTTTACATTACGTGGTTCAGCATTAAAAGAGTTAAGAAATTAATCTTAAAAACACTTGCAGATTTCATTGAATGTCCCTCTTTGCAATGCACTTATGGCTTTCAGCTGTATTTTTACACCCAGAAGTTCAGCCTTCCTGTACTAAGATTCTATTTGGCATCAGAACTAAACATAATAATATAACAGGTAATGGTCACAAACAGAAATGTATATACATAACTAGAATACAGTGGCTGAGATAATGAACTAGAAGTTATTCAATTAAAAGTGTTAATGTCATAGTGACCAATAGAAAACTTGTAATACTGATAGATTAATAATAATAATAGACACCTATTTTTTTTATCTTGTTGAAGTGCTTTATGTGGTTACGCTTATGTTTACTCAGATTTCAATAGATATTAGTACTTTTATAAATTAACTTTGTTATACACTGCTTGCTGTCAATCAGACAATCAGTCCTCTTACTTCCTGATTGGTTTGGCTCTGTGGAGCTAAACTCAAGTGGCAGCAATTACCTAGAGTACCTGCCTTGCAAAGACATAGAAACGTAGAATGTGACGGCAGATAAGAACCGTTTGGCCCATCTAGTCTGCCCAATTTTCTAAATACTTTCATTAGTCCCTAGCCTTATCTTATAGTTAGGATAGCCTTATGCCTATCCCACGCATGCTTAAACTCCTTTACTGTGTTAACCTCTACCACTTCAGCTGGAAGGCTATTCCATGCATCCACTACCCTCTCAGTAAAGTAATACTTCCTGATATTATTTTTAAACCTTTGTCCCTCTAATTTAAGACTATGTCCTCTTGTTGTGGTAGTTTTTCTTCTTTTAAATATAGTCTCCTCCTTTACTGTATTGATTCCCTTTATGTATTTAAATATTTCTAGCATATCCCCCCTGTCTCGTCTTTCAGTGTGTGTCAGCAAAGGGCAGGTTCTGCAGGACTACTAACAGGAACGATGTTCCTGCTGTGGAAAACGTTCAGGAACGCCGTTCCCATGCTTTCCTACAGGATTCGAGCCCTGAGCACGTGGGATAATTGCCTTACTTACCCTGGAACAGGTCACATAGCCCTTCAAACCACTGGATCCAGGGCTGGGGTCTTGCTTTCCCCACCCAAGAGGTGGTCGGGCATCATAAAAAAACAGCAGATAGCTAAGTTTTTTGTTTTTTTTCCTCTGTTATTCTTATTGCTATTATAATTTATATAGTGGTAACATATTCAAACACACTGAAGAAAGGCGCTAGTACGCAAACATCATAGGGATTATTATTATTATTTTATTATTTATATAGCCCCATTAGATTCCGTAGCGCTGTACAATGAATGCAAATTTACTTTCATTAGAATTCCTTTTTTGGTGCATTTTTTAAAAACGAACTTGGACAGCAAAAAAAATCTGATAATGGATCATTATGAACCATTATCATTTATTGAACTCAGTTTGTTATACTACAATTGGGGGAAACACTGTAACACACAATCCCCCCACACCCTCACCCCCTATCGCAAACATTTTCTGGGTGATTCACCAAATGTGAGAATTGCTGTAAATTAAAAGTCAACTCAAAGTTAATTTCAAATGTAAGACATAAATAGCCAAACTGAACATAGAATTGACTATTTTAGAATTTTTCTAAATCAGCTATTTTGGCCAAAATTTTTGAAATTCACGTTAAATTCCCAGCATTTTCAGTTTAGTGAATAAGCCTGTTTCACTTCTCCTGGTCCTTAGCTAACCACGAAAGCAATCAGATCACAGATAACAACGAATATTGATGTATCCTGCTTCCTTATTGTAGTACAAAAGGAGGAAAATGTAAATGCTAGTTGTAATATTGCCATTCAAATACAGAAAAAACAATATAAACAGGTACAAAGGTAAACACGGAAAATAAAAATACAAAATGGCAAAAGATTATTTATGGTACATGCGCTCCTGTTCGTGGAAGTTTTGCGAAGAATCCTAAAATACCCCAAAGGTCTAGGTAAGACCATGAAAATTTTGCACCCATTTGCCACCCTGCGAAGGAAGTTTTCTAGTCAGTTACACCCTCTTGATACATTATCAGTAACAGTTTGAGTGGCTGGATCCATAATTTTTGCAAGAATACATACTTTAAAGTGACAATGTAGGCACCCTAAGCACTTAAACAGATAAAAATCGTTATGGTGCCTGGAGTCCACGGGTACCAGGTCCCACATCACTCACTGATTGTCACTAACTGATGAAATGTTGACTAACTGTTTAACAGATATACTTGGCCCTCGATGTGTTGCATACCTGTCTTAAATGACGATATCGCAAAGGCAGAGTTGTACTCCCCATCACATCATACAGGTGTAGCAGGCACTGATAGGCCGACAGTGTCAGCTGAACACTCTAAGCCAATCAGTGCTCCAATCCCTGGTATGACTTGGTATGGTGTGAAGCAGAGATTAACTCCACTTTTGCAACATCGTCATTAGGGGTTGGGCTACAGATTTAACACTGTTGCAGGACTTACGCCCACAGACGCCAGACACCATAACAACTTTAATCAATTTAAATCATTTTGGTGAATATCCCCTGCCCAGACTTTCTGTGGCTGTCCAATCACAGACTTCCCAATGCAGCTCAATCTGAAGTCTTTGCAAGGCAGGTGCTCTGAGCAATCGTTGCCTCTTGAGTTTAGATCCTCTGAGCTAAGCAAACCAGGAAGAAACAGAACTAGGTTAGTTTATATAACCTACTAACACAAACTGAAAAGGGGCACTAGACTCAAAGGTCAATTTATCTCCTGCCAGAGAGACAGCTCCAGTACTATCAAAGGGCATAACCTTAAAGGACCACTATAGTGCCAGGAAAACATACTCGTTTTCCTGGCACTATAGTGCCCTGAGGGTGCCCCCACCCTCAGGGTCTCCCTCCCGCCGGGCTGGATGGAGAGGAAGGGGTTAAACTTACCTATTTCTCCAGCTCCGGGTGGGGAGCTCTCCTCCTCCTCTTTGGCTGAATGCGCATGTGCGGCAAGAGCTGCGTGCGCATTCAGCCAGTCCATAGGAAAGCTTTCACAATGCTTTCCTATGGACACTGGCGTCTTCTCACTGTGAAAATCACAGTAAGAAGCGCGGAAGCCCTCTAGCGGCTGTCAATGAGACAGCCACTAGAGGCTGGATTAACCCTAACATAAACATAGCAGTTTATCTGAAACTGCTATGTTTATAGAAAAAAGGGTTAACCCTAGCTGGACCTGGCACCCAGACCACTTCATTAAGCTGAAGTGGTCTGGGTGCCTATAGTGGTCCTTTAACTATAATATAGCAAAAACTGACCAACTGGCTCTCAATAACCATCAGGTACATGGTATCTACAGTGCATCCTCCAGAAAGCCATAATAGTGATTAGTATTTGTTACTAAAATGGGAAAATATCACAGTGTCATGGACTCTGTTATAAAGTATCTACTCTGTTTTCAACTTATCACTGTTCAGGAAGGGTTTCTTACATGAATGAGCTTTGGATTCTGATTATATAAACAGGGGAGATATTTAGATATCCTCTGTGCTCCTTAGTAAGTTAATCCTGCACCTGTTTATAATGTGAGGAAGGATCAGAAGGATCACTGTCTCCTTCAGTGAAGAGCACTGTGCGAAATGTTCATTCAGCCAAAGGCTGTTCTTGTTGATCTTTCACTAGAATGCATTTCGACAGGGGCAGGCAATCTTGGCACTCCAGATATTGTGGGCTACATCTCCCATAATGCAATTACAGTCATAGTGCTGGCAAGGGGAAAATACACTGAAATGACTTTGTTTAATATATGTGTACGTATGTCATAAGCCAACTTCCTTCTAACACAATACTTCGGCAGAACAATAACAAACCTCTGTGTTCTGAGAATCTCCAATAATGTTTATTCTGAGGCATAAAAGACTTCTGTACAGAAAATGGCAATATCATGGTGATACTTGGCATAGTCGGCAAAGATGATACAGCATTGCACCAGATAGTCTTGTTTGGACTCCTCTCTCCTGGTTGGTCAGACAGATTATTTAGGGTGTGTTTGCTTCCACATGGTTAAAGATGTCATTTTATCTACTTACTGACTTATAATATATACACATTTTATGTCCTTGTGGTCTCATATTACCCCAATTACTACCTAGCTTTCAATGACTTTGTTCATTTCTGGTTTCTCCTGTTATCACTATAACCTTAGGGAACAACTGAGATTGTTATCAGGATGTGTCCTCTCTTACAACATGTAATATTGATACTCTAAGAGATCTAACTAATTAAACTAAGGAATACCAATATTTATTAAATATTCATCAATATTGTATGGCAGTAGTTTCCAAACCAGTCTTCAAGGCACGCCTACCAGTCTAGGATTTAGGGATTACCCAGTCGAGTCTAAGAAGTTTTTAGATAAAAACAAACACACCTTGACACAACTAGGTAATCCTTAAATGGTACAGGTGCCTTAGGTACTGGTTTGGAAACCACTGTTGTAGGGAGTCAGTGAGATTGCTATCAGAATATATTTTGCTATAGATCTGGCTTGTTCACTGACCAAACATCCTCTCCTAGTTACCCAGCAATTCCACGTGGCAACATACATTCATTGATACATATATAGCAAACATTTGAAATAATGTTGTGCATAAGGTATTGGGGGAGATGTAGTCCACATCTGGTGTGTCAAAGGTTTGTTTATTCTTGCAATAGGTTATCACCAGGTAGAATTAATTTTGGGATGTAAGGTAACATCTCAGAGACTGGAATGGATCATGTGAAATGGTGGTAGGGTTGCCTGCTCACCATGTTCTCTGCAGAATATCTTTTAATTCTGTCAGCGTGGTTATGAAAATGTTGCCAGACAGTATGTGAAATCCAAGATCTCCCCTTGTGAAATCGATTAAGTAATAACAATGGTTCCTTTGAGATTACAGCTTTGATTACTTAAAATATTTCACATTAGGAGCTAATGAGTTACACACATTGGTGTGTAGTGTTACACAATGCCCAATGTAATGCAGAACTCAGAAATGTCCTGAAAAAGGGGGGCATAGTCCCACACCGTGCCCCCACCAGTGGGCATCAGAGGGGGAGTATTAAGGGACACTATAGTCACCATAACAACTTTATCTTAATGAAACAGTTTTCATGTATAGATCATGCCTCTGAAGTTTCACTGCTTATATATCTGCCATTTAGGAGTGAAATCCCATTTGTTTCTGTTTACGCAGCACTTGCCACACCTCCCCTGGCTGTGACTGACACCACCTGCATGAAAACAAAATGGTTTCCTTTTCAATCAGATGTAACTTAGCTTAAAAGTTTTTTATCTCATGCTCTGTAAATTGAAATTTAATTACATACAGGAGGCTCATGCAGGGTCTAGCAAGCTATTAACAGTGCAAGAGATAATACATTCTAAATTAAACAGAATTTCCAATACAGGAAGTGTAAACATTAGATGACTGTTTACATGAAGTGTTTAAGAAGGCTGTGTAAGTTACATGCAGGGAGGTGTGCCTGGAGCTTATAAACAAAGTGATTTAACTCCTAAATGGCAGACAATTGAGCAGTGAGACTGCAGGGACATGATCTCTACACCAAAACTGCTTTATTAACTAAAGTTGGTTTGGTGACTCTAGTGTCCCTTAAATAAACAAAAGAAGGTGGACAGATTACTGCCATCCCCCTATTCCCATCCATGGGTGACAAGGGAGCTCTAATTAATTAAATACGGGGAAGGTCGACATGCTGTTGACCATACCCCCAATAATGGCATGTCCATGTTCTTGGCCACACTCCAGATTATTATTATTATAAAGCATCAATGTCCCTACCTTTCCCTGTCACCCTAATAATAGTGAGGGGGTACAATAAATCAAATAACGGTTCAGTAAATATATATATATATATATACCATCACAAGTCTTAAAATTGTCATTCACTTGCATGAAATCGAGTGAAGGATAATTAAGGAATGTGCATCATGCCAGGTGCATTTGGTACAGAATTCTATTCAAACCGGTCCTTTTTTTAATCTTCCGAATCCTATACTTTGTATAGGAATCAGAAGCACAGATCATAATCCAGACACTGAATGAATGAGGGTGATTACACTATTTGCTTGGGCCAACCGAATTCTAACTGCATTTGGCTTTAGTAAATATGAGAATTGCTAATGCTGTCAAAATTCAGTCATTTTCACTGGATTTTGTCAATTTAAACATAATCTGGTGTTTGTTGAATAACTCTGCCAGCACAGGTAATTTCCACATTAACTTGTCCAACATTTTTTTTACTATACAAGTCTCTCATAGTGGCTGGCTTGTAAATGAAAAGAGAGCCTCGTTTTTATTGTTAAACTCCCTGAAAACACTTTAACATAAACAGGGGAACAGGACATACAAACAGCTTGCACCTTTTCCACTACAATGAGCTGTATGTGGTAAGCATGCTTACAGTGTCCCTTTAAGTCCTCGAAAGCCCATTAAACCAAATTTTTGGTTTCAATATTTTACAATGGGATTTACTTCGTTATCATTTTTTTTTTTCTATAGTGTTTCGGACTCTGAAATATTTCCAGTAACTATCACTAGAATAGTTTTTGTCATTTTTGTTGGAATCCTGGACTTTTGGAAGCTAGAGATTGCCTCATTTGACCTGTGTTTCCCATCTAACTTCCTCGTACAAAAGTGCAAAATGTGAACTCTATGTACAGTACATTCTCAAATGCAATCTTCTGTTGTTTTGTAAGATAACGATATTGATTGTGTGAAAACAAACAAGAATGTCACAATCATGTAAATTCAACACATTTGAGAATTACATAATTATTCAGGCAGATTATGGTAACTTTTATGCGAGTGGCTTGTGTCTTTACTTGACAAAATAAGTGTATACGGTATGGAGCCTGGGTGGATTGAAATTTAGAAAAAACTAAATTGTTAGTGTGTGTTTGTTAGTGAGTGTGTTAGTGTGTGTATCTTTGTTGGTGAGTGTGTTAGTGTGTCTGTGCCTGGTAGTGAGAGTGTGTGTGTGTCTGTTGGTGAGTGTGTTTGTGTGTCTGTTAGTGAGATTGTGTGTCTCTTAGTGAGAGTGTGTATGTGTTGGTGAGTGTGTTTGTGTGTCTGTTAGTGAGAGTGTGTTTGTCTGTTAGTCAGAGTGTGTGTGTCTGTTGGTGAGTGTGTGTGTGTCTGTGAGTGAAGTGTGTGTGTCTATTAGTGAGAGTGTATGTGTGTCTGTCAAAGAGTGTGTGTCAGTGAGAGAGTGCGTGCGTGTTTGTCAGTGAATGTGTATGTCTGTCAGTGTGTATATGTGTCTGTCCCTGAGAGTGTGTCTGTTAGTGTGTATGCGTGTCTGTGACTGAGAGTGTGTATCTGTCAGTCAATGTATATGTCTGTTAGTGAATATGCGTGTCTGACACTGAGTGTATAAGTAAGTGTGCGCCTGTCAATGAGTGTGTATGTTTATCTGTCAGTGAATGCGTGTCTGTCAGTGTGTATGTGTGTCTGTCGGTGAATGTGAGTGTGTGTGTCTGTCAGTGAATGCATGTCTGTCAGTTAGTGTGTATGTGTGTCTGTCGGTGAATGTGAGTGTGTGTGTGTCTGTCAGTGAGTGTGTGTAACTGTGAGTGATTGTAACTGTAAATGAATGAGTGTGTATGTCTGTGAGTGTGTATGTTTCAGTGAAAGTGTGTGTTGGTTAAACAGTGTGTATCTGTCAGTGATTCTATGTCAGTGTATGCATCAGTGAAGGCGTGTGTCTGTCAGGCCAAGATCGTGTTAGTTTTAACAGGAAGTGAAATTTAGTAAGGGGGGGGGGGGGTGGCCTGAAGTTTGTCATGCCTAGGGCAGCGCAAAACCAGAATACACCACTGACCCATTTATTGAAAGAAATTAGTTAGTTAAAAAGTAGCACATAGGATAGTCAGCCATGATACTTCTTAATTCTTGTTCTTCAATGCACAGATTTATCCAGCTTCCCGATGAAACGGGATACGGGATAGCAGATACAGGGTTCAGATATATACTCCAACTGTGTCAAGTACAACGAATATGCCTTGCATGGTTCTGCCGACCTTTTCCAGAGGCCATCAGACTTGATTTTCCGTGTAAAAATGGAATTGGGGCACACCCAGGACAAGAATTCCTCCGCAGTGGTGCTGGCATAAAGACCAAGTTCTATAAATGTATACAAAATACAGATTAAAGAACAGCACACACACAGAAATACAGTGTTACATGTTACATTCTACAAGGCTACTTAAAATCTCATATCTAAGCAAACAAATATGGGGAGTCAGTTCCACCATACGGCCATATTGTGTTAAGCCCACCACTACGTCGCAGTACCCCAATATCTGTGAGTCCTACACTAATTTTAAAATGAGAGATTTAAATGCCAACTACAATACTTTTTTGCAATAATATTTGTTTGTTGAGACTGAGGATTGTAAGTAAAATATGTACTGTAGTGTACTGCATTGTACTGCGCTGAATGTATTTAAAAGCCATGTATTTCTCTTTATGGCTGTATGTAATAATGTTGTTCATAATTTGGAATATAAAACGACTTCTCAATTCCTTGAAATGTTTATATGTCTCTGTATCTCCGCAACCTTGGCTGGAAACTCCAGACTCCAAAAATAGTTATTGTATATACTCGAGTATAAGTCGACCCGAATAAAAGTCAAGATCCCTAATTTTACCCCCCAAAACTGGGAAAACTTATTGACTTGAGTATAAGACTAGGGTGGGAAATGCAGCAGCTACTGGTAAATTTCTAAATAAAATTAGATCCTCAAATAATTATATTAATTGAATATTTATTTACAGTGTGTGTATATAATGAAAGCTGTGTGTGTGTGTAATGCAGTCTGTTTGTATGAATGCAGTGTGTGTATGAATACAGTGTGTGTGTGTATGAGTGCAGTGTGTGTGTGTGTGTGTATGAAAGCAGTGTGTGTGTGTATGAGTGCAGTGTGTGTGTGTGTGTGTATGAATGCAGTGTGTGTGTGTATGAGTGCAGTGTGTGTGTCTATGAGTGCAGTGTGTGTATGTGATGCAGAGCCTTGGTGGGGGGTGGTCACTTTTTATTATTATTATTTTTATTTTAACGTTATTACATTTTTCTTATTTTATTGTTATTTAAATTTGTATTCATATTTTTTTTTGTCCCCCCCTCCCTGCTTGTTATATTGCCATAATACAGACAAGGACCGCCTGGCTCATTACAAGCCCGGCGGTCCTGTTGGGGGCTGGCAGAGAGCTGTAACTTACCTTTCCTGCAGTTCCTGTCAGCTCCCTTCTCTCTCCTCCGGTCCAGTCAGCTCCCTTCTCCTCCACTGCAAGTCTCGCAGGTGTGAGTGCCGCGCGGAGTGTTGCCACGGTAAGCCGTGGTAACGCTCTGACTCCGCGGCTCTCGCAACACTTACAGTGGAGGAGAAGGGATCTGACCGGACCAGAGGAGAGAAGGGAGCTGACAGGAACTGCAGGAAAGGTAAGTTACAGCTCTCTGCCAGCCCCCAACAGGACCGCCAGGCTTGTAATGAGCCCGGCGGTCCTTGTCTGTATTATGGCAATGTAAGTTACCATAATACAGACATTGACTCGAGTATAAGTCGAGTGGGGGTTTTTCAGCAAAAAAAATGTGCTGAAAAACTCGACTTATACTTGAGTATATATGGTATGCTGTTATAATTCCTGATTTTATAACAAGACACAGAGGCTCATATTGCATATCCCTTTCTTTACTGTCCACCAATAGCAGCAAAGAATACAAACAGAATGAAAAAATAATGAACATATAGTAACATAGGCCCCTCCCCGCTCAGGTCCCAGTATAATAGGCAGCACTTCCCTTCCATTTCCCTCTTTCTTTGCTGCTCCGATACAAAGATAAGTACATGTCACATCTCTCTGATTACTTGTTTATTACCTGCTATTGATATTATTATTGATATCCTTGCATTACACTATATAGGTTTATCTGTTATTGATTCTTTTATTGTCTTCTATTTTATTTATTAGAGATTTTTATTATTTGTTTATCACTGCTTGTTTGATGCTACACATCTGTGTGTTTTTTCTGTGTACCCAGGGTCCAGACCTCCCCTGTTAAATATTTTGTTTATTACCCCCTTTTCAATTGACCCTGTCCTTATGACTTTTTTCCTTGTGCCTTTCCTTGTGTTTTTCCTTTTCTCCATTTTGCAGTTTCCTCTCCCTCTCCCTTGGCGCCCTTTTGCACCCGTTCTCCCCTCTGTTTGGCTGTTTTTCGTGCACGAATTAAGCCCGTTTGGCTGATTCATCGCGAACACATGCTGTTCACTTTTTCCCGGCAAACTGCACTATTCGCCTGTTTGCCGTGTTCGACTAATTTTTGCATGAACTGCTCGTTCGTCTGTTTTTTCCACTCTTCCTTATATTAGTCTATCTATTTACACAAATTCGTTTATTCTCTAACGAGCATTCGGTTCTTTAACTTAGCGAATTTTTACTATAATTTGCAGCGAATCTCGACAGACTGCCGGCGGCCATTTTCTGACTTCCTGTCTTTCTCCCTACCTTGTGTGTGCATGTGCCACTGGTCTGGACCCTGGTGAGATCGCTCTTGTACCTATTGCTTTCAGTTTTGGGTGACTAACACATACTATTCTTATATCTAATCAGGGATTAGGTCCTGTTTATTCTCCATTATGCCTAAACCCAGACTACCTTCTGGATCCCCACCCTCTGTGGAGACTGATGCCCCATTTAATTTGGGTGAGACTCCTGTCACCTCAGGCACTCCACCCACCTTGGTAGATGGAAGCATTTCTCGGGCTCCACGACGCCACTATCGCGTCCTGCTGTGGACCTGCCGGGAGAGGTACCCAGAAAGGCTACCCATAAGTCCAAACATCCCTCTGAATCCAGAAACTCTATCACTGGCGTACCTACGGTCGCCCCAGAAAGCGTGTCCCATCCACGCAAAAGAGCCTTTCCGCGCCAGGCAGAACGGCCCGGCTATGGAAATGTGCCAGAGCACAGTATGAGAGCGACTCCGACTCAGATATCAGGTCAGGTGAGGAGGCTAAGATTGAGTCGGACAGTGACTCTGATATGGATGCCGCAGATATGGGCTTTGACCTCCTTCCCTCTGCTCAGGCAGAGACGTCCAGAGGTGATGCAGGGACTAGGCACCCCGCGGCTGCGGGGTCCGCCCTCGTGGATCCGTTAGGTGTCCCACTCTTCAACCTGGATGACCTACACCATCCGAGGTCGGCAGAGTGGATCCCAGCCGACCATGTTGCCACGTACCTTGAGAATTGGGTACGGCGCCCTCTTAGCAAAGTGGCACGTAACAAATTGAGGGCGGAGTGTCCCAGGCCTGTGGTGCCCAATAAAGTATGTGATATGAGGCCGCTGGTCGGAATCCGAACCCCGGCTACACATCAATGTGCTGGAGCTCCTGGCAGGCTCCTTCACCATCCGCAGTTTCGCGAGGGACCAGGCCCTGACAATGTCTCAGCAGTGAGATATGTCAACCACCTAGGCGGTACACAGTCTGCGGTGTTGGCCAGATTGGCGAAAGACTTTTGGGAGTTTTGCCTGGAACCGAACCTGATCGTTTACGCGGAATACTTACCTGGCCTGCACAACGTTCAAGCGGACTGGGGTCACGATATCTTTTGGACACCAGCAACTGGAGATTGGACACGGACGTGTTCTCCAGTATATCATCTCTCTGGGGTCCCTTTACGATCGACCTCTTCGCATCCCGGCTCAACACCCAACTGTCACGTTTCTTCAGCTGGAGGCTGGATCCGACAGCGGAGACAGTAGATGCCTTCCTGCAAGACTGGAGCGGAGACCTCCTGTATGCTTTCCCTCTATTCTCCATGATCCCGCGCTCACTCCTGCAAACCCGCAGACACTGGGCCGAGTTGGTCATGGTGACCCACTTCTGGGAGATGCAGTCATGGTTCCCTAAAATGCTCGAGATGACAATGGATTATACCCGACTACTGTCATCATTTCACAAACTGCTGCTGGACCCGATGGGACTATGTCACCCCCTCCTGTTGGAAGGCTCCCTTCCGCTCCTGGCGTGGCAGATCTCCGGGTACCCTGGGAGATCCAGGGAGTTTCGGAAATGAATAGACGACTGTTGGCTGAAGCGTGGGCTCCTGGCACTAGATGGGCATATGGGTCAGCTTGGAGAGCTTGGGCTGGCTGGTGCCTGGCTAGGGATGTGGATTCCGTTTTCAGCTCCTGTAACCATGGTCCTGCAATTTCTGACTTCCCTCTTTGAAGCGGGGAAGGCTTACCGGACTATCAACCTCTACCAGTCTGCCATCTCTTTGACTCATCAAGGATTTGATGGATGTCCCGTGGGGCAACACCCCTTAGTGTGCCGACTCCTCTCCCGACCACCCAGGCCTCGCTACTCCACGACCTGGGATTTCTCCGTTGTATTGTCTTTTCTCTCATCCTGGCCCGCTAACCCCGCACTCTCCTTAAAACAATTATCAGCCAAGTTAGTTTGCCTGCTCTGCCTTGTCTCATGCAAGAGGGTCTCGGACGTCAGAGCTCTGGACTTTGACGCCAGGTCATACACCCCAGATAGGGTAACCTTCAACATCAGTCGACGAACTAAAACGTCTATCAAATCAGTGTCCTACCCGAGTTTCCCTACCTCTCTGGCATTGTGTCCAGTGGCTTGCCTACGCGAATATGAAGATCACACCAAACTCCACCGTACCGCTGTTTCTCCACAGCTGTTTCTATCCTTTTGTCCTCCTTTCCACCCGGTATCTAGCACCACATTGTCACGCTGGGTGAAGTGGTTATTGTCTCAGGTGGGCATTAATACCACGGTCTTTGGCGCCCATTCGGTCCAGGGGGCCTTGGCCTCTTCGATGATGACTGCAGGTGCGCGTCTGGAGGATCTCATGAGGACGGCCGATTGGTCAAGGGAATCTACTTTCCGGGAATTTTACTTTCAACTGGCCCCGCATACGTTTGCTGCAGTAGTGGACCAGCTTTAAACTTGCAATATGAGCCTCCGTGTCTTGTTATAAAATTGCATGATTTTACTATTACATGATGAAAAGTCATGATTTTATTAAAGACAGGGAGGCGAGTATTGTCCCACCCATGTTATATTTCTCATGTTATGTTTTTTTTTCCCACCCAGTTTGTTATATGTTTAGACGACTTACATCGAATGGTTTGGTATGGTAAGTGGGGCCGTGTCGTAACGGGGTTGATTATGTACCTTGACTTGTTTAATCACTCTGAATTGTGGGACTGTAGATATGTGGGGCTTACTTAGTCTGGCCTTGAAATTGGTTGCAAGTATCGACTTTAACCTGTGGGCTCCTGTTCCTTTATGTTTTTACAGCCTGATCCGACGAGGTGGAATGCCATGCTTCAGCTTGTGAGGACTCCTCCCGCTGATAGAGTTTGGTCCTACGATTATCCGGTTGTGCTTCCCTGTTGTTGAAGTGGCGAACAGTTCTACATTGCCTCCTTCTTTGACATTATCGCTGTTCTTGATTATTGCCGTTATTTTTTAGGGTCGCATCTTCAGAAAGAGGGAAATGGAAGTGAAGTGCTGCCTATTATACTGGAACCTGAACGGGGAGGGGCCTATGTTACTGTATGTTCATTATTTTTTCATTCTGTTTGTATTCTTTGCTGTTATTGGTGGACAGTAAAGAAAGGGATATGCAATATGAGCCTCTGTGTCTTTAATAAAATAATGACTTTTCGTCATGTAATAGCAAAATCATGCAATTTTCCATCAACAGCTAGCGTAACTGACAGTATGGAAATTATCACTGTTTTATAAAACTTTTCTTATATAGTGGACTGTCTGTCTATCGCTCCCGTGTCATGAATGTTTTCATTAAGCCATAATGCAATTTTCTTTGCATTCTTGGAATTAGACTTCAAATTCTATCGCTCTGTCTTATCACTTTTCTTTTGACAACATTTTGCATTCATCTTTTTCCTGCGCATGCATACTAAGCAGCTACAAAGAGAACATATCCCCCTGTCTGCAATCCACTGTCCTGGAACTAATGGACCATGCTGTGCTGGTGTATTATGCATATTAGGGAGTTTACCAAATATGTATATTTGTTCTCTTATGATATTAAGATTCACAATTTTGCATTGCATTCTATTTACAATGTACCTGGCACCTGAACTCCAAGTGCCTTGCACAAGTTCACATTAAAATCATCTCTTCATGATGATCTCTCTCTGAGTCTGGGCTACAAATAGCTCATTAGATTCTTGATATTTCAAGACTTGTGCCATGACAAAGTATTGTGTCTTCTCTTACATATAAGAGGTTACCTAGGTATTTATTATTTTATATTTAAAGCTTTCAAGTACAATGTCCCTTCGTGGTCGCCAATTGTAACCGTGGCTGGTTCCCTTATTTACCACTATAATGTCTTAAAGCATAGAACTTAGCAGGGCTAACCATACATATATCTTAGCCATAATTTTATATAGTTAGTGTAAGAGATCCTCTATTTAACATATATAAATAATTGAGAATACAATATAAAATAAGGATTGTCTTGGAAGCAATAGTTTTGTGTTTTTAGATATTTATTATATAAAAATATAAATATAGACATATAAAATCCATTATAGCAAGTTGTCCCAAACATTACTCAGTGGATAGAAAAAGTCGATGAACTTTATAACATGGAAATTCTTACGGCAGAACTCAGGGGCACGCAAGACCGCTGCACTCGCCTGTGGACACCGTGGATCTCCTACAGCTCGGACCGGAGGTGGGGGCGGCCGAGGGCGGACCGTCTGAGGCCAGATGAGGAGGCGGAGTAGCGTAGGAGGAGGCTGGATTGCGGCCGCGCGGGACCCCCTCCCTTCCCCCCCCTCCTTCTTCCTTTTTTTTTTTTTTCTCTCCCTCCTCTCTTCTTCCTCTTTTTCTCTCACTCTCTCTAACTCTTTCTCTCTCTCTCTCCACTTGCCTCAATGACGAAGCAAAGGTGACCGACAGGGGAGGAAAGGGGACCTTGACTGAAGTTAACACATGACAGCCACAGATAGCAGGCAGGCCGGAGACAGCCCGGCCACGGTTAAATTAACAACTCATCGGAAGGGGGGGGGTGCCGGACCTCGGGCATTACACCCGAACGACACAGAATTCCACCGAGGGGGGGCTCGCGGGGACCGCATCTGGACCCAAGGGGACCACCACCCCCTGCGCGAGCCAGAGGAGCTTTACTCCCACCAAGCCAAACAAGGTCCTGCACCTCGCCAACTACAATGTATGCCCACGCACATGGTGGAACACTTGCTAAACGCCGGACGAAAGGCAAACCACAGCGGTCCCGGCGGACCCCACTCTATAAGGCAAATAGGCTCGGGGTTGGTCGGGGAATGGTGTTCCCCTCTAAAAGGCAGGTCCAACATAAGTCTACTAAGATCACTAGGCCTAAGAAACGGAGAAATGAGGCCGGATCAAGACTGGTGGGGATGGGGGGGGTTGGTGGGGGGAAGGGAGCTAATACGGCGGGGAGGGAGAGAGGGGGAAACCTAGGAATAAAACCCTACAAATATTGTTGGCCATAAGGTTTAGGGGCCTTACAAAACCTGTTATACCGTGTCTTTTGATATGATTTGACCTGTCTTGTAACCTTACTACATACAAATAAAGAATGTAAATAAAAAAAAAAAATCCATTATAGCAGAGTTTATAAGATTAAACTAAATGCTTGCAAATATCATTAATAGGTTAACATACCCTTCTGGACATGTCAGCCTCTCTGTCATTTTAAGATGGAACAGCGTCTGTCTCCAAGTCTCTCCTCTGTGTCTTAACATTTAAAAGTACACCTATTTATATATAACTGAGGTGTCTCCATTTTAGGGTTACCGTAGTTCATATATGAAAAAGTAATACTTCTTTTACTTTATTCAATTTAGGACCTCCCTTAATTTGGCAAACATACAAGGTCATAACTAAAGGGTGTATACGTCATGGAAATTTTCCTGACAGTTCAAGATGGCATCTAAAGTCTGAACATCCTTATCTACTAAGGTTACCACAGTATATCGTGTACTGAAAGAGTCATAGGATAGCCTTGAAGCTTGTTTATGCGTTATTGTTATTCATCTGGGACAAAATGGTGCAAACATATTATGCAATGAGGTTATTGCTTAAAGAAACAGTTATGAAAAACAATTTGTTCCATTTCTAACACCTTGTCAGTTTGCAATATCTCTTAAAGACAAAGTACACAGTTTAAGAAATACAACATTTCATTCTAAAACTTGTAATATTTGCATTTGCCCATAACAGCCTTGTAAAATTTCAAATAGTACTTTTTTGTGTGTGTGCGCGCTGTTCCTGAATGCGTATTTGTTTTTACATGTCCCTATAAAAAAATTTTTTTTATGTGAAAATCTAAATTGACTGACTCCAAGTCACTATCACACAGCTCTGTAGTTTGAGATTAATGCAACACAGCTGCCTTACGATATCATTTTACCATCAGAACATAATGTTCCTTTCAGTTTGCAAGCTTTCACAGCTATTATGCGTACATTGAATTGAGCATGTAATATAACAGACATTCTGCATATTAATGCAAAAACTCAACAAATTAAGATCTTACAGACATTGTATAAGTTTCATACAACAAATATTTTATTTTTATTTTTTTGTAGCAACTGTTACTTGTGTGCATTGATTTTGTTTGGTCTATTCCTGTCTTTGGTATCCACATCTTGCACGTAAAGACAACTATGCAGATACTGTCATTTAACAATGCAGGTATCAAAATCTCTGATGTAGGTAACTTGATGGAATGTGGATACTGCTAGTAAGATACCTTTATGTCCCATCAAAGAATCATGGGAGTTGTAGTTCAGCAACATCTTGATGGCCAGAGTTTGAAGAACCCTGCCTTAGAATGTAGGCTCGTTTTAGAAGGGCTCTCAGCAGCTTCTGTTCCAGCATATCTAACTTTGCTTGTTTCAAATAATTGTTTATTATTTCACCTATTGTACAGTGCCATGGAATCTGCTGGCACTTTAAATTTACTAATGATAATATTAACTTTATAAAGTGAGCATAAACAATGCTCTCATGGGGACAAAGCTGGCACCACAAGTACCAAGCACAATGTATACCCTGTTTACTATCCTGTTTAATACAGTGGCGTCTCCAGCATTCATATTTAGGGGGGGCACATGGGGGGCCGGGGACAGAAGTAGGGGGGCAATTACAAAACGTGTGTGTGTGTGTGTGTGTACACACACACGCGTGAAGAACATTTAAAAGTTAACAAAATTCAGATTTCCAGCACCTTGATAAATATGCTTAAGTCTGCTTTAGAGATGCAATTGTAACAATATCTCATGATGCCAGAATTGTTACAAAACTAGTTTAAAAAAATATATATATTTTTAAAAATAATTTACAACATGCAATTTGAAGGGAATTTAAATTAACACTTCTATATAAATATTTCACATACATAGAAAATGGTCACTTAACAGTGTATTCTCTACGCTACAGTTTAAGCATTTTAAAGTGACACAAAGTTGTATTTTGAAATGCTAATTCAAGTGAATTTTTACTGTAAGAAGAGCAGATTTAGCTCCACTTCCATGAACAATTAAAAATGGTTGGCACTAAAGTTTGTGCCCTGACCTATAGTTGGTGAATACTATACCAACACAAACTAAAATTACTTGTTTCATTCTCTTGCTCACAATATGGAATCCTGGGTACATGCATATCATTTACTCAAAAGCTGCAATTAAAGTTCACGTTACTTACAGTAGTAGTGCCACTGTCTGGAGTGTCTGCTCCGCTCACTCAGTCCCTCTGCAAATTGCACTCTCAGGTAGGTAAGGTTTCACACCTTATGTGGGGCCGCACTGCAAACTGTTTGCAATCTCTGGTAAGTAAGGTGACACTGTCACAACACTGTCTGCAATCTCAGGAGTAAGTGCCACTGTCATACCACTCAATGTCTGCAATCAGGAGTAAGTGCCACTGTCATACCACTCACTGTCTGCAATCAGGAGTAAGTAACCTTTTTCACACTCACACCACTCACTGTAATCAGTGCAATTAATTCACTTTTCTCAGAACCTAGATGTGGCAGAGGCAGCGGGCCACAATACCTGCTCCTCTCTGCTTGATCTGTTCTGCCTCCTTTGCTCTTGCTCCTCTATGCTTGCTCTGCTCCTCTTTGCTTGCTCTGCTCTGCCTCCTCTCTGCCTGCTGTGCTTCTATTTGCATGGTCTGCTTTTACTCCTCTCTGCTTGCTCTGCTCCGCCACTCTCGACTTGCTCTGCCTTTCTCTACTTACTATGCTCCGCTCCTCTCTACTTGCTCTGCTCCTCTCTGCTCTTGTCCTCTCTAATTGCTCTGCGCTGCCTCTTCTCTGCTTGTTCTGCTCCTCTCTGTTTTCTCTGCTCCTGCACACATATTGCCTAATACATACAAACCCATACATACACACTGCCTAATACATCCATCCATCCATTTATACACACATATTGCCTAATACATAGACCCATAAACGCACACTGCCTAATACATACTCACTGAATACTTACATCCATACACACACACTGCCTAATACATCCATCTGCACACACATATTGCACAATACATATATTGCCTAATACATACACCCATACACGCACAGTGCCTAATACATACATCCATACACACATACTGCCAAATACCAGACATCCCATGTCTCCCGGTAGTTCAGGGAGACTCTCGCATGTTGAATGCGGTTCCCTGACACCCGCAGATCATACATAATATCCCGGAAATCACACACACAATCAAATCTATAAAGTATGACTTCTGTGCATGTCAATATGTGTGTGTATCTGTGTGTGTTTCAGTGTGTGTATCTGAATGTATGTGCCAGTGTGCGTTTCAATGTGTGTATCTGTGTGTCAGTGTGTATGTGCCAGAGTGTGTGTATGTGCCAGTACGCATATCTGTGTGTCTGTGTGTGTTGGTGGAGGGGGGGGAGTGAGCGCAAGCATGTCAGGGGGAGGTGGAGTGACCGCACATGTGCACGGGGGTGGCGTAGTAAATTGTGAAGCCACCTCCCTGAAATGCATTTTTGCATGTTGGGATACATTTTACATTAAATATATAATTTATAGCTGTGATAATATTTTCATTAATTTGGTGGGATTTTATTTATAATATTATGGGATTTAATTTATAGTAATGGGTTTACGTTAATTAATGTTACAGTGAACCTGTCTAACAGGTTCACTTTAAGAAACTTTTTTCATTATAATCTATCAAATGTATTATGAATATAATTGGTCGCATAGTCACTCGCACACACTCTAACATACACTACTTACTGAAGTATACACACGTCACACACTCTCACTAACACACGTATTAAGTATATACACAATGTCACTGACACACTCACTAACACACACTATTATTAAGTATACACACAATGTCACTGACACTATTAAGTATACACACAATGTCTCACACTCTCACTAACACACACTATTCAGTATACACACACAATGTCTCACACTCTCACTAACACACACTATTCAGTATACACATACTCTCACTAACACACACTAATCAGTATACACACACACAATCAATGTCTCACACTCTCACTAACACACACTATTCAGTATACACACACACACAATATCTTACACTCTCACTAACACACACTATTTAGTATACACACACACACAATGTCTCACACTCTCACTAACACACACTCTTACTGAACTACACACACACAATGTCACTCACACCAGTTTAGTCACACTTTATACACACACAAACATACACAATATGATCAGCCCCCTTGGGCTCCATGTGGGCCATCCCTGTGCTAGGGCTGTGGAGGAGGATCCATTCAGTACTTACTGCTGGCTGGGCTCCCTCCATGTTACTGAGAGCCCAGCCCCTGAGCAGATGGATCCCCCTGCCTGTAAACACGCACAGACACTGGAGGGAGGAGGAAGCAGGAAGCAGGCTGTGCTCACTGTGCACCGCTCTCCTGCTCCCCCAGCAGAAACAAAGGGGAGACTTCCTGCAGGCTGGACAATGGTTCCTCCTCCCCTTCAGTGAGCACAGCCTGCTTCCCTCCTCCCTCCAGTGTCTCTCCATGTTTACAGGCTGGGGAATTCCCCTGCCTGCAGGATCCATCTGCTCAGGGGCTGGGCTCTCAGTAGCATGGAGGGAGCCCAGCGAGCAGTAAGTTCATTTCCAGTTGGGGGGGCACAAAGGGGGGCACAGCCTGATCTAGGGGGGGCCATGGCCCCCTCTGGCCCCCCCCCTAGTGACGCCACTGGTTTAATATGGTAAAAATAAACCTAGAAAATGATAAAAAAAAATATGATCATTTACGCATAACTCTGGAGTGAGTCAAATTCCAATGTAACCCCATGATCATTCGCAGATTTATTCGCTAAAGTGAGAATTGTTGGGAATTCAGAGTAAATTCAAAGTGAATTTCAAATTTGAGGCCAACATAGTACAAACTAGAAGGAAAAGCTGACATGGAGAATTTTTGCAGCTCGTCTTTATTGACCTTAAATTTGAAATTCACTTTGAATTCCCGATATTTCTCTCTCTAGTAAATAACCCTGCTAGGATTTATTATTGCTTTGAACAAACAATATTTTACTGGGGTGTTCTGTCCGTGATGTACTGTCTATAAGTTTGCATATCTTCCTTCTCACAATACTTCCTTCTTTGTGAGTTTCCCAATGAAGAAAACACTTCCTCCTCATTGAAAGTTCAAATCTGTCCATCAACGTGTAATTAAAGTGACACTTGCAACAGCATGTCTGTTTTCTGCACACTTCACTATGTATAGAGTCACAGATGGTGCAAAGATAAAAGTACTCCATGCATTTTATAATATACCACAGAGATACGAAACAGGTTGGAAAAGAGTGATGATAAATGCAAAGGCATTGAGGTTGTAAAATTGAGAAGTGAAGTTGAGTGGACGTTTAGAAGAAAGAACGATTAATACTGAGGGTAGACAGAGTGTCAAAGAGAGTGCAAAATATGGAAGTTAGAGAGACAGCACAAGATGACGAGTAAAAAGAATGGTAGAGATATGCATGTGAGATTCTCGTTTAGAGTGCACAGAATGGAGAGTATGGACATTGTCAAGGACAGGGGACACGATAGCGTGCAATTAGAGAACATCAGGAAGTGCACAAGATGAGAAGTCTGAGACTGGGATGGACAGATTGTAGGAGGAACTCAGTAAAGAGTAGACAAATGTAATGTGGGAGAGTGCATATGGTATGGAGGAAAGAGTTCTTGGTTTATGATCTTTGGCTGGTATTACATGTTTGTTTTAACCTGAATCACAATCCCACAAAGTTGCAACTCTTTTTTGCCGGTAATTCGTTAGAAATGATTGGACGACGAAAAAATAAAAAAAAGAATAGACAGAGAGCTGGTAGGGATTGTTTGTAATTATGGGATAATCAGAGGTGCTTTCCACACCCACTCCTGTGGGGACACTGATCTAACCAATCAATGTCCTATCCCTAGGAATTCTGGAAAGGTGCATTGGGCATGCCTAACAGATTTACACATGTGCAATTGGAAGATCTTTTTACCTTGTAACATTCTGACAGTGGGAGAACAGAGGGAGTCTGATCAGTGTGATACTGCAGAACAGGCTCCAGTGTTGGGTTTCTCTCTCTTCTACTTCAATAATATAAAGCAACAGTCCTTCTGTATCTTTTCCCTATGCCAACTGTTGTGAGACAGGGGGCATACAGGAATTACAAAAAAGCAATATGACCCTTTATGAAAGTGGAGGAAACTTTCCTAATGGACAAATAAACTTCCAAAGTGAGAAATTCCCTTAAATCCTTTCATACGGTGTAGGATCCCTGGACAGAATATAAAGAAAATTGGCGAAGAGAGTGGATTGGTATGTCCGGGAGGAGTCATGCACCACTTGCCCCCTTTATCCCCTTTAGTTTTGTTGAATATATCAAGCAAGGATGCTTAGTTGACCCTACAGTTACTCTGTTTCCAATATCCCTGGAGTGAATGGAATGGTTATGATGTTCTGTATTATGTATGTTGAATACTTTTGACTTGCATTATGACACGTGTGTACCCTGTACTTCGCAAAAAAATCTTTAAAAAAATCATTTTAAAAATGGCCAGATATTGCCCTCTGCCTTGAGAAGAAGTAAAGAGAGTAACATTAAGTAGATCTTCTATTTATTTGTATTCCATGTGAATAAAATAATGCAACAACACCTATTGCTAGAAGGGCAGTACAATTTAACTGTGCATGAAAAATAGTGGGGTGGTGGAGACATACTGCACACCTTATAAAAAGAAACACAATTCGAGAATGCACTGGGTGCTTTGTCAACAGTTACAGTGTGACTGCAGTGAAAACCTCCCCCTGGTGGGATCTCCAACACTGATTAACTCTTAGAACTCTCATTAATACTGAGGACCTGGCAGAGATACCTACAAGCATGGAGAAGGTTAAACAAGGAAAAGCTGGGGAAATGAAACCAATAACATCACTGCCTAATATGTGTAGGTCCCCCTCGTGCTGTCAAAGCAATCCTGATGCATCGAGGCATTGACTCCACAAGACTTCGGAATGTGTCCTGTGGTATCTGGCACCAAGACATTAACAGCAGAACCTTTCTTTCATGCCAGTTGTGAGGTGGGTGCTCCATGGTTCTATCACATCCCACAGATGCTCAATCAGATTGAGATCTGGGTAATGTGAACTAATGTGAAAATGTTTTGCAGTGTGGCAGGGTGCATTGCCATGAAGGGGTGTACATGATCTTCAATGATCAGTCTTTAGGTAGGTGGTGCTGTCAAATAAACATTCACATGACTGCCAGGACCCAAGGCTTTTTCAGCAGTTCCCAGAGCATAGCACTGCCTCTGTTGGCCTGTCCTCTTCCCATAGCACATCCTGCTGCCTTTTCTTTCCCAGATAAATAAAGCACTCGCACCCGGCCATTCACCTGATCTAAAAGAAAATGTAATTCATCAGATCAGGCAACCTTTTTAAGATGAATTAAAGGTAGGCAGACAATGTAATAGAGCAGCAGGAAATGCTAGCAGAATGCTTGGTTGTATAGGGAGAGGTATTAGCAGTAGAAAGAGGGAAGTGCTCATGCCATTCTACAGAGCACTGGTGAGACCTCACTTGGAGTATTGTACGCAGTACTAGAGACTTACCAGGAAAAGATAAAGGATCTTAACATGTATAGCTTGGAGGAAAGACGAGACGGGGGGATATGATAGAAACATTTAAATACATAAAGGGAATCAACACCGTAAAGGAGTAGACTATATTTAAAAGAAGAAAAACTACCACAACAAGAGGACAAAGTCTTAAATTAGAGGGGTAAAGATTAATAAACAATATGAGGAAATATTACTTTACTGAGAGGGTAGTAGATGCATGGAATAGCCTCCCAGCTGAAGGGGTAGAGGTTAACACAGTGAGGGAGTTTATGCATGCGTGGGATAGGCATAAGGCTATCCTAACTATAAGATAAGGCCAGGGACTAATGAAAGTATATAGAAAATTGGGCAGACTAGATAGGCCGAATGGTTCTTATCTGCCGTCACATTCTATGTTTCTATATAATCCAGTTCTAACACTCACTTCCTCATTGAAGACAGTTTCGATGGTGGACAGAGGTCATCATGGGCACTCTGACTGGTCTGCGTCTACGTAGCCCCATACGCCGCAAATTGCGATGCACTGTGTGTTCTGACACCTTTCTATCATTTTCAGCATTACATTTTTCAGCAATTTTAGCTACAGTAGCTCTGTGTGATCCGACCAGGTGAGCTTGTCTTTGCTCCCCATATGCATCAATGAGCCTTAGGCGCCCATGACCCGGACACAAGTTCACTGGCAGAGATACCAGTTCAGTGATGTCAGGGTCATTGGCGCCTAAGGCTCATTGATGCATATGCGAAGCAATGACAAGCCCACCTGGTCAGATCACACAGAGCTATTGTTGTTTGGTAGGTACTAACTACTACATACTGGGAGCTCCCCATAGGTCTTGCCGGTTTGGAGATGCTCTGACCCATTCAGCTAGCCTTCACTATTTGTCTCTTGTCAAAGTTACTCAGATCTTAGCCCATTTTTTCTGCTTCCAACTCATGAAATTCTAGAACTGACTGTTCACTTGCTGCCCAATATATCCCACCACCTGACAGGTGGCATTGTAATGATATAATCAATGTTACTGATGTCACCTGTCAGTGGTATTAATGTTGTGGCTGATCAGCGTAACATGCAATTGAGAAAGTCCTGACATATATTTATGGTACTTTCTCCATACCAGGAATTAGATTCCAAATTAGCTCACTACTTACCAGAAAAGACAACATATATTACTAGCGGGAAGAGCAATACATTGCCAGATTACAATTAAACATTGTTTCCCAAGTGATTCTATAAAGCATAAACATCCACCAAATATGGTGTATGTACAAAGATTTGCAATATCCAACATTATCAGATTCCTTTAAGCAACTACAGATTAAAATATAAACACATAATCATTTAAATCTTTCACACTGGTAACATGATTTAATTGATACATATCGAATATATTTCTGAATATTTAACTATTTATTCTGGCTATAAAAAAATTTAAAAACAAAAAGCAATTCTGATCATAATGCAACAAAACAAAATGTTATCACCAAAAATAATATAATGGTACAAACATATTTAAAATATTCAAATGTAAATGATAATACAATTTGTTTGTTGTAACACCAGCCAACATGTGGTGCATTATCGTGACTACACCAGAAGATTACAGTATACTTTTTATTTCGATTTTTGATTTTATCTCAAGCCCCTAGGAAAAAAAGAAAAGAAAGGGAAAACAACTGCACTGTCACTGAACAAGCCATATGCTTACCAAGCATTGAAAAAAGGGTGAATAAAATCCTAGTGCCCAATTTAAAAAAATTAATAATACATAATATACTGTAGAGGAGAACATTGCGGCACAGGTCTCAACAGGGCTAGTGCCAAGTCCGAATAACAGGGCCGCCATCAGGGCATGACAACCATAACGGTTATCATGGGCCCGGCGGTCCTGGGGGGCCCGGACTGCTAAGGTCGTCCGGGCCCCACATTCAGTGGGTACATACCGGGTCGCAGGGGGCCCTGCGACCCCGGTATGTACCCACAAACCAGCCTCTTCTCCTGGGGGGCCCAGCAGCCGGTCACCTCAGGGCCCCCCCAGAGGCTGGCCCTG